>CM076849.1:171366628-171966628 GCA_039519185.1 Astragalus membranaceus
TCAGTTACCATTCGAACCAACCCTTATTGGTTCATATTTTAGTAGGCTACAAATTAAAAAGTGAAAATAATATATAGAGTGCTTTTTCTGTTGAGATATAATCCTGATTAGTGAAAATACTAATAATTTGGTCAAACAGGTGGGGGTTTGACAATAAGCCATGGAACTGTAAACAATGAATACATGAATCTTTTTCTCATTGAGAATGATGTTGTCTTCATTTACTTTACACATTAGAGAAAGTTCATAGCTTTTGGTTGTGCACATTTTTTTTTAATTTGTTTTGGCCCCTCTTGTGGAAGGCCCCTTACCTTTATGACATGAAAAGATTGGTAGAATATATTGAAAAATCTACTTTTGTAGATTACATTGTTTTCTCCTTCCCATCCACCATTTTTTTATATATGAATGTGATGGCATGGTTTTTATAACAAGTATTTCACTAGTCCCTAGCTAAGCATGAATTTCTGTAATCACTTTACAGAAAATTGGGAATTGATGAACTAGGTAGCCATGTCATTCCCCTTCCCCTAATCCTTTCTGCTCCTACAACAACATACACATACACTCACAACACACTTGAGTTATGCTGATTTCATTTTTTGTTTTTTAGGCATACATAGGACAATAGCATATTATGGAGATAGCCATAAATGATTTTTTCTAATTAAATATAATCAATTGTGGGTATGCGTATACTATCTTACTTCCGACCTTGCCAGCTGGCTGAAGGTGATACTAAAATTACAACAGTTTAACATTATGATTTGGTTATAATTTTTTTTTTTAAATAGTGTGTACAATTGAATTCTCCTTCCTGTTCACACTATTTGTAGTTTTAAGGTTAATAATGCATATATACTTTTTTTTCCTCTTCTCCGTGCAACTGCAGAGACTAATCCCTCGAGCCGGTAGGACTACAATGGGCCGTAAAACTCTCGCTCAAGAGATTTAACGTTGTTGCATTCCCAAGGCTGGATTCGAACCCAAGACCTTGGTTAAGCTGGAAGAGACCCACACCGATCACTACAAGAAAATCGCCGATTTCCGACAGCGAAATCCGTCGCAAATGCAGTGATTTTTGTTGCAAATTAACGTTTCCGATGAACTTTCCGACGGATAAAAATCCGTCGCAAAATCGTTCGTCGCAAATGTCTCCGTCGCAAATATCCGTGGCAAAGTCGTCGCAAACTCTGACACCTTTTCGTCGCAAATCCGTCGCAAATCCGTCGCAAATCCATCGCAAATTATATGAATTTTCATAAATAAGTTTCGAAAATTCCGTTGCAAATTGTTTAAAATTCCGTCGCAAATTCAATAATTATCCATGGAAATTCCGTCGGTACGCAAAAAAAAAATACATTCTTAAAAATTAGCCATTTACATTGCCATTTCTATTTGCAATACTTCTCTGCCAATTCAATTCAGACTCAAATCCACCAATTCAATTCAATTCAATCCAAACCACTAAAGTGTCAAACATACATAAACTACTCTAATGTTAAAAGTGTCAAACATACCAAATATCAAAACACACCACTAATGTTAAAAGTGTCAATCCAATCCACCAACTTAGTTAAACATAAACTACACTAATGTTAAAAGTGTCAATCCATTCCACCAACTTAGTTAAAAGTGTCAAAGATACCAAATACCAAATATCAAAACATATCAAAACATACCACTAAAAGTGATACATAATAGTCATAGGTGTCCTCGAGGGACTCTGCAATGATCTCACTCTACCTGTAGGTGCTAGGCGTGTCTGTGTAGGGGTAAATGTCGTAGGCATCTCAGAATAGTCGTCTGTGTCCTCGACACATCTCACTCTCTTACGACGAGGGAGTCCAGGGACAACTTTAGACTTCCCCTTACGATCATGGGGGGTCTAGGTGGCGACGAATCACCTCCACCTGATGCCATGCTGCAGAAGAAACTAAACATAAACATAAATATAAACATAAACATAAACACAAACAATTCAAAAACATAAACATTACTTCTAAAATAATTCATGAAACAATTCACATACAATTCAAACACAAACATAAATTACAATACATTTGAAAACACAAGGATTAATTATATATATATATATATATATATATATATATATATATATATATATCTAATCTTCCGGCCATTCATCATCTTCATCTTCTTCATTATCTTCATCAACTGGAACCTCATGTGAGTCTTCTCCGTCCAAGTTGTTTGGATCCACTTCTTCACCATAGCTTTCCAAATCACGTAAGTTACAAATCGGTTCTACTTCATTAACTTCATTTACAGGTGACATATCATCCGTCTGATAGGGAACTTCTTCCATCGGCTCATCTGCTTCAATGTGAGACCTTGACTTTGTCTTTATTGCAACACACCAACCTCGCTTGTCTCTTTGAGTTACTGTTGAATACTAATTAATTCCAAGATTAAATTAATTAACAAGAGAACTATACCCCATTATAGTAGCAAAAACAGATATGTTCAAAGCAGAAATTTTGCAGCATAAGTGGGAGCCAGAATTTTAAGTATAAATATCTGTTTTTGCTACTATAATGGGGTAGCAAAAGTGGCAGACTAAACATGTTCTCTTATTCAATAATCATTTTACTAAACAGACATTTGCCTAAACCCTAAACACTTACTAAACATGGTCCAAAAAAAGTTCAAGGTTTTCTTTGCAAAAGAACAAGATAAGAAAATGAACTAACTAGAATACATAGTTTATAGCAAATATTACCCTTACTGAAGACTTTCTTCAACTAATTAATGTAATGAAGACTTCATTTGGAGATGGAGTTGCAACAGAACAGTTTCATATTACTTCCATATATGAATTCAAATTACTTCCTACATATCCCACAACAACAGAACAGTTTCATATTACTTCCTTCAAATGTTTTCATTTAAATTCAAATTACTTCCTACATATCCCACAACAACAGAACAGTTTCATATTACTTCCTTCAAATGTATTCATTTAAATTCAAATTACTTCCATATATGAATTTTGAAACCAATCAGCATAACTAGTGGGTATTGTACTAATTATTATTTGGAGATGGAGCTACAATAGAACAGTTTCAGCATTTAGCAATTTAAATTCAAAAATCGCAGGCAGCATGTAGATGACAAATTCACAAATTCAATTTCATAGGAATTAGCAGAAATCATCTTCTCTAATATTAATTTCGCATGCATTGAATCAGTAGAAGCCAATTTCAGAGATTCAAAAGATTCAACATTGGGGATTTAGGGTTTTGGGGGAAAATCAATTTCTCAGCTAACAGCAACAAAAAATGGCAAACTCGAAGGAGGGAGGAAACAAGGAATCGTAACAGAAGCTGCAACAAATTGGAAGGGAAGAGGGTTAGGGTTTCTCTTAAAAAATTTGGGACAAATTAAAGAAAGTAAGAAATTACCTGCAAGTGGAGAAGAGGTGCAGAAGCCGCGGAGATACAGCGGGGAAACGGCACCGAAACAGTGGAGAAATGGAGGACGCGCAAGGAGAGGGAGAGTGGAAGGCGCGGGAAGAGGGAGAACGAGAGACTGTCTTCTAGCCGTGGAGCACGCTTAGCAATGTAGGAGGGCGGAGGAGGGCGGTGGAGAGTGAGGGAAGCATTTCAGTGGAGGAGAGTGAGTGAGTGAAAGATTGGTAAAATGAGAATTGAGAGGGTTTGAGGGAAGAGGCGTTGTGTTTTAATTGGTTTTTACCTTTGCGACGGACTTTTAGCGTTTTTCAACGGAAATAGCCGTCGGAAATTTGCGACAGACAACGATTTCGTCGGAAACGTAAGTGGGAATTTTAGTGCCTCTTTTGCTGAACAGTTGCGACGGCTTGTGGGTTGGAAATCCGTCGGAAATTGCGACGGACAAGAGTTCGTCGGAAAGTTTCGTAGGAAACAGCGCTTATTCTTGTAGTGATCTCATCCAAGCGCTCTTGAGTAGGTTAATAATACATACTAAAAAGACTAATAAATTTGTCCAAAAAAAACTAACAATTTTTTTTTTTACTTTTAATAGAAGTATTTATCTTTTTCCTAGAATAACCTTAATTATTTATGATTTCATTATGTATATTTCTCTCACCACAATAAATAGTTAGGGATGTTATTGAAAAAACAATAGTTAATATTGCATTGGACTTTGTGAATGACAAGTAAAATACAACAAAATTTTGACTTAAAAAATGAAATGTATTTTAAAATGGAGGTAGTATCATTTAGGCTAAATAGCACTTTTGGTCCTTTATCTTTGCTCCAGATTTCACTTTGGTCATTTATCTTTTTTTTGGTCCGTTTTGGTCCTTTATCTTTCATTTTCGTTTCACTTTGGTCCGTTATCTTTTTTTGGTCCGTTTTGGTCCTTTATCTTTCATTTTCGTTTCATTTTGGTCCCTCACGTTATTATTTAATTCAATTAAAACATTAAAACAATTAAAACAATTAATTCAATTAAAAAATTAAAAAAATAAAACATAACCCCCCCCCCCCACCGTCCACCACCACCCCCTTCAATCTGTCAATCTTCTTCTTCTTCTCCCCACCACCGTCAACCACCACCCCCTTGCTGTTCTCTCTCTCTCTCTCTGCGAAACCTAGAACCTAGAACCAAAAATCAAAACACCATCTTCTCCATCTTTATACTTAGATGTATTCCACCAAAAATCAAAACCCAGGTTTGCTGCACGTTCTTCTCATTCTTGTTGGGTTTCATTTTGCTGCAGACTCTTCACTCCTTAGGGTTCATTTTCCTGCAGATTTATTTTGTTTCTCCAGCAAATTCGTCTCTGTCTCTCTCTCCATCAACGAGAACGATTCCAGATTCGAAACGATTCAACGATTGGGGTTTGAAACGATTCCAGATTTGAAAACGAGAACGAAAATAAAAAGGAAATCGGAAACAAAAATAAAACAAAACGAAATGATTATGGATTTGAAACGATTCTGGGTTTGGATCCAGATCTGAACGAAAATGAAATCTGGGTTAAAAACCTATGATTCATAACCTCACGGTTGTGTACATATGGCAGAGAACCAAGGACGAAATTGCACACAAAGACAAAGAACAACGATGCTACTACTGAAATCTGCATTCAACCAAAGAGAATTTGTCAATAATCAATCATCGATGCTTTTGCTAAAATTAGCATTCAACCAAAGAGAATTGATCAATAGTCAAACAGAACAATGAGAAATGGGAACGATGGCATGAAGAAGAAGAAGATTGACAGATTGAAGGGGGTGGTGGTGGACGGTGGGGGGGGGGTTATGTTTTATTTTTTTAATTGTTTTAATTGAATTAATTGTTTTAATTGTTTTAATGTTTTAATTGAATTAAATAATAACGTGAGGGACCAAAATGAAACGAAAATGAAAGAAAAAGGACCAAAACGGACAAAAAAAAGATAAAGGACCAAAGTGAAACGAAAATGAAAGATAAAGGACCAAAACGGACCAAAAAAAAGATAAAGGACCAAAGTGAAATCTGGAGCAAAGATAAAGGACCAAAAGTGCTATTTAGCCTATCATTTAAGATAAGCAAACGTGATGGGCGTGATTGACTAAGGTGATACCCCATCCGTTCCACAATATAAGAGAAAAAATGTGTGTTTATTTGGTGGTCCACAATATAAGAAATAACATTGTTTTTAAGATGTATTAAATGTCTCATTCCAATTCTACCCTTATTTACTTAAAAAGAATGTTTACAAGATGCATTTACCGTCTTCATTTTCCCATATGGTTTAGCTTTTATTACTTATAAGAATGTATAATTAGGAGAATAAATTTAAGTTTTATAAAAATGGTAGTTTTGAAAAGAAAGTTAGATTTCAGCTTTATTAATTGAAAATAACAGGTTTCAATGTTATTCCCTGGTATGTGAGACGTCTGGTTTTTTCTCTTATACTGTGGACCGAAGTGAGTATTTTCTATGTTTTGTATGGAAATCCTAAGGATATCGAGTCCCACTAATTTGTAAACCGTGGCTATGCCTCTTCCCCTCTTTCATCTATTTGATTTTATGTATACCCTACTACAAGGCAAGAAGAGGTTGATTTTGATTTGACGCACTATATTGTGGGGGCTTTTGGAGTATGATGAATGAATGCTTTTCTTAGGAATTCAGTCCTACGTGGAGAAAGTTGTGGATTATATTAAGAGTATCTTTCGTAGGTGGTTGATTGCGAAAGTATATAAGAGAGATTGTTTATTTTATGTGTAGAGTGTAAATTTGTTGTTTGTGTTTTTTTGCCGCTAAGTCGAGATAATAATATTAATAGTCAACAGTTCAGCATCATTTACACACACTCTCTTCATCTTCTGACACTCCCTTCATCTTCTGTGAAAGGTTTGAGAGGTTATCCATATATAATGTGCTTGCTAGCTCATCATGCCAACACTGCATAATGCATCCTTCTGCGTACTATACATAAAAATATTAAAAAGATATCCATATATATATATATATATCATGTTAGAAACAAACCCCCTAAATACCATCATGCATATGTGTAATTTCTTCTAAGTCTTCAACCTTTACCATGCGTGTTATTTTGATTATCTGTAACTCACAAAACTTCATTATGGCATTATAAAATAAAAGCCTTGATCATTATGACACCCACCCACCATCTTCTGAGGGTGTTAAGTACCTTTGAGCCTTTGACTGAGTACATAGTTTTTTTGACACGAGTTGTTGAGTTCATAGTGTTATGATTAAGGCAAGGAAATGAATTGGTGCACAAGCAAAAGGAAATAATTAAGGTCTCTTTTTCACTCTCATGTTTGCATTTGGTTTAATTTTTTACTAGTCAAAGTCATGGCTCCCCTTATACCATAATTGGGATCTCAAACGTTTCCACTTATAAAAGGTGACATGGTTTCTTGGTCATGGCCAACATAATGAAATTATTTCCAGCTATATAGGTAACTTTTTATAAATAATTAGGCATCTTATATGACAATTGTGTTGGAGTTGTTGGTAATTGATCATCTTGAAGAAGTCTTACATTGTCCAATTTTGTAAAGAAAGAGGGAGATAAGGACTTGTATATATGACCAAAAGTTCTTCTTTACAAGATATATTAGTTGGAAACACCGTAAGTTCGTATCTGATTTTTTCCTTTCTATTATACTCTTGTCTTAGAGTGTTGTTAGGCATAATTGGATAGTTGTTTTGGAGAGTGTGAGTGTACTGAGGTCATTGAGTGTTTGGTAGAAGTCCATGTGTTGTAACAATTTTCACATTGTGTTATTCTCTGTTTGTCATTAGACAACGATTCGTGATTTTTCTTCAATTTTGGAGTTTCCATGTTAAATTCTTGTGTTTCAATTGTGCTCAATTTATTTCTCAATGTTGCTTCTCCAAACAACCAGTATCAGAAGGTTTTGGTTCAATGGGGTACCGTATTAATTTCTTATGATGCTCTTTGGTTGCATCTTTGTCTGATCTTCCACATCAGAAAAGAAGTTTGATATTGTGAAAGTGTTGTTTGTGAAAGGTTTTGGTTAGGAAATACTTGGTATTTACAGTCTCCATACAACTGAAAAGTCAATTTTTTTAAGTGCTGTAAAGTTCGACATAGAGAAATGTTGCTGAGGTGGCACACAAATCAGATATATCCATCATTTCCTACGTGTATCAGTTAGTTAGCATAATAACAGTCTGTTACCAGAATCTGTTATTATATCTGTTAGAAGTTATTTTTCAGTTTCAAGGTTATCAGCAGGTATATATGTTGCTGCATAACCATCTTTGTAAAAAAAACAGAATTAACAGGGTTGAGAGAAGAGAGATACACGGGAATCTAGGGTTTCAGGGAAGTGAGGGGGTTCAATTTGGGGATAATCACAAATTGTAAACACTTCAGAGAAATTGATTCATCTTGACCTAAGCATTCGCTTAGTCCCCCAGATGTAGGAATCACACTGATTCCGAACTGGGTGAACAAACTGTGTGTGTGTGTGTGTGTGTGTGTGTGTGTGTGTGTGTGATCTTAATTCTGTCTTTTACCCTTTGCGATTGTCCTTCATCTGTGAGGGAGTGTGCGCTTGATTCTTCAATTCTTTGATCCTTGAATCTCAATTGCAACCGTCCTTGTAAGCATATTGTTCTGCGTGTTTGGGATTCTGGTATTGAACCAGGATTGAAGCTGTATCTTTGATCTTGGTCTGTCTTCGTGTTCTTTGTGTATTCGCGTGTTGTAGTGAGTTAAGTTTCCAACAACTGGTATCAAGAGCTTTGTGTGAGAAGGAAGCTGCAATTCAATGGAGATGGCAAAGTTTAATGTTGAAAAATTCAATGGTAAAAATGACTTTGGCCTATGGCGAATGAAGATGCGTGCTATTCTTGTGCAGCAAGGTCTGGAAGAAGCACTTGAAGGTGAGAACAGACTCCCTAATACTCTATCTGCAAAAGAAAAGAAAGATGTGTTGAATAAAGCATATAGTGCTATAATTCTTTGTTTGGGAGATAAAGTTCTTAGAGAAATCTCAAAAGAGAAATTCGCTATTGCTGTTTGGTTAAAACTAGAAAGCCTATATATGACCAAGACCCTAGCAAATTGGTTTTATCTCAGACAAAAACTATACACCTTCAAGATGAGTCAAGGAACATCCATTGGAGACCATATTGATGAATTCAATAGACTGATTTTAGATCTTGAAAATATAGATATAAAAATAGAAGATGAAGTTCAGGCCCTACTGTTAATTAGATCCTTATCTAGTTCCTACGATACCATGGCTGATACTCTCATCTATGGGAGACAATCACTTAGTCTTGATGAAGTGCAGAGTGCTTTATTGTCAAAAGAACTCTCCAAGAAGACTGATCATAAGGATACTGATCAGAGTGAAAATTTGATGGTAAGGGGAAGAACTGAAAAGAAAGAAGGGAAAGGAAAGTACAGGTCTAGATCAAGATCTAAACCTAAGCATAACAGGTGTTACATTTGCAATAAAGAAGGTCATTACAAAAGAAATTGTCCTGACAAAAACAATAAGAAGAAACAGAATAGTGATGATACAGGAACTGCATCAGTGGCATCAGAAGGGTATGACAGTTGTGAACTATTGTTTGATGCAGAAGAAGAGTGCTGTGAAGAACTGGACATTGCCAGTGACACAGAAGATCAAACATTGAGCACTGATGAAGACAACAAGGCCGATGTTTTGGTTGCTGCAAATGAAGGGAGAAATGAGTCCAATGCTGCAGCCACAACCTCTGGCAGTGATGATTGGGTGCTAGATTCTGGTTGTTCCTACCATATGTGTCCTAGAAGAGACAATTTTGTAGATTACAAACCCTACAATGGAGGTCAAGTCATGATGGGAAACAACAAAGCTTGTAAAGTCATAGGAATTGGAACTGTGAATTTAGTTCTAGATGATGGTACAATGAAGAAGCTAACTAATGTGAGACATGTTCCTGACCTTAAAAGATCACTGATATCTCTAGGCACTCTAGAGACTGCAGGTTTCACTTTTAAAGGTGGAGATTCAATCCTAAAGGTCATGAAAGGCTCTAGGGTATGAAGGGTACTAGGGTAAAGAACAATCTGTATGTGCTTCAGGGAAGCACTTGGACAGGAGAAGCAAATGTTGTCAGATCCTCCAATGACAAAGCACTCATATGGCATCAAAGACTATATTGGTGCCCCATGTTGTATTTTATGTGTTTCTTCAATTGCTGCTGCAATCATTGCCCCAGCAATAGATGTCCAGCAATCGAAGCAGAGACATTGCCCCAGCATCGCTGCCAGCATCAATTGCCCCAGCAATCTTCACAACACAGAATGCCCAGCATCCTGGTGATGACGTCATGATGAGCTCATAGTCAAAGATTGCGGAAAGTAATGCAAGTGGATCACTTTGGATCACTTTTGTAGCCCACAATAGCTTGCAACTTGCATCTTTTTTGGGACACTTGTCCATTCATTATAGGACCTCCTTTCTTTGATGGGTGAAGGATTAAATCAACTTTTGGAGACAATTGGAAATAAAGTAACCCTAACTTCATCATGAAGAAACCTCACTCAAGGGAGCCACCTTTTAGGGACACTTGTTAATTCACTATAGGACCTCTTCTCTTAATAAAGCAAAGGTCAAATCTACTTTTTTGAGGCACATGGATTCAAGTGAAATTAACTTCATCTCCAAGTAAACCCCACCATGAAAGAAACCTCTCCCATGAAGTCTATAAATACTCTTCATCCCCTCATTCACAAGTAGACCAGATATATACCAAGTTAGAGAATTAGAATCACTTACACTTCATAATATGAAGGAGGGAGGTGAAATTGACAACTTCTCTCTCTACTTCTACACCATTTCGTGTTGCTGTTGATTGCTGGAGCATTATTAGGCGGATTTTTGCAAGGGAACTTCAACCGTGTAATGCTTTCTTTATTTTCTTCCCTTTGTATTATCAAACATATGAACATGGTTATCTCTGTTTGTATGTGCTCAGTAATGTCTAGCATGAGCTAAACTTTTCTAGTTGGGATGCTTTAACTTTGTAATGATCTTTTTAACTAGTTTTATGTTATATATTGATGTTTGCATTTTAGTTCTTGCATGATAACTCTTTCATATTCATCTTTAGAATTGACCAACTAAAAGTGAATGCAAATCATAAATACAGACATGGTTTATGATTAGAACTCAAGAACTAATATGGATAAGTGTTTAATGAAGAAAACTTTGTTATTTCCATACTAAAACCTAGACATAGGATAGCATAGTCCATAGGGGTGATACTGTGGGTACTTCATATACAGGGGTGAACTTATTTAGAGCTTAGACATAAGACTTGTAATGAAACTCTGACGTTAGTTGCTGAAAAGCATGCATCAATTGCTACAACATCCATTACAGGAGCATTAATTGCTACAGCATCCATTGCAGGTGCATCATATATATCATAATGCTATCAAAAGTGATTTACTTAGTGAAGAGCATTCCAACTATATTTCTCACTTGAATACACTCTATCTTTACTTAGCTTATTTGTTTTTGTTATCTCACACATACTCTCATTTTAGTTGTTATTTTATTAATTGTTTCTCACTAGTTAAACTACCATTTAAACTTTAGAAATTAATCTAATCCCTGTGGGTACGATCTCTACTTTCTACTATATTATTTGTTAAAGACTGTGTACACTTACACACCTTTTTGCACAATACTGTACCAAGAGAATTTTTTACTTGACACTGGGACGTCAACCACCTCCATGGCCACAATAAAGTTGTTAAAATCATTGATTTCCTGAGTGGAATAAGTCTCCCCTCCCTTTCCTCTAAACAAGACACAACATTGAAATCACCTACTATACACCACTCACCGGGCAACGAATTTTGTTTCAAAGCAACCAAATCAGTCCATAATCTTCTCTTCCCAGCTAATGGGCAAGGCGCATAAACATTGACGATATGCACAACAAAATTTGTTAAAGTAACACACACACCAACATAACCTTCGCCAGAAAAGCAATAAGAATTCGTCCACCCTCCATCCAACCAAGAACACAAGATTCCACCCTCCACCTTTCATTTTTATTCCTAAAAAACTGTTATTTTCCCTCCTTCGTTCTCCCACGGGAATGCTACTTTAGCTACTAGTTTAGTTTAACCAGTGGAAAGAACAAAAAAAACTGGGGAAGAAGGAGGTGTAATAATTTATTGGTTTAAATATGTTTTTTGTCCCTGCAAATATAGTTGTTTTTTAAATAAGTCCCTGCAATTTTTTTTTTAAATAAGTCCCTGCAAAATATTTTTGTTTTAAATATGCCCTTCTTTTAACTCTTTGTTAACCATCTGCTGATGTGGCTAACAGAGTTACATGTTGGCTTGGACACATCATTATTTTTATTTTTATTTTTTTTAATTTAAATTGCTGACATGGATAAATTAATTAAATCCCAAATTAAATTAAAAAAAACCCAAATTGCAAGAGATGCTAAGCGCTATCTTCAAACTTCACATTCTTTTCTCTTTCACTGTTTCTCACAGAAGCAAAAATGGCGACTTGCTTCTTTTTTTTTGGTCAAACTCACTTGCTTCTTGAAAACCCACAAACTCATGTCCATAAAACCCATCCACCTCACCCAATAACTCGTTTCTCTCAACTCCACACCACCATCCTCAACAAAAACAACCATCCTCAACAACAACAACCATTACCGTCAAATTTAGGTTTAATTTGGGATTAGGATTTAATGTTGAATTTGAAATTTGTGGATTTCTGGGTTTAATTTGGAGCTGAGAAGGGGGGATGTCGATTTTGTTGTTCTTCTTCTTCCCAACAATTAGTGTATTCCAAACCTTCTCTTCGTTCCCCTTTTTTCTCTTCCTTCTCTCCTCCCTACAACCAACAGGTTGTTTCCTCCACCCTCAATCTACTGTCTTCTCTTTTCTTTGTATTGGGCATGTTCTAGTTCCATTTTGACTTGATATGTAACCAAATTGAAGAAGCAGAGAAGTTGTTTGATAGAATATTGAAAGGGATGTTATTAATTGGAGCTATGGTTGCTGGTTATTTGCATCAGGGGCTTGGTTGCAGGCTCTTTGAAGATGGTGGTGATGGAGAAGAAAAAGAATAAAGGGGAATAATGAAAAGTAAAAAAAATAATGGCTTGGCTTCCAAATAAGCATTTAAAATAAATAACAATGAATATTAAATGATACATCAGAATTCTTAGACACACCAGTTTTTTGTAACGTCTCACTAACAGAAGGATGTATTTAAAAAAAGTTATTTTGCAGGGACCTATTTAAAAAAATTGCAAGGACTTATTTGAAAAACAGCTATATTTACAGGGACGAAAAGTATATTTAAACCTAATTTATTTAATGGTTAAATATCTCTTATTTTTTAATGGAAGTATAAAGCTTTGATTAACTCCAATGGATTAGCCTAGTGGAGCATGAGCATGACAGGAGTTGTATTCGAGAGGTCCCGAATTCAACTCCCCACTAATCTCTTTGGGGTGGGGTAAATGTAATTATCTTCTTAAGTGTTCTAAAAAAAAAGTATAAAGTTTTGATTGTTAAGTTTGAAGTGGGGGAGTTTAAAATAATTTAATACATTTAATCTATAAAGTTTTAATTTGCAGCACAATTGGGTTGACGATGGAGAAATTGATCGAGTTGCAATTTTTTCTTTACTTTGTTTCTTGGATAATAAATTATTCAATTCGATTAAAATAACAAGTTTTAAAAACATTTTCCACACCAGGATTCAAACCCGGAATTCTTAAACTGAATTTTCCAAGGATATGATACGGAAATTATATGTCTAAATCTTATTTAGAGGGAATTGATGGTTACACAGAACCTCAAAATTTTTACTTGAGTATTAATTTTTTAACAATCATCTAATACTTTTCATTCTCTATATCCCATTCTTATTATCACTTCACTTACCTATTATATATATATATATATATATATATATATATATATATATCACTCGTCTCTTCTCTATCTCTATCTCTATCTCTATCTCTCTGGATGTCAATTAGCTGTCCCCACAATTGTTTTCTTTCTACTATTTTTCATGCATTTTTATTTTTGGTGCAAGGTGGCGCTAGCATCTTCAACTTGCTTATTTGTTTGGCCATTTAGATCCAACCTCCCCTCTACGCACCTCAATTCCATAATACATGGCCGATATTCCCCATCTAAAAAAGTAATGTTCAAAAGCTAACGTGACTAATTAAGAAAAAACTACCTCATATTCTTTAAGAAAATTAGTTAATTCCATTTAATTTTCTTAAAGAAAGTAAAAAATAAACTGCATATCTCAAATTATCCTTCATAGCAAGTTGTTGCATACAATGTTTTAAAACTCGAACCGGTGACCGACTCGGTGAAGGTACCGGGTCACTGAGTCAAGGGTCGGACCGAAGGGTCGACAGTTGAACCGCATGACCAAAACCGGAACCGGATGACTCGGACCCGGTCTCTATTTCGAGAATTTTCAATACCTATATAGTATATAATATAAATTTCGTCCCTGTAAAATTAATAACTATGTTTATTTTATATCTACTAAAATATAAAAAATTCCCAAATTTTTAGGACCTATATATTTCATACTTGTAAAACTTAATTTGCTAAAATTACACACCATGCCTATTTTATTTTTATTTGCTTGGTATATATTAAATAAATTTTAAAAGTTCATATCATGCTTCAATAAATATTTAGAACAAATTTCATAAGTTAACAACTTAATATTAAATAAATCTTTAAAAAAATACTTAATATTAAATAAGTTTGTTGAAACATAATATTAATATTACAAGCTAATGCCATGAGGATGAGCATACTTGACTTTTAGGAAAAGAGGTACCAATTATATATATTTGAAATAAATAATATTCTCAATAAGATTGGTAGCCTCATGGTAGCGCTCAACATTTGCTTTCAATAGGTTAGGGGTTCAAACCCCACTAATGACATTTTTGTTGAGGGTTTTGAGTCTCTTTTGTTTTAAGTCTCTTTTGTTTTAAGTAGTTTAGAAATAGTCCCACATCGGATAGAATGAACAGAACATGGAGGAAATGAGATATAAAAGCAAGGTGTATGTCAATGGGAAACATACTTACCTAGATGGCAATCACTAGTGGGGGCTTGCGTTCGCGCGGCCCCTCCCAATTACAGTTCAAAGATTTAATAAAAAAAAATGGACAACCCGGTTCGGTTTGAGCCGGGTCACCGGGTCGCCGATTTTTCCCAAAACCGGCCGGTTTCCACCGGTTTGGTGCATAACCGATCCAAAGGCTTGACCGGCTCGGTTACCCCCCCCGGTTCCCGGTTCGACCGGTCCGACCGGCCGGGCCGAGCCGGTTTTTAAAACACTGGTTGCATAGGAATAATAGAGTTACTTGAAAATAAAATTCAAATTAATTAATGGTTGATGAAAAAAAATTCAAATTAAATTAAGAGGTATTTTGGGTAAAATGTCATTAAGTAGTATGATGTTAGTTAAATTTTACTTATATTTTAGACCACCAAACTAGGAATTTTTTGAATGCTTAAATTCAAGTGAGGGAGTTTTTTTTGGTTGAAGTGAAAAAAAAAAAAGAAAAAACAACAGCTAAAAACTAGACGCCTGAAGCATCAGCTAGCAAGAGTCAAATCCTGAATTAATATTTGCAAGCTTAGCCAAACAATCTACATTAGTATTTGCCTCTCTATAAACATGGTGGAGAGTCAAATCCTGAAAGCAGTCCATCAAGCCAGTTATCTTCATCAAGAGGGATGCATAGGCGTGAAGCATGTGATTATCCCTATCTTGCAAAAGCACAATTGAATCCTTGGAATCTGATTCACATATAGCTTGAGTCTTTCCCATTTGGAGCAACAAAGACAACCTGTGAAAGATGGCAAACAACTCAACGAGAAGCAAATCCTCTTTATCGTCATTGGACGAAAAGCCACTTAACCAATGCCCTTGGTCATCCCGAACCAACACTTCGGAACCAATACTACCATTAGAACAGTTGTCATCTACATTGAGCTTGACAAAACCTATATATCTGGGGTGGAGTCCATCGAGTTCCAACCTGTTTTTGCGTATGGATGTATTGAGTTTCCATATCATCATGCATGTAGATAATATTATAGATAACCGTCGTCGCACTTCAATTCTTGTCTCCTAATACCAAATTGTTTCTCCAATGCCAAAGCCACCAATGGATAGCCAAGAAGAGCCTAGTAGAGTCACCATTTTCCATCTTTTGAATCCAAGCTGAAGCACTCCTAGTAGTGGTAAACATCGATGCCCGCAAAAAAACTGCCTCCAAATATTTATAGCATAAGGGCGGTCACACAGACAATGTAAGATAATTTCTATCATCTCAGAATTGCGACGGGAGCAACAAGCAGAGTCCCGCATATTACACCGGTGTCTAGTTTGATTAGAAGGCAAAACATTATGCAAGCATAACCAAACTAGGTGTTGTATTTTTGCGGGTGCTTTGAATTTCCAAACCCAATTCCAATCATCATCACCCCAAGTGAGGGAGTAGTCCAAAAATACGTGTCCTTTTATTTTTTTCAATTTGATATTAGTTTCTTTTTCCAATTTCATCTTCAAATTAACAATGTGTGCGTCTCACCTTTAAATCATTATACATTTATACTCGATTATGCAATGGTTAACATCCAATGGTAAAAGAGAATATTTTTAAAAATCGACTATATAGCTCTTTTTTAATCATATAAAAACACATAGGAAGGTATTTTATTACCTACTCTCCTAGATGTTTCTTTTTTTTTTTGGTACACAATCTATACGGATTAAAAGCACTATTGGGACTCAAATTAGCGACGGATTTTTGACCATTAGCGACGGAAAAATCCGTCGCGTATCCTGCTTTTTTAGTATTGTAGTGATATAAGGTCTCAAAAAGCTCGTTTATAAGTGGGAGACACCCCTCACTCTATAAGCCGATTTTGTAGGGTTGAGTTAGGCCCAACCCACATTATAAGAGGGGCTAAAAACATATCTATTAATCAAAATATTTTCAAAAAAGTAGAAAAAGAGCATACATGATTTTAATTTAGTTACAAGTAACATGATTTTAAGGTTAATCTACAATAGGAATTAATAAAAATTAATTTTCTAACATGTGCAACTTATAGAATTAACTGTTAATTTTCTCTTATTAACAACTTTCTTATTAAGTAGAGAGAGAGTGAGAGAGAGATATCAGAGATGACTACAGACATAAAATAAATAGGGAAGTATGTACTAATATCTATATAAGTAAATATAAGTAACGATGCAGTTTTTTTTTACGGGAACGATGCAGGTTAGAACACTTGGCTATTGTGAGAAATAAGAACACTTAAATATAACTGTTAGATTAAAATTAACCATCTAAATTAAGAAATAGTAATTAATTAAATTTTGTAAATTTTTCCCTCTTTAAATATATATCATATATCATATTTAATAATTCATAATTTTTATGTGTTTCAAAATTAAAAAAATTGTAAGTCTCATTTTTCATTAATTTCGTATTTATATTCATTTTATGTTTAAAATACTTGATATATTTAGTTTATTTAAACTATTAATTTCGTATTTATTTTAAAATACTTGATACATTAGTTATCTTTTATCTTTATTAATTCTTGCCTTGTGGTGTGTCAAAAAAAAATTATTGCCTTGTGATATACTCTCTATCACATGAAATAAGAAAACTTGGAGGTGTAAAAATTTGTTTAATGTTTGATTAAAATTCTCTTATTTTGATTGTTTTTTATAAGCAATGTTAGTGGGGGTGGGGGAATGTTAGTTTCCGGGGGTTTGAATCCGGGACCTCCTTCTTACACTCTTTTGGTGCACTCCTTCGATATGGATATTAAATTTTTATGAACTTCTATCACCTAAATTATATTTGTGTCAAAAAAATCATCTAAATTATATTTATGTTATATATAAATAACCATGGACATATTTATTTAAGTATAATATTTACATATAATTTTTTACAAATAACTTTAATCTATATTGGTTCATGCGGTTCAACTCACTACAAAAAACGGAACAGATTGCGGGGGTTTTTAAGTCGCTTAGCGGGGGTTTTAAACTCCTGCAACGTAATCTGTGGGAGTTTTAAAAAACGCCGGAGTTTCAAGTGCCGCAATTGTTTTGCGGGAGTTTTTAGAAAACGCTAGTATCATGTCCACTCACAAAACTAAAATCATCACTATAATTCAAAGGAGATAAGGCTTTAAAATCATAACTATAATCCAATTCGATACACTTAAATATCAGTTTCCAAACTCAATAACCAACACCAAATCAAGATCGATAACAAACCCTAACAAACCAACATTGTAACCTTGAAAGAAAAGAGAAGATAAACAACACGGTTTCAATATATATTTAACAAAATCATATACAAACCTAAAACTGAAACAAATCCCTAATTTTTATTGCAGTTAGGTAACCCTTAATCAAATAGAAAAAACCCTTTTCAAAATTAAAACCATTTCCGAAAAACACCTAAGATATTGAGTAATAGAGAGAGGTAAGAGGTAGTGAAAATCCTTCGATGGCAGAGGCGGCATGGATTCAGAGAGAGCTGGTTGGTGTGGCCTTGAGCATGAGAGCGATAGAGGTGGAGACTGAGATCGAGAGAGGTTCACGAACTGAGGATGAGAACAGAGATTGAAGAACGATTACGAACTGAGAACGATTAAGCTTAGGGAACGATTGATGGTCGCTTGTGATTGAAAGGGAACGAGCGCCGAGTGAAAGGGAAGGAGAGGGAAAGGCTGAGTGAAAGGGTAATAGAGGGAAAAAACGAGAGAGCTTCTGTTTCGCGAAATAGAGATAGGGTTTCATGTTTGAGAAATCTGAAGCAAGAGAGGGGAAAGGGTTTGCGAAATCTGAAGGTGAGAGAGAGGGAGGGTTTGCGAAATTGAAGAGAGGGAAACGTGAAAACTGAAGCGTGAAATCTGAAGCATGAAATTGATGAAATCTGAAGCGTGATATCTGAAGTGTGAGAGAGATGAAATCTGAAGCATGTAATTGATGAAGGTGAAAGTGAGAAGAGAGGGAAACGTGAAATCTGAAGTGTGAGAGAGAGGGAGGGTTTGTGAATTCTGAAGTCTGAAGCGTGAGAGAGAGGGAGGGTTTGTGAATTCTGAAATAGAAGAGGGAAGCGTGAAAGTGAAGAGGGAAAGAGTTTTTTTGTTAAAGGTCTAAAGGGTTTTTTTATACAATCAGCGGGGGTTTTTTCTTGACAATCAGCGGGGGTTTTAAAACACCTTAAATTGAAACAAAATTTTTAACTGAAGTAGCGAAAACGTGCCTTTTTTAACGTTAAACTGAGGGGGGTTTTAAACCCACGCAAAAAAACCCACGCAATCTGTTCCGTTTTTTGTAGTGACTTGCGACTCTTCGATTTGATCAGTGACCCACTGACCCAGTGATCTTATTAAGTCGATGACCGATCCAGTTTTTAAAAACACTACACAAATAACATTTTAGACACTTAATTTAGAAAACTTCTTTTAGTATATGTTACCGTAACAGAAATGGTATTATTCTATAGGTCAGACATGCATTAGGAAAACATTTAAATGTCTTCAAAGAAACCAATATATATCATATAACTTTGATTTTCAATTCTTTAAATAGAGTTTCACCATCAAGATCATAAGAATAGTGTTTTAGATAAGTTTCAAGAAGTTTGCAACATGATTTCAAGTCATTATCGGGGAATGGTTCAAGCCTTTCACCTCTAAACAAAAATCCAAAAATCTCCTTGTTTGTGATATAGTGCTTAAACCTTCATAATAAGTGAGCCAATTACTTGATTTACAATGTATAAAAAATAACAAATTCTAGAAACACTCCTCAACAGACTCCGAGTTTGGTGTGTCCATTTAGAGGAATGTCTACCAAACTGTTTTTTTCCTACGAAATTTATGTTTTTGACCAAACATTCATTCAATCTTCATTTTCTTCGCAATTCTTTCAATCATAACAGTAGCATTTGCAATGCATATTCTCTATATTTTTCCAATAGTTAATCAAACATTATTAAAACCCAAAAATAGCTAAGCACTTAGCCGAGTAGGGGCTTAGCCGAACTGTAAGTTTAGCCGATGAGAGGTTAGTTGAGTTAAAAAATTTAGTCGATAGATCATCAACTAAGAAGGGCCAGAAGGGCCAGATTTTGTAGGGACTAAAAACATATTTTACCCTTGTTAAAACTAACAAAATGATGTTTAAAAATATTTTCAATTTTCCAGAAGGGGTTTGAACTCGGAATTCAGAAGTCAAATTTACCAAGTGTGCTACTGTGGAATTAGTGATATATTTCGTACAATATATAATTATATACTATGTAAAGGGAATTGAATTGATTGTTCGTATTCACAATAACAATTCAAAAGTTCTACATTAACTACCCACAAAAAAATAGAACAAAAAAGCTTACGAATTTAGATTAAAAAGAAGCGAAATGTTAATGGATTTCTTGTGGAATCTACAGCTTTTGGTTCTGTAAGCTAATGGTTAGATTTAACGAATCAAGGTAGAATAGAGTAGAAGGGAGAATCAAAAGAGCATATCCATGGAAGTTGTGATCGATTGGGTGTGTGATGGATTGATTGTAAGATGGATTGGGGTTTTGGGTAAAAGAATGAAAGGCTTGAGTTGTGAAGGAGGCTGGAGTTGTGAGACAGTTGGGATATTAATGGGGTTCAGTTTTAGGAACCGGCTTGGAAATCAGGTTTTGGACCACCAATTTAGTTTTAAAATATTGGCTGGGTTATTAACCATTTAAAATGGTTATGGACTTTTTATTGTCGTGTGGTTCAGTTACTAGATTTGGGTTTGGTTAACCATATTTTTTGCACACCCCTAACCAAGTGTACTACTGCGGAAATAGTGATGATGATTAAAGAGTATTTTTTTACTATTCTTTGTGCATTTTTATTTAGGCTTTTTTTTTCATACCCCCATTGGACTCTATACCCCCATTTTTTGAAATAACCCCAAAATACCCCTCTAAATTTCAACAAAATTAATTGGATATTGAAAATTTTAAAAATTTTCGAAATTACCATTCAAAAGGTATTTTCGGAACACAATTTTTTCATTTTTCCTAAATTACCTAATATACATAAATCCGGAAGCATAAAATGAGTTCTGGAAATACGTTTTTTAGATATATCCGGAAATTATTTTTTTGTTTTATTTTTTACTTTTAAGTTTATATTTAATTATTTATTTGATTATATTTAATTTATTTATTTTATTTTATTTTATAAACGAGTACAGAATATGAGTGGTTAACAATAAAATATAAACGAGTACAGAATACGAAAAATAAACGGGTACAAAATACAAAAAATACTATAAAGCTCCAAGAATCAAATCTGATAAATAACGAGTACAAAATCCGATAATAAAATACATCAATGGCCAAGATCCTAATCCGATAAAGCTCTCCAAAGAAGTTGATATACATGAGGGGGAACGTTGTCGGATGCCATGGCCTCCCGGATACGTGCAGCAGCAGATTGGACTCTTTCCTCTAGAGTTTGTGGACTAGGTGTTGCAACGTCCTCA
The DNA here is from genome assembly GCA_039519185.1 of Astragalus membranaceus. Classification (NCBI taxonomy): domain Eukaryota; kingdom Viridiplantae; phylum Streptophyta; class Magnoliopsida; order Fabales; family Fabaceae; genus Astragalus; species Astragalus membranaceus. Next base: position 171,387,742 of record CM076849.1, read on the forward strand.
TCCAGAACAAGTGCTTCCCCCAAAGACACTGATAAACACGTGGGTCGTGTTGTGGAGGTCGCAGTTGAATTAATTTCTGGCCACGTGCTGCAACCTTCATTTTCCCACAATCCTGTATAAAATTATATTATCTTAATAAGATATATTTAACAACAATATAAAAAAACTTAAATTATTTATTAAAACTATTACCTGTCCTATACGAAATTTAGACACCACGTGGTTACGAAGTCAAACCAACAGGGACATGTCCCTAGGACCCAAATGTAGCTCCTCTGCATGATGCTCCTGGTCAGGAGCCACATCTGAGTCATGAGTCTGGCATCCAGCCCAATCTGAGTCAATGAACCCGTGAAGTTCCAGTGGAGAAGTCCTGCTAAAGAAGAGTCCTCTACCAGAAGAACCTTTGAGATAATGAAGGACCCGTTGAGCAGCTTTAAAATGGCAAATAGTTGGCTTTGAAAGGAACTGTGAAAGCTGCTGAACTGGAAATGTAATATCAGGCCTAGTGGTAGTCAAATAAAGAAGTTTACCAATAAGGCGCCTGTAACAAGCAACATCAGGATAAGGAGGGCTGCCATCATTGTGAAGATGTGTACCAGGCTCCATAGGAGTGGAACTGGGCTTGCTGCCAAGAGAGCCAGAATCAGCTAACAGATTAAGGAAATACTGTCGTTGACACAAAGAGATACCTAAGGGTGAATGAGCAACCTCAAGCCCAAGGAAGAACTTGAGCATACCAAGGCCCTTAATTCCAAAATGAGCATCCAGTGTGGATTTAATGCGAGACAGATCAGAAAGATGATCACCAACAAGCACAATGTCATCAACATAGATGAGTAAGGCCATGTATGAAGTAGGTGTGATGCAAGTGAAAAGGGTATGATCAGCATGACCTTGTTTAAAACCAAGGCTCAATAATAGTGTGGATAATTTGTCATACCATTGTCAGCTTGCCTGCTTGAGCCCATAAAGAGATTTAGACAACTTGCAAACTTGAGATGAAGAGGCAGTTGTAAGTCCAGGAGGCAAGGTCATATAGACATCTTCCTTTAGCTCACCATGGAGAAAAGCATTATTGACGTCCAGTTGGTGAATGTGCCAACCTTTGATGGCAGCTACAGCAATGAGAGTCTTGACAGTAGCCATTTTGGCTACTGGAGAGAAGGTATCAAAGTAGTCAATGCCCTCAGTTTGAGTATAACCCTTTACCATTCTGATAAGTCTATTTTTAGAGTCTTTTTAATAGATATTTTATTAAGTCTTTTTAGTATTTTAATTATATTTTTGATCTATTTTACTGCAAATGTTTACTTTTCATCTTCAGGTTTTATTTTGAAACAATTTCGACTGCTTATGCCTCAGCAAGTTAGAATTCGACTGCATCTGTTAGAATTCGACAGCATCTGTCTCCCAGAATTCGACTGCATCTGTTAGACTTCGACAGCATCTGTCTCCCAGAATTCGACTGCATCTGTCAGAATTCGACTGCATCTGTCTTCCAGAATTCGACTGCATCTGTCAGAATTCGACAGCATCTGTCTTTCAGAATTCGACAGCAACACAAACTGGCGCAGGACAGGGCACCATGGGCGCCAAGGGCACCATGGGCGCCAAGGGCGCCAAATTGCAGTCAAAATTGGATGCGCCCACTTGTTGATGGATATTTTGCCCACTTGTTGATGGATATTTTTGCCCACTTGGCTTTTTGATGACTACCTTGGCCAACTTGATTTGCCACTTTTTCCTCTTTTGGACCATTTTGCCCCTCATATTTTCCTATAAATAGAGGCTTGATCCTCACTTGTAACCAAGCTTGAATTTTGTTAGAAAATCAATGACAAAGGCTCTCTATAGATTCATGACTTCAATTTACTCTTCATGCTTTTTATGATTCTTGTTTATTTACTTTCTTGCCCTTTAAATTCTTGCTATTTATTTTCTTGCCCTTTTTCTTTCCAAGTCATTTACTTTCTTGCTCCTTTAATTTCTTGCACATTTATTTTCCAAGTCATTTACTTTCCTTGCTATTTAATTTCTTGCACCTTTATTTTCCAAGTCATTTACTTTCTTGCCCTTTAAATTCTTGCTATTTATTTTCTTGCCCTTTTACTTTCCAAGTCATTTACATTCTTGCTATTTAATTTCTTGCACCTTTATTTTCCAAGTTATTTACTTTCTTGCACTTTTATTTTCCAAGTCATTTACTTTCTTGCTCATTTACTTTCCTTGCTCTTTAACTTTCCAAGTCATTTAAATTACTTGCAATTTACTTTTCAAGCAATTTACTTTCCTGTCATTTACAATTCCGCTATTTATGATTTTGCACTTTACCGCTTTCTTTTATTTCTCGCTATTTAAACTTTATGTTTTCTTCTTTTATTTTCTTTTCTCCTCTTTTGTCTACAATGATCATGAGTGAGTAGACTTTGCTAAAACATTCCTTCTTTCTAAAAACACTTTCTTTTCAGTTAATCAAACTTTGAAAAATTAAATTGGTATTCACTTAGGCTCTCCCTGTGGACCGATACTCTTTTATTACGCGATACGACCCGTGCACTTGTGGGGCTATCAAGTTTTTGGCGCCGCTGCCGGGGAGGCAGTGATATTAATTAAGTTTTTCGAAACCGGTTATACTGAAATTTTATTTTCTTTATTTTTACTTTTTTTTCTTCTCTTGTCCCTCGAATGCGAAGAACCAGAAGTTTCGGTGAAACTGTTCAACAAATTCCCGAAATTGAAAGGTTCTTACATAGAAGGAGGAGAGAAATTCTCGATAACCAAATGGCGGCTAATGAAAATCGTGCTCTCAAAGAGTACGCAACACCTTCAGCAGAACCATCGGCTGCCATTGTACATCCAAATGTGGAAGCAAATACTTTTGAACTCAAATCATCTCTACTTTCAATGGTTCAACAAAACCAATTTTCTGGTTCTCCCACGGAGGACCCAAATCTTCATATTTCAATTTTTCTGGAATACTGTGGGACTCTCAAATTAAACGGGGTACCTCCGGATGCCATAAGACTAAAACTCTTCCCTTTTTCATTAAGGGATAGAGCAAGAGCATGGCTACATTCTTTGCCTTCGGAATCCATTACTAGCTGGGACCAGTTAAAACAAGCTTTTCTTGCTAAGTTCTTTCCCCCGAGTAAAACAGCTCAAATGAGAAATCAAATTACTCGATTTTCTCAAAACGACGGGGAATCTCTTTATGATGCTTGGGAACGTTTCAAAGAAATGTTAAGGCTATGCCCCCATCATGGACTAGAGAAATGGCTCGTTGTTCACACTTTTTATAATGGATTACAATATGCAACAAGAATGACTATTGATGCAGCTGCAGGTGGAGCTTTAATGAACAAAAATTTTACTGAAGCTTATGCACTCATTGAAGATATGGCTCAAAACCATTGTCAATGGGCAAATGAGCGAGCCATAGCAGATAAACCAGCATCATCAAAAGAGCCAGGTAAATATGAAATATCTGCTGTTGATCATTTTGCCTCAAAAGTGGACGCACTTTTTCAAAAATTTGAAAAATTAAATGTAAGTGCCGTCTCAAAAACTTTTTCTCCTACTACTCCACCATGTGAATTATGTGGGGTTGTTGGCCATATTGGAGCTGAATGCCAGCTTGAGGCATCTAGTGCTGGAAATGAGCATATTAACTATGCTCAAAAGGAAGATCCATTTTCAAATACTTATAATCCTGGGTGGAGGAATCATCCAAATTTTTCTTATAAAAATCCTCCACCCAATCCAGCACCTAGACCACCTCCTGTCTTTCAAAATCAAAGGGTTTTTAACAACCCACAAAACAACCCGCAAAAGTCGAACTTGGAATTTTTGATGGAAAAATTTGTGTCATCTCAAACAAAACAAAATGAAGAATTCAAAAATCAAACTGGTTATTTGAATGACACACTTATCAAATTAGAATCAAAAATCGACTCTATTGCCACTCACAGTAAGATGCTTGAAAATCAAATAACTCAAGTGGCAACACAGGTGGCCTCATCCTCTAAATCTTCGGGGGTATTTCCTGGACAGCCTGAACAAAATCTAAATGGCCAAATATATGCTGTCACCCTTAGAAGTAAAAAACAATTAGAGGAACCAAGAGCAAACCAAGAAAAAATTGTGAGTGAAAAACATAATTCACCATGTGAGCAAGAAGAGATAGAAAAAGAGAAGGAACCAGAAAAAGAAAGAAAAGAACCATACATCCCCCCACCGCCATACAAACCATCTCCTTTATCTGACTTTTCACCTTCCTTTGTGAAAAAAATAACATTTGATCTGGGGGGAATTGTAAAAAAGATCTTATTGCTTACACAACTTCCATTTTACAAGCAATGGGACCCAGGAATAACTTTATAAAGGGAAAAGGTCAAGCTAATGACCATAAACGAGCGCTGCGTGGGAGGCAACCCACGGCTTAATGTATTTTTCGATTTGTTGAAAAATAAAATACCCCAGGGCCGAGTATCCTGAACCAGACAGTCAGGTGAGCTCTCCTAAACCCCTTTTGTTTTATTTGAAAAATCATTGAGGACAATGCCTAGTCCAAGCATGGGGGGTATTTTATTACTTTTATTAGGAATGTCTTTATTGCTTTGCCGAGTTTTTATCTTTTTGTACTTTGAGTTGTATCTGCTCCCTCCATCACGAAACTTTGTGAACCTTAAGCATGTTTTAGATAAGCCTTTTCTGGACAAAAATAATTTTTCAATTTTTCATTAGCAATCATCTAGGTGGACTGGTTGGGAACAACAAAATTGTATCATGGTTCGATTTCTACTTCTAGAGCTTTTTCACACACACACTATTGAGACTATTTTCAGTTATTAATACAAATAGAGGGACTGAAAAGAAACTAGTAACCTGGTTCTCTTGGTGACATTTACTAGATGCGCGGTTACTGGAGAAAAACGTCTGAGTTGGGGTATTCAAAAAAAAAAAAAATTATATATGTATATATGCAAAACCAATTCAAAAATGCAAAAGTTAGTGCATTTTAAATGTCAAAATAAATGGTTAGCATATAAAATCAAAAAGAAAAGAAAAATGCTTGAATACCCAACGTATAAAGACCCTCCTTTGAGACCCGGTCTTAGTAAATGGAGGACCCAAGCTTAAGAATGTTGGGGAACCGGTTCTATGATGACATTGATATCCTCTCTAGAGTACTGATACTTTAAAGTTGTCTCTTAATTCCACAAGAAGCCCAAAATAGTAGCTCTCAAACCAAAGTGTTAGAATTGCCCCACAGTTCACTTAAGGTTTCGATATGAAAATAATTTTCCTTCAGAATTGGCCTAAAGATTTACACTGTTTTTGCTTGAGGACAAACAAAGGTTCAAGCATAGGGGAGTTTGATAAGTCTATTTTTAGAGTCTTTTTAATAGATATTTTATTAAGTCTTTTTAGTATTTTAATTATATTTTTGATCTATTTTACTGCAAATGTTTACTTTTCATCTTCAGGTTTTATTTTGAAACAATTTCGACTGCTTATGCCTCAGCAAGTTAGAATTCGACTGCATCTGTTAGAATTCGACAGCATCTGTCTCCCAGAATTCGACTGCATCTGTTAGACTTCGACAGCATCTGTCTCCCAGAATTCGACTGCATCTGTCAGAATTCGACTGCATCTGTCTTCCAGAAATCGACTGCATCTGTCAGAATTCGACTGCATCTGTCAGAATTCGACAGCATCTGTCTTTCAGAATTCGACAGCAACACAAACTGGCGCAGGACAGGGCACCATGGGCGCCAAGGGCGCCAAATTGCAGTCAAAATTGGATGCGCCCACTTGTTGATGGATATTTTGCCCACTTGTTGATGGATATTTTTGCCCACTTGGCTTTTTGATGACTACCTTGGCCAACTTGATTTGCCACTTTTTCCTCTTTGGACCATTTTGCCCCTCATATTTTCCTATAAATAGAGGCTTGATCCTCACTTGTAACCAAGCTTGAATTTTGTTAGAAAATCAATGACAAAGGCTCTCTATAGATTCATGACTTCAATTTACTCTTCATGCTTTTTATGATTCTTGTTTATTTACTTTCTTGCCCTTTAAATTCTTGCTATTTATTTTCTTGCCCTTTTTCTTTCCAAGTCATTTACTTTCTTGCTCCTTTAATTTCTTGCACCTTTATTTTCCAAGTCATTTACTTTCCTTGCTATTTAATTTCTTGCACCTTTATTTTCCAAGTCATTTACTTTCTTGCCCTTTAAATTCTTGCTATTTATTTTCTTGCCCTTTTACTTTCCAAGTCATTTACATTCTTGCTATTTAATTTCTTGCACCTTTATTTTCCAAGTTATTTACTTTCTTGCACTTTTATTTTCCAAGTCATTTACTTTCTTGCTCATTTACTTTCCTTGCTCTTTAACTTTCCAAGTCATTTACTTTCTTGCTCATTTACTTTCCTTGCTCTTTAACTTTCCAAGTCATTTAAATTACTTGCAATTTACTTTTCAAGCAATTTACTTTCCTGTCATTTACAATTCCGCTATTTATGATTTTGCACTTTACCGCTTTCTTTTATTTCTCGCTATTTAAACTTTATGTTTTCTTCTTTTATTTTCTTTTCTCCTCTTTTGTCTACAATGATCATGAGTAAGTAGACTTTGCTAAAACATTCCTTCTTTCTAAAAACACTTTCTTTTCAGTTAATCAAACTTTGAAAAATTAAATTGGTATTCACTTAGGCTCTCCCTGTGGACCGATACTCTTTTATTACGCGATACGACCCGTGCACTTGTGGGGCTATCACATTCAAAAAATAATTTAATTATTCAAATATATGCAAACGTCGTTACTCAATAGTAATTTCAACTTTGTATATGTGCTTATTTTATTGGTGGTTTTAAATCAAACTCCGCATGATACCTAAGTGTTTCACTTTCTAATTGTGTTGTCTTCTTTTCTCTCTAATTATGAATTAAGTTTTTATATTTACATTTGATCAATATGGATAACGTTGTTAAAATTCTTTAGACTTTTTGTGCTTATTATCAATGGCTGTTCAATTTCAATGTCTTTGTTAATGTTCATTTTTATTTTTATAACTTTCTTATCTAATTTATAGTTATAATTTAGTATTTTTCACGGGAAGTTCAGCCACATTTACAATTGAACCCCCCCGCCCCCCATCATATTCTTTCAACTTTGTATAAGTACTTCTATTTTATTGTTGGTTTTCATACAACCCTACATAAAATCCACGTGTTTCACTTTGTATTTGTATTTTCTTCTTTATTTTGATAATTCTGCACCAACGGGTATTAGACGCAAACGTAAATTGGTGTTTATATTTTTATCTTTCCTTTATTATCTATGAATGTTCAATTTCAATGTCTTTGTTAATTTTTTTTATTTTATAATCTTATTATTTAATTTATAGTTATTTAGTTTTTATTCACGGAAACTTCAACCACATTTACAATAAATCCCTCCATCATATTCTTTCAACTTTTTATAGGTGTTTCTATTTTATTGGTGGTTTTCATCTGACCTTGCACAATACCCACGTGTTTCACTTTCAATTTGTGTTGTCTTCTTTATTTTGGTCATTTTGCACGTTGAACCATTGATTACCGCGGGAACTTCAGCCACATTAACAATAGAACCTCCATCATTTTCTTTCAAGGGGAACTTCAGCCACATTTACAATGGAACATCCATCATCTTCTTTCAATTTTGTATAACTGCTCATATTTTATTATTGTCAAATTTAGTTATTTATCACAAATCGCATTATTATTGTTATTTAATATAAATGAATTAGTGTCAATAACTTTAATATTACCATTTCTGGTTTTGGTTACAGTTTTGATTTGAAATTGGGATAGTTTATTTGCCAGGTTTTTATATTTGAAAATCGAATGGTTTGCTTGACTATAATCTCAAAATACTGAAGTTGAATATGATCTTTTTTGCAGGGTGGATACATGGAATGGTACATTCATAAAGAAAATTAAGGATCTTGCCGATTTTGAGGGATTGGTGTTCTTCCTAGTCAAGTATTTGTCTCCAATTTATTATTTCCCTTAGTCGCTGCGTTATTCCTAAATTAGATATCAATTTTGCAGAAAGACAGGTTACACTATTGCAAAAGATGGTTTAATATTGATAATACGTTTTTTTTTTGTCTTATATCATTTATAAATATGTTTTGATGCTGTATAATCAATAAGATCTGCCACGTGAATATAACTATCAGGCCGTAACAGAAGCATTTTTTGTTTTGCTGTTTATAAATTTTCTTTTTTGATGTATTTTTTCTTTTGATTACCAAAGATGGAATAATAATTTTTGAGAATTAGAATACTTGTGCTAGTTAATACTTTGTCCCTAAGTAATGTGATCCCTGATATGATGCAACTATTTTAAATTTAGAGTCAAAGTTTTAATTAGAGCAGGTAAAAATGTATGGAACGTTTATTTAGGATGTGTTATTTAGGATTTGAATTGGGCTGATTTGAACTTTATAAATCTCTTGATTTTGAATGCATTGTAATAGTGCATGATGAGTGCATTATTAATTACTACACTTCAATTACACTTTATTATTTTTTGACAAAACTTTAATTTCACTTTATTTGTTTGTCGGAAAGATTTAAAAATTCGAATTTTCTATATGGGTCATTCCAGATCTTATTTCTTCGTACATTATTAAGGTGACATGTGTCAATGCTTAAAACTCATTTGATTGGTATGTCGACACGTGGCAAAAAACTCTAATAGGCTTTGTGCAAATGACACGTGTAATTGGTTTTTTTAGAACTTCCAATTGTATTATTTATGAAGTGGAGTTTTGGTGGGTATTCCAGCTGGGAATAATTTTTTTTGGGTCAAAAACCGGGACTAATTTTAAAGGGTTTGAGTTTTCACTTTGGATTGGGCTACGTAATGTTAACAATTCCTAGTTGCACCCCCTTTTTCCACACATAACAAAACACTAATAGTAATTCAACCACATTAGAACTTTGAAAGTTATTCAAAACAAAAACGAAACATATAAAGGGTCATTAAGAATTATCAATATTTTATTAGTAACTCAATCATTAAAAAGTAAAAAGACTTAATTAGCCATAAAATCAATCAAGTTGTTCAAACTTTCAAACACCCATCTTTTAAATAAAATCATATACTAAGATCCAAAGAAATTGGTTAATTACTTTGTGTGTTACATTACACCCCAACTTTACTAAGTTCTATCCGTAAATCAAGATAAGAAAATGGACTGAACATTCCTTTCAAGCATCAAAGCAATTCGAGAAATGAAGGGGTGAGGGGCTCACCCCAACTTAAAAAAAGAGGTTCTCTAATAGATAAAAAGGCCCATAGTTAAAGCAAGATCATCAAAGTTACTACATAGGTTTAACTATTACTAAAATTTGAAGTAAAGCCACATAAAGTAACATAGGATCGTTACATCATATTAAGCTACAGCTTCAAAAGAAACTCATTCAATCCTTCGATAGTCCTAACAACCAATTGAACATGTCTAAGCATCAGAGAATTTCAAACATTAAATAAATTATTACACCTCCCCCAATTTTCTTTGTTCTTTCCACAGGTTAAACTAGATAAATATGAGGGAAAATAACAATTAGGAATAAAAACGAATGGCTTCAACTGAGCAGCTTGCAATTACTCTTTGTCACATGAAAACTGTGTTACTTCTTCCTTCACAAAACTCATCCATGTGAGTGGAACTTTTTATTCCTCATCACTGCATGAATCATTGGGATTTGGGACAATGATTCCCTAAGAGTAACATCAACAAATTCAAATGAGCGTTCAATTTCCTAAAAAACCGGGAAGTTATCCACTGCATATAAATTTTAGGCGCCAGAACGCGTCTTTGACCGTCATCTTCTCTTGATCTTAAATAAAAATTCAACATGTGCTTTGTCCATATACACTCTTGTGCATTAACTACGAGCTCAACTCAACTTCTGCTTCAGCTGATGATCTATTGGCTAAACTTTTTAACTCAGCTAACCTCTCATCGGCTACACTTATGACTCGGCTAAGCCCCTACTCGGTTGAGTGCTTAGCTATTTTTGGGTGTTAATAAGGTTTGATTAACTATTGGAAAAAAATATAGAGAATATGCATTTGCAAATGCTACATTTACGACTGAAAGAATTGCGAAGGAAATGAAGATTGAATGTATGTTTGGTCAAAAACATCAAGTTTCGTAGAAAAAACAGTTTGGTAGACAATTCTCTAAATGCACACACTAAACCTTGAGTCTCTTGAAGAGTTTTTCTAGGGTTTGTTATTTTTTATAGATTGTAAATCAAGTAATTGGCTCACTTATTATGAAGGTTTAGGCAATATTTCACATATGAGGAGATTTTTGGATTTTTGTTTAGTCGTGAAAGGCTTGGACTATTCCTTGTTAATGACTTGAAATCATGTTGCAAACTTCTTGAAACTTATCTAAAACATGATTCTTATGATCATGATGGTGAAATTCTATTTAAAGAATTGAAAATCAAAGTTATATGACATATATTGGTTTCTTTGAAGACATTTAAATGTTTGCATGCCTGACCTATAGAATAATACTATTTCTGTTACGGTAAGATATACTAAAAGAAGTTTTCTAAATTAAAGTGTCTAAAATGTTATTTGCGATAGTGTTTTAAAAACCGGATCGGTCATCGACTTAGTAAGATTTCTGGGTCAGTGGGTCATTAGTCGGGCCGAAGAGTCACTAGTTGAACCGTATGAACCAATATAGATTAAAATTATAATTATGTAAATTTAATAGTTAAATAAATATGTCCATGATTATTTATATATAACATAAATATAATTTAGATATTTTTTTAGTAGTGATAATTATTACGAAGGAAAGTTGTAAGAAAGCAAGAATAACACTACACCACTCACCAAAAATCACGGATGATGATCTAAGTATCTCACAAACAATAGTATTCTTCGGCTTCTTACAAAATTTCCGTACTATCCAGTATTATACTTTTTTTACACAAATATAATTAAGATGATATAAGTTCATAAAAGTGTATTTTAATATCCATATAAAAAAACTTCAGTAACAATGCTATGACTTTTCTATTGAGATATGACAATAAAAAGAGGTCGATACAAACTGTATGCGAAAAAGAGTGATATCCATTGCCTGCAATTAGATTTTGATACAGTCACAACATTTGAACTATTATCAGGGTATTTTTAGTCTTTTTATCTAGTAAAAAACCTCAATTGTTTCTCTCTCTTCTCTTTATTTAGAGCGCCTTCGAACCATAACCTTCAATTTTTACAAAAAGAATTAAAATACTGATTTGCGATATACTATGTTAAGAAATAGATTAAATAGTTTTGTTTTTCTTTTTTTTGTAAACCAATGTATCATCCATGACAACTCAGGGATCGAACCCAAAACCAAATGGTTAAAAAACCCAAGTATCTACCACTTGTGCCACATCATGTTTGTCTTGATTTCTACTGAAAACAGATTTTTTTAAAACCGTGCTTATGAAAGTATCATTAATGATTTTACAACAAAATATGCAAGGAAATAATATTTAAATACTTGTTTTTTTTTGACAAAAAGGGACTTATTTCGTTACTAATAAGAGTTTCAATGCATGTTGGAATACAATCATGATGAGCGGCACTATTTGCTTGCCTCCTAGCATAGCTAACCTTAAAGCTTTGAAAACGATTAAGTAAATGCCGACTATAAGAAATAAGTGTTCCAAACTTCAAATTATTGTTAGGATTTCCATGCACTCCATTATCCACTGGTAGACAATCCAGCTCAATAGAGATTGAAAGTAGTCACAAATCCTTCACCCAGAGTAAAGTCTGCCATAGTCCCATAGCCTCTGCTTCTTGTGGTGTCAGGATGCCATTAAACCACATAATCTTCCCCCGATAAAAGGCACCTGTATCAGTCCGAATAACCATACTAATACCGTACCTGTTCTCGGAGCTAAATATGGCTGCATCTACATTACATTTAAGCTCTCCAGATGGTGGTTTCTGCCAACTTGACGCTGCTATTGTTGGGTTGTTCGCATGCTGCTCTATCGCACCTTGATGCATTCCAATCGTGAAGATAGTCCAGCGCCTTACTCACGCATGAAGCCACTGGTTGAACTGATCCCTCCCAGACTTTATCATTTCTTCGCTTCCATATGGACCAACACATCATTGCGACAATGTTCCTTGAAGTTTCGGCCAGCACCTGCAACAAATTAAACAAACACTCCCAAAAGCTTTCAACAAATATTTAAATACTTACAAAATCACTTTGTCAAAAAAAATACTTACAAAATCATTGTTTTATTGATTTTCCCAAAGAATCCAAAATCTAATGTCCGCTGTGAAAGACGCTGGCACCACCAGCGCCAAAAATAAAAATGTTAGCGCCTCCTAACGAGCTTTCTAGGGTAAATTAATTAGTTCATTTTGAAGTTGAAAGAATACTTTAAAAGAAAATTGTTTAACAATCCATAAGGCCTAGCTCAATTGGCAATTGCCGAAATTGTTAGGCTGAATACCATGTACCGAGATCGAAAAAAAGAAAATTGTTTAACAATAAAAATGTACAAAGAATCGTAGAAAATACAAGGTTTTGTGAGTAGTAAATGTAGAACTTGTGCTTGTCAAAAAAATGTAAAACTTGTGAATGTGAATGAGAGCATCAATTCAATTCCCTTTATATAATATATAATATATAATTATATATTGTTAGAAAGTATGTAAAAATTCCGCAGTAGCACACTTGGTAAATTCAACTTTCGAATTCCGAGTTCAACTCCCGGCTGCGGAAGGAACAATTTTTGAAACATCATTTTGTTAGTTTTAAAAAATTGAATAGTTTATCCACAATAACCTCTTCTCTCGCACTCTCTCCTTTCTCCATAGTGAACCCGATTTGCCGCAAAACTATATAGAATTTTTTTTTTTGAGATTAACTATATAGAATTGCTTCAAGGTTAACAATCAAAACTTTATGCTTATCGAAAAAAAACAATCAAAACATTATATTTCAATTCAAAATAAGAGAATTTTAATCAATCTTTAAACAAATTATTAAACCTCCAAGTTTTCTTATTCATGTGATAGAGAGTATATGACAAGGCAAGAATTAATAAAGATAAAAGATAACTAATGTATCAATCAATAAATACTTTAAATAAACTAAATATATCAAGTATTTTAAACATAAAATGAATATAAATACGAAATTAATGAAAAATGAGACTGACAAATTAACAAGCCGAACCATGGTTCTGATACCACTTGTTGGGGAGTCTGGGCACCCACATACCTAACACCTTAAGGTTTTGGGTGGAGATGTGGCGTCCAAATCTCTTCATGACACTTAGCACAAAAAATAAACTCTTCTACTCCTTCTACAAAACGTCGCTTAAACCGGATCTTCCAGGAAACAATCGATCACACATCCAACTACGATCCATAATTTCAAGATCTATGTACTACACTACAATGTAAATGAAATAAACTATCAAATAAACTATCAATTACTTTATATTTTGATATATATTGATATATTAATTACTTTATTTTGATATATCAATAAACTATCAATTACCAGCAACACAATGAATTTTTAGATAATGTTATACATTAATAATTTAAACATTATAAATAACAATTGCAAATTTAATTTTAAATTTCAAGTTTTATAAGACAATATCTGTTAATAAAATTTATAAGTGAACTTAATAAATAAGTTTTTCAATATAAATTATTTTGTATTATTATTGCAAACAAAATTTGTAACAAAATTTTACTATAAATAGTGAAGTAATTAATATTTTATTAATTTTAATATTGTACCAAAAATGTGATTTGAGAAAACCAACTTCTAAGACGCGACAATGAGAAACAGGAACATGTATTCAAATCATCGACAATAAGCGTTTTTAAACGTCACCAAGGACTAAAAGAAAAAATCCAAATTTTACGGTGACCAAAAGTTGGTAAAAATTTTAGACACTAAAAACAAAAAATCCATATATATATATATATATATATATATATATATATATATATATATATATATTGATATATTAATTACTTTACTTTGATACTAACCGTAGTGAAGAGAAGGCTCTGACTTGAAGCGTAACCGCAGCTCAAACAAAGAGGAAAAAAGAGAAACGCAAACTCAAACAATACCTAAACAAACAACACCACAATTAGTAACAAACTCATATTATAAAATAATTCAAAAACTACAACTATTAACTCATGTTACAAACATACCTTAGATCGAAGAAATTTGCCAAAGAGAGGAAGAGATTTAGTAGAGAAAAGAAGAGAATTCGTAGGGAGGAAGAGAGGAATTTCAAAAAGAGATTTAGTAGAGAGAAGGAGAGTATTGGTAGAGGTGTGAAGAAGAAGAAGAAGAAGTGGAGAAGGGATTTATATAGAAGAAACGAAGTCAAACGGTCAAAAGGCAGAATCCGCCGGAAATGTCATTTACCGGCGGATTTAGGGGATTTTCGGCGAATCAGGGGATTTTCGGCGGATTTTCAAGGATTTCCGGCGGATTTTCAAAAATCAAATCCCCCGTTTTTTCAAAAAAGTCCGCCGGAAATGACGTTTCCGGCGGATTTTAGTCGGGTTGTCATTTCCGGCGGATTTTCGAAATTCAAAATTGGCGGTTCTTTTAACTATCCGCCGGGAATGACCTTACCGGCAGATTTTTTTTAAAAAAAAATTCGTAGACCCAAATCCGCCGGAAATACCTAAAAATCCGCCGGAAATATTGCGGGGGAAAAAAATCCGCCGGAAAATCCAACAAATCCACCGGTAATGTTTCGGCGGATAAAATCTGCCGGTAAGTCCTAAAATTCGCCGGAAATTTTTCGGCAAAATCCGCCGGGAAGTCATGGCCGGAAAAATCAGTTTTTCTTGTAGTGGGAAACCATTCCGTTTAAATTTTTGGGGATCATGGTGGGGGAGAATCCGAGGAGAATTGCAACTTGGAAACCGGTTCTTGACTCTGTACGCAAAAGACTTGCCTCATGGAAGGGTCGCACACTTTCTATAGGAGGCCGGGTAACCTTAATTAATTCGGTGTTAAATAGTATCCCTCTATACTACTTCTATTTTTTTAAAGCTCCTAAATCGGTTATCAAGTCTATGATCAAGATACAAAGAGATTTTCTTTGGGGTATTGATGAAGGGGATAAATGTATGTATTGGGTGGCGTGGGACAAAATTTGCAAGCCAAAGAAGGAGAGGGGGACTTGGCATCAAAACTTTGGAGTTGTTTAATATGGCTTTGCTAGCTAAGTGGAAGTGGAGAATGTTGAGTGATGATACTGCTGTTTGGTAGGATTTATTAATGTTTAAATATGGTGATTTGGCTGCTGTCTTTATTCACGGTTTAAATGACGAAGGGAATCGTGCTAACAGCTCTACTTGGTGGTGAGACTTAATTGTTTTGGATCTCCATGTTTCTGCTAGCTGGTTCGGTACAGCTATTAAGCGTGGCTTGGGGATGTAAGCTCTATTGATTTTTGGCATGATCGGTAGCTTGGTCACGCTCCTTTTGCGCAGGTGTTTCCGTCTCTGTATGCAGGTTCTGCTGTCAAGAATATGCGTGTTTCAGATGCTAGTTTCTAGTCTGATGGTGCGTGGAAGTGGCTAGATCTGTGGCGTCATTCTATTAGTGTGTCCAGCAGAGACGAACAGCGCCTAGAGAAGAAAAAACTGTATAACAGAAATGATTGAATTGAATTCTCTAATGAAATGAGTGTTTATAATTAGCTTATATACAGTGTCTTGTAAAGAGTGATATCGCCTATTCCTATTTACAAAGAGGAAAGAATGAAAGCTAAGCTAATAATAAAACTATCTGTGTGTTACCCCCCCCCCCCCCCCAAGCTGATGAGTGATAGATGTCAAGAAGCTTGAGTTTGGTGATGAGATGAAGAAATGGTTGAGGTGCCAACGTCTTAGTAAACAGATCAGCAATCTGGTTTACAGTAGACAAGGGAAGGAGCTTCATAAGACCTGTTGTAACCTTCTCGCGGACAACATGGCGGTCAATTTCAAGATGCTTGGTACGTTCATGAAACACGGGATTAGCAGTTAATAACAAAACTATCCGTGTGTTACCACCCCCCCCCCCCCCCCCCCCCACAAGATGATGAGTGATAGATGTCAAGAAGCTTGAGTTTGGTGATGAGATGAAGAAATGGTTGAGGTGCCAACGTCTTAGTAAACAGATCAGCAATCTGGTTTACAGTAGACAAGGGAAGGAGCTTCATAAGACCTGCTGTAACCTTCTCACGGACAACATGGCAGTCAATTTCAAGATGCTTGGTACGTTCATGAAACACGGGATTAGCAGCAATATGCATGGCACTTTTATTATCACAGTATAGTACAAGAGTCTTAGAGCAAGAAATCCACAAATCAGTCAAGAGATAAGACAGCCATTGCAATTCACATGTGGTAGAGGCTAGGTCCCGGTATTCTGCTTCAGAACTAGAACGGGTAATAGTGGATTGTTTCTTGGAACGCCAAGTGATCAAGGAGTCTCCAAGAAAGAAGCAATAGCCACTGATAGAGCGTCATGAGTCTGGGCATGCAGCCCAATCTGAGTCACTGAACCCGTGAAGTTCCAGTGGAGAAGTCCTGCTAAAGAAGAGCCCTCTACCAGGAGAACCTTTGAGATAATGAAGGACCCGTTGAGCAACTTTAAAATGGCAAATGGTTGGCTTTGAAAGGAACTGTGAAAGCTGCTGAACTGGAAATGTAATATCAGGCCTAGTGGTAGTCAAATAGAGAAGTTTACCAATAAGGCGCCTGTAACAAGCAACATCAGGATAAGGAGGGCTGTCATCATTGTGAAGATGTGTACCAGGCTCCATAGGAGTGGAACTGGGCTTGCTGCCAAGAGAGCCAGAATCAGCTAATAGATTAAGGCAATACTGTCGTTGACACAAAGAGATACCTAAGGGTGAATGAGCAACCTCAAGCCCAAGGAAGAACTTGAGGAAACCAAGGTCCCAAAATGAGCATCCAGCGTGGATTTAATGCGAGACAGATCAGAAAGATGATCACCAACAAGCACAATGTCATCAACATAGATGAGTAAGGCCACGTATGAAGTAGGTGTGATGCAAGTGAAAAGGGTATGATCAGCATGACCCTGTTTAAAACCAAGGCTCAATAATAGTGTAGATAATTTGTCATACCATTATCGTCTTGCCTGCTTGAGCCCATAAAGAGATTTAGACAACTTGCAAACTTGAGATGAAGAGGCAGCTTTAAGTCCAGGAGGCAAGGTCATATAGACATCTTCCTTTAACTCACCATGGAGAAAACCATTATAGACGTCCAGTTGGTGAATGTGCCAACCTTTGATGGCAGCTACATCAATGAGAGTCTTGACAGTAGCCATTTTGGCTACTGGAGAGAAGGTATCAAAGTAGTCAATGCCCTCAGATTGAGTAGAACCCTTTACCATTCAAAAAATAATTTAATTATTCAAATATATGCAAACGTTGTTACTAAATAGTAATTTCAACTTTGTATATGTGATTCTATTTTATTGGTGGTTTTAAATCAAACTCCGCAAGATACCTAAGTGTTTCACTTTCTAATTGTGTTGTCTTTTTTTCTCTCTAATTATGAATTAAGTTTTTATATTTACATTTGATCAATATGGATAACGTTGTTAAAATTCTTTAGACTTTTTGTGCTTATTATCAATGGATGTTCAATTTCAATGTCTTTGTTAATGTTCATTTTTATTTTTATAACTTTCTTATCTAATTTATAGTTATAATTTAATTTTTTTCACGGGAAGTTCAGGCACATTTACAATTGAATCCCCCATCAAATTCTTTCAACTTTGTATAAGTACTTCTATTTTATTGTTGGTTTTCATACAACTCTGCATGAAATCCACGTGTTTCACTTTGTATTTATATTTTCTTATTTATTTTGATAATTCCGCACCAACGGGTATTAGAGGCAAACGTAAATTGGTGTTTATATTTTTATCTTTCCTTTATTATCTATGAATGTTCAATTTCAATGTCTTTGTTAATTTTTTTTTTAATTTTATAATCTTATTTAATTTATAGTTATAATTTAGTTTTTATTCACGGAAACTTCAACCACATTTACAATAAATCCCTCCATCATATTCTTTCAACTTTTTATAGGTGCTTCTATTTTATTGGTGGTTTTCATTTGACCTTGCACAATACCCACGTGTTTCACTTTCTATTTGTGTTGTCTTCTTTATTTTGGTCATTTCGCACGTTGAACCATTGATTTTCGCGGGAACTTCAGCCACATTAACAATAGAACCTCCATCATTTTCTTTCAAGGGGAACTTCAGCCACATTTACAATAGAACATCCATCATCTTCTTTCAATTTTGTATAACTGCTCATATTTTATAATTGTCAAATTTAGTTATTTATCACAAATCGCATTATTATTGTTATTTAATATAAATGAATTAGTGTCAATAACTTTAATATTACCGTTTCTGGTTTTGATTACGGTTTTGATTTGAAATTGGGATGGTTTATTTGCCAGGTTTTTATATTTGAAAATCGAATGGTTTGCTTGACTATGGTCTCAAAATACTGAAGTTGAATATGATCTTTTTTGCAGGGTGGATACATGGAGTGATACATTCATATAGGAAATTAAGGATCTTGCCGATTTTGAGGGATTGGTGTTCTTGCTAGTCAAGTATTTGTCTCCAATTTATTATTTTCCTTAGTCGCTGCGTTATTCCTAAGTTAGATATCAATTTCGAAGAAAGAATAGGTTACACTATTGCAAAAGATGGTATAATATTGATAATACTTTTTTTGTCTTATATCATTTGTAAATATGTTTTGACGCTGTATAATCAATAAGATCTGCCACGTGAATATAGCTATCAGGCCATAACAGAAGCATTTTTTGTTTTGCTGTTTATAAATTTTCTTTTTTGATGTATTTTTTCTTTTGATTTTTTCTTTTGATTACCAAAGATGGATTAATAATTTTTGAGAATTAAAATACTTGTGCTAGTTAATACTTTGTCCCCAAGTAATGTGATCCCTGATATGATGCAACTATTTTAAATTTAGAGTCAAAGTTTTAATTAAAGCAGCTAAAAATGTATGAAACGTTTATTTAGGATGTGTTATTTAGGATTTGAATTGGGCTGATTTGAACTTTATAAATCTCTTGATTTTAAATGCATTGTAATAGTGCATGATGAGTGCATTGTTAATTACTACACTTTAATTACACTTTATTATTTTTTGACAAAACTTTAATTACACTTTATTTGTTTGTTGGAAAGATTTAAAAATTCGAATTTTCTATATGGGTCATTTCCAGATCATATTTCTTCGTACATTATTAAAATGATATGTGTCAATGCTTAAAACTCATTTGATTGGTATGCCGACACGTGGCAAAAAACTCTAACAGGCTTTGTGCAAATGACACGTGTAATAGGTTTTTTTAGAACTTCCCATCGTATTATTTATGAAGTGGAGTTTTGGTGGGTATTTCAGATGGGAATAATTTTTTTTTTTGGTCAAAAGCTGGGACTAATTTAAAGGGTTTGAGTTTTCACTTTGGATTGGGCTACGTCATGTTAACAATTCCTAGTTGCACCCCCTTTTTCCACACATAACAAAACACTAATAGTAATTCAACCACATTAGAACTTTGAAAGTTATTCAAAACAAAAACGAAACATATAAAGGGTCATTAAGAATTATCAATATTTTATTAGTAACTCAATCATTAAAAAGTAAAAAGACTTAATTAGCCATAAAATCAATCAAGTTGTTCAAACTTTCAAACACCCATCTTTTAAATAAAATCATATACTAAGATCCAAAGAAATTGGTTAATTACTTTGTGTGTTAGATTACACCCCAACTTTACTAAGTTCTATCCGTAAATCAAGATAAGAAAATGGACTGAACATTCCTTTCAAGCATCAAAGCAATTCGAGAAATGAAGGGGTGAGGGGCTCACCCCAACTTAAAAAAAGAGGTTCTCTAATAGATAAAAAGGCCCATAGTTAAAGCAAGATCATCAAAGTTACTACATAGGTTTAACTATTACTAAAATTTGAAGTAAAGCCACATAAAGTAACATAGGATCGTTACATCATATTAAGCTACAGCTTCAAAAGAAACTCATTCAATCCTTCGATAGTCCTAACAACCAATTGAACATGTCTAAGCATCAGAGAATTTCAAACATTAAATAAATTATTACACCTCCCCCAATTTTCTTTGTTCTTTCCACAGGTTAAACTAGATAAATATGAGGGAAAATAACAATTAGGAATAAAAACGAATGGCTTCAACTGAGCAGCTTGCAATTACTCTTTGTCACATGAAAACTGTGTTACTTCTTCCTTCACAAAACTCATCCATGTGAGTGGAACTTTTTATTCCTCATCACTGCATGAATCATTGGGATTTGGGACAATGATTCCCTAAGAGTAACATCAACAAATTCAAATGAGCGTTCAATTTCCTAAAAAACCGGGAAGTTATCCACTGCATATAAATTTTAGGCGCCAGAACGCGTCTTTGACCGTCATCTTCTCTTGATCTTAAATAAAAATTCAACATGTGCTTTGTCCATATACACTCTTGTGCATTAACTACGAGCTCAACTCAACTTCTGCTTCAGCTGATGATCTATTGGCTAAACTTTTTAACTCAGCTAACCTCTCATCGGCTACACTTATGACTCGGCTAAGCCCCTACTCGGTTGAGTGCTTAGCTATTTTTGGGTGTTAATAAGGTTTGATTAACTATTGGAAAAAAATATAGAGAATATGCATTTGCAAATGCTACATTTACGACTGAAAGAATTGCGAAGGAAATGAAGATTGAATGTATGTTTGGTCAAAAACATCAAGTTTCGTAGAAAAAACAGTTTGGTAGACAATTCTCTAAATGCACACACTAAACCTTGAGTCTCTTGAAGAGTTTTTCTAGGGTTTGTTATTTTTTATAGATTGTAAATCAAGTAATTGGCTCACTTATTATGAAGGTTTAGGCAATATATCACATATGAGGAGATTTTTGGATTTTTGTTTAGTCGTGAAAGGCTTGGACTATTCCTTGTTAATGACTTGAAATCATGTTGCAAACTTCTTGAAACTTATCTAAAACATGATTCTTATGATCATGATGGTGAAATTCTATTTAAAGAATTGAAAATCAAAGTTATATGACATATATTGGTTTCTTTGAAGACATTTAAATGTTTGCATGCCTGACCTATAGAATAATACTATTTCTGTTACGGTAAGATATACTAAAAGAAGTTTTCTAAATTAAAGTGTCTAAAATGTTATTTGCGATAGTGTTTTAAAAACCGGATCGGTCATCGACTTAGTAAGATTTCTGGGTCAGTGGGTCACTAGTCGGGCCGAAGAGTCACTAGTTGAACCGTATGAACCAATATAGATTAAAATTATAATTATGTAAATTTAATAGTTAAATAAATATGTCCATGATTATTTATATATAACATAAATATAATTTAGATATTTTTTTAGTAGTGATAATTATTACGAAGGAAAGTTGTAAGAAAGCAAGAATAACACTACACCACTCACCAAAAATCACGGATGATGATCTAAGTATCTCACAAACAATAGTATTCTTCGGCTTCTTACAAAATTTCCGTACTATCCAGTATTATACTTTTTTTACACAAATATAATTAAGATGATATAAGTTCATAAAAGTGTATTTTAATATCCATATAAAAAAACTTCAGTAACAATGCTATGACTTTTCTATTGAGATATGACAATAAAAAGAGGTCGATACAAACTGTATGCGAAAAAGAGTGGTATCCACTGCCTGCAATTAGATTTTGATACAGTCACAACATTTGAACTATTATCAGGGTATTTTTAGTCTTTTTATCTAGTAAAAAACCTCAATTGTTTCTCTCTCTTCTCTTTATTTAGCCCAAATGCAGGATCCTATTGTTGATTTCAACTGGAGGGGATCATGTCTCATGTAGAAAACACAAAACCTGGCATTGGCGTAGTGGTTAGAGCGCCTTCTTCCTTTGATCCCTAGGTATCCTTCGAACTAGGGGCGTCAAAATGGTCCATTTGTCCACCGGATATCCGGTCTATCCATAACAAAATCTATCCAATCCATCCATTACAAAAAAAAAATATTAATGGATTGGATTGAATCCATCCGTTTGATTTTGTGGATGGTTGTGATCCATCCATTGTATTTTCTAAATCCATTGGATTACAATAACTACAAAATCAAAATCAATTGGATAATTAATTTTTTTAAACAAATCCATTGTATAATTATAAAAATACTTTTTTTAAAAAAATATATTTTTTTAAATATATTTTTTTCCAGAAATTTTTTTTAAAAAAATTCATTAAAAAAATAATTTTTTTGACCAAAAATCATTCAAAAACTAATATAATATAATATATATATATAATATAATATAATATAATATAATATATATATAATAATAATATTGACCACACCGGAGGGCCACCGTGAACCACCGCCGGCCACCGTCCGCCGCCGCCGGAACCACCACCGGCCACCGGAGCGCCGCCGCCGGAACCACCACCGGCCGCCGGAGCTCCGCCGTCGGCAGCCGGAGCTCCGCCGTCGGCCGCCGGAGCTCCGCCCCTACCACCACCACATATTAAAATATATTTATATATTATATTATATATATTAACAATATTATATATACATATAGTTATATATATATATATTTATAAATCTAAAAAATTCAATTTTATCAAAAAATAATAATAAATTTAATTTCTGCAAAAAAAAAAATATTTTTTTTTGACTCAATATTTTTTTATCCAAAGATTTGTTTATATTTTAAATATATTAGTGGATGGATTGGATATCCATCCATAAAAAAATTGCAATTGGATGGATTGGATGAATTTTTTTGTAAACGGATGGATTGGATTGGTTTTTTTTTGACACAATTTTAATGGATATAAATGGATAAATGGATTGTTTTCAATCCATCCATTATAATCCAAATCCAAATCCATCCGATCCATCCATTTTGACACCCCTAGTTCGAACCATAACCTTCAATTTTTACAAAAAGAATTAAAATACTGATTTGCGATATACTATGTTAAGAAATAGATTAAATAGTTTTGTTTTTCTTTTTTTGGTAAACCAATGTATCTTAGATCCATTTAAGGGGTTGACATCTCCCAATAAATGTTTTTTCATACGCACCGGCCAGGGATCGAACCCAGAATCAAATGGTTAAGGAACCCAAGTATCTACCACTTGTGCCACATCATGTTTGTTTTGATTTCTACTGAAAACAGATTTTTTTTTAAAACCGTGCTTATGAAAGTATCATTAATGATTTTACAACAAAATATGCAAGGAAATAATATTTAAATACTTTTTTTTTGACAAAAAGGGACTTATATCATTTCGTTACTGATAAGAGTTTCAATACAGGTTGGAATACAATCATGATTAACGGAGCTAGCATAAAATCGTGACGCCCTCGCAAGGGAATGAGTGACACTATTTGCTTGCCTCTTAGCATAGCTAACCTTAAAGCTTTGAAAACGATTAAGTAAAGCCTTAACATAGTATATCGCAAAGTATATCGCAACCTTAACATAGTCCCATAGTATATCGCAAATCAGTAAAGCCTGTATCAGTCCCATAGTATGCTTCTTGTGGTGTCAGGATGCCGTTAAACCACATAGTCTTCCCCCGGTAAAAGGCACTTGTATCAGTCCGAATAACCATACTAATACCGTACCTGTTCTCGGAGCTAAATATGGCTGCATCTACATTACATTTAAGCTCTCCAGATGGTGGTTTCTGCCAACTTGACGCTGCTATTGTTGGGTTGTTCGCATGCTGCTCTATCGCACCTTGATGCATTCCAATCGTGAAGATAGTCCAACGCCTTACTCACGCATGAAGCCACTGGTTGAACTGATCCCTCCCAGACTTGATCATTTCCTCGCTTCCATATGGACCAACACATCATTGCAACAATGTTCCTTGAAGTTTCGACCAGCACCTACAACAAATTAAACAAACACTCCCGAAAGCTTTCAACAAATATTTAAATACTTACAAAATCACTTTGTCAAAAAAAAATACTTACAAAATCATTGTTTTATTGATTTTCGCAAAGAATCCAAAATCTAGTGTCTGCCGTCAAAGACGCTGGCACCACCAGCACCAAAAATAAAAATGTTAGCACCTCCTAATCAGCTTTCTAGGGTAAATTAATTAGTTTATTTTGAAGTTGAAAGAATACTTTAAAAGAAAATTGTTTAACAATCCATAAGGCCTAGCTCAATTGGCAATTGTCGAAATTGTTAGGCTGGATACTATGTACCGAGATAAAGAAAATTGTTTAACAATAAAAATGTACAAAGAATCGTAGAAAATACAAGGTTTTGTGAGTAGTAAATGTAGAAC
Source organism: Astragalus membranaceus (assembly GCA_039519185.1). Classification (NCBI taxonomy): domain Eukaryota; kingdom Viridiplantae; phylum Streptophyta; class Magnoliopsida; order Fabales; family Fabaceae; genus Astragalus; species Astragalus membranaceus. The sequence goes on from CM076849.1 coordinate 171,412,269, forward strand.
TTGTGCTTGTCAAAAAAATGTAAAACTTGTGAATGTGAATGTGAATGAGAGCATCAATTCAATTCCCTTTATATAATATATAATATATAATTATATATTGTTAGAAAGTAGTTGCAAAATCCGCAGTAGCACATTTGGTAAATTCAACTTTCGAATCCCGGGTTCAATTCCCGGCTGCGGAAGGAACAATTTTTGAAACATCATTTTGTTAGTTTTAAAAAATTGAATAGTTTATCCACAATACAAAACAATTAAAAAATTGCCCCTCTTCTCTCGCACTCTCTCTTTCTCCATAGTGAACCCGATTTGCCGCAAAACTATATAGAATTGCTTCAAGGTTAACAATCAAAACTTTATGCTTTTGATAAAAATAAAAAACTTTATGCTTATCGAAAAAAAACAATCAAAACTTTATATTTCAATTCAAAATAAGAGAATTTTAATCAATCATTAAACAAATTATTAAACCTCCAAGTTTTCTTATTCATGTGATAGAGACTATATGACAAGGCAAGAATTAATAAAGATAAAAGATAACTAATGTATCAATCGATAAATAGTTTAAATAAACTAAATATATCAAGTATTTTAAACATAAAATGAATATAAATACGAAATTAATGAAAAATGAGACTGACAAAAAAATTTAATTTTGAAACACATAAAAATTATGAAGTATTAAATATGATATATGATATATATTTTAAGAGGGGCAAATTTACAAAATTTAAAGATATTTAAAAATCCAACAGTGTTTGGATGAGATGGAACGGTTTATTCTAGCTTAGTCGGTGCTCAGTGGTGGACCTAGCATGTAACCAGGGGGTTCAGTTGAACCTCCTGGAATTTTTTTTTGCACTAAATACCCTATATAAATAGCCTAAATCTCCTGAAATTTTAATTTTGACACCCCTAAAAATTTGAAATTGTACTAGTAGATCAAGTTTTGCACCCATTTGATACCGGTCTTAAAAAATTTGACACCCCTGACCCCGGGGTCCTGGGTCCGCCACTGTCGGTGCTCATGGGGTTCGAACTAGCTCTGAGAATGCAGCGAAGTTAAAACTCTTAAGGAATAGTTTTACCGTCCATTATTGCCCTACTCTGCTCGAGAAATTAACAAATTAACATATATATGCTTGTAGAGGATATACAAATTAACATCTGCTTGTAGAGGATATACCCCCGTTGGCGCTCTCGTTGGCGCTTTCGTTTGCACTCCCGTTGACGCTCTCGTTGGTGCTCTAGTTGGAACTTCCGTTGGCGCTCCCATTGGCGCTCCCTGCGCCCTTGTTGCCGCTCCCGTGCGGCTCACGAAAAAAATGAAATTTAATTTTTGATATTTTTAGAAAAAATTATTTTGAAATTTTTGCTAGCAGTATCATTTTTTTGACAATTGGTAGTGGTTAAATTAATTGACTTTATTAGTTTGAGTAGATTATAGTAAATTAAAAAAAGATTTTTAAAAGAAAAAAACAACTGATTTTTTAGAAAAAAACTGATTTTTAAAACAAATTATTGATTTTAATATATAAAAAAGAGTGAGACTAAAAAGAGAGAGATCAACCAATGGTCGGGGGTTCGATCCTCGCGTTGGGTACGGAGCAGCGTTAAAACTTTGGGCCTTGCCCCTCGAGGCACCAACAATGAGCAGGGGATTAGTCACTCATGTTCGTGCGGTGGATACCCGAGTTTACCCAAAAAAGAGAGAGATCGAAAGAGATAGAGTGAGATAAATAATATATAAAAAAACTGTTTTTGTTTCGTGCGGTGGTTTGTGGCTCTGTTCGGGCAGGGGTTGGTTCTGATGCGGTGTTTTGCGGTGTTTCGCGGTGGTTCACGGTGGTTTGTCTGATGTTCGCAATGGTGGCTGTCGTTTCGGACTTTGGACCCGCAGTCACGCCTCCTCTCCTTTTGTCGTGGGCACTTCTCCCTGTCGCTCGCGGTTTTGCTTGATTGTGCCACGGTGTTGGCCGGGGGCGCAAGGCCGCGGTGGTGGTTGGTGGCTCGGCTACCTCGATCAAGCTAGGTGTTGTCGCGGTGTTGGCCGGTAGCACGACTTCGCGATGGTGGCTGGAATCACGGTGCCGGATGTCTGGGGGTGTGCTGTCGGTGGGTGTTGATTCGATAGTTTGTACCTTGTCGGACGCCATATTGCAGTTTGCAGATCGCCGGGCTCCTCCCCCTTTGCCTTCCGCTTCTTTGCCCCCTCCCAATCGTCTCCGGGCCTCCACCTCTAACCTCGATGCTTTGTGATGTGCTTAATGTGAGGATAGCGAGGTGATGCAGGCTGTTGTCATTTGGAGTGTGAGTTCAGGAGGTGGTGGGTGGAGGTTGTGTGGGGACTCTCAGGTGTTGCCTTGCTTCCTTTCGGGTTTTCTGTTCGCCTTAGAATTTCTTCCATTAGAGTTCTATGGTTGTTTATTTTAGAGGCCTTGTTGGGCATTCTATTACTGTCCTTATTACCAAGGGTTTTGGTATAGTCCCCCCTTGTGCTTTTTATATCTCTCTTTATTTTATTAATAAATTCGGGCTGACTACCTCTTTGAATAAAAAAATTATAATCTATAAGGATATCGAATCTTGAGTCGAGGCTATAGAGAGACTCTATCAATGATCAAATATTAAAAATTGATTCAATTGTTTTTCCTGCCTTTCAGAAGAGACACACAGTCCCCTTTTGTCAATGCAGCGAGTTTCAAAGAGGTAATTTTTTTTGTCTAATTTAGGAGGGATATTTTATGTATAATCAACAATGATGGCACTCTTTTCCCGTAAACTGGTGGCATTTTTTTTCAGAAAATCATTGTGTTAAGGAAATGCACATCTCTGTTCCAATTGGAAACAAATATATCTTTGTTTCCTTAGATAGTGAAGAAACACGGTCGCAGTATAGAATTTTCACATTTTTTATCTTCAATATTTAATGGATAATGTATGTTCACCTGCATAAAGATAAGAGTCCCTAAATTAATTTAATTTAACGAGATATAGATGTGTGGTGTATTTATTTAATGATTAAAAAGTCTGATTCGATGAAGTTAATTAATGATAAGTTTTGATGCATAAAGATATAGATCATGTTAAGGGTATGTTTGGGAGGGTTTTGGAGGAGATCAGTTTGGAGGGCTTGGTCTATATTTTAATATCTATTTGAGATTTTAAAAAATTGAAAGAATAATATGATAGATAATGATTAAACATTGTTAATCACACTTCAATTTTGTTTAGAAACATTTTATAGCTTCCTCAATTTAGAATTGAAAATCAAGCCCTCTCCTCCCCTCCCCTCCTAAACCCTCCAACCAAACATACCCTAAACTAATAATCAGTACATAACATGGATATACAGAGCACATAGATGTGCTTACTATTTATTTGTTGATTAAAAAGTCAGATTTGATGACAAGCACAGCAGTGCCTCCATCTCTCACAACCCAATTCATTGTTCACCGCTACCAGACCAGGCAAATGGAACTGAATTTATTCTTCACTCATGAGGTCATTCACAAGAAGTTTACAATTTGTCATAGGCTAGGTCAAGATAGCTATAATTTGCTTCAGTCATGTTTGAGATTATTGGAATACATTTTATGGCACAATTATGGTTTATTATAGACAAATTTACTTTTAACAAATTCAAGTTTATTTGCTAGACCTACTACATATGGTTTGTTCATGAGAACGTGATATTATTATTACCTCACGTTGGTTAAAAATTATAGTAAGCATACTTTTATGCATCACACTACTGATTATGGAGCCATTGCACAAATAAAAGAACCACCCAACCTGTTTCACCACTACTTCAGTCTGAATTCCTTGGATTACATTACATGTTGTCCACCATTTTCTCCTACCACACCTTCGCTTGCAATTAATCCCTACCACACCCCGTGCATCGCACGGGTGAACGCCCTAGTATATAATAATAGTACTCATATGCATTGTTTTTGCAGCCGCAGCTTTTGGCCTTTTTGCAGGCGCAGTTTTTTGAATTTTTTTTTAGCTGCAGTGTTTTCAGCTTTTTTAGTCGCAGCTTTTTCAGCTTTCTGTAAAAGATGATTTTTTTTGGCATTTTGCGGCATAATGACCAAATTACCCCAATATTTAGACAAATGTCAAATTTGTAAGATGTCTAAATTGGACATTTTCTTAAAATATTGTTTTATTATATAAAAAGTAGACATTAAATTATTTTTAACTCTGACGCTTCAAACTTAACAATCAAAACTTTATTGTACTCCAATTCAAAATCAGAGAATTTTAAACATTAAATAAATTATTACACTTCCATCCCTGGTTTTCGATGTTCTTTTCTTTTTCACCAAGACCACCAACAGGGGAGTCCACTGCATAAAAACAAATTAGGATCAAGATAAAAAAGCACAAACAAATTCAGGCTTGGTTTAAGCTTGTCTAATAAACATCTACATATATAGTTGACACTCTTGCATCACAGGCTTCAATGAAATAAGAGAAACAAACTAACACAGGGGGTTGGCCTAGTAGAGCATGACATGATTTGTATCTTAGAGGTCCTAGATTCAAATCCTCACTAGTTCCTCTTAAGGTGAGATATATGTAATTACCTTTGTAAATGCTCAACATTGAGGTAGTTTTTTCTTAGCCACATCAACTTTTTGAACATTAATTTTTTTAGGCTTAAAGGTACTTTTAGTCCCTGCAATTGTCAAGAAAATCCAGTTTAGTCCCTGCAATTCCAAAACTTTTAAAATAGTCCCTGCAATTACTAAACGTTACTCCTTTAGTCCCTGCTGTTAGTTTAGTTTTGACACCGTTATGTTTTGATGATGTGGCAGCATTTGTAGGTGATGTGTCATTACACGTATGCAGACACGTGTTTTTTATTTATGCAATTGCTTACTCATTATTTAATTTAATTAATTTTTTTTGTCATCTGAGTTTCTTCAACCCAGAAACATGCATCTCTTCATCTTTCTCTTCTACCCACAAACACATCTCTTCATATTCTCTCTTCAACCCATAATCTCTTCTCTTCATCTTCTCTCCGTCTTCAACCCATTTTTTCTTCAGATTTCTTCAGATTCCATTACAGATTTTGTTCCATTTTTGCTTACAGATTTCATCTTCGATTTTCTTCAGATTTCATCTTCAATTTTGTTTACAGTTTCATCTTTGATTCCATTTTTTCTTCGATTTCATCTTCGCTTCTCTTCATCGCAACCGCTCGCGTTTTCGTTTCAGATTAAAACGTTGATCTGGGTTTTTGATCCGTTTGGCTTTTGATTCGTTTTTGCCCAAATCTGGGTTTCGTTTTGGATTAAAATGCATCTATGGGTTTTTGATTGGGTTAGCTTTTGATTCCTTTTAGACCAGATCTAGGTTTCAGTTTCCGTTTTCAGTTCACTTCGCTTCGTTTAGGTTTCAATCTGGGAACGAAGAAAAGGAAGGATCTGGAAAATGAGAGAAAAGGAAGATGAAGTAGGATCTGGAAACAGAGAGAAAAGGAAGGATTTGTAAACGAAAAGGAAGGATCTGGAAACGTAAAGAAGGAAGATGAAGTAGGATCTGGTGGAAGAAAGGAACGAAGCCATTGAAATCGAAAATGAAATCTGAAATTAAAAATGAAAATGAAAAGGAAGCCATGGAGTTGAAGAGGCGAGGGAGGAAGCCATGAGGATTTCAGTGAAGAGGCGAGGGAGTAATGACACATCACCAAAGTAGATGGAAGAAGAATTGTTACTCCTTTAAGCCTTCCCCAGAAAAGAGTAATGACACATCGCATGGCTTCAGTGAACAATTTTATGGAAGAGCAAGAAAGAAGATGGAAGAAGAAGAGAGAAGGTTGAAGATGAAGATCCTAATTGGCTGCCACATCATCAAAACATAACGGTGTCAAAACTAAACTAACAGCAGGGACTTAACTAATAACGTTTGGTAATTGCAGGGACTATTTTAAAAGTTTTGGAATTGCATGGACTAAACTGGATTTTCTTGACAATTGCAGGGACTAAAAGTACCTTTAAACCTTTTTTTAGACAAGAGATATTGGCCTGTATTATAGAATAGAGGTGCGCAGATGGGGAGGTTGGATCCAAAAGGCCAAACAAATAAACAAAAATAAAAATGCTTGAAGAATAGTAGAAAGGAAAAAAAACTCTGGGGACAACTAACTGACACCTGGAGAGAGATAAAGATAAAAAAGAGATGAGTGAACCATACCTTGATCGTCTTAGAGTAGGTCGATCTGATGCTTGATCGCTCTGCCTGATGATGAAGTCGGGAGCAGAGCTCAGGTCGGGTTGTACCTACAAGACACTCTGATGCCCAAGTCAGTGAGGGAGAAGTCAAAACAGAGTAAGAAATGAGTCAGAATGTGTACCTGGCAGTGGGGGTTGACCCCTATTTATAGAGCGAGGCGACGCCCCTAAGCTAGGCCTGGACAACGAGCGGTTTTGGGCGGTTTCGGGCTAAAATCGCTCATCCGGACAAAAACGCGGTTGAGAAACATAGACCCAAATCCGCCCAAACTTTTTTCGGATTATGCGGGTTCGGTTTACGAATTTTTCGGGTAAAGAAGTGGGTAGGGGCGGGTTTGAACTCAAGAGAAGTTGAGAAGGATGAAAAGAGAAAAGAGGAAGAAGATGAATAGTAAATAACCAGAGGGAGAGAGAGGAAGACGAAGGACTTTCAATTCCAAAGAAATAAAAATAAAAAATAAGTTTTGCTATTCTACAATTTCCAAGACAAATGAAATTATGTGAAAAGAAGTGTGTGGGATACTGTGATGTATTAAAGTAATAAATTAGCTGTACGTTTTTTTTATCAATAAATAGTTGTACGCATATGGAATACTGTGAGGTATTGAGGGTAATAAAATAGTTGGACGCCTGTACCTATTACAACAACTTCCACACGTGACCAGGAAAATAACTTGTGGTATCCTTGTGACCAGATACTTCGGGCGGGTTTCGGGTAGCAGTGGTTGTGATTTCAAGAACCGGGCCCGCCCAAGTAGACTCTATTGAAACTCGTTTCTCCAGTTTTATTGTCCGACACTCGACCCGACCCACCCGCAACTATGATTATTGACGCGGTTTTCTCGGGTTTCGGGTGGTTTGCACCCGTTTGTCCAGACCTACCCTAAGCTGTAGGATTAGCCAAGTCTATCTTGGCCGTTGATTGTGCTCCCTACGTCTATCTTGGCCGTCTATCTTGGCCGTTGATAACAGCCGCAGTAGCACTCATATGAAAATTCAGTTTAAGAATTCCGGCTGCGAAAATTTTTACAAAATTTGTCATTTTTAACAAATTGAATAATTTATTATCCACGAAACAAAACTAAGAAAAAATCGCAATTCAATCCCACCCTCGCTTTCTCTCCATTGTCAACTCAATTGTGCGGCAAATTAAAACTTTGTAGAATAAATATATCAAAGAATATAAATCCTGAGGGTGTCTCCAAGTCAGCACTTCAGCTGTGCACTCCCTCCAAAAACCCCCCATTTCCCTCCAATTTTTTGGCCACTTGATTGCCACCATGTGGTCCACCGCGTGTCTTGCCCTTCTCCTTTCTTTTCTTGCATGCCCAACACGTCTTCCATACCTATCCACCAAACTCCTCTCTCTTCATCTCTCTGTCATTCTCACCGAAGCCCCCATACACCAGCAACCCAACCTCCATCAATCTATGCCCATTGCATCTCCTTCACCTCTCTATGCAGCCATCTTCATACCACCCCACGTGATGATCTTGGACTTGTATGTCAGACACAACAATTCTCACACGGAAAGAAAATTTCATCATCGGTACTTTCTCCCTCCGTCCATTTTACGTTGAATCCCTCTCCCCATCCTTCTTCCTTCCTTCGATCTCCCTCCCCTTTCTTCCCTCAGCGCAGCCAAAACCCACACCCTCATCGCGGCCAAACCCGTCTCCTCCCCATCCTCCTGTCTCCGTCGCCATCTCCTGCCTCTCTCTCTCTACCACCCATCTCCGGCGCGAGAAAGAAGAGAAGAAGTCGAGATGCACACAACACAACTCAATTCGAGAACCCTACTATCAAAGCCTTCAGTCATCGTCCTCTACTCTCTTCTTACTCCATATAAAAAGTAAAGAAGATGCAACCCTAAAAGTTGCTACCAACAGCAACGTAAGAAAAAACAGAGAAGAGAAGGGAGAACAAATGCATGCAAGTCGACATCTGGCCTTCTTCAAGTTGTAAGTAACTATTATGACACTTTTTTTATGATTTTCTCTTTTCATTCTCTCTGTTCCTTCAAATTCTGGTTTCGATGTTGGGTTTTTTTCTTTTGCGGTGCAGAAATCTTGATATTGATTTCTTCCTCACTTAAACTTCAAGGTTAGTTTCTCCACCATATTTATTAAACCTGATTTCGGTTTTTTCTTTGTCAATGGGTTTTGTTCTTTGTTCTTTCCTTGAACTCAGTTTTCTGCATTTAAAAAGGGGTAAGATTTGTTTATTGTTCTTCCCCTAATTTGGGTTTTGTTCTTTCTGCATTTAAAAATAAGGGTTTCTTCATCTCTTAATTTATTTTGTCATTTGCTTCATGTTCTGTTTGATAATAAAAAAAATATGAGGATTCTATACATGTTATGTTTGATGAAATGTCTTAATGATGAGGGAAAAACCTTAGATGATTGGGTCAATATGATAATTTACTTGCAAGTAAGAAATATAGCTTTAGCCACATGTTGTGTTTTTAATCAAATATTTATGGATTGTTGTCTATTACACGGGTGCTTCAAAAAGATTTATGGGTTTACTTGATGCTTATCTTTCATTAAATTCTACTTACATATTTTGAACTCTAAATTTTATTGTAGGAGAAATGATATATTTCTTCTTTGATCACTTTTTTAGTTCATAATAGTTGATTTCATTTTGTTGGAATAACTATTGTTGTGAATGCATTTGAACATTATAATTTAAATCCATTTAAAATTATTTCTTCTGATTCTACACGCAGGTTTCCAAACAGTCCCTATTCAAGACTTTTTAGCATCTCCAATTTCTTGGCTTCTATTTGGTGAAGATATTGACATAAAGGAAGTTAATTTGAAGCTAGAGTTGTTACAGAATGATGGTTTGAAAAACACATCTATTTGGGTTTGGTGTGTTGAGTGTGATGACTGTGCTTTGTGGATTTAAGGCTCTGTGAGTTTTGTAGCTTAAGGAAGTGGAATGAGGTCTGTGAGTATTGTAGCTTAAGGAAGTGAAATGAGGTCTATAGTATAATATTCTTATGGTAAAAGTATGTTTACAAGTAATTGGTCATTTTTTCTATATGGGAATGTTCTTCAATTTGAGAATGGTTACTACTTGCTATACATAATTTCCTAAAAAAATGTTGGTTTGTATTATTTACGGTATTCATTAAGCATATCAATTTATAATCCTAGGTAGATGGCGAAAGAACTATTTTATTGCTAATCGCAGGAGTTATGTATCTTTGGGTTTATTTCAGTGCATTTATGTTTTCAGCATCTGGTTTTCTATTATATAGTTGTTTAGCATGTAAATTTGATAATTTTGTGAAGCTTTTTTTGTTGTTGAAACGTATATGTAGTTCTGGAATTCAGCATTTGTTGTTAAAAAATGTGTTTTTCTTTGCTTGCAGAAGGTTAGGTCACTTGTGGTTTTGAAGAAGCATTGCTGGGTTTTTTATTGTAAGCAAGTCCTTAGTGTGGTTTGAGGATCTGGAGGACCCGACTCATTCCATTTGTAAAGATTGAACTTGCTTCTATGCTAAATTGGTTCTTTCTTCTACAAGAACTCAAGCAGGGTATCTTGGAAATCCAATTTTTACATGATAGTTTTGAACTTTTCTATTGCCCTTATTTTAATATAGGTAAGGCCTACAGAAAAAACGGTCCATGATTTGCGCAAGAAAGTGACAATTTTGCAGGTGCTTTTATTACTCTCTGTATTCTCTAAATGACCACTTCAGTGACCTCCATATGTGGGAATCACTATCTTTCTAATCTAACTCCTTGTGAGCTACATGCAGGCAGCGGGTTATAATTCAATTGAGGCCGAAGACTGGGAAGTGGCTACAAGTGGGGATGAGATGAGCAAGATGGAGTCTTTTCTTCTTGATAAGAACCATAAAATGGAAATGAACTAACACAGTTTAAGGTATGATCGTGGGTTTCCAAGCAATGAAAAATTGAATTGAAAAGTATTTTGAACCTAAAGTTTGTATACTTTGTATTCCTCTTTTGGATTTTGTCATTTTTATGATGATTTTGTTGTCATTGAAATTTAGAAAATTATGTAATGTTGGGTGAAATTGTAAATTCTTGATTATATTAAACTATGTTAGATGTTTTCATAGACTAACTTTTGTGTTTTGATGAGCAATTTTATCCCCACCTTAATAAGCATCAAGTTTGAACCATTCATAATCGCCATCACCACCTGTTAGCAACATTTGGATTCAGTCTCCTACTTGACCATGCACTTTTCGGTGTCCTCAGCTTACATGTGAAGGATTCAGCAGTTGTGTCCACTATCAAAGAAGTAGGCTGATAGGTGAATCATTCTATTTCGTGTTACATATATGCATTATATTCTTATTATTTTCAAAAGGGATTATGTGTTGACTCATCATATTATGGTAGTGGGAAAAGCAATATCATGCATTTTCAGGATTCACAATCCATTTATTAAATAGTAGGTTTCCAAGCAGAAAGGGAATTCAATATTGTAAGCTATGTATCTAAAGATATAAGTGTTTTTTGTCTAACAGGGTAAAAGTGGCTGTGCCAAGAGCCTCTGTGGGTGTTTTGGAAGCAAATCTAAAGCTCCCCATTCCAGCTAAAATGTCCAACTGGTTCTATTTCTCCATTTCTGATTTGTGGATGGAGAATTTCCAAACGGCGCGGCATCTCAATGGTATTTAGTGTTTTTCCTCTGCAGATTCAAAGAACGATTTTGCAAATATTTGTTTAGATTTACATTTTCCTGCCACTACTGAATTGAACCTTTTGTTGACCTGGATGCTGAATTTACTGTACATTAGATTTAAGTAAACAATATGCTCTTTAATATGCAGCAATGTGCCAAATACTTCCAAGAAAAAATTGAAGCTACTGGTAATAAGAAACAACAAGGGAATGTGTTCTCTAAAGCTCATACCTTTCAATTTATTTACCATCCAAACTACTGTTATTGAGTTGATATCTTTAACTCTAATGTTTTTGGTTTTCTTTGAACCCACTTGCAATGAGTCGTATGTGTTACTCATTTCTAATTAATATATTTGTCTGTGTAGTCTTACTGCTATTGTTGGATTCTCATCTTTAAATGTCATGTTCCTTAGTGTAGTTCGAAGCTAAGATCATTTTTTCCACATTATACAGCTATGTGCCAAGTTTTAAGATAAAATTTAAGCTTTGCTAATCAGAATGAAGAAGAGAATGCATTGTTTAAAGTTGTTTATACTGTGACTAAATTCTCCCATCAAATTTTATACTATCTTGGTTAGTATTAAGTACTGGTTTGTAAGTGGATGTCTAACTACTAGCTCCTTTAGCTTAAACACTTCCATTTAAGCTGCTTCTCTTTACCTTTTCGGCACAGGCTACTAAAACTTTGAATTCTTGATTATCTTAATTTCATCAGGTAGGTATTATTTTTTAATGAACAATAAGATCTTATTTATTCATAGAAATTACAATCAACTTATTTGTTGATATCTCTTTCTACTCTTTGGTTTTTTTAGATCCTTTGCTAACACTAAATTATGAAACATGTTTTATCCATTTCCTTTTATAGCTCTTTGTTTCGTCATTTGTTTACATTCATTCTTTTATTCTTTTGTATAGCAAATCCATGGCAGGACGCGTGGAGACTAAAAGTTCCTATCTTTCGCCTTTGGACAATTCCAAAATAAGCCTCTATGAAGACTAAATCAATGATATGAAATGATCAAGTCACTTGCCTATGACTTTTGTGGATATCTTCTGACCTCTTTTTGTGCGTGCCAACCCTGTCTTAAATAAAAGTAGTTAGGTCCAATGTATAAATGTTTTTAATAGTCTTGGAGAGGTTTGAAATCCATTTAGGTTATAATTCCTTTTAACCTACCGTACTACAAATGAAAACTTATGTAATGTCTTAGTTTGTGACATGTTATATAGTGTGTTGTTGCCTGAGATCTTAAATAGAATAAATTGCCCTGATTAGAAAATACAACCTTTTCTTATCATATAATAACTATCTTTTCTACAATCATTGTTGTTTTCCTTGAGTTTCTAGACTTTTTATTTGTGATATTATAACATAAATCTCGACTATGTTTTATGCCTTTAATTTTGTTTTCTAATTCCCTTTAATTTGTGTAATAATTTTCAATCTACCTAACAAATTTTAGTATTACAATTACAATATTATGTATTCGCTAACAAATTTTGAGGTTTTTACAATTGTATTTCAAACTCTAAACAAATCTATTAAATAGACTCCTTTACAGCCATAATGCTCCTTTTTATGTTCTTTTTATGCTTAAACATTCCCTGACATGATTTTTATTAGTTTCTTTTACCCTTGCATGATTTCTATTTGATTTGCATGGTTACTGTTGTTTACTTTTACCCTTTATTTCATTTGTCTCATGTCATTACTTTCTGTATAGGCATCATTCCAACTACTTTCATTTTTTTTTCTCTTTTAGATAATTTTAGTTTTACTCATACTTTTTGTATCACTCTTTCACAGAGGCTCCTTAAAATTCCAAAAGCTTTTTATAGAGATTATCATCAGCGCTTTTCTTTTAAGCTTTGGATAGAAACAGATCCTGGGACACCATATCGTGCCTTTGTTTTTATGGATGAACGTGGTACTACTTATCTAGACACAGATACCGGTCGTGTTATGGAGGTTTTCGGAGCTAATGGTTTGTATGGAACACCTCAGAGTAGAGACGCTCAACTGACTTATTTAATTAAGTTCAAATGGTGTTTTTACCATACATTGTCCAATGTCAACTGAACGACTTCGCCCAAGGATGATACGTAATCAACCACCACCAATTCAGATTGTCTACCCTAACAATGAGGATGTCCAGCAACCTATTGAGCAGAACCCTACCAACACTTCTGTTTTTGAAGATGGCCTAACCCTTGATAACCCAATTATTATGTAATAACTAGCATTTCTACTCCTGTTATCGCTTTTTCTTTCGTCACTATCTTTTTGAATCTTCTAAACATATCTTAGTTGTTGGAATTTGACTTTAATTACTATTAACCTAATTTTGGTCTTATAATGCTTCCGTAGACCCTAAAGCTTTGGCCCCGTGCATCGCACGGGTGACCCCACTAGTTAAATCTTATCTTAAAAATATAAACATAGTCTCTAAGTGGGTCCCTCCCACTTTTGACGCCAAAACCATTACCCCCACCCCACCCCTTCCTACCCCCTCCCCCTACCCCCCTCCCCCCTTTTTTTAATCCCTCCTTCCCTTTTTTAATTCCTCATTCATTCTTTTTTTTCATACTTTTATCTAAAGTGTGATGCTAGGTAGCGTGTTTTGAGATATTTTAGAGTTGAGAAAAAAATTTATTGTTCACATACGCAAAGTGTGTTTCTCAATAACCAGTTTGTTGAAATAAAATAGTAATTTCACAATAAAGTACGTAAAGAGAAATGCTTATCTGTTCAAATACGCAAGTTTTGTTTCTTAGTAACCGGTTCGGTGAATAAAAATAATTTAATAACAAAATATGTAAAATACGATGTTAAGTTGGGGTTTCAGATACTTTTGTGTTTGCAAAAAAATATCAAATATTCAAATATGCGAATTTTGTGCCTCAATAACCAACGTGTTTTGGAGTCTTTTAGTGCTCGGAAAAAAACTTAACCATCAAAATACTCAAAGTTCATTCCTCATTAACCGATTTGGTAAAAAAATGTGACAAATATATAAAGAGTGATTTTAAGCAGCGTGTTTCGGGATACTTTAGCATATAAATGACCAACAAATAAGACTTTTTCGTATTGCAATTCTAAAAATAAATTTTAACAAGACAGAAATTTTGAATTAACTGAAGTTGTTGTCCCGTGCGAATGCACGGGTGCACACACTAATTATTGTAAACTCTCTCACTTCAAACTTAACAAAGGCCTTTGAAGGGAGATAAGCACTGAAAACCTCACTTGAATATAAGCACTATAGTTATTTAAGGGAGATAAGCCTTATAAGATTAAATATTTGCATTCAAAAATTTCTAATCTTTGGAATCCGTCTCATGAATGGTTCATAGTTTCTCTGGGAAAAGGGTTCTTTGAGTTCCACTTCTCTTCAGTTGTAGATCTTAGACGTGTATGGTCTCATGGATCATGTAATTTGACTCCTGGAGTGCTACGCCTCTCGGCTTGGACGTTTGATTTTGATCCTTTTTCTACAAAACAAATTAACACTCAATGTTGGGTTCATTTACACGGTCTTTCTCGTGAATATTGACAGCCAAAAATTTTATCTGAAATTCGTGGCAGTTTAGGTGTACCTATTGCCTTGGATGTAGCCACCTCAAAGAGAACCTTTGGTCACTTTGCTAGGATCTTGATAGATATTGATTTAACAAGAGAATTACAGGATCAACTGTTAGTTGAAAGAGAGGGATATGCATTTCTCATCAGCGTAGAGTATGAACGTGTTCCTCTATTTCGCAAATCATGCCAATGCATCAGTCATTCACATCAAAATTGTAAGCATACTAATGGGTCTGATCAGTTGGCTAACAAGACTGATGAGTTGAAGAAAAAGAGTAAAGGAAAGAATGAGTTACCACAAAAGGCAGACTTTGTCCCTCCTAAGCCGCCTGCCGTCCAGTACATTCCTAAGAAGGATAAAGGGAAATCTATCGCCGTGGAGCAACAAATTAAACATAATAATGTAGTTGATGTTGGCCCCTCTAAAGTGCGTCCATTCAAGGCTTTGCATGATACTAATTTGTTTATTTCAGTGGAAGAAGATAATGATCCCAATCATTTCAAGTGTGTAAGAAATATTGTTTTATCTTCCGAAGAGGTGGACGTAAACCCAAATCCTTTGATTGGTGTGGAATTTTTTTTTGTTATTGCAGGTGAAACTAGGCAAAAAAGTTTTACTCCCTGCTTGCTCCTTCATGTGAATCCCTGCTTGAAAAATCTCCCTGTGTTAGACACACCCTGTGGATACTTGTAATTTAGGTGATTTAGTGATACCCTCTTCAACATAACTCATCGAACCACCGTTTGTAAGGTGTTGATTCATCTTCCACTCAACCTCCCACCACCAGACTAGACTCGCAAATATCTCAGAGTCTGCTCTGACATGAGAATATTAGGAAAGGTTTGGGGTGATGTGTTAGATGATGTGGACTCATCCTTCACTCAGCCTCCCACCACCAGACTAGCTTCGCTAAATGCCTCATAGTCCGCTGATACTTCTAATCCAGTAGTAGCATTTGACATGAGAATATTAAGAAAGCTTTGGGGTGATATTGGTGACGATGTTGGTGATCCTATGGCTACCGATACCCAAGAAATAATTGTGCGAGAGGAAAATTTCGAACCAGTTGTGTCCAACACCCAAAAGAAGAAATTGCTGGTTGGCTATAATACTCGTTTAAGGGCAAACTTTGTCTCTGTTTTTTTTTTATATGACTATTTAATTTAGTCCTTTAAATTGTCTTATATTTTGTCTCTAGGCTGGATTTTTTTAGGGGGTCCTTCGCCGTAACAAGTTAGGGGTTCCCTATTATTGCTTTGTCTTTATTTTCGTTTTCTTGCATTGGTATTAGTTTAGTCCCCCCCCCCCCCCCTTGGCCTCTCTTCCGTCTTTTTTCTTTTTTCTCCTTTTTAATAAAATTAGGGGGAAATACTCTTTTTCCTTTTTGATTTTTTTTCATCAAAAAGTTTTAACGAGGTTTCCTTCCTTATATTTGCCAAAAAAATATATAGGTAAATTTTAACTAACATCATACTACTTAATGACATTTTACCTAAAACACCCCTTCAATTAATTTGAATTTTATTCTATTATTCCTATGGAACAAGTTGCTATGAAGGATAATTTGAGATATTCAATTTCATTTTTAATTTCTTTAAGAAAATTAAATAAAAATAACAAATTTTCTTAAACGATATGACGTAGTTTTTTCTTAGTCACGTCAACTTTTTGAACAATAATTTTTTTAGACGCACTACAACAAAAAAAGCCTTCAGGGGCGCTTTTTTTAATCCATTAGGGGCGCTTTCGGGCGCCCCTAAATCTGGTGCTCCTGTTGCCAAACCTTCTACAGGAGCGCCCAACAAGCGCGTCTAATTATTAGGCAACAGGGGCGCTCGCAGTAAAAATCCCCCTATTGGTCTTAGCGCGTTTGACAATCAGGGGCGCTTGCAGTAAAAAGCGCCCGTGTTGGCCTTAGCGCGTTTGACAATCAGGGGCGCTGCAGTTCTGTTGTAGTGACGAGAGATATCGGTCTGGGGAAAACTAATTGACATCTAGAGAGAGATAAAGATAAAAAAAGAGATGAGTAATAGATATACAATAGGTAGATGATGTGATAAGAACAGTGAAACACTCTCTCTGTCTCCATAATATAATGCCCCATTGCACTTTTCACCGTTATTAAAAAAAGTTGGTGGTGTAATTAATATGTTAAAATTTTGTATGACTATTACTAAATTATCCTAACATTCAATGTTAACTTTTTATATACCAACACAATATATAGTACTATTAATAAAGATATATTTAGAAAAAGAGTCATAAATGTATCTAAAGAGTTGTAAGAGGCCTTATATTTTAGGACAAGTAGAAATGAAAAAGCGGTCGAGTATAAAGAATGATGAGTATTAGATGAGTGTTAAAAAATGAACAGTCAAGTAAAAATTCGAGGTTCTATGAGAGTACAACTTGTGTGAATATGAGCATCAATTCCATTTACATAAGATATGGATAAATAGTTTGCATATCACATCATATCTTCGGCAGTAGCACTCCTTTGAAAATTTAGTTTAAGAATTCCGGGTTCGAATCCCAGCTGCGGAATTTGTTATTTTTAACAAATTGAATAATTTATTATCCATGAAACAAAACTAAGAAAAAATTGAAATTCAATCCCAAGGCTCGCTTCCTCTCCATCGTCAACTCAATTGTGCTGCAAATTAAAACTTTATAGATTAAACATATTAAATTATTTTAAACTCTCTCGCTTCAAACTTAACAATCAAAACTTTATACTTCCATTCCAAATAAGACATAAGACATTTAAACAATAAATAAATTAGATGTGAGAATTCTGTCCTCAATAACTTTTTTTTTTCAATGTTAGTGGGGATGTGAGAATTCCTAACCTATTCCTAACTTTTCTCTCTCACACATAATGGAGAATCTTGTCTATCAAGCATAGAGCATTTATTTTATTAAAGGTAAAATAAAATTCAACTAACATATAATGGTCATATTTGAGGTTAAATTTAAAAAATGGTCAACATCCATCCATATGATCATTTTTCAAAATAATTATAAACTAAGAATTTATAGCTGAAAGTTTTCAATTAAAAAAAATTAAATTAACTTCTTACATTATGCTCTTGCTCTAACTATATTTTTCTCATTTCATTTGATAGAGAGTATATCACAAGGCAAGAATAAAGATATAAGATAACAAATGTCTAAACTATCAATTAATAAATAGTTTAAATAAACTAATTATATAAATATTTTGAAACATAAAATGAGTATATGTACGAAAATTAATGAAAAATGAGTCTGACAAGAAATTTTAATTTTAAAACACACAAAACTTATGAATTTATTTTTTGACAAAAAAACTTATGAATTATTAAATATGATATTTGATTTTTTTATATATGATATATATATATATATATATATATATATATAAAGAAGGTAAATTAATTTACACTATTTAAAGATATTTATAAAATATTAATAGGTAATTGTCACTTATTAATAAATTAATATCTATCTAATGATTCTTAATAATGGACTAACAAATTTGATAATATATTACATAAAGCTTGAAAAATTTATTGATAACTACTACTTTTATTGTAACCCAATCTAGTCTACACAAGTTGAGTTGGATCAAATTAGTCTTTTCTATTTCTTCAAAAAAATCTCAACTATGCTACTTTGCTACTAATTTGGCTTATTTGAGCTTTGTTTGGATGTTGAATATGTTGCTAGCTTTACTATTTAGTTGAGTCCTTAAAAGGTTTGAATGGGAACTCCATCATGTAACCAAACATTTCACTCTTGTGATAGTTTCACTTGTTGGAATCTCTGTCTATACCATCCTTAAAAGGTTTGAATGGGAACTCCATCATGTAACCAAACGTTTGCATGTGCATTCTATCGTTCTAATACAATCACTAGACTAAGATTTCCACACCAGCTTTAGACAGCTTAAAATGTCAGATAAATAAAATTGACAGCTATTTTGATACAGTACAAAAGAATTACAATCACAAGGAAATGTTGAATGAGTGCAGCATGTAATTCTTTGCAAGTCTAGGATGAGTTTATCAAGTTTCGAGCAGCATCTGGACTCAACTCTTCATTCACCTAATCAGACAAGTAAAACAATACATTAAGTTTTAATCAAACATAATAATAATACTAACAAAACAAACTTAGTTTCCATTATTTCATGAGAAACAATTTTTTGGACTTTCATGGACAAAATGTACTATTTTCTGTAATCTATATTTGTTGCAAAAACTTCAGTTGAAAAACTTATTTTCCTAAACAATGAAAGACAATCTTTCAAGATCCCTAAAAGAGATAAGTGCATTTTCATAGAAAATAAATATGCTTTTCTGAATGCATATTTTTTTGCGACAGTAAAATTTGTGTCACAAAAAATGCTTTCTAGGAAACTACTTTCTACAAAAAAGATGACATCCATAATATTTTCTATGAAACAATGGCCTAAATGACAATCAATTAAAACATACTAGTTTCTTATGAATTTGTTGGAATGCCTTGCAAAATCTCTCCGCTTCTTCTGCACCAACCTGTTGAAAAATTAGAACCAATGAGATAAGTCTTCTGTGACAGCTTATTTAGCAATCACTGGTAAATGACATAAATCCTCTGTATAATCACCATCGAAGTTATAGCAGAAACATTATGATCTATCTACTTATGTGTGCAGAGAAACAAAAATGTGAATTTAAAATACCTTTTTAGCAGCCTCTGACTTTAGCTTGCTATAAAATGAATCTGTCGATTTGAAGAATTCACATAAGCAAAACAATATTTTGAAAACAGAATTCAGTAGAATGTTATAACAAAACTAATTTTAACTATATTTCCCATCAACTTGTGAACTTTGTTGTACTTTGTAGATGATCAAAGCTAATCAAAACGTTCCAAGGAAAGTAGATAGATTAATTTTGTTATAATATAAAGGTTATAGTGATACCATGTTTGTTGATTCCTTGATTCTCAAAATCCCTATCCTTTTCATTCCATGCATCATGCCATTCCTGTAGCTGCAGAGTTTGTTAGAAGGCATTGTATATTTACACAGATATCAATATACATACACAGCAATTTCAGCATTACTACCTCATCCTGTGCGAATCCAGATCCAGATCCGGATCCGGATGCTAATTGTCTCGAAGATGACGGTTCTTCCTGAAATGCAGTAATTGTCAATTAGGAGTCTGAGTTCATTCTCAAAGATAGAATCTTGTAAATTGTCTAAGCTAAAAGAACTAAAATTTGGATTTTGCTTCATAGTTTCATAGTATGCCATGGGAATCAATATTTTAAACCTTATAAAATCCAACTATGTCATTCCTTATATCTTGTATCAGATTGCATGTGCAAAATTGTAAATGGACAAAACATGGGAAATTATTCCAACCGCTTCCTCAAATGAAAATCAAAGCAAGTGAGATAATATTAAGTCTCTTCTGAAAACATCCTGGGCAAAGAAGGACGCACTGTTTTGTCTTAGAATGTGGTTGGGACCTAACTCAACACTACAAAATCGGCTTGTAAGGTGAGGAATTCCCTTTCATTATATACTCTATTGAAACCTTATCACTAGTTGATGTAGGACTTGGGTTTCTCCCAATATTTTGTGTTGAGATGTGGTGTAAATAGTAGATTTATTTATATGTGTATTCGGCCCAGGCCCGTTAGGTTTTCATATAGTATAGTCTATTTAAACTCATTAGTGCTTGTATTCTTTACACAACAACATATACAGTTAATAAGACGGAACTACAGCTACTCTGTAGTCGCAGACGTAGGCAAACATTGGCCGAACTGCGTGACCAATATCGTCTCTCTATTCTTCGTCTCTATTTAACATGGTATCAAAAGCCTATGATCACTGGGCTTGAAAACCTAGCCGTCGCGCCGTCACGCTATTGAACCCTAGCTGTCCCGTTGATTGTTCATCCTCAACGGCCCTAGGTGCTACGAAAGTCATACAGTCCCTTTCATCCGTACGGCGTCACTGTTCATTCCGTACGACACCACTATTCATTCCGTACGGAAATCATTATTCATCCGTACGGCACACTGTTTATCCGTACGGCGCCCCTGTTTATCCGTACGCAGTGTTGCTGTCCGTTCGTACGGCGTACCGTTCATCCGTACGGTGGTCCTGTTTGTCCGTACGGCGTTACTGTTCATTCCGTACCACGCCTTTCTACTGCTCCTCTCTGATTGTGGTTAGCCTTCCTATTATTGTCAAAAATGAGTTCAACTTCAGAAAATGACAAAAACAAATCTGAATCGACAAGTAAGAGTCTCGTGTCTTATGTTTTCTCCGGCAATCCCTCTATAACAACGGAGAAACTCAATGGTGATAATTATTTGAATTGGTCTGCCTCTGTCAAAATGTGGTTTATGGGACAAAGACTTTTAGATCACCTCACCAAGAATTCTACAGAGATTGGTAAGGATTTGCGTGAAGATTGGGAACATGCAGATTGTCAATTGGTCTCTCTTTTGTGGCAATCCATTGAACCCTCGTTGCTGGTCCATTATCGTTCATACACCACTTGTTATGATATTTGGCAGAAGGCTAAGAATGTTTATTCTAATGATATCCAGCGTCTCTATGGTGTTATTCATAATTTAGCCACCCTTCAGATGACAGAAGATAACATCATGACATATGCTAATAAAGCTCAGTCAGCAGCAAATGAGTTCAAGCTCCTTGTGACCGACAATGACCCGAAGAAGATGCTTGAAAAATTAGATAATGTGTGTATGATCTATGTTCTTCATGGTCTCCATCAAAAGTATGAATCAGTACGGAGCAACATTCTTTCTGCATCAGACATTCCCTCAACAGAGGATCTTATCAGGCGTCTCATACGTCTTCCTGGATTGGAAGGAACTGGAGGGAATGGATCTCAGACTAACGTAGAATCTTCTGCTATTGTTTCTAATTTTGCAGGTCGTGGGGGACGCGGTCGTGGTCGTGGGGGTGGTCGAGGAGGTCGTGTCGGAGGACGTCCTCAGTGCACTTATTGTAAGAAACTTGGTCATACTGAAGACAAGTGTTATTCCCTTCATGGCTTTCCAGAGAAACCAGTAAATGTGACTCAGGTTAATGATTCTGAACAGAGAAGCACTAAACAAAATGTTCTTTCTGATGAGGAGTATAAGGCATTCCTGCAGTATAAGACTTCCCAGGCTTCATCATCAGCAACAGTTGCTCATTCTGGTAATTCTACAGTCTGTTTCTCTCAATCATCACCTGTTGACTCCTGGATTATGGACACTGGAGCTTCTGATTGCGTGGCTGGTAATCCATCTCTTTTATCCAACATATCCCAACCTAACACCCCACATTATATTACCGTCGCCGACGGATCAAAAGTTAAAGCTAGTGGCATTGGTAAAACCACTCCTCTTCCATCCTTACCCCTTGACAATGTTCTACTTGTTCCCAATTGCCCATTTAATTTAATTTCAGTTAGTCGTCTGACTCGAAGCCTAAAATGTTCTGTAACTTTTGATGATGATTATTTTGTTATACAGGACCGGAGTACGAAGCGGACGATTGGTACAGGATATGAGTCACATGGACTTTACTACCTCCTGCCCATCCATCCTTCATCTACAATTGCCTCCACTTCTACTACAGAGTCCTCCAGTCTTCTTCATCGTCGGTTAGGTCATCCGAGTCTCAAGAAGTTCAAAGTTATGGTTCCTCATTTGTCTCATCTGCAGTCATTAGATTGTGAGTCTTGTCAGCTTGGGAAACATGTTCGCTCCTCCTTCCCTAGCAGTACTCAGTCTCAAGCTCGTTCTCCTTTTGATGTTCTTCACTCAGATGTATGGGGACCGAGTCGAGTCACTTCAGTTGTAGGACATAGATATTTTGTCACTTTTATTGATGAATTTTCTAGATGTACGTGGATCTACCTACTTAAGGATAGATCTGAACTTCTTGGTGTTTTTCAAAATTTCTTTAAGGAAATCAAAAATCAATTTGGTTGTTCTATTCGCACTTTACGCAGTGATAATGCGAAAGAATATTTTTCTACATCATTTAATTCTTTTATGGTTGAAAATGGCGTCATACATCAATCATCTTGTCCCCATACCCCACAACAAAATGGGATTGCTGAACGTAAGAACCGTCATATAATTGAAACAGCACGCACCTTACTTATTCATGCTAATGTTCCTTTGAAGTTCTGGGGGGATCCTGTCCTCACTGCAGGGCACTTGATTAATAGAATGCCATCCTCTGCTATTCAGAATAGAGTTCCTCATTCCATATTGTTTCCCGATGAGCCCTTGTTCCGTATCTCTCCTCGAGTCTTCGGATCCACTTGTTTTATTCATGATCTTACTCCGGGACTTGATAAATTGTCTGCTCGTGCAGTTAAGTGTGTCTTCCTTGGCTATTCAAGAGTTCAAAAAGGATATCGATGCTACTGTCCCTCCACACATCGCTTCTACATGTCTGCTGATGTTACCTTCTTTGAGGATGCTCCCTTCTTTGCATCTCCCATTGAGTCTGAGTCTGTCTCTCAAGTATTACCTATTCCTAACATTGTCCCGGTAGTTCCTCTCCCACCCATCATTGACCAGATAGATCACCCCTCTCCTACGGAAATTCCTAGTCCTTCTAGTCCCGCCCCCTTGCAAACTTATCAACGCCGTGCTCGTCTCCTTCCTGTCGACCCACCTCCTACCGAAGATCCTAGTGACTCATCTCCTGCCCCGGTTCCCTCTTCTACTCCGGATCCACCTCCCGAGTCAGAAGACCCTCCTATTGCAGTGCGTAAAGGTACACGTTCCACCCGTAACCCTCATCCTATTTATAATTTCCTCAGCTATCACCGCTTATCACCTTCGCATTATACATTTGTCTCTGCTATTTCTTCCATCACCATTCCTAAGTCCACGCAGGAAGCTCTTTCTCATTCAGGTTGGAGACAAGCTATGATTGATGAGATGACAGCCTTAGACTCTAACCAGACATGGACTCTTGTGCCGCCTCCTCCTGGTAAATCTATTGTTGGGTGTCGTTGGGTATATACTGTCAAAGTTGGTCCAGACGGGAGTATTGATCGTCTGAAAGCACGCCTCGTTGCTAAGGGCTATACTCAGGTTTTTGGCCATGATTACAGTGATACTTTCTCACCGGTGGCTAAAATGGCTTCTGTTCGTCTATTCCTTTCTATGGCTGCAATGCGACATTGGCCATTGTATCAACTAGACATCAAGAATGCGTTTCTCCATGGAGATCTAGAAGAAGAAGTTTATCTGGAGCAACCACCTGGTTTTGTTGCTCAGGGGGAGTGTCGTGGGTATGTTTGTCGACTTCACAAAGCCTTGTATGGTCTTAAACAATCCCCTCGAGCATGGTTTGGGAGATTCAGTAGTGTTGTTCAAGAGTATGGCATGATTCGGAGTGAAGCTGACCACTCTGTCTTTTATAAGTTCTCTTCTCACAAATGTATTTATCTGGTTGTCTATGTCGATGATATTGTCATTACAGGTAATGATCATGATGGGATTGCAGGACTTAAACAACATCTAGTCCACCACTTTTAGGTCAAAGATCTTGGAAAGTTACGTTACTTTCTTGGCATTGAGGTAGCTCATTCTAAGGCAGGGATTGCTATTTCCCAGAGAAAGTATGCTTTGGATATTTTAGAAGAAACCAAAATGCTGGATTGCAAGCCAATTGACTCTCCTATGGATCCTAATGTCAAGATCCTACCAGATCAGGGGGAGCCATTTTCAGATCCAGGAAGGTATAGGAGGCTAGTTGGAAAGTTAAATTACTTGACCATGACGAGGCCAGATATTTCATATGCTGTTAGTGTGGTGAGTCAATTCCTAAATTCTCCTTGTGACAGTCATTGGGATGCCGTTGTTAGAATCCTGAGGTATATCAAGGGAGCTCCTGGAAAAGGTCTTGTTTACACGGATAGAGGTGATTCAAATATTGTCGCTTACACAGATGCTGATTGGGCTGGTTGCCCCTTTGATAGAAGGTCCACATCTGGGTATTGTGGTCTTATTGGTGGAAATCTAATTTCATGGAAAAGTAAAAAGCAAAATGTTGTTGCCAGATCCAGTGCTGAGGCTGAATATCGGGCTATGGCGCTTACCACTCAGGAGCTCACGTGGCTGAAACATCTTCTCCAAGAGTTGCGTTTTTGTAAAATAGGCACTATGAGTCTCATCTGTGATAATCAAGCAGCCCTACATATTGCGTCCAATCCAGTCTTTCATGAGCGAACCAAACACATTGAAGTTGATTGTCACTTTGTTCGTGAGAAGATTGTGTCCGGCGACATTGCTACTTCATTTGTTGGTTCTAATGATCAATTGGCAGACATCTTCACAAAAGCTCTTCGAGGACCAAGGATAACTTACATATGTGACAAGCTGGATGCCTACAATCTATACGCTCCAGCTTGAGGGGGAGTGTTGAGATGTGGTGTAAATAGTAGATTTATTTATATGTGTATTCGGCCCAGGCCCGTTAGGTTTTCATATAGTATAGTCTATTTAAACTCATTAGTGCTTGTATTCTTTACACAACAACATATACAGTTAATAAGACGGAACTACAGCTACTCTGTAGTCGCAGACGTAGGCAAACATTGGCCGAACTGCGTGACCAATATCGTCTCTCTATTCTTCGTCTCTATTTAACATTTTGAAACAACACAAAGAAGGAGGCACTGTTTTGAACAAAAAGGAGGACGTTTTTGACAGCAATACCGGTCATAACATTATGGCTTTTGATCTCTCCGTGACTGCAACGTGACTGTGAATGTGGTTGAGGTCGCATTGGCCGCATTTGACCGGATTCTCAGCAACATCAAGGATCATGATGCAACCACGACCGTTACTGCAACCGCAATTTAAAACCTTGGTAGCAAGTGCCTGAACATTATCCTAGCATTTTCCCATCATCAACCCCCACAACAAATTTCTACTTCCACTGTCAAACTATCAGTCCACACACACAAAGAACAAATAAATTTAATGCCTAGTTCTCCATAGAGTTACATCCTCACTGCTTTTGCTAAAGCCTCTGTGACTTCAATGCCTAGTTGAAACTGACTACACTATTGCACAAAATTGGGTTGCATCAATTATTAGACAGTTGAATTCCCCCACTTCACAACATCCTTACAATCAAATAAACCCCCAATCCATGACTGGATCATGATAAAATCTCAATCTCATACGAAACTTCTCTCATTTGTCTGAGGTATTTCCTTTCACTATTCAGATAGGACGATCTAAAACTATCTTAGACCAGAGTATAAGCAAGTGGGTATCAGAAGTGTGTAAACCATGAAATTCACAAAATGGGTATCTTAAAAAATCGAAACTTTAACCAAAAAAGGAAGTGAGATTGCGATTACTGAGTAATACAGATCAAAAATCAAGGAGAACCCATAACGTTCTAAACCCTAAACAGACAAACACAAGGCAGAGAGAGAGAGAGAGAGAGGTACATAATAATCACGAGAACGAACAACAGGAAAGAGTTGTAGAAGGCGTTGAAACTCAGCTTCATCCATGGTTGACTGCTACACTTTGTATCTCCTGTTGAGTTGCGGAAAGACTTCTTCACTCACCAAACTTCGGAGAATGGAGGAGAACAAACACAGCCAGCCATTCTCCAAAAATTATATAAAAATAAAAATTAACTCATAATTTAAATAAATTTATGGCAATTAATTTTACTTTTGATTTTAACTTTTTTGGAAGAAAAGAGGGCTCAAAAGCCCAAAAATAAACTAGACATAAACAATACGAAGAGCGGAAACTCCAATTAGATCAACATGTAACGGCAACAAAAGACTATTCAGAGGATAGTCAACAAGCATTTCCTCCATCTGAGAGCATCCCAAATTGGCTAATACATCAGCACATTTGTTAGCCTCTCTATAGCAATGATGAATATGAACCTCATCAATTAATTTTATTTTTACTAGTTAGGAAAATGTTAAGTGTCATAGTATCACTTTGTCGGGAAAAATAAATACCTTTTGTTTACTTATACTTGAGTGGAATCGATTGCGAGAGTTGCTTTTAGAGAAAGATTGTGATACCTTTTTTCTTAGGGTGTTCAAATTAAAACCAAGCCGAACAAAATTTGCAAACTCATCCAAATTAAATCAAAAATTGCTAAAAACCGTGTTTAATGTATTCAGGTCACTTTTTCAATCAATCAACTAGCTCGGTTCAGATGACAATCTCTCACGCTCACTCACAACTTACCTAGTCAACAAGGAAAAAAGACAGTCACACACACCAAAAATTGAAATTAAAACTAAAATAGTGGTTTACTTTTGTTTTTAATTTAAAGTTACTACATATGGTTTACTACATATAATGGGTGTAAGTTGTTATTTCTATAGGTTTTGCATATTAAGCTTTTCAAGCAGCTTTAATTTTTAATCTTACTACATTTTAACCATGGCAGTTTAAATAATAATCACATTATTATTCTATTTTTTAATATTTGGATTTAGAATAAAATTAATTAATTTAACTTTAGATCACATTCCATATTCTGATTCCCTAAATCTCAATTAGACTAATATTGTGCTAATTTTTTAACGTAGTGCTATGACAGATTATATGCTTACTTCTTTATGTAATGTGATTTATAAAATTATTTTCAAAATTCTTGCTAATAAGTTTAAAGAGGTCCTTCACAATGGTATCTCTAAATCTCAATCTACTTTTATTAAAAGGAGGTATGTATCTTAGCAACGCTCTGGTGGCCTTTGACCTAATACATTGTGTATGGAGTGTAAAACAAAAGATAAATATGCTCTACATGTTCACAATAGGTTTTGGACCGATATAACCCAAGATGGGTAGGGTTCCGCTTTTGGTACCCCGCCATTTTTTTTATTTCCAGATTACCCCTGATGAATTTTAACTAACAGATTTATCTAATTAAACAATAAATCCGTTTTGGGAAAAAAACCACAACGGATTTATCAGTTCGTTAGATAAATCCGTTTTTAGAAAACTGAATAACAGATTTAAGTTAAAAAAACATAAATCCGGTATGTAAATGTAAAACAACGGATTTACCTCAAAGAAAACTTAAATCCGTTTTGTTATTTACAGTAACGGATTTATCTAAGGATTTATCTATTTATTAGATAAATCCGTTTTGAAAAAAATCAAAACTGATTTAACTAATAAATAGATAAATCCGTTATGTTAATTTGTAATAACGAATTTATTTATTTATTAGATAAATCCGTTTTGATTTTTTTCAAAACGGATTTATCTAATAAATAGATAAATCAGTTATTACAAAATTTTTAAAAAATAAACGACCAAGATTCCACTGACAATTATGATCAACGACCCACATTTGTTAGTCTTGGTAAATGTGCCCCAACAGATAGATTTTTAACGGTGTTGATCGCACCGACGATAAATATATACCCACACTCACCCTCATTTATTTCTCACCAAAATTTCACTTTGATTTACTTCTTTCACACTCACACACTCCAAAATGAACACTTTTTCCACTCAGTACTCAAGCGACAACACACTCATCATTGTGGCCAAATCACCATGAGAGAAGATGTTGTCTTTTTCTCCTGTCCAGATCCTGTTTTATGCAGGATCCACCACGACCTCACCTTCGATGGTTTGAAAGATAAAATAGAGCTGAAGGTTCAAGTCAAGGGTGATGACCGAGAGGTTACTAAAATCACTTATCGCAAACTTGCTTGTGGATCTGATGGTCGTGTTTACTGGTCCTCCATAGATGTGAAGACCGACGATGACGTGCGAGCCATGTTGAACATCCATGACGAGTATAAGTTTCTTAGTCCTCTGCAGTTGTACGTGTAGACTCAACAGAGCGTCATTGAGATTATACGTCGTTGTTATACTGGAGGACCAAGACCGTCACAGTAGATCGTTGTTAAATTTGTTTCTGCTATGTTGTATTTGTTGCTGTTATGTTTTACTTTTTAAGTTCTGTCATGTTTTAGTTTTTATGTTTGCTTGTGTTGTTATAACGGTGTAATCTGCTTTTGCATCAATGAAAATAAACTTTTAATTTAACGAGTATAATATCTGAAAAATATAAGGAGTACTAACGGAATAATACTACAAGCAAATAGATAAATCCACAATAGTTCAAATGGAACAATAATACAAAAAAAACTCAATGGTCAGAGTCGGGGTCGCCTCCCTCTGCATAGTCAATCAATCCCCAGAGTGTGGCATACGCCGGAGAGCGTCGAGGAATGTGTCCGGACTGTAGCAAACTCCGTAACCGCTGGCTAATATTCATCAGTCTCTCCTCAAGGCCAATCACTCGTGGTGCTGGTGCTGCTGGAAGAAGCCGGGGAACTGAAACCCTAAAGTACTAGTGAAAGTAAGGTGGATGAAGCTCACCAATCTCTCTGGCTGGAGTAGTCGTGCTAAGGACTTCTTGCACGCTGTCACCCCATCTGGTCACTCGCATCATCACATCTGTATACGAGGGACGACTCTCAAGTAGAGAACGAGGGATGACCTGGACGTATCCAAATTGCCGGAGGCACCTATCCGGCATGTAGGGGACATTGATGTGCTCCTAGCTGAGAAAGCCCATGTATAATGAGAACTGGTCCTCCTGTATCTCATGTCTGGTTCTCAAAGGGTCTCCAGATGTCATTAGCAGGTGTCAATGCATCCAGCCTCCTACGGTACTCCTCCAGCTTCACAACATCTGTCTTCCTCCTATTCCAAAACCCACAACGTGGTCCCTCTGTCACCCCAGTGGTACCCTGCACACATATGTTGAGGAAGTACTCAAATATCCATGTCTGAAATGAACAAATAAAAAATCTCGTTAAATATAAAATACTAAAAAAATAAACTCGTTAAATTGAACAAATAAACAATCGTACCATGATCAGCATCGCATAACCCCCTAATTGACAGTTATTCGCTAAACATGCATAGTTCAACTGCTCATACAAATATGCCAAGCAAGCTGCACCCCATGCCCATAGACTAAGTTGGTTGACGTCCTCCAGTACATACAACCTCTTTGCCTCAACCCTGGTTCTGATCTTGCTTGTAAATATAGACATACCCAGTAAAAGCAATATGAATGCCCTGGCAGCAAGAATATGGTTGCCCTGACTAATGTGACGTCTGCAGACCGCCACTAGCCACTCAAAGCAGAAATATGCCCTCTGCTAGCTATAGTCTCCTCAGTAGCTTCAGGAAGAGTAACCTCAACATATCCACAGCCAGCTGAATGGCATCGTCAATAGTAACCGGACTGGGGGGATCTGTATAACCTGCCTGTCAATGGTAGATGAAGCAGACATGACACATCATCCAAAGTGATTGTCCTTTCACCAAATGGTAGGTGAAATGACGATGTCTCTGGGTGCCACCTCTCAACAAAAGTAGATATAAGCTCATGATCCACAGTGGTGAGAGCTGAAAAATGAGGGGCGCTAAACCTGACCTCTCAACGATAGGATAAAAGCCACGGGCCATGGATAGAGGAGACAAGAGTTTTTGGATTTTGTTGCAATGTGCAACTATTTTCAATTTTTCTGGCAACTGAATAAATTAAAAAATAAACAATTATTAGACTAAATTTATATAACAAGCCTAAATATATTCAACTATTTGTATAGTTTTTACCTAGCCTCTGAGAATATTAGATGCTACATGACCATCAGATCCGATAAAAAGTGAACCATCCATAGGTCCAACATGCTACTGGTCTGCCTGACCAGGCTGCTGCTGCTGCTGCTCCTCCTCCTCCTCCTCCTCCTCCTCCTCCTCCTCCTCCTCCTCCTCCTCCTCCTCCTCCTCCTCCTCCTCATCATCATCATCATCATCATCATCATCATCATCATCATCATCATCATCATCATCATCATCATCATCATCATCATCATGAGGAGGATAGTCCTGCTGGTAGTCATGATGGTAGTCCTGACCAGCAGCCTCCTCCTCCTCCTCCATGTCCTGCTGAGGAGCCTAATGTCTATCTTGTCCCCGGGCACGATTATCTCGGTGAGAAACATGGTCGGCTATTCTAATCTGTGTGCGTTTACTGACCGAAGTTTCTTCCAGTTCACCTCTACCACCAGCATGTGACGATCCATCTCGCATCACGAAATCTCTCCTCTCGTCTATAATTCCGTTGTCTACCTCTGCTAAGCACCACTGTAAATAAAAAATTAAAAAAAAAATCAATAAACTGCGGATTTATGGTACTATGGTAAATCCGTTAGCAAGTTTTCTCAAAATTGTACCACAGATTTATGGTAAATCCGTTAGTTAATTTTTCGAAAAAATTGAACTACGTATTTACCTTAAATCTGTTAGCCATTTTCAGGAAAATAAGCAACTACGGATTTACATAAATCCGTCTGGAATCTGAAAATTCAACTGTGGAATTACGTAAATCCATTTTCAATTTGAGTAAACTTACACGGATTTACCTAAATCCGCTTTTTGGATTTATGTAAATCCAACGCGACGGATTTAGGTATTTCCGTTTGAGAAAATTTTCGTACTTACTCTTGGCAAAAACGGAAGTAAGTGAAGAATGAAAAAGGAAATTAGGTTTTTGTTAAGAATGGAGGGTATTTTTGGTTTTTTACAAGGCTTGTGGGGGTACAAAAAATGCAACCAGAGTGGTAACCTTCAAGGACATCCTCTCCCACCCTATCTATTTATTCTTCATGGCGAGGCTCTTTCGACTCTTATTCAGCAAGTGAAGCAAGGGGGGAGAATTACATGGAACAAAAATATGCATAGGAGCGTCCTCTATTTAACGACTTTTGTTTGTATATGGATATTTCTTACTTTTTAGATCGAGAGAATGAAACTCATACTATGCAATTGATCTATCTGCTAATGAGAAAACTTCAATACAACAAACCCACGAATTGACTACTTGTTTTTTGGGAGTTAAAGTATTGCGACTAGAAAGTAATTTAAACTTTAGGTTCATCAAAGACCACGTTTGGAGGAAGCTTAACTCTTGAAGTGGGAGGTAGAAGTTCTAACCAAGTCAGTGGTGCAAGAAATTCTTACCCGTGTTATGAGAATTTTTAATTCCTCCGTCCCATAGGGGAAGAAATGGAAACAATGACGATTTTATTTTTTGGCGTTTGAGTGGTGGAACTAAAGTGGGTATAATTGGTCATCATGGAACAAAATTACAATGCCTAAATCGCAAGCATGTGTATGATTCAAAAACTTGTATCTTTTTAACTTGGCTATGCTTCCAAAACAAGGCTGGAAGTTAACATCCCATTCAAAGCCATATATTACCCACATGGGGAATTTATATAGGCCTGGATAAGTCATGATACATTCTTGGAAAAGCATTGGAATTCAGAAGCTTTATTGAAAAAGGGTATATACGTAGAGAATTGATGAGAAAACATAAATATGCTGTATGAGCCTTGGAATAGAAAAAGTGCAAGTTTGATTCTAGTGGAGAACGATATTATGAGTTTGATAGTCCATAATATTTCGAATGAAAATGTTGCGATGACCAAAACATTTGTTTAATGGTGTCAATCCTTCCTTTAATTGCTTTTGTTGGTGAGGATAACAAAATCTAATTTACAAAGGAATAGAACAACTCCTATTAACAAGCATGGGTATAATATAATTTATCAACTTGTAAAATTCTTCATTTTCCTAAAACTTTATAAAAAAAAGTTATAGTTCGTACAATTTATTGTTTCCGGTCTCGAAGAATGTTGACACACATTCTTAATAATGATTTTGCCCCTTCGTTCTTCTCTATCTCATACTGATGAAGGAGCTCTTCCTTGAATTCTTCATTAATAGCACTAACTGAAGGCACGTCCACGGAAAGTTTCATGATTTCCAGAAGGCATTCAGAGGCAGAAACATGAACCTAAGTTTGGGCACATAAAACACAGGATGAAAACAAAACAAATTGGGTCATGTTTGAACATACAGCTTAATTAAGCACTTAACACAAACACTTATGATATAAGTACTGATTTATAAGCTTTATCTATAAAAAAGATAAATTAAAGTCAAATTGTATTAATGTAAGTTATAAGCTGTTTTGATAAGTTGTCCTGAAAAGTTATTAGAAATAAGTTGAAGACAACTTATTGACATATCATAAGCTCTCTCAAATTATGTTAGTAGATAAGCCTAAATAAGTCAATCCAAACAGACTTTGGGATTGTATTCACCTGTCTGGACATCTTCAACCTTCTAAATTCTAGAAGTGAGGAAGATGAATAACACTAATTGATGCTTGCTTCATTATTTTCAACTACTCGTATTCCAAATGGTTACATAATGGAACGATGAGCATGCCCAGTATATGTGAAAAACAGTTTCATCCTTTCTTCCAATGATCTTTTTTTTTGACCAATTCTTCCAATGATCTTAAACATGGGAAAAAATTTGAATAAACAATGACAAGAATTATATCATACCTTCTATAAAACATTTTATCAATAAATAAAAAGCTTCGCATACTAACAATGACAAGTCAATTAGTGCATAAAGTAGTATCCTAGCTCATAAACTAGTACCTATACAAAAAACAAAATTTTGGAACTATTTTTTTATAGGGAAACAAAATCTTGGAACTATGTTTCATTTCAGTGTTACAGCACGGAAGTTTATGACTTCCGAAACGGTACAAAATCGGCCAAAAATCACGCTTAGGGCAGAGGGGTGGGGAGAAAAGGAACCTATTTGCTCGGCCTCAGGGCGGGGCAGTTGAGGATGGTACTGGTCGAGGCATGGACTGTCAGGGGATGGTGGAAATTGGGGATTTAACAGAAAGGCAAGAGTTTAGAGTTTAGCCAAAACAGGGGAGGGATGGTGGTGAACGTGGTGTTGCGTCGTGGAAGGCAACAAAGGTGCCTGTGGAAAGGTTCGGCGACATACGGTCTAGGCAAGTGAAGGCGATAGTCAGAGTGGAGCGACAGCACTGAAAATGGCTGGTGATGTACCAGGACCACTGTTTTACTGACCTTTACCACTTCCTTTCTCAAATTAGTGAGTTTAACAAAAATTCTAAGGAATGCAATGAATATATATATATGCACAAGTTTCCAGTTTCATTTGCACTTCTGGCTTGTGACCATATTCGTGTAGTCTATTGAAGCCACCCAATGTGTCTAGCGTTCATTCTCAGATTTTACCTATTTATAAGTAAACACCAAACAACTGCTGATAACTCCTCAGAGTACTTTTTACATTAAGAAAAAACTAGCTGATAAATAATATTCAAGCAAGATAGTGACGTACCTGCGCAATTTTTATCGTGCTTATGCAATGTAGTACTTTTGGGGATATTGAATGAAATATCTGAAGAAAAGTAACGCAGATTTTAGAACATTCGATTTGGAGTTATTAGAAGCCATACTGAAACTGAATGTTAATTACCTCCCAAACAAAGGAAGTTACACTGGCGTGTTCGTGACTTCTCTGGGAGTCCTTTAAGACATTGTGGAGCCGTGAACAAAGTTCCTTGATGGATAAAAATGCTGTCGTTTTGACTGCACAAAGATTACAAAGATAAGTGAGATGCTATTTGGTATGAAGATAATTCCTACGAAATCAGAAAACCACACTACAAAATTGTATTTTATAAAATTACACAAGCCACGACTGTGCCCATGAATCGTTAACACTAAGCCTAAAGAATACCTGTCCACTTATGTTCGGGTGACAGGAATGCTGCATACATGTGCATCAAGTCCTTTTGCTTTTCAAGGATGTCATTTATATGTGCCACGTGGATGCAAGAGGTCAAACAGTCAACAATTTTGTTATGTGGAACTGAAGTCTCTTCAACACTGTTCAACTCTGCAAAAGAGATATATGTCATTGCCAATTACAATAAAAAACAGTTAGCAGTTACACTATGAGAATAATTGTCCATTTCATTAAGTTGCTGGATACTGAATTTTTCAGTTTTTCTGTGTCCTAGTGAGAAGCGAGAACTAAAACTTAAAGTGCTTCCGGTAGCCTCATCACTTTGAACGAAATTGAAACGATAAAGTATCAATTGAGGTCTAGAAACAAGTGTGGTGCAGCCAAACAACAACACCAAAGAAGCACACAAAAATAATGCAAAGGGGGAACATGGTCTAAACTCTAAAAACCAGTGTGGTGCAGCCAAACAACAACAAATGTTTTTGCAGCGTACAGACATAGTTTTGAGCTATTGCTCATGGGGTTTGAGTTGTTATGACTAGTCATTCTTGACAACCTCAGAATAAAGTACGAAGCTCCTGTGAACATGGTTGGCAGAAATCGAGCTTAGCGATTTTGGTGATGAGCATAATGGGAAAATGGTGGAAACGGGTGAAACCGTTGCCAGTAATCGTAAAATCGTGAAAACTTCGAGTTTCTGGCAATTCGGTTTTGCTCGAATCTGCGACGTTCTCCTCTGTTATGCATTTTAGGGTTTTGGGTGAGGGAGACGACCTCTTTGGGCCGGTAAGCAGCCCACTTTGGGTTAAAACGCGAATTTTAGTTGACCCCGTCTAAACCCATGTAGAAATAGTTTTTTTAATTAGGGTTAGAAAAACTTCTCTCAGTTACTTACTAACAGTGATTGCACGTCCTTTCATTCTCCGGCTGCGAACTCACGACGCAGGAAGAGCTTTCTGCCTGTCCCCCTCCAGCCACCCGCAATGCTTCCTGCTCGTCTTTCTACCTCTTTTGCCACACCACTCTTTTCTGCATCTCCTTCTCTTGCGACCTAAACCAGTTACATAGTTCCTTCTAAAAATCAGAGGATGATGATGTTATGCTACCTGAAGATGAGGTTGGGGCTTATCTTGCTAGTTTGGAAGACGCACATGGAGGAAATAAAGATCTTTTGAATGATTATGATTTTAGTTCCGACAATAACTTTTGATTGGGGTCTAGGCGGTCATGTCGTGCTTTTTTTGTAATAGCTTAATTAATTTTGTGTCTTATAAGTTATAAGCTATGACTAATTAGTTGTGAGTTATGACTTATCAATCTTAAAACTAATTAAGTTTTTGAAGTGTGTGTGTGTGTGTGTGTGTGTGTGTATATATATATATATATATATATATATATATATATATATATATATATATTATCCTCAATATATGCCTTTGATGAGTTTTGTATGATCATATGAATATAGTTACGATTCCACGATTTACAATTTAACATCCCCATTCCAATTATGAGTAAAATCTCAATTTTGACTAGCCTTACCTATTGAGACAATTTTGTGACAACAAGTCCACTGACTAGTTTACCACGATAGGACAAAGCAAGTGTATTCACCAAGAGACTTCCCACAAGAACTTACTTCCAATCAGAGAATAAAAGATCAACCATGGGACATCCCACACAATTGTCGGGTGTATTCATCGAGATGGCAGGTGTGCTCACCAAGGGACTTCCCACAACATTGTCATGATCTAAAATCCAAGCTGGAAAGGAGAGATATTAACACACCAAGATGAAAGCGGTGTGTTGTGTGGCATGATTAGAAGGATTTGACTCTATTTATTATTGAACAGATTGATACAGATTTAATTAGATATTATTTTTCATGTAACTCCTTAATATGGGTAGCTTAGATATAGCCTATATAAATTGTTACCACACTCTGCACTTATCATCATCAGAAAAATAATATTCACACATTTTCCTTCTCTTTTCAAGTCATAATCATCAGAGACCGAAACCAATTTAGGATGACAAAATTTCAACTTACCACCTGCATTAGCCATACACCACAACGTCCTACAAAACTTGTTGCAACATAGAAAGGAAGATCTGGAATTTGTCATACCTGATTTAGCAGCATCAGTGAGCAGTGGTGCCTTTGGAGGCTTTGAATTGCATAGATCCAACAACAAGGGGATAACCATATTAAAGAACTCTGGATTGCCGAAGGCTTTTATAACCTGGAAACATGAAAAAAGGTGTTAATATAATTTCTAATCTTAAGAGTATCTTAGATTATCTCCTAAAATTAGTTTCTATATTACTCGGTTATTATAAAGATTTGTTTCATTATTTCCATATTTATTTAGGATTAGGAGTCTGGTATACCCAAATCTAGGGGTTACTGTTTAGTCTTTTGTATCAAATTATCATCAAGTTATTATCAATTAGTAATTTATCAAAGCCCTTATTATTTCTCCCTTTATCTAAACCCCATAAATTCAACATAATATACACCTAAGTTATAAAGATTTTATTGTAAGATACACGTCCATGAAGTACCCTTAGGGGATTTTATTCCCATTTCACAAGGCCCCAAACAGAGAAATCCCCATGGGAATCCCCACGTACGATTGGAAATTGACATCCCTACTTGTTGGCTCTTCTCTATCTAGCTTTCAGTCCTTATAACATTGCAAGCCTATTGTTATAGGGAAATCTTGCGTGTTTCTTCCTAGTGTGGTCCCACTAGTTGGCATCCCCTCATACATATCTGATTGCAAAAATTTCTTTTTATAGAGCCTTCTATAGCACCTCTGTAGGCGCTATCTCGCATGCCTTTTATAAATTGATAAAGACCTTGTGTAGGTTTTTTTTTTAAATTCTTTTGATATCTCTCAATCAGTCCTCTTCATGGTCGATCTCCCCGCATGGTTGTCAAACTCGAGATCCCATCAAAGATCGGAAAGGGAGGTCAAGATCGTAAATCGTAAGATCGTAACACGGATCGTAAGATCCCACCAAAAGTAAGAAAATATGTTTTAATATAAAAATATGATAATACAATTAATTAATAGTATAAAAATACGATAATATCATTAGTTAATAAAATAAAATATAAATATAATTCTTTTTTTAACAAAATATAAATATAATTTTAGTAACTAGTAGATAATTATTTTAAGATTGATATTTGTATCACACGTTTATTATGTTTTAATTTTTTGAACAAAGAAGTTTAACAGTTATTATCAAAAAGAAAAAAAATGATTAATATTCTGGGCTGGTTCATTTTTTGGTGCGGGGTGATATTTTAATATGGGCCTATATTGAAGCCCAAACTGTTTAGGCGGTAACCAAAGTAACAAGGGTTCGTCACTTTTAGGGTTTGTCTTTCAGTGGCTCTTGCCTCTTCATTGCACAGAAAGCACGCCGCATGCTGCATCTTCGTCTTTGAGAGAACAAGGAGAAACACGAAGACTCACAAAAACCATCACCACTGACGCGGGAGAAGAGCGTTGTTCCTACGCTTTCACGTTTTTCCTCGTCGCGCCGACCGCGTCACCCTTTCTGGCGATCTCTCTACCGCGCCGCCACGTTGAAGGCTGTGCAACGCGTGAAATCGTACGCTCCAACGATCTACCGCGCGAGTTTGACAACCATGTCTCCCCGACACAACCAAATTGAGTTTTTTTTTTCGTGAGCCATTTGTCTTAGTCTCCACTTAGGCACTCTCTCCTAAAGCTTCATAGTATGACGGATGAGTTGAATTCCCTATAATTTGCTTAGTTTTATTAAATGTCACATTTGTTCTTAAAATCTCATTGAACAACTTTACACTTTTCTCTCCCAAGCTTTTCCTCATCTTAATAGATATATTATTTGGTCCAACAGCCTTAGGATGATTAGCCATCATCTTTAATGCTTCTTTTACCTCAAATTTTGAGATTCTTCAGTAATAGGAGTTATTTGTGTCCTCCTTTAATATTATGTTCAGCCATATTTAAATAGTCCTTGGGTCCTTCATTAAAGAGATTATGAAAACAACTCTTCCATCGTTCCTTGATATTTGTTCCATGTCCAAAACTTTCCATTCATAATTCATAATCTGTAATAAAATCCCATTGGTTCAAACCTTTCATTTTTCTTTCCTTCCTTATATTAAATTTGTAGATACCTTGTTCCCTTTCGTTAGTGCCAAAGGGTTGGTTATACACCGTCGAATGCTCTTGCTTTAGCTTCGCTAACATCCTTCTTAGATCTTGCTTAGCTATCCTATATGTATTCCACTTGTCCTCATTGTCCTCCAACTACTAAGAATATTCACCTTTTGGCAGGCCACTCGATTCTCCCCATGTATTTTTGACTATCTTCCAAATCCCTCTAGCTATGTTCTCCCACATGCCGTTTGCACTTTCTTGGGTCTCTCAAAACCCTTCCACCAATACCTTTTCTCTCAAAGAAAAGAACTTCTGTTTATCAACCTTCAATTGCCATCATGTTACCCCATAAATTACAACTTCACTATTTGTTTATTTTACTCTCGAGCACACATCCATAACCAAAACCCTCTGTTGAGTGGTCAACCTCTCTCCTGGTACGATTTTGAAGTCCAAGAAACTCCTTTTGTATACCTAATCATTCTTTTCTCTAGAAATGTTTTACAGAAAACACGACTGCAATCAATTCACTCCATAACTGATTAACAGTGAAAATCATCATGTATGTATTAGTTATTACACAACAAACGTAGAGCCCATTGAAAAATGACTTTTTTAACCAGAAAATTAAATTTTAGAATTTTGATTGTGTTTGTTTCTGCTTTTTTAAAAAAAATGAATTTTCTGGTTAAAATATGATTTTTTTTATTTTTTACTTTTTAGTAGCCTTTGAGAAATAATCTGATTTTGATGTATGGTAGATGAGAGAGAAGATTAAAAAAGGGATTTTCATTATTGAAAGTTGAAACAAACACATAAGCTTTTGCTTCAAAAAAAAATATCTAAAAAACAATCTCGAGAATATTTTATATGATAATCAGTTTTTGTAATCTTACACAAACGGACCCATAACTTACTGTCTTCACTTTTCAGAATGAACATAGGGTTGTCACTTGTCACAAAGCTATTATTCAAAAGCTAAGGACACTCATTGGTTTTCGATTCAATATTTACCCCAAAGGAGAAAGCTTTTCTAAAACTACTTTGTAGCAACCATGATGAATAACTAACCTGTTCAAGTGAGGCAAATGCTGCTTCACGATATTTTTTCTCCTTTTTGGTGCATGCTGATGATACCAAATTTAGAATGGCAATGGAAGAGGCAGAGCCATTGGCAGAAATAGTTTTATGGCAGGATGTAGATAGAGCACCTAATGCTAGCAATATTACGTCTTTTCCCTGTCATATGTGGTAAGTAAAATTTCGTCTATGAAAAAAATTGATGATAATTTTCCTGTCATATTTAAAAATCAAGTGTCATCATGATCATAAACTAGTTCTTTTCTTTACCTCCCATAGGCGACCAGGAATTTCCTTCATAAGAGACTGAAGCAGAACTTCATGGTGAGAAGAAAGAGATTCACCCAATGCTTCACTAAGCCTACATATAGCCTGTGCAGACTGCAGGTACAAGGTTGAAAATAAACAGAAATATATACACAAAGGGCCAAGATGCTATGAAATTAAATCAAAATAACAGCAAGACCTAAAAGGAACGCAAAAGTCGAGACTAACTTTTCTTTTACTTGCCCACGATGATGATGACATGCCATCACATATTAGTGAAACAATTTCACCCAAGTATAAGTGGAGGGTGATTCGTTCCCCACTTGCATATTCTTCCCAAAGTTCTTCAAACAGGCTGGAAACATTTGCATCATCCTCAAATCTGCATAAGACTTCTTATGAGTACACATGAAATAGGTTTATTTATTACTCAATGAAAATGTTAGTTTGTTACGTAAGCATCATTTAATATCAGATAGCTTACCTGGCCTAGATATTAAACTCAGATGCTTAAAACAATGTAGACCTACGTACTCATACATCATCTACTAATGTTTGATATAAATACTGTTATGGGCTCCCAACTATCTTAGGCTTTTAGCAATTGTTGTGGGTCCTTGAAACAGTTTGATACTTTGAGGACCATGTCCAGATTCATCAAATTAAATTACGATTTTAGCAACAAGATGCGTTGGCCAGTCTTTTTTTCTTCCATGCTATAAACCAAAGATCTTTCACATGATAGGGGCTGTATAGAAAGAAAAAAAAAACTATTCCCTGATCTCCACCCATCCATTTAACTTTCAGGTTTGTTTTGACTTGGGAAAATGTTCTTCAGTTTACGTTTTGATATTCATATTTAATTAAAAAAAATACCACTTTATTTTCACTAAATGTCTCCTGTTTTCAGATATTTGTATATGAAACAGTGAAAGAAATCTAATATTGTTCCCAATGGATAGTGGCTGGCAGGCAATGACAAGAACTTTAACTTAAAAAAAATGATATTTTTATTGATATAATATGGGACTTCTATAAAATATGAACATAATTTTTAGAATATATGAAAAATACTTGATAATATATTGTTGTATATTAGAGGAATTTAGTGTAACTTAATCTTAGGACTGGTTGACATATTTCTTTATATATCATTACATATTTCCGTATGCAATTAGGATTAGGAGTCTAGTATTATTAGTATAAAAATCAATGATTTGTCTTTTGTAGTAATACCCAACCCATCACAAGTAACATCAATATTAATATTTTGGGTACTCCTTTTTCTCTTTCTATACCATAAAG
Source organism: Astragalus membranaceus (assembly GCA_039519185.1). Classification (NCBI taxonomy): domain Eukaryota; kingdom Viridiplantae; phylum Streptophyta; class Magnoliopsida; order Fabales; family Fabaceae; genus Astragalus; species Astragalus membranaceus. Next base: position 171,453,299 of record CM076849.1, read on the forward strand.
ACTTCTTAGAATTTGGATTCAGCCTAACTCAACCCTACAAAACTGGCTTGTAAGGTGAGAGATATCCTTTCATTATATACTCTTTTTAGACCATACCTCTAGTCAATGTGGGACTTGGGTTTCTCCCGGTACACCCTTACGCCCAGCATTATTGGGCTTAGTGCGTGGATAATAATGGTGGGTGGCCCGATGGATCAATGATAGGCTTTGATACCATCTTAGAATTTCGATTGAGCCTAACTCAACCCTACAAAACCGGCTTGTAAGGTGAGGGATGCCCTTTCAACAATACATGTATCCTAAGATCCTAACAATCACAGTAAAAAAATACAAGGATTTTCATCACCTTGAAAGGAAAACAACTGGAATGATAACAGCATGATAGCCACCAATAACATCTGCTGCCTTTGATGAATAGCTCTTTAAGAGAAATGCACATGCAATTTGTGAGCTTTTGTCACCAGCATGCAAAGCTGCAGTTTCTTCAATAAGTTTCTGGGCTTGCGAGGCTGCTGTATAATTCAAGACTTTTGCACAGGCACCTGCAAAAGCACGTTTTGCAGCAGTACTTCTTTCCTCCTTAACAACCGGAAACAACAATCTAACCAGTGAATTAGCATATGGCTTGATGTCAACACCAACACTTTCAAGTAACAAGGTAATGAAATTGGCAACACCAACTCTGCACAGTTACGGAAAGTATCAGTAAATATGAGACAAATATGAACTACAGCCTATGAATATGACAAAAGTACTTTGGTTAAAGCCAAAGGTGAAATATACTCTAATTTATTTAAACAGATAAGAAAATTATATTAATTGTTAGAAGTAAAAATTAAATGTAAGCATCTTGTACCATATATGCATAACCACCATTGACACTCCAAAATGTCAAAATATTAGGAAGTTTCCTATACAAAGCCAAGTACTGGTGTATTTACTAGTGTATACCTCAAAGGCCAATTGCCTATTAACCTTTCTATACATTGTATAATGTTATTTACATAAAGATCAGAACTGACTGCCCAAATCGACCAGGTGACCCAGAGACCAGTCATGGGTCTAACTGGTCAAAACCAGTGGTAAAGAACTTGAATAAACCAGTCAATTTTTTGCTTTTCAAATTGTTTATATTATTAACTTTAACAAATATACTTTTGTAGCCAAATAAAGGACCAATGACAAGTTATAAAGGTCCATATATCGTGACTTTATTATTGATTTTTTTTCATCTTACAAGAGATAATATTATCATTTATGTTAGTTTATAATTTGATTTATTAATTTTTTAACATTTTATGTGTATGTATAACTTAATATTTATAAGATACTTGTTAGAATCCTAGTTATGTACACATCATCCTTAGTTGTACATATTAATTAGTATTAGAACTAGCAATTATTGTATTTATAGCAATGGCAATCCTATTATAAATAGGACCTAGTGAGGTATGATTCAGAGACACAAATTACAAATTCAACATGGTATCCCAGCGGTACCATCCTCCATGATATTTTTGGTCCACCGTCCTCCGCTATCCACTGCCGCTCGAGTCACCCTTACGGCAGTATCCTCTCTTCACCGTCGTGTTCCTCTTTTCAGGCGTGGTTTCTTCAAATTTTGGCCCCCATTCTTTTCTATGTCTGGTGCTGCCCTACTATGTTTGTTGTAACCTCTACTCACCATCGGCCCCCGTTTGCTGGCCACTGTTGCCTAAAAAAAAATTCGACGGGGTTTCCAGCAAGACGTTGCCACCAAAATCAAAATCACTTGATCTGCGCAACCCAAAATTTTTGTCCCCAGCCGCTTGAAAAGACGCCTTCATGCGCTCGTTCTCCAGTGAGTGATACACCAACTCCGACATCATTCTCACCTTTAACCATTAAAAAACTCGAGTACTAGTCTAAGCTGGTTTCTAGGGGAACTAAAGATGTCCCTAAATATGTATTGAAAAAGCCTAATTTTATCGATATTTGATGACCAAATTGATATTTTCATTCTCAGTAACGAAATAAGTTCTGGATCCGCCATTGAGAACCACCAAACCTTTTTCCAGTAGGTATGGTCAGATCCATGGATCTGTAGATTCCATGAAGCCTTATTGTGTATTAGGTCCAAAGATATACAATTTTCCTTTAAATCTCTCTTTAACGGTTTGACCTATAGTTTCCTTGGTCACCCTCTCCCTCTAAGGCTCTAACCAATTGTGTTGTCATTACAACCTTCAAAGGGAACAGATTTTTCTCATAAACCCTAGCCAATGCTACAAGTGAAAGTATCACAGGAAAATTACAGACCTGGTGTTAAGGCCCACACCAGATCGCACTAGTTGAGCAAGCCGTGGGATCAATGTGTCCAATGATTCTGCATCAACAACTTTTATGCATGAGTCTAAAGTCTCCCACATAGGAGAGCCTTTGGCAATGGAAATCCTCAAACTTTCAAGCTTCTCTGACTGAATTCCAACATTTGCTGCGTGAAGCTGAAAAGGAGGCAATATAAAAGCATATGAACAAACAAAAAATAATAACTGAATTCATGCTAGAACTCAATATATCACCAACCACACCTCAACATAATTGAGCCCTTGATCTTCTAGGCTTGATAAACTTTCAAGCATGCAGCACACTAAATCAGACAAATGGGGACGGATCGCAGTTCCAGCATGCTGAAGAGAAACAATAACAGAGAATTGCTCAGATTTTTTTCAACAGCGCAAGAAATGTTAAGAATTTCAAAAAAGCCTGCTTCCATCACCATTAATTATTGTTATTAATCTTATACAATCATAGCAATTGAGTAAAAAAAGTCAATCGACAACCCAGAAGTTTCAGGATGTAGACAGAAAAAACCAAAAGTCCAAAACAAACAACAAACATACAAAACTATGTACGATATTTAAACTTGCAATGTTATTATATGCGCTGGTTAGCCCCAATGAAATGCTTTCTGGGAAATAATTTCTACAAGAAGTTAGCATTCAATTTAATGATTTTAATTTTTGTAAAATAAAATTAAAGAAAAAGTACAAGATAATAGGTTAAGACACAGTCCTAAAAACAATTAAACAAACTAAATAGTACCCAAAAAAATAAATAAACATTAGTAAGTTATTCCCCTCTCTAAGTGACCAAAAAAATCTCATAAAAAGACAGTGGCAAAGAGCACAAAGAAGCCAAAAAATTATATCCATCAATATTTCCAACAATAGATGGGAATAAAAAGTTAAAAACACTTTCTTCTTCAATACTTGTGCTATGCTCCAATTATATACATATATATATAGTCCCTGAAAAAAATGCCAATTTTATTATTGTAATCCATGTTTAATTTTTTCAAAATTTAGTCGTACATTTAAAGATAAGTGTCACTAGAAACTACAAATGATTTTTGTATTTGGAAGACTGAGGATGAACTAATTTACTAATTGTAAAAACTGAAAGCTCGTGAACACAGGTTCAAGAGTTAATAATGGCATAGCAAAATATTCCAAACCTTTGTAAGCTTCATAACAACTCCAATTGATGCCTTCCTAACACTGTCAACTTTACTTAAAATACCTTCAGCAAGCAAAAACGGTAAAACAATATCCATTGCTTTGTGTGCATCTGACATATCAGTTAGAGAAACATCACAGAGCCTTGTTGTCAATGATGTTACAGAACGACATAATTTTTCACCAGCAATCCTGACAGTTTCCTTTATGTCGTCCATCGTTCGAAATGCTCCTGACCATAATCTTTTTAAATGCTTTCCAACCTGTGAATGGTGCATGATGAACGAAAAGCATACAAAATTACAAATGAGAATAAAGACATGCCGATTATCATGTATACAAAATTTAATGATTTATTTATATTTTTAATAATGTATTACATGTTAAAAAAACTGATGCAATAAAGTATAAAATAGTTTCTGCAATGTATAAAATTTTGTAGACTTAATCTATTTAAAGGGGACATCAATTCAATAGTTGGTGCTGAGATCCAACATCATCTATACATATGACCAAAGTAGTCCTTTGGGGTTTAGTAAGGCCTAGTCCAAATTTTACAATAATATCATAGCCTACCCTGATCTATTATTGGGTCACGGTCACCGCAGTTATCCATGCTCTAGATTTCTAGTATTGAGCATAAAGATGTGTTGGAAACACATCATTGCAGCCTCCAACATCTTCATTGTGTTGGGCGGAAGAGGGTGTGTGGAGATCCCACATCGTCTAGAGAATTGGAGATATGGGTATAGTAGTTCTTATAAAGCTTGGAAGGCCTTGTAACATAAGGCTGCCTACAATAAACCAACAATGGGTTTGACCCTCCATTGGACCCTGGTGACAGGAGTTTGATAATAACAGGTTGCCCTTAAGAAGAACTCATGAAGAAATAGAAGAGAAACACTAGGAGAATAAGAATTCCCACTTGACCAAACACAAAAAACAAACCCAAAAATAATAAATAAAACAATACTTGAAAGCCCCCCAAAAAACCAAACCCATAAAGAATGGTTAGAAAAAAACACATCATCAAAAGCGCTAACATACTCTCCAATGACAGACATCACAAACCCTCACAAATCTACAGTAAAATCACAACACCCGAATATTGCACTGTTTTTTTTTTTCCAGAAAAAGCCTCCCCACAACAATAGCTAAGGTTTTTGTTGCTACATATAAGTTTTAGGATCTCTGCTATAATCCGTATTGGGAAAAACCCAAGTCCCACAGTGACTAGAGATATGGTCTCAAAAGAGTTTATAAGTGGGAGGCAACCCTCACCTTACAAGCCGGTTTTGTGGGGTTGAGTTAGGCCTAAACCACATTCTAAGAATCCGAGGCTGACAGTTAAACATAAAAATTAAAAAAATGTAATCTTAATGACCTCATGAAACTTTCGTCCTTGAATAATATCTGCAAGGCCAAGACAAGATGCCTCGCGTGACCGCCAAAGCCGGGATCCACATTGAACTAGTAGATCATCAATAATAAGATCCAAGTGTTCGTCAATGGTTTTCTTCGAATCAGCCACTAGTGACTTCCATATATGTACCATTGCATCCTGAACAAAAAAAAATTAACAAATGCAATTAGCAAATGAAATTTAGTGTGTGAAAATGAGAACTCTTACTCATTGAGTATCATACGTAATTTGGCCATATGAAGAAACAGAAATTGCTGATCGAAAAAGGTGAAAACATAACAAATAGGAAATGATTTATTTGAGTTAAGAAGAAAGGAACTACATGACTCACAATGGTGGCATCTAACTATTACAATATGAGAATATCTTATCTTATGTTATCTTTAGAGTATTTTGAATTATCTCATAGTATTAGGTTTTTATCGCGTGCAATAAGCAAATGAAGCTCAGTGTGTGAAAATGAGAACTCTTACTCATTGAGTATCATACGTAATTTGGCCATATGAAGAAACATAAATTGCTGATCGAAAAAGGTGAAAACATAACAAATAGGAAATGATTTATTTGAGTTAAGAAGAAAGAAACTACATGACTCACAATGGTGGCATCTAACTATTACAATATGAGAATATCTTATCTTATTTAGTCTATCTTATGTTATCTTTAGAGTATTTTGAATTATCTCATAGTATTAGGTTTTCATCACGTGCATAGTCCCATATGGATTATTCTGGCCTTGCGTTCAGCCCAGATGTGCAGGCCTCATCTCTGTCCAAGAAGCAGTTGTCAGACTTAGTTTAATGTTTATATATTATTGGTTTAAAGCTTCCAGATGTGGTTTTGAGAAGCTCAACCTTTGCTTTACTTGATTTATTGCCAAGAAATTTATCTCAGACTAAGAAGGTCAGCACTATAAGATAAGAGATTCTCATCTTTTAACACTCCCTCAAGCAAATGCCTACTAAGCTTCAAAGCTTATTACAATAAGAAAACAACGCATTTCCCCATGACTAACCACATCCTTGAACGTGATTAACCGCGATTTTTAGATGTTCAAATATGTGTCTAGTGAACACCTGAAAATTGTGGTTAGTGATGTTTAAATTTGTGGTCAATGATATTTGGTTGATGGTAAATGTGTTGTGACACATAATATAATTATTGACCAAATGCAATGCTTAATTAACCACGTGTGTGAACTATCCTAACCATTGAAAAAGTCGAATTTAGGTGTCACAAATTGGTGTTAAAATAACATTTCTCTAGTGAGATTAGGTGTACAAGCAGAAGTCATCGATTTTCCAACAGTGGTGGCACTTACCTGCACATTTTTTTCGGGATCATACTGGTAGCGTACAAGCCTTGGAATCAAAGAACGTAAATGTGGCTTAAGAGCATCCCCTGCTTGTTTTGCTATTTTCGAGAAGCCAAAAGCAGCACCTCTCTTTGAATTCAAAGAAGCTTGATAATTTGCTAAATCCATGAACTTATAAATTAAGTCTGGCTGCCCCATCTCATTCGCTAAGCTACATAGCTCCTTGTAAGTGTTTAGCTTCCCGCCACTAGCACTTTCACCAAGAGCTCCATCTTGAAATACTTCAGTGTCTTCAACAAGCTACACAACAAAACCGCGGGAATATAATTTCCAAAAAGAAAAAGGGGATTAAAGGACAAATGGAGAAAAAAAGCCTTATCCCTCCACTACAGCAACAATTTAAAAAATATTAGAAACTTACTTTGATGGCTCGTTTTCGTTTGCCTGAACCAGTCAATGTATTCACAAGTGCATTCACCAAATTATTTTTCATAGATTCATCACCAAGGTCATACACAATACTCATGCCTTGGGAAGCCAACTCTTGTGTGAGTTCATTTTGTTCACCAAGAAGGTGAGAAAAAGCATCCTGCATTAACATTAAAATAGTTAAATTTGGATCGGACTCCTTTAAAATGCCTCCTTCCATTCAGTGGAAAAGGTAAGGGGTTATGTGCATTGACTGGAAAACCAACACTTGAGATTGTGATCATATGCATACATATACACATTATGAATTGTTAAAATCTTAACCTTTGAGTTTCTCGCCAACAACAATAACTATAAGCCAAATCCACCAAACTTATATTGCATGTTCCAAGATGATAATACAGAATGAATATGGTGTCAAAAGCATCATATAAAACGAGGGATAAGAATACCCATGTTACATTACAAATTTCCTAGTTTCACATTAAGTAAAGCTCCACCATCTGACACAAACATAACCTCCTTCCAATCCAAATTGAAAACCCCCGATATCTCGTATCAATATTCAGAAACTAGCCCATATGCAAAGCATTTAATTTAATATCTGATCTGACAAATGAAAGCACTTTCGATTTTAAAATTATTAAAAACCAAAAGATTATAATTCAGTAATGATGTTATACATAAACCTTTTATTCCTGGACTGCATACTGCTTCTTGGGGAGCCTAATATACATATTCCCATCATTATGACTGTTAAATAGAGACGAAGAATAGAGAGACGATATTGGTCACGCAGTTCGGCCAATGTTTGCCTACGTCTGCGACTACAGAGTAGCTGTAGTTCCGTCTTATTAACTGAATATGTTGTTGTGTGTTAAGAGTACAAGCACTAATGTGTTTAAATAGACTATACTATATGAAAACCTAACGGGCCTGGGCCGAATACACATATAAATAAATCTACTATTTACACCACATCTCAACACTCCCCCTCAAGCTGGAGCGTATAGATTGTAGGCATCCAGCTTGTCACATATGTAAGTTATCCTTGGTCCTCGAAGAGCTTTTGTGAAGATGTCTGCCAATTGATCATTAGAACCAACAAATGAAGTAGCAATGTCGCCGGACACAATCTTCTCACGAACAAAGTGACAATCAACTTCAATGTGTTTGGTTCGCTCATGAAAGACTGGATTGGACGCAATATGTAGGGCTGCTTGATTATCACAGATGAGACTCATAGTGCCTATTTTACAAAAACGCAACTCTTGGAGAAGATGTTTCAGCCACGTGAGCTCCTGAGTGGTAAGAGCCATAGCCCGATATTCAGCCTCAGCACTGGATCTGGCAACAACATTTTGCTTTTTACTTTTCCATGAAATTAGATTTCCACCAATAAGAACACAATACCCAGATGTGGACCTTCTATCAAATGGGCAACCAGCCCAATCAGCATCTGTGTAAGCGACAATATTTGAATCACCTCTATCCGTGTAAACAAGACCTTTTCCAGGAGCTCCCTTGATATACCTCAGGATTCTAACAACGGCATCCCAATGACTGTCACAAGGAGAATTTAGGAATTGACTCACCACACTAACAGCATATGAAATATCTGGCCTCGTCATGGTCAAGTAATTTAACTTTCCAACTAGCCTCCTATACCTTCCTGGATCTGAAAATGGCTCCCCCTGATCTGGTAGGATCTTGACATTAGGATCCATAGGAGAGTCAATTGGCTTGCAATCCAGCATTTTGGTTTCTTCTAAAATATCCAAAGCATACTTTCTCTGGGAAATAGCAATCCCTGCCTTAGAATGAGCTACCTCAATGCCAAGAAAGTAACGTAACTTTCCAAGATCTTTGACCTGAAAGTGGTGGACTAGATGTTGTTTAAGTCCTGCAATCCCATCATGATCATTACCTGTAATGACAATATCATCGACATAGACAACCAGATAAATACATTTGTGAGAGGAGAACTTATAAAAGACAGAGTGGTCAGTTTCACTCCGAATCATGCCATACTCTTGAACAACACTACTGAATCTCCCAAACCATGCTCGAGGGGATTGTTTAAGACCATACAAGGCTTTGTGAAGTCGACAGACATACCCACGACACTCCCCCTGAGCAACAAAACCAGGTGGTTGCTCCAGATAAACTTCTTCTTCTAGATCTCCATGGAGAAACGCATTCTTGATGTCTAGTTGATACAATGGCCAATGTCGCATTGCAGCCATAGAAAGGAATAGACGAACAGAAGCCATTTTAGCCACCGGTGAGAAAGTATCACTGTAATCAAGGCCAAAAACCTGAGTATAGCCCTTAGCAACGAGGCGTGCTTTCAGACGATCAATACTCCCGTCTGGACCAACTTTGATAGTATATACCCAACGACACCCAACAATAGATTTACCAGGAGGAGGCGGCACAAGAGTCCATGTCTGGTTAGATTCTAAGGCTGTCGTCTCATCAATCATAGCTTGTCTCCAACCTGAATGAGAAAGAGCTTCCTGCGTGGACTTGGGAATGGTGATGGAAGAAATAGCAGAGACAAATGTATAATGCGAAGGTGATAAGCGGTGATAGCTGAGGAAATTATAAATAGGATGAGGGTTACGGGTGGAACGTGTACCTTTACGCACTGCAATAGGAGGGTCTTCTGACTCGGGAGGCGGATCCGGAGTAGAAGAGGGAATCGGGGCAGGAGATGAGTCACTAGGATCTTCGGTAGGAGGTGGGTCGACAGGAGGGAGACGAGCACGGCGTTGATAAGTTTGCAAGGGGGCGGGACTAGAAAGACTAGGAATTTCCGTAGGAGAGGGGTGATCTATCTGGTCAATGATGGGTGGGAGAGGAACTACCGGGACAATATTAGGAATAGGTAATACTTGAGAGACAGACTCAGACTCAATGGGAGATGCAAAGAAGGGAGCATCCTCAAAGAAGGTGACATCAGCAGACATGTAGAAGCGATGTGTGGAGGGACAGTAGCATCGATATCCTTTTTGAACTCTTGAATAGCCAAGGAAGACACACTTAACTGCACGCGCAGACAATTTATCAAGTCCCGGAGTAAGATCATGAATAAAACAAGTGGATCCGAAGACTCGAGGAGAGATACGGAACAAGGGCTCATCGGGAAACAATATGGAATGAGGAACTCTATTCTGGATAGCAGAGGATGGCATTCTATTAATCAAGTGCCCTGCAGTGAGGACAGCATCCCCCCAAAACTTCAAAGGAACATTAGCATGAATAAGTAAGGTGCGTGCTGTTTCAATTATATGACGGTTCTTACGTTCAGCAATCCCATTTTGTTGTGGGGTATGGGGACAAGATGATTGATGTATGACGCCATTTTCAACCATAAAAGAATTAAATGATGTAGAAAAATATTCTTTCGCATTATCACTGCGTAAAGTGCGAATAGAACAACCAAATTGATTTTTGATTTCCTTAAAGAAATTTTGAAAAACACCAAGAAGTTCAGATCTATCCTTAAGTAGGTAGATCCACGTACATCTAGAAAATTCATCAATAAAAGTGACAAAATATCTATGTCCTACAACTGAAGCGACTCGACTCGGTCCCCATACATCTGAATGAAGAACATCAAAAGGAGAACGAGCTTGAGACTGAGTACTGCTAGGGAAGGAGGAGCGAACATGTTTCCCAAGCTGACAAGACTCACAATCTAATGACTGCAGATGAGACAAATGAGGAACCATAACTTTGAACTTCTTGAGACTTGGATGACCTAACCGACGATGAAGAAGACTGGGGGACTCTGTAGTAGAAGTGGAGGCAATTGTAGATGAAGGATGGATGGGCTGGAGGTAGTAAAGTCCATGTGACTCATATCCTGTACCAATCGTCCGCTTCGTACTCCGGTCCTGTATAACAAAATAATCATCATCAAAAGTTACAGAACATTTTAGGCTTCGAGTCAGACGACTAACTGAAATTAAATTAAATGGGCAATTGGGAACAAGTAGAACATTGTCAAGGGGTAAGAATGGAAGAGGAGTGGCTTTACCAATGCCGCTAGCTATAACTTTTGATCCGTCGGCGACGGTAATATAATGTGGGGTGTTAGGTTGGGATATTTTGGATAAAAGAGATGGATTACCAGCCACGCAATCGGAAGCTCCAGTGTCCATAATCCAGGAGTCAACAGGTGATGATTGAGAGAAACAGACTGTAGAATTACCAGAATGAGCAACTGTTGCTGATGATGAAGCCTGGGAAGTCTTATACTGCAGGAATGCCTTATACTCCTCATCAGAAAGAACATTTTGTTTAGTGCTTCTCTGTTCAGAATCATTAACCTGAGTCACATATACTGGTTTCTCTGGAAAGCCATGAAGGGAATAACACTTGTCTTCAGTATGACCAAGTTTCTTACAATAAGTGCACTGAGGACGTCCTCCGACACGACCTCCTCGACTACCCCCACGACCACGACCGCGTCCCCCACGACCTGCAAAATTAGAAACAAGAGCAGAAGATTCTATGTTAGTCTGAGATCCATTCCCTCCAGTTCCTTCCAATCCAGGAAGACGTATGAGACGCCTGATAAGATCCTCTGTTGAGGGAATGTCTGATGCAGAAAGAATGTTGCTCCGTACTGACTCATACTTTTGATGGAGACCATGGAGAACATAGATCATACACACATTATCTAATTTTTCAAGCATCTTCTTCGGGTCATTGTCGGTCACAAGGAGTTTGAACTCATTTGCTGCTGACTGGGCTTTATTAGCATATGTCATGATGTTATCTTCTGTCATCTGAAGGGTGGCTAAATTATGAATAACACCATAGAGACGCTGGATATCATTAGAATAAACATTCTTAGCCTTCTGCCAAATATCATAACAAGTGGTGTATGAACGATAATGGACCAACAACGAGGGTTCAATGGATTGCCACAAAAGAGAGACCAATTGACAATCTGCTTGTTTCCAATCTTCACGCAAATCGTTACCAATCTCTGTAGAATTCTTAGTGAGGTGATCTAAAAGCCTTTGTCCCATAAACCACATTTTGACAGAGGCAGACCAATTCAAATAATTATCACCATTGAGTTTCTCCGTTGTTATAAAGGGATTGCCGGAGAAAGCATAAGACACGAGACTCTTACCTGTCGATTCAGATTTGTTTTTGTCATTTTCTGAAGTTGAACTCATTTTTTACAATAATAGGAAGGCTAACCACAATCAGAGAGGAGCAGTAGAAAGGCGTGGCACGAATGAACAGTACGCCGTACGGACGAACAGCAACACTGTACGGACAAACAGCGACGTCGTACGGAATGAACAGGGATTTTCGTACGGACGAATAGTGATTTCCGTACGGATGAATAGTGATTTCCGTACGGGATGAACAGTGACGTCGTACGGCTGAAAGGGACTGTATGACTTTCGTAGCACCTAGGGCCGTTGAGGATGAACAGTCAACGGGACAGCTAGGGTTCAATAGCGTGACGGCGCGACGGCTAGGTTTTCAGGCCCAGTGATCATAAGCTTTGATACCATGTTAAATAGAGACGAAGAATAGAGAGACGATATTGGTCACGCAGTTCGGCCAATGTTTGCCTACGTCTGCGACTACAGAGTAGCTGTAGTTCCGTCTTATTAACTGAATATGTTGTTGTGTGTTAAGAGTACAAGCACTAATGTGTTTAAATAGACTATACTATATGAAAACCTAACGGGCCTGGGCCGAATAATATTCTGAAAAGATTTGTGTAAACACCTTCAAAAAAATTCCACAAGTTTGAATAAACCAAAGGAAACTACAAGGATCCGGGGCCACCTTTCAATCCATATTTCACACTAACTGCTCCCTGGAATTTCTACTCTCTTTTTACATATAAATATGAAAAATTGTGTGGACAACTATATAACCAAACTTTGAATAAACCAGAGGAAACTACAAGGATCCAGGGCCACCAATCCAAAATTTCACACTAACTGCTCCCTGGAATTTCTACTCTCCTTTTACATATAAATATGAAAAATTGTGTGGACAACTATATATAACCAAACCATCAGACATGTTTTCAAATTAAAGAAAAACAAAAAAATTATGCGTCCAGTGCATATGACTTTGACATGTTACTTAAAAAACTGTGGGGAGAAAATGCAGAAATTTTTGGTTTCTTGATGCAAAACCTGAATTTCTGGAAGCATTTTCTGAATAATAGGATGATTGCCACAGTACTTTGTAAGTGATACTAGCCAGACAGCTCCAGCACATCGCTCTTCTTTCCTGCTACTATACAAAAGAACATCAAATAGCTTTTTCGTAATTGCATCTCTTGCAGCAGCATGATATTCTTCACTATATTCACTTTGTCCATTAGGACAATGATTTGACACAGAAGAGTTCAAATCTCCCATCAGAAAATTCGAAGCCGTCGACAGTGAAGTATAGTTAGTTCTGAGAATTATGTCAGCATTGACAGGAACACCTCCCCACAAAAAAGCAAGAGCCTCCCCAGCAGCAAAGAGAATGTCCTCAACCTGAAATTAGAGTTATATACATTTAACACTTTTATAGTTGCAACTTGAGGTTAGATGGTGACAAAAGGGGATGCTTCAACTCAAAAAAAAATGGAATTGTTCCCAATCACGATTAAGGGGCATTTAAGAAAACCAATATCTAGCTTCTCCAAAGAAAGAATGGAAGGAGGTAGAAAAAACTAAATGGGGGGATAAGGACAGTGAACAAAACATTCATCCCAATACAAGGCATTCATAACAAGCATGACATATAAAAGACGATGAGGGAGAATTTTGAATTACCTTAGATCGACAAATACTAAAAACCAAATTTAAGGCCAAATCTAGATGAGTGGATGATGATTCTTTTACACATATATGTCCAATGGATATAACAATCTTCTGTATTGCTTTAATATCATCCCCCAAGAGAAGCTTGCTCAATTTATCATATAAAATTGTCAGAATTCCATCTGCAGATTAATCAGACATTCCTATAATTTCTCTATTAACGTCACGATTATTGATCTAACAAAAATTAATCAGCATATATGAATCAACATTACCTGAATTGGAACCATCAAGTGGGGGTAATGGAATGCGCAGTCCAATATGGCCCAATGCTTGCATTGCAACGGCAGCCAGAGCAGAAGTTTCAGAACTAACCACATCAACCAGGCATTTAAGTGTTTTCTGGAGCAATATTTCTGGCATCTGCCAAAATATCATGAGTACACTATCAGAGAACTAAAATTGAGAGAACTTGGGAGTCTGAAAATTTAAAGAGTAAATGATACCAAATCTGGTCTGAAATGTTCAAAATACAATCAACTTTATAAACGGACTGATGGTTAGTATAGCTCTGTTATGCAATCTAATAATTTTATAACAGTTATAACTTTAACTAACTCTGCTAATGTCATTAGACTATTCTAGATCACTAATTATCTGTGCAACCGGGCTAAAAGCTGGAAGCTAAGCACTGCCAACACATGACACATTACAGGACTGCAATATAATGAGCAATAACACTATTATACTTCCACCTTGCTTTAAAACCCGGACAAGCCATTGACTCAGCCGAGGTAATGGGTCAGTGAGCCACTGGTCTCATGGGTGTCAAACTCACGTAACCGAGTTTACGTTTCTAGGTAGGGAAAATTAGTTCTTGCGAATACACTCACTTCTGTCTCACTTAGTCAAACTCAGACTCAGCCAAATAGGACAGAAATTAGTTAGTGAGAAAGGAATTGCGAAGCAAACACCAAAGAAGCCGACATCATATTTGAGCTTTCAACATCTCAAAACATAACCCAAGGATGCCAAACAAACATGTTGAGGTGGTCAACGGAGGTGATGACCGCGCTAGGGCAAAAATGCGAGTTCAGTGAATGCAACAAAGTAGGACTGCCAGAAGAGGTGGCTAACTGGAGTTTGCAATTTTTGGGACCTCGACGGCAAATACTGATGGGATAGTTCACGGAGGATGGCACCGCTCTGATATCATGTTTAAATTATGCATTTTAGATGGAAAGGAGAACAGAGAGAAGACTCTAAAATATGATCGAGAATGATGAGGAGGAGGAGATGATACAAAAGAATAAGTAATAACCACTAATCCCTATTTATATGGACACAAGACTCCTAATCCTACTTGAATAAAAAAATTAATCATAATAATAACTAGGTGATAAGAACCTATTCCTATGAGATACTTACAAAATACAAATAGTCTAAAGATAAGATAAGATGGACTCTAGATATGAAAAGATACTTTCATGTATTCTAACAACATTAAACCACTTTGTTGTAACGAGCACCAACACTACACTGATATACACAACTGGAAACATATGTATATTAAATACAATGACATGATTATGATAGTAAGAAGAATAAGTGGGGAAGGGTATATGTGAGAAAGCACAAAGAGAATGTGGGTGGGGACACCTCATTGGCTCACTAGGGCACCAAGAGTGTGCGTGTATTGCATGGTAGAAGATTCTAACTACCATGAGAGAGAAAGTAGATCTGATTATTATATTAGTGGGGACCATTGGGTAGTGGAGGTAGGCAAGTATTTGGAGTAATTCCATTAGGAGGAAGGGTACCTCGAATCACCCATTTCTATTTGTCACTTATCAGTCTTGTACTACTGATTCTCACAGAATCAGCATCATTTTCATCACTATAATTCAATATAACAGTACACTCACTTGAGTGTACTTCTTTCATCTCTCTTTTATCAAATTGATTCTATCAGATTATGTTGTCAAAAAAAATGACATGAATCTGCCTAAACAGTGAGATTTCAGTTTCATTTGGTAAAATAAATTTCACAAAACGTTTTTGCTCAAAAAACATATTGATCAAGATCAAAATCACAAATACACAAGACTCAGAAGTCATTGATAGAAGCAACATGCCAACATACTAAGCAAAGGTATGTGAAAATATTAAATTAAATAAATAAATAAATAAGTATAATCTCAAACTTAGCATCGATTGATCCCAGACTAAGCTAGCTTATATATGTAATCCAATTCAACTACTTATTAAAAAATATGCAGTAAAATAAAACTTACTGGTGCTCTAGACAAATAATCTGCAGTAACATATCCTATTGCACAAAGTGCACCATGCTGAGTCTCAAATCTATCAATAAACGAATCCAACATTAGCATAATAAAATAGGTCCAAAAAAGATTGACTCTCGGAAACTGGCCTAAAAAATTACAATTCTAATACACAAACCTTGACTTGAGTGCTTGGCTGAATAAGGAAATCAACTCCGAAATAACATCAGATGCTGCCGGGATGGGAAGAGCTGAAGACACAATTCCAAGTAAACAAGCAATGGATTCACGAGTGTCCCAATCCACATGATTCAGTAGTTGCTTAAGCCATGAAACTTTTAAGGCGTAATGTGATGCTACCACCTATAAACAAAAACTGTGTAAGAAACACAACAAACAAAGCAATCAAGGAACTCTAACAACTGACCTCTGGCGTATGTGATCCTATTATGAGCAACGCCTTAGAAGCATTAACATGCAACTCAACCGAGCCTTCAAATGACATAGAGTGTTCTAGGAGCAAACAAAATGTATTCACTGAAGATAGAAATTCCGATGATACTTCTAGCGACTTTTTCTGCTCCAACTCTGACTCAAAGCACTTCAACAAAAATTTAATCATGGCCACATATGTATTTGAAGGAAAAAGAAGGCTCTGTTCTCTAACTCCAGTGGACTCTAACAATTTTGGCTGTTGCTGAAGAATGTAATCCAGCATCATACCGAGTTTTGGGTACTCGAGGCAATCAACTTGACTTTCACTTTTAAGAAGACAGAGGCCTTCAAGTGCCATTTCTCTGTCTCAAACAAGGAAAAAAACAATTTTAGACATACATATTATTTTAGACCAATTTGAAACAATAAACACACACACATTACTATTATTATTTATTTTTATTATATGTTATTTTACTTAGATTATTATATTATTCTATAAGTTTATATATATATATATATATATATAATATGTATATAAAAGTTATATTATTTAGATTGTTATATTGTATATAAAAGTTTATTATGTAACCGCTGTCTCTTGTTAGAAAAAAGAGGTGCATGTTAGAAAAAAACAAAAAAAAGCAGTAAAAACAAAAAACCGTGTGGGCCGCATCGCAAAAAACTCTAACTGGCTGAGTCCTGATCACCTTCACCAGCTAGCTGCCTTTTTTGTTTAAAATAATCTCGAGAACAGACAAGGAATAGCTTCTGAGAGACTGAGACGCAGCAGAGAGACCACTGCACCACCGGAAAATGCACAGCAACCCCCCCCCCCCCCCCCCAGAGTTGCAGAGATGAAAATTGGGGTGTCTCGTCTTACTTATGCAATGTCGCCTATTGTTTCTGCTTCAACTCCTCAACGGCTGGATTCCAGCCGTGTTGCTAGTCAACAAGCCGTATCAAAGCCACATCGATGCCGTATCAAAAATTTTATTTTTCAAAACATTAAAAAAATATTAAAAACTTCCTGGATACATATCGGGCCGTATCGGATACATGTTGGGTACCGATACTTTCGCATTTTTGGAGTATGGGCCTTCCCAGAAGAAGAAACACAAACAACAAAGAAAAATATCCCTGCCTCAACATATCATGACTAAAGAAGTGAAACCCCTTCAAAAAGACCGTGTGCTTTTAACTCATCACAGCTTGTAGCACATTGTAAAAGGAATTTATAATATCTGATATCTCATTGCTAAAGGAACTTGTGATACCTGATATCTAATTTAGCATCTGCTGCTCCTAGCATACAAACAAAACGACTAGGGCAATGTTGAAAACCAAACAAAGATGTTGCCCATCTTACAGCACAAAACCGTACTTCACTTTCCTCCTGTCATCACCACAAAGCAAGGCTATTGTCACAAGGAAATAGGAAGGAAAAGGTGTCTCCCTTAGAAGGACAAAATAGGACAAAGCAAAGCTACAAATAACAATAACAGTAGTACTAAAAATAAATGGTTTACAATTCCTCTCCATGCCTAACAAATTGAGCCCTAAAAATGAATGAAACCATGTAAAGTGCACCAAAGAGAAGTTATTTAAACGATCCAAACCCAAACTCCAAAAGCACATTTCAGGGCAAGGACTTCAACTGAAAACTCTGAAAATTATACCCCATCCAAAGACAAAAATAAATGTCATAGAAACATCCTAGACAGAGCCAAAGTTTCCAAAAAAGTTAATGTTGAGCAATTTAAAATAAATGTCCAGTTGCTTCCCTACTGCACACTGCACTATAATAAGTAACGGAAAATTGTTAAGGATGTCATACTTACAAGTCCATATGATAAGTCAAATGTACAATGGGCCAATGCTGCATTGGAACTTCTTTTCAAATAATTTTACATAAAAAAAATTATTTGACAGGATAGAGGAGAAAATATAAAGTTTGGAATGCTCAGAAGTATTTAGGTAAGAAATTTTTTTCCATCTATCATATTGAAGAAGAAACAAAGCAATATACATGTAATCAGTCCCCAAGGAGAGGAAAAGGCCAATGAGTTGTGTATCACATACCACTTGAGAATTTTTTAGCAGCAGCGCCTCCAAATCTTGTAACACAGCTGATGGGGCTACCTGATATCAAGATATGGTTAATAAAAAATGTAAAGGAAGGGTAAAATCTCAACCAAAAGTTCACATTTAAGAGCATGATATGAAGTTTTGAAATGGAATCCAACAATTATTTCTTTGGAGAGAATTTCAGAATCATGACCAGAAGTTTGTGGAAGACTGACAAAATATAGCACATACAACAAAAGAATTCACAAAAATTAGATGAAAAAAAAATTACCAAATAATATGCTGAAGATATCCTTGAAGAGCTAGTGCAAGATACAATGGGGATACATTAATAGGTAGAAATGTTATTGTTATTACTATTGAACTATATGCTCCTTTAATTCCTTTGAAAACTTTTTTAGAAGAAAAGAAAACATGAATAAAAGACAAGAAATCTACTAAAATCAAAGGATGAAATCACGCATCCCCTTTTCATGTTCCTTCTGAATCCCTCCATTGAATAAGAGAGAGAATGTTCGTATACGCTATAGTGGGATGGCTGCTATTATAATATTTTTAAGTGTATTAAATAATTAATACTATATACTATAAATGCTCAAAAGTAGGAAAATTACTCAAATTTCATGAAGTTCATTGTTTCATTACAGCTCTCCAAGGGTCTATTTTTTGTTGTCAAAATATCTAAAGATAAAGGCTATAAGTGAGGTAAATATCAACTGTGTGGCTATGAACCTATGACAGACTGCTTGCACATCAGATAGAGTAACAATTAAAACTTCAGAATAAATTTTCCATTTCAGAGCATTGATAAAAATAGAATCACACAAGAACCGGGCAGGGATATGTACTTTGTATGCTGCAGCAAGAGATATTGTTGCTTCTTGAACAACAAAACGAAGAGACTGGGATTCAGCTTTCAATGCATGAAAAAGACGAGCAGCCATGTCAATCTTTTCACTGGAAGAACAGGTAACAGCTCAATTAGTAACCACACACTTAATACAACTCATACAGGACCTAACTCAAGGAATGCAATCATCTTTTTTTTAAAATAATAATTTATCAACTGAAATATGAGAAGTACATAGAAAAGCAACAAGAATCCATCCTAAAACAAACAAATCCAATCTCCTTGCAAATCCATAGAAGAAATCTTCTAAAGAAAACGTGTAGACACTCCAAGGCAGACAAAGAAAACAACTTCATGTCTGCATCCCATAAAAGGTTTGAATGAAGCATTCTCTTATGAAAAACTATTGTATTACTTCCTAATGACTTTGTATTCCTATATTTAACACAAACACTAAAATGGGTTGACACAAAAATTCAAGAGGTGGACAAACTCGTTGAACGTTGTAAAACTTCAACAGAGAGAAGTAAAAGAAAACTGAATTCTATTATGATTTGTTAAACAATCACAGAAATGAGATCTAAAATTTATAGGATTACAAATGTGAGCAGTTTTTGCAACTGCCACTCTAACAGCTAGCTAACTGTGTAACTAACTCCAACTGTGTAACGGTTTTAGAGACTAACTTCTACCAACTACTTTCTACTCTATCTTTCCCTGCAAGCTAACAGCTAGCCAACTATGCAACTAATTGCTGGTGCCTTTGAGCTTGTCTCTTGAGAAGCAGAACAAGGTCTTTGGCAGAGGCCTGAGCAGGGACAGGGGCTACCGGCTACCACCAGAGACTTTAAATCACCTTTTCCCTTATAAAGAAGATGTCAAATTCCATGCGCTTGGTTGTGACTCAAAGGCACTGTACTTCGATTGTCACAGTAGATAGTAGGAGTGACAACAGGGACCAGTTCATGGAGAAGAGACTGGACCCGCAGTATTTCAGAGGCGTCTAGGGCTAAGCTTCTGATTCTGCCTCGGCACTTTACTTAGCAACTAGAGTTTATTTTTTGGACCATCATGAGACAGAGGAGACTGAGGAGTGGCAGGTTGCACCAGAAGCCCAAAATTTAGTGCCCTCGAGTTACCTGAGGATCCTTTTTACTGCAGTCCATTTCTAGTCTATTATGTGTATGCCCATTTTAAGTGTTGGGGATATAATATAACATCATTCATGTATCTTCGCCTTAACAGCTTAAGCTTTTAGAATAGTAGGTTCATGGCATCATTTCAAAGACTCTACAAATAAGTTGTCTAGAGTCCAAAGCAGTATGCTTGAATGTCGCTCGGTCACTATCACAATAAGTTCAAGTTAGTTTTGGCTGACAAAATAATGGAATGGTAACATACTTTTTGGTTGGCCGGTTTATATGCTTTAGTTTAGTATATCACTCAGTCCATATCACAATAAGTTCAAGTTTGACAAAACAATGGAATTGTAAAATGTATCTTGGTTGGACCGTTATCTATGCTTTATTTTAGTAAATTCTATCATGCATACAATTAAGTGGCAAAAATTGTCAATATTCTTTACAAGTCACAAGGATAGAGGGCTATCCGCTATCAACTATATTATCAATCTTCAAAAATCACATATAAATTGTTTATTTCTGTACGAAAACACATTTAACATGTCTTCATTATCTAAATAATAGGTGCTTATTTTAATTAGGAATGGGGATACATGAATCAAGTTCAAGGATTTGATTTGATCCTTTGCAATTATTATATGGTTGTACTACTGTGTGATTAAAGGACACACAACATTACAATAGATTTCGATATGGGATTCGAGCAGATTCTGATTTTATGACTTGTCTCAGTGTTTCACTACCGCTGCCGAAGTTGACTATATTATCGATCTTCAAAAATCACATACAAATTGTTTATTTCTGTACGAAAACACATTTAACATGTCTTCATTATCTAAATAATAGGTGCTTATTTTAATTTGGAATGGGGATACATGAATCAAGGATTTGATTTGATCCTTTGCAATTATTATATGGTTGTACTACTGTGTGATTGTAAATAAGACTCGTGTGTGATTAAAGGACACACAACATTACAATAGATTTCGATATGGGATCCGAGCAGAATCTGATTCTGTGACTTGTCTCAGTGTTTCACTACTGCTGCCGAAGTCGGCATCTGTCACCGGCAGTATCCTGCAAGTCAAGAGTCTGGGAATGATGCAGCAGCAGGAATTACGGGGTTTACTCTCTTTAAAAGATAGGTTGAAAACCAGATCTTCATTTCGCACCTTTTAGTTGTTTGATTTACCCCTTTTTCCGCTGCTGTGTTCACTCTTCCGAAAAATTCTCACTATTTTCACCACTACCACCATAAGCCGACACCTTTTCCTATTTTTGCTTCCTACAGTTGTGTAATCCCTTTTTCTGGCGTATTTACGGACAGAACCACCGCTCACCGCCATGCCGGCAAATTTTCAGGCAAGTACTCCAGCAAAGAAACCCACCATCTGAAACGCCTCCTTCTGGCCTACATGCAGCCAAAATTTCAGCTTTTGGGCAGTGTTGTCAAATGGCGGTTATGGCGGCGCCATGGCGGAATGGCGTGGCAGAATTTGAGCACGCCGCCATACAAAAACGGAAATATGGCGGAATGCCAATGGCGGCGCCATGGCGGGCGTTATGTGTATGGCGGTTGTGGCGGCGTGACGGAAAATGGCGGACAAAACGGGAAAAATTACAAAAAAATTGGGTTTTGGTCATGTAACCCAACCCGAAATTAACCCAAAGGGTTAAAAAAGCAAAACCCTAATTCTGAAATACTCTCTCCCTCTAACGGTTACTTCCTTCTAAAATCTTACAACACCGCACTCTTCTCTTCCCCCCCCCCTTTGCTGCTTCTTCTCCTTCCCTTCGTTGCTTCTTCTCTCTCCACCAGCAGGAACCCTATCGACCACCAGCAGCAAAGTTCGCGACCACCAGCACTCCAGCAGCTACCTCGCAGCCCTTTCTTCTCTCTTCGCCGGTTCCACCTCTGTTTCTTACGCTGTGTTCTGTGTTAGTCTCTTTTCTTTTTCTTTTTCTTATCTTGTTGTGTTCTTGTTTTTATATTGTTAGTCTTCTTTCTTAGTCTTTTATATTGCATTTGTTTTCTATTGTTGGTCTTCTTTCTTTTTTTTTCTCTGTTCTTAATCTTAGTCATGGTTGTCAAACTCGAGATCTTACTAGAGATCGTGTGAGTATAGAAAGAGCGTAAATCGTGGGATCGTAACACGGATCGTAAGATCCCACCAAAGACAAAACTATAATTAAAATCCCAGCAACATAACCTTAGCAATTTTTTTCATTAAATTTAACCATAAATCAAAAGAACACTAAAAAAACATAGTCTCAAACAGTAACTAGAAACACCTCCAGAATCTAAAACTTCTAAAACACCTCCACATCTCCTTTTTCACATCATCAGGTACTGCTGTGCAACCACCAACATCCTTTTGTGTACATGCTAAGTGGTGTTTCAGCCTATAAACTCCCCCAATAACTACTTTTTCACAATAGTTACATTTGATTTTTCTGGTTCCACCATCAATAGAAACCCCATGTTTCCAAGCTATGTCACTTCGATTTCCAGCAGCATTAGTTGGAATTCTTGGGGGTGCAGAACCAGAAGCAGTAACAGGGATTGAAGACATGATAAAATAGAAAGGGGATTCTGGAAACAGAGGGAATGGAAGAAGAATTTGAGTGATTGAGTCTATGTAATATCAGAGGTGTTTGAGTGATTGAGTCTATGTAATTGTTTGATAGGTATTTATAGAAAAATTTGAAGAAGAATTTGAAGAATCAGAGTAACTTAGATATCAGAGATGAATAATGAATAACAGAGGGAATGGCCGAATGAATGATGAATCTGAAATGAATAATGAATCTAGGAATTGGAAAGAAATTAATGATGCATAGTCCCAAAGAGATGTTACCGTTGGATCCCATTGGCTTTAATTACATTTGCCGGCCGAAATTAGGGATATATTCCAGTCGGGTCGCGTTTTGTCTTCCGGGTCGGGTAACGGGTCGCTGTGAAATCCTGGCTTCCTGCAGCGCGCGAGAGAAGCGCTGATCCCACGCTTTTACGCGCTAGCACGGCGCGCCCACCGCTCCACCACTCCCAGCGATCTCTTTCACGAGTTGACACGGCGCTGCAAGCAAATCGCGTGAGATCGTGCGCTCTTACGAGGTGGCGCGCGCGTTTGTCAACCATGATCTTAGTCTTATTTTTTTGAAACTCTGTTCTTGTTTTAATTATTTTTTTTTTATATTGTATCTGTTTTTTTTTTCTTTCTTAGTCTTTTATATTGCATCTGTTTTATATTGTTGGTCTTCTTTCTTAGTCTTAATTTGTTTTCATTTTTTTTCTTTGTTCTTAATCTTAGTCCTATTCTGTTTGTGCTATTTTTTTTAAATAAATTGATATGTTTCATTTTGTTGTTATTTTGATGTCTTAAACTTAATTCGAAGTGGTTCTTGGTTGTTTATGACAATTTGATAGAGACTAACGATATTTTGTACCAATTAAGTCTATGATTTTTGACATTTATTAATAGGCTTTTGGATTATTTTTTGTTTTTTTGTATGTATATTAGTATATATATATATATATGTTTAATTTTTAAAAAAAAATTGGTCCGCCATGACGTCCGCCATATGCCGTTACGCCATCCGCCATATGTTTATGGCGGATTTTTGGCTCGCCGCCATAGACCGCCATCCGCCATTAACAACACTGCTTTTGGGTCCCAGTTATAAGGGGTGTTTCAGGAACTTCATTGACTATGTTATGTTATTGTACGTATTTTTCTGCTATCCGATCAACTTTATTTCGTAATCTTGGATGTTTTTATTCTATTGGGTGTTTTCATTGTGCTTCATCCAATGCTTCTCTTTCTTCCTGGTGTGATTCTCTCCAAACCAACTGCGATTCAGTCAGTTGCTCCTTTTTCGGTGAGACCCACTCCCGACAACATCCACAGCCAACTTCGGATTACTCTAATGAGCCTTTGTTACCGTCACCCCCAGACATGCTTGCCACAACAGCCTTATTTTCGTTTTCCAAACATTATTACCTCCACTCATTGTAACAAGCTTGAAGCTTAATAAGCTTTAGCTTGAGGGAGAGTGTTAGAAAACACATCTAACATGTGTTTATTATCTAAATAATAGGTGCTAGTAATAAGGAATGTGGTTACACAAATCAAGGATTTGATTTGATCCTTTGCAATGATTATATGGTTGTACAATGTGACTATAAATAAGACTCGTTTGTGGTCATAGGACACACAACATTACAATAGTTTTCTATAATTTCAAATGTGCTGCAACCTTTGTAACGTTCACACAAAAACGCTCCAAAAAATGGGGGAAAATTACCAACAGCTGGGGGAGGGGATTATGATCACAAGAATTAGAGGGATTGGGACCTGAAAAGGTTAGGCATGCGTTGTGCAAGCAACCCAATTGCTTGAAAGGCGTAAGTTTTGACATCCCGAGCACTGGCATCTGAGACAATAGTTAAAAACAGAATATGAAATAAACTACTTTTATTCAAATAAAAAAACTTTAGATTCTTGAGCAAACCTGCTGCTGAACTTGAATAATTGTCGAGGGACTTCATAATTCCACTCAAAATAACAGGACCCATTAACTTCAGCTGATCAATTTTTGCCTGCATTTTTAAGAATTACAGGTATTAGACATGATGAGGAAACAGTGTTTCAGTAAAAAAAAAAACATGGTAACAAAATCAAGTAAAATATATAACTGCAAAATATGTGCATGTGGGACAAAGAAGCACGTGAAATCATTGGCAATGCATCTCACTAGGTATACGTGGTGGTTCATCTTTAAGTGAACTCATCACAAAGAGGTACCATACTTAAAATACAATAATTCAATAAGTACAGAAAATTCAAGCTAAGCCCTTTTTTTTATGTTAGTGATCACATGAAAATATGCTAAAGGAATCGTCATGAACCAATAAAGCACCAAATCTTCTTGCCTCAAACCTAACAGAACCTCATATGGGTTTAGAACAGTGTCGGCTCTATTAATCACCACTTCCTGAAACTCATTCCAAGTGGGATATACTAAGCAACATGCCCACCACTGCATCGAAGAGAGGTTCACGCCTTCCATAGCCACCAGAGCAGCTTCCACTTTTTCATCCTCACATACACCCTGCAACCTAAAATATGTTTCCTAATCTCCAAAAATGATACCAATTGATAGTTTCAACTGGTGTTGGGAAGAAAAGAATGAAACTTAGCAAACACGAGAGCTAAAAGAGAGCTCGGGAAAATTGATTGATTAATCCCCAGGACAAAGTGTCCCATGAAGGGCGTACAACTGTAGGGTGAATTCTAGAGCACCCTAATCATCTCCTCAGCACTTTTTATTCAATTTCCAACCAACTACATAATCCCACCAAATTTCTATTTATATGGCTGCTCGGCGTTGAGAAAAACAGACTAGAGACACTAAACTCATCAGTTTGATCGGTTCGACCGAACTCGTCAAGTCTACCCATCAAATCATATATGCAAATGACTGCTGACATCATTGAACCGGCTTGACTCGCAAAAGTACAACCTGCTTGGCTCTTGAGCAGTTGAGATGACATCGTTCGCGCAAAAATTGTAAAAATGCCCTAGTGAGAATTGAATATTTGTCCTAGACATGTATTTCTAAATGTATGAATGCAGGCATGCACATGCACCACCAACTTACCAAACTCTTCAATATGTGAGATGTATTTTATTTATTAAATTTTTTAATTTTTTAAATATATTTTTTAAAAATATATGATATAAAATACTACCTCCGGTCTCTAATATACATCAGTTATTCAATGAACCTGTTAAAATAATTAAACACGATATTGGTCACGCAGTTCGGCCAATCTTTGCCTACGTCTGCGACTACAGAGCAGCTGTAGTTCCATTTTATTAACTGTATATTGTGTTTTGAGTACAAGCACTAATGAGTTTAAATAGAGAAAACCTAACGGGTCTGGGCCGAATACATAAATAAAACTACTATTTACAACACATCTTAACAGAACCTAAAAAGTGTTTTTTTGGATTAGTTATTCAATGAACCTAAAAAGTGATTTTTTTTGCTTATAAATGAGACTAGAGGGAGTATGTTTTTGAATTCAAAATATATATAATTAAACATGAATAAGCTTTCATTTATGAGCGCAAACTAATATATAATATAATGTTAAATAAAATTTAAAACACATGTAATTATTAAATCAGTTTTATTTTAAACACATTGACATTGACTTATATTTATAATCTTTAAAAAAAAAATCAAAGCCTCAGTGTTTCTAAGCATAAAACTTACAAATTTTGATGTATATTGATTCGACCACTGCCCAATACCCTAACTGAATCAACCACCAATCCCAGTTTTAAGACATTGGGACTTCTGTTAGTTACCTTCACAGTTATTTTCCCTGTTCCCTTTATTACATTTTCTCACAGATACGCTTTAAGTTCTAACTAATGTGTGCCTAATATCAACTACAAACCAAAATGCTAATCTACATATGGAAATAGAAACAATAGTACAATTCATTACAAACCAGTATTTGCATTGCGAATTTCAAGCAGTATCTTCCACTGAACTTGGTAGACTTTATGACTACACAGTAATTGGCTAAAAGTGAATTTCATTCAACAGGTAAAAGTCATGACAAAAATCGAATACTCACGTGCTTAAATACCCATACGGTAAATTCCATTCCCAATTGCTTCATCCTTGATGTGGTACCGATACCTATTAAATTCAATAATATATAATATTGAAGATAAAGAATAAAACAGAAAAGAGAACGGTAGAAAAGGACAAAACAAATAAATTGCAGACATCTCAATCATTGATCCCTACAAGTTTGTGCCGTCACGGTATTTTGGAAAATGAGGAAGAATTTTTTTCTAACAACAAAGAGAAGTTACAATTTTCAAACCTATGTGAAAGAAAGAAAGAATTATTAAAAGAGTACAGACAATACGGAAGAAAAGATATCTATTTGTTTCCCTTGTGGTGTTTTGACCATGGTACAAGTTTATTCAAATTTCAAAGGAACATCACAACTTTTAGAGATTGATACAGAGTACCAATCCATTCTTCCCCTCTCAGTATTCTGTCAATGATTTAGTTAAAGGGGTGTCACTATTGACGACTACAGAAATTGGGGGCTTTATTAGCAAGATTCATGTTTGCAAGGGAACATTGAATAAACTATTTGAATCAAAGAAAAATATTACCATAAAAGAAATATTATCTCGTCACTTGTTTTTATTTCCATATTTAAGTATTGATCATTCTCATTCTACATCTTATTTATGTTAATAGAATTGATTTCCACAAAGTTAAGCAAAAAAAAATCAAGCACCGTCAAAGAAAAGTATTATGATTACAAAGATTTGATCTATACATTTATAGAATCTACAAAATATATGAAGCCTGTGAGTTGTTAGCAAGCACAAATCTTATTATTATAGTGCATGTGACATGGATGAACGCAAAACCATGTTGCCTTGGCAATGCTCAAGCAGTTAGTTTTGCAATAAATGGTTTGCAAAATTCAAACAGAAGCATCAATTTTAGTAAATGAAGGTCAAGATCATAAAATAAAATATTTCACTACCATAAATGCAACCAAAAATGCACTGCAATGTGGATGGAAAACTGTTTGCTGCTGCAATAGACCGGCAGAATATAGACATCAATTTTGCCTTTAGAGCAAGACTTCCGGGACTGACTCTTGATTCTGAATCAACACGTTCAGCTCCCACAGTACCTATATTCACGAGCAATCATGTTTAAATACTAAAGACCAGAAAACTGAAAACACTAACAAGCTATGGTTAGAGTTCTCCACAAAGAGAAAGTAAATCTCTATAAAAATGGCATACAAAAAATAACCAATAAAAGTCTAGTATAGCTAATTAGCTATCAAAGATTCAAAGGCACATAAAATCCACAATAGGTTATGACCTGGAAGAAGATAACCAGTAAATACCATATAATCTCACTATCATTTGGAATGAGTAAAACTATATCAGGAAAAATATATAGTTGAGTAAGCTTCGCTCGGTTATTCTGAAAATTTATAACCATGAATAAGAGCAATTACCCTATACCTACTTTTATCACTCCACTTAGTCTCAATAGCACACCAAAAAGGGACTAGAAGTAATGTGACTGACTACATTCAAAGTAATTACCCTATACCTACTTTTATCACTCCACTTAGTCTCAATAGCACACCAAAAAGGGACTAGAAGTAATGTGACTGACTACATTCAAAGTATATGCTAAAGATAGGTGGATTCCCAAGAATGTTCTTTATATTTTTTAAATTCCCTCAATCCCCGTGCAGAGCACCAACAATGTTTAGGCCCTTTTGCAGCTTACCGAAAGACGAAAGTGCACTTAAGTGTGAAAAATGGGGGCAGCAAGTAATAAAAGCATTGGAAACCACCAAGAAGGCCCAGTTCAAAGTTCAAACATATAGATGGTGTACAAAAGCTACCCAGAAGAGATACTGCATTATTTGATATACAAATAATAATAGCTAGGTTAGGAACAACCTAATTTAAAACACGCAGAATCTCAAGCACATTATATGTTTAAGAGTTAATTTATGTAAGAATCATGCAGGCTGTTCACATCTAAGATTCATATGCAACTTTCGCATATGCAACTTTCGCACATGCAAAAAGTAAGAGCAAATTGAAGAAAAAAAACCAACACAAAACATTGTAGCTATATTTTGAAAACACACATGTCCTTATATGTCAACAGAAATTTTAATAGCTTACCATTAATTAGCAAAAATAGTCTGTTGATCAGATTTAAATCATCCAAATTAGCAGCACTAGCCTTCTTCTTTAAAAGCTCCTCGCCTCTCTTGACCACGGGCTCTTCACTTGAGTTAATTGATCAAACAACAAACGTGATCATCCATAAATAAAACACCAAAATAATATGAATCGGTAAGACAAGTTGACAAGAAAGTGTAAAATTTATTTGAGTAAAATGGAATTACAACATACCAATCTACAGAGGCAGCAATATATAACGGATAAACAAGCTCAGGGGCAAGCTCCATGGCTTGAATGACATTCAAAATACCCAACTGCATCAACAAAAGAACAAAATAGGAGAGCTTATAGTAGCTATAAGTATAAATGCTTAATTGGACATGCTTATAAGCATTCAAACATAGAAATACTGGCACATTTGCATATGTATTCAAATGAAAGTTTCGAAAACAAAAACACCAACAACCAAAGCCTTTTCCCACTAAGTGGGACCAGCTTCATAGATCAAACAAGGCCCTAAAATCCCATTATGATGAAGGCCTGAATTAGAAAATCTTGAATTTCTTATTTAGAAAGATCAAATGAAATGAACAGAATATCTTATAGAGGCGAGAAACTCGAGAATTAGAAAGTGTTTCTTCAGATATGATAAGAAGTGTGAAGGAAAATAGATAGCAGTGGAATAACTTACCACTTACAGATCTGGAGCTATGGTAATAACATCAATAATACAGACTATCTGACCTTTACATGGTAAGATAATGTTAAAATCATTACATTTTTTGACAGAATTAAAATCATTACATGATTACCTTTCTTAATAAAAGATCATTACTTTGCAACTGTTGTTTCCCTGAAACACGATTGGCTTGAGCAACAGAAAGCCCGGGAGGGATTCCACCACTGTGACAAAATAGAACCAGCATTTGATTTAAATAGGAATAAATCAAACTAATTCATGTTAAGACAAATTCATATATCATAAGCTCCGTATAGTATAAATCCAATTCCAGACCTTTGAGAAACCCGTTGGTACAACATTGTATGAAGGCAAAACTCGATAAACAGCTCCCTATCTTGAGAATTGTCCACATTTTTATACTTTGCAGCAACTTCATCACCAATATGACCAGAGTGGCATTCACCAACTACCTAAAAACAAGCAGCAGTCATTATGAGTAGTAGTAGTACTAGTAACTCGTATAACAAACATATATGACTAAGCATGACCCTTATGGACAATCAGACTGTAAACTAGGCCTCGCACAGAATATTCCAACGAGGAGCATTCAGGTGCAGATGGGTGTTTTGAATCTCTTCTTGAAACTTTTCTCCTTTCATCACATCCCCATGAAAATACAGTGCAACTAAAGCCAATACTTCAAGTTATCCCACCATCTCTAGAGTTAGAGTTTGTATGTGTGTTGAGTAATAACAAAACAGGAAAGCTTACTTTAAGCAATCACCTTTGCATGCGTCGGCACTTATTTCAGTAGTATGTTGACAGGACCCTAGAAATTATAGAATTAGTTACGAAGTAGTTATAGAATTAGTTAGGTGGTTATTTTTAGATAGAAGGGACTCATTCTATTTAGCATTTGGGAACTTAGAATATGATTTGTTAAACAAGGGGGACACACATGACACATGGAAGGAGAATTTAATCCTTTTTCACAGATTTCTTTGACCAAGTGTAGATTCAATCCCTTTATCTCTCATGCCATTTCAATTCTTGTTTGTAGATTCCTAACAGCTACACGTGTAAATATAAGCATTAAATAGAAGGAACGTGTAACCACTGCTTAGATTTGGACAGAACATATTATGGATAACTAAAAAATGAAGTATTATAGATAACTAAAAATGAAGTGATAAAATGACTGAACAAGGAAGGAAATGAAGTGTCAAAAGTCAATATCAATCTTTGTCCTCATAATCAGACTTACAAAAACTCAAAATAATCAGGAGTATTCAATGAGGTGGTATATATAATATTTATTATGTAACAACAGAAAGATTCTGAAAGGTGGATACCTTAACAATGACTCTAAGGATAATTTCTTGGTGTTGAACAGGAAGTTTTGAGATGTTCACCAAGAGATCAGGTGCCAAATCTTCCTTGACCTAATCAAAATGTCTAGTCAATAGATTGTATCCAAAGGCTCCATTATATGCACTCAATAGTCAAAAATGTGTGTGTTAAGTTTATTGAAAGAGAAGATGTTTGATTATCTATTTAAAAATAGGGTTGGATTTTTAAAAAATTAAGAACAAATTTTGTTCTTTGTTATTTTTTATAAACAGAAAGCTGTTTTTAAAAAAATATAATCAAGCAGGCCGGCAGGCCCTAAATTTTTAAGAGTCCCAACTCTACCAGTCGAGACCAGTCTATACTATCAGCAAAACATAATCTTCTTTCAAAAATTTAGCAAACTGCTTAAACAGCAACTATCAGTATCAAAAATCGCATTGTAGCTACAAAATACTAGTAGGCAATAACAAACAGGCACAAAGATATAGAGAAAGAATAAGAGACCTTAGCATCTACACGTTGAAAAGCCATCTCTATATAGACAATGCAAAAATTCCTTATCATAGGAGCAGCAGCAGATTCCGAATACAATTTCCATAACTCATACAAAGGCAAACCAATATCAGATTGAAGC
Source organism: Astragalus membranaceus (assembly GCA_039519185.1). Taxonomy (NCBI): domain Eukaryota; kingdom Viridiplantae; phylum Streptophyta; class Magnoliopsida; order Fabales; family Fabaceae; genus Astragalus; species Astragalus membranaceus. The sequence continues at coordinate 171,485,006 of CM076849.1, forward strand.
TTCACTCTCTTGTTCACGTGACTCAAAATCTCAAGAACCTGTCAGAAACACACAAGTTACCAACAACGAAAACTTGCCAAGCCACTTCGCTAAGTTAAAAAAAAACAATCACAGCAAAAGAAGAAATAAACCGTGCAAAACCGATGCACAAATACGTAAACTCTTCACTATTCTCAAAAGTGCAATAAAATCGCACTGTAACCAAGTAAAATGTCTCGTAAACCTAATATGTTATAAGCAATGGTTTCTAATTTCTAACATTTGATTCAGCAATTGCAGCAACATGAGAAGAGAGATAGATATTCATTGACTTAACAACATTCGCATAATCAAAACGCAGTGCTTCCGAATTCCCAGCTATCAATTTCCGAAGATGAAGGAAAAGCGAAAGAGGAATTGAAATTCGATTACCTTGTTGCGAACGGAGATAGATTGAGAGGAGAGAGAAGAAATGGAGAGAGGTAGAAGCTTGGTGAGTAAGGGTTCCAGCTTGGAATCGTCGCACAGAGCTAAACGAGTTAGCATTCGATCTAGCATTTCTTCTATCTCCACGTCCGACTTCGCTCTCAGTGCTGGTGCTGAAGATGATGATTCCGCCATTTTTGGTTTCTCTTTGATTCTTTTCTTCTTTCAACAACAACTCAAACTCTTCTTTCAGCGCTGCGCGAACGGTAATTACGAATACGATTAACTAGTGTTATTATACGGTGCTTGGCTGCTTAGGACTTTCGGGTTTGTCTTCTGCTTCGTTACAGCGTGGACTTTTATTTTGGTTCATCGAGGACTATGTTACGGGGTATCACCTCATGAGCACAAGATTTTTTGGAAATGAATCATCTAATTTTAGATCCCCTAACTTTATCTAATTTTAGACTATTTTAATCGGAGAGATAAGATAGGATTCCAATTATAGACATGGGATCCAATCTTTTTTTCTTAAAAAAAAGGATGGGATCCCAATTCTTAAAAAAAAAAATGGGATCCCAATTCTTATAGAGAAAGGGGAGAGAGTGTGAATCATTTACACTAAAAATAGGGATTAATGTCGACTACAATCATGGCATTAATGCGGTGGATCTCATGTCGATAAGCTGAGAGAGAATGTATTAACATAGAGATAGATAGAAAGTTATAGCGCATTTCTTGTTAAAAAGTTTGAGGATTTATGCCTGGATTTTTTCTAATTCGTGGAATAGTCTTTTGGATGGACTTTTCGTTTAGTCTTATCTTGATGTTTTAATTGAGAGATTTACTTTTAAGAAAGGGTTATTCATAGAAGATTTTGACCAATGAGGAAAGCGAGAGATGTGTCATCAAGGGGGAGTGTAGTGGAGTGTAGCCACCATGACTTTGGTTCTAAACGGTAGTGTATTGTTATGTGACCCACATAGGAGAGTCTCACATAAAAACTGAGGCTTCTAAGTCTAGGGTTTTCCCATTCAATATATAGACTAATCTTTTGAGATGAGCTCTCTCTTTAGGCCAATGCTCATAACATTTTTCCTTTTTTGAGAGAACGACTTCTCAAAAAGGACTACTTGCGGAGGGTTCTGACTAATGAAAGATTTTGACCAATGAAGAAATTCAAGTGACGTGGAGCAGGTAGCTAAGTTGGCGAGCTAAGGGATATCGAATGAGTGTACCAAAGGAGTGCAAGCAGGAAGTCTCGTGTTTAAACGCGGAAATTTGTTTGATAGTTGTTGAAGAAGTCCCGCCAAATTTGACCCACTAACATTGCCTATAAAAAAAGTGTCGTGGAGTGAAAGTTGTCGAAGAAGTCGGCTCTCAAATGATATCATTACTAGGAAGTGTGTTTTATAAGCCTGAGGATTCTATAAAGATAATAACTTATCTTTTGGGATGGACTCTCCCTTTAGGCTAATGCTCATAACATTTATACTTTCATATAGACTAATTTATTTTAAGGGCTACAAATGAGTGTAGTACCATGGAGTGAAGATCATTGAGAACGTCGACTCTCGAATGGTAATGCATTGTTATGAGTGAGTCTCTAATGTTTGAGAGTCTCGCCTAAAGACTATGGCTTATGAGCCTAAGGATTTTAATTTTCCACTTAATGAACTGGCCTTTTTTTATTATAAGAAATGTTTGATTTTATAATATAATTTGTTTTTCAATTCAGCCCTTGTAATGTCTTTTTTTTAGTCTCTATGGTATAAGGACTAATTGACCATTAATATCTTTAAGAGACTAAAATGAAAAGAAAGTATATATATATATATATATATATATATATATATATATATATATATATATATATATTATTAGGACTAAAACAAAATAAGGAGAAGTAATTGTTGCACATTTCAAAATATTTTAGACAAAAAAATACGTTTTAAACTTTAGGTACCAAAACCAAATATTTCCAATAATTGAATGACTAACATAAGTAACCATATTGAGTAAGAAAAACATAAATAACCATATAAATATTACATATACTCTACTCTTGTACTAGAAGATACAAAGATTGGCAAAATTTGTCCAAGGATCAATTCATCACTAAGTTGATGATATGTTTTAAAAATTAATGGTTTAGTTTAAAACTTTAATTACCATTTCTTATATTTACATTATTGTCCTAACAATATTGCAACCTCCTCATCCTCCCCTTCGAGTTTCTACTTCCTCATCGCCACTCCCATTTAGGGCCAGCCCAAACACAAGGCAGTCCAAGCCCTTGCTTTAGGCCTCAAAAAATATCTTTTTTGATAGGTAATTATCTTATTAGGAGAGCAACTCATGCATGTTTAAGAGTCTCTCCTAAGAAGTGTGTCTTATAAGCGTAGGTATTGTCGGACTATAATAACTTATTTGTTGGGATCGATGGGCTCTTCCTTTGGACTAATGCTCATAACATTTATGCTTTCATTGGTACACTAACTTCTCTGTAAAGGCTACAAGTGTCATTGAGTGAAGTATCGTGGAGTTAAGATCTCTGAGAACCTCAGCTCTCGAATGATAATATATTGGCCCAAAAAATGTTGATTTTATGCTCAATAATACCCTATCTAGACTCATCCTCTGAGAGAAAAGAAAAAAAAAACATGTGGTGCACGGACTATATCATTACTCTGACCGGCGTAATAATTAAAATTAGTTAACCATGCAAGTTTATGCTCAAACTCGCAAGTGAATTAACTTTCTGTGGTAAATTCTAGTTTTTTAGTATTTGACCAATACATTTGGATTAACCGCTTTAGGAGTGTTTGCATCATTTTTACTCTCTCTCTCTAATATCGTTATGTATTGGTTCATTTTTATGCCAACACTTTTTGTCTCCCCTTCTTAATAGTGCCTTTTTTCTTCTTCCAAAAGACTCTACATATCATTTTAGCTTAACTCATACTTGATGTGAAACCGTGACCCTAGACCTCTCTCCATTGGTTAATCTTTACATTTTAATTATTGCTATTTATTTCTTTTTATTTTTAGTTTCTATAACCACCAAATATTCGTTCGTCTAAATAATAATTAATCTTAAGTAGTTTGGTACTTATTAATTAATCCCTGTGGAGACGATATTTTTTATACTACTTCTGCGATAGAGTACACTTGCTCTAAGTGTGTCTTTGACGCAACAAGTTTTTGGCGCCGTTGCCGGGGATTAATTTAATAATATTAAACGAAAAAGATTTTTTTTATTGCTTTAGACATTTATTTTAATTCTTGTTTTAATTTAATAAAAAGAAAAAAATTATATTTAGTTTTATTTTATTAGTTAGTTTTATTTTTATTACTATTATTACTCGTGCATGCTCACCCGCTCCCAGGAGCCTATTTTGGTTTTTGATCCAGAAATTGAAAGAACTGCTCGAAGGATAAGAAAAGAGACAAGAGTGATGGTTGTCAATCCGAGAAGAACTCTTCGGGACTACTTTACTCCCACAGCGAATATCACTACAAGCATAGTCAATCCACCTGTCCAAGCTACTAACTTTGAGCTGAAACCCAACTTGATTCAAATGGTTCAGAATTCAACTATGTTCAGAGGTGCCCCAACAGAAGACCCGCACACCCATCTTAGAAACTTCTTGAGGGTGGAAAACTCAGTAATTTGTAATGGGGTCACTCCTGATGCCATTAGAGTGAGATTGTTTCCATGGTCATTGGCTGACAAGGCATCTGCTTGGATAGACTCTCAACCTGCTGAGTCCATTACCACTTGGGATCAACTGACGCAAAAATTCTTGACCAAATATTTTCCTCCAGGTAAGACTACTAAGATCCGAGGCGCAATAATCAGCTTTGCTCAACTCGAGCAAGAATCTTTGCATGAAGCTTGGGAAAGATTTCAAGACTTACTCCGAAGTTGTCCACATCATGGATTTGAGAAGTGGCAATTGCTTGAATATTTTTGCAACAGATTATCTTCTCAAAATAGGGGAATTGTTAACATGGCTTGTGGGGGCTATCTAATGAATAGGGAACCTGCGACAGTATATGACTTAATTGCAGAGATAGCAGCCGATAATGCCCAATAGGAGACAAGTGATAGACACGTCAAGAAATCAGCTGGGATCTACCAGGTTGAAGATGACACTAATGTTAACATAAAGCTGGATGCTCTCGCTAAACAGGTGCAATCTATAATGAAGGTACAAGCTCAATCTACTCCAATAGTTACCTCCACTAGTGACATCACAAATAATCTCTGGGGAGGTCTAACTGAAGAAGTCAACTATCTTGGTCAGAAGAAAAGTGAGTTAAGGCCTGGTATGCAAGAGGCTTTAGTTAGATACATGGAAAAAGTTGGACACCCGTGCATGGGTGTTTTAGCCAATTACATGGACAGAACTGATGAGAGGTTGCAATCCATTGAAGAACTGATAAAAGCACAGGGCCGGCCAACAACCTCAACTGAAGAGGCCGATTATGTTAAGAATTCCAACCGGACCCAAAATGACCCTTATTCAAACACTTACAATCCGGGTTGGAGAAATCACCCTAATTTCTCTTGGGGAGGACAACAAAAGGAGCAAAGCTCGAACTCCTATAAGCCTCCACATGTGCAAAGGCAAGAGGAGAAAAAGTTGAATACCAATGATGTGTTGACAAAGTTTATGCAACAGACAAATGAAAAATTTGGAAGCTTGGAGGGCCAAATCTCATTACTGTGTTGTCTCAAAGGCCTCAAGGCTCACTACCTACCCAAACTAAATTCTCAAGATCAGAAATTTCTCTATTCGGGTTATTTTTATCTCTGTAATTTATGACTCCTAATTTTATTCCAATGTTCTTGACTAGTATGGATAGCTAAATCCTCTTCTAGGGTCTTAGGTGGATCTTGCATGTTTAGAGACCCTTTTATGTTCTAATTTTATATCTAAATTCTGGTGTTTATTTCAATTAATATTATCCTATTGTTTTTATCACATAATTAGGATTGACAACCCTTTGCATGTTCATAATCAATTAGTTGATCAGCGACCGTACTGCAATTAGTTGGTGGACCTATAAGATAATTGAGACTAAGATTAATGCATGACCAAACGTTAATTTAGTCTTCCAGTCATTCAACCTTTTTGTTCTTTATGCTTTTCTTGGATTGAAATTCTTGCATGACCAAACAAAGGTTAATTTAGGAAAAAGAATATTAATCGCAAATACCCAAACGGATTAATAGTTTTAGTAAAGGGATTGGTAATTGAATAAAACAATGAATTCAGGTAGAAGTAGACATAGAAGAATCGAAGCTTGCAAGTGAAACCGTGACCCTAGACCTCTCTCCATTGGTTAATCTTTACATTTTAATTCTTGCTATTTATTTCTTTTTATTTTTAGTTTCTATAACCATCAAATATTCGTTCGTCTAAATAATAATTAATCTTAAGTAGTTTGGTACTTATTAATTAATCCCTATGGAGACGATATTTTTTATACTACTTCTGCGATAGAGTACACTTGCTCTAAGTGTGTCTTTGACGCAACATTAAGTAATTTGACATAAGACTCATGGTAACAATAATATATGGTATACTTATTCTAGCTCACAATTCAATCACTCAACTCCCAACAAAAAATAAATAGAGAAAATAATAACACCTATAAAAAAATAAAAAATAAATTAAGGGTCTCTTAACTCTAAGACAAGAAAACTACTATTCCTAACAAGACAAGAGACCCATACAACTTGTTGTGAAGTTGTACTAACACAGAAACAGAACTAGATTTTTCATTAGCTTTATCACTATCTTTCTCATCATCACTATGATCTTCTTTAGGATTATTGAAATTAGAAGGAACAATTGTATCTGGTGCAGAATCATCATCTCCAGAAACAGGACTAGATTTAGGAGATGGAGAATTTTCTGAAGGAATTTGAAGACTCTTGGGTAACCCTTGTCCATGAGTTACATTTATTTTGAAATGTTGTCCATTATTGCATTGCTCACCATCATAATCGCTTGAGAAAAAATATGTTGTTCCTTCTTTTACCAAAGGAACTGCAACTGTCACAGGATGTATCTCTGTATTTGATGGATCAGATGATGACCATTGGATTGTATCTTTGTCTTGTGCATCATCGTAATCACATAATTTGTATGTTGTGAAATTGTATGTTTGAACAATTGAGTGGTTGTTGTCGGTGTTGAAAACTGCATATGTGACAAAATTAAAGTGTTAGGTAAGATTATTTTTATGCCATATGATAGCTTAATCATTACTACTAATTATAAAGTGTAGTGGTTAACTTCAACTTGACTATTATTTTTAGCTCTATAACAAGTTCAAACAATTCTCTCTTATTCTTTTCCCTTCATAAAAGATATTGACATCTACTGTTTATTTATTATTATTTTAAAAAATATGACCGTTTAAATTACCAAATTGCCCCTACATCTATTTTTAAAATATTTATCAATTACTTATTTGTTTTTGAGTCACGACAGGTAGACATAATAAGTGATCAGTTTAATTTCATTTCTAAAAGTATATAACAATGTTTTAAATCATTTGTATCAAACAACATGATACAACCGGTGCTTACACACCGGTATAGTGCTTGTTACAAAAAGAGAATATTTGTACCAAAAGAAAAGAATAATGAAAAAATGACTAAAAAAAACTAACAAAACAACTGTCATTTGGGGACCAATGCTTACAAAAAAATTAATGGACACCCAATATACATCCAACAACACCTAGAGAGAGAAAAAAAAAAGTGATATAATGAATATGATAGATGAGTAATATGATATGATGAGAGAAATTGAGAGAAAATGAAGTATTGGTTATTATATATAGTTAAAAAATTTAACCAACCTAATTTATGCTATTTTCAGAAACTACTTGTGAAGAAAAAGTAGATCAGATCCTCTGATGCTCTAGTCTTAAGTAGAAAAACATAAAAAAAATTACAGAAAGAGTACTAATACATATCATTAAAATTGACACTTTTTTCCCCTTCAAGTTTCTTGTCATACTGCAGATTAGATATCATACCAGCGTTTACTATCATATAGGTGTTTATGTAGAAGCTACTTTTGTAATAAAATATAAAATAAAATCAAATTGTTATCATAAGTTATCTTGAAAAAGTCATTAAAATAAGTTCAAAATAAAAAGAGATCAGAGTAAATTGGAAAAGTCATAAGAAATAATTTAATTAATTACAAATCAACAAACACATATACAATCATGATTATATTACAATTCCCAAAAGGCCCAAACATTGAAATTAGAGTAAGCAAAGCAGAAAAAAATGATGAGAAACTTACTGAGGAAATCACCCAAGCTGAACTCTTTATTAGCAACCCACTTTTCATAATTAACAGTAGGCTTCTCAAGATTATCAAACCAACCTAATGAATCACCTACTGTGTAATTCTTGTAAGACTCAACAGATCCAAAGAAACAGAAGAAGAAGAAGAAGATGATGAGAAGAGAAGAAAGAGTTGGGAACAGAAACCATGAAGAACTTCTTCTATGTTCCATTATTCTTGGGGTTAAGTGAATGAAATGTCACAGGCAAATTTAGTTGTGTTTGGTTTGCTTTTTATCACTGTCTGCAAAAGTCTGAAGTAGTGAATGAGAATGTGGGATTCATATGCTGCCAGCTATTGTTTGATCATGTGATTTATGATTTAATATAAGCCTTGTTGTTGGTTTAATTACTAAAATAGTCATTGTTCCATGTTCTTTCAATAATTTGCGTCAGACATGTGTTTTATTTTTTGGATATTAAATTTGATTTTAAATGAAAGCGAGTTGGATATAAAGTGATTTAAGTTTGGAAATTTACATTAAAATGATTTGAATAATAAGTTTGTGAGTAAAAATAATCTACCAGTACAAATTATAGCTTTAAATCAGAATCAATATTTTTAGAGAGAATGCACTAATTATGCTTCTTTAGAATCAATTTTGTCTCTTCTAAAAGTGAATCTAAACATACACTTAATTAATTAATTCTGTTCGTCAGGAGCTTAATCTACTTTGTGACACTGGGGTCGATTCAGTGCTCTCAGATTCAATTTCTACTGTAGAAAAATTTCTTAGTGCCACTCGGTATTGCTTACCGCCACTGAACAAAAAACATTCACTTAATCGGTTGATAAACATCATAAATGCACTTGCTTAATAAATATAATAAATATATCATAACTACAAATAATTTTGGAAGGTAACATTTATTAGTCGTTTTGTATTGATGTCGACTATGAATCCTCATTTTGATCCCTAATTAGTTTGATGTTAAGGATCAAATAACTACAATTGATAATTTTTTTGTAATTTTTGTACTTTCTTATAGATTAATTTTCGTATTTTAAGAAACTAAAATGATACTTCTCTATCTCACATGGTTACGTTTGCTCATTAACACAAAATAAAGAACAAATATAAGTAAAAAAAAAAGAGTATGGTGAATTTATCAATATTTTTCATAGTATTTCAATTACATTTCCATAAGGATGCGTGTAGCAACAAAAAAAATAAAATACATTTTATTAAGAGTAAAACTAAAAAATATTAATTAACATTGTAGTATTTTATTTTAGAACAATTTTTTTTGTAAAGGCTACTATTATTGTTGGGCTCGGGGAGCTTCTAAGGGGTTAAAGTGACTATTCTTTGGACGCTCCATTTTTATTTATAAACAAAAATATCTACTTTTTTTGTTATTAAATATATGGAAGTCAAAACTTTTTTTACTTGATATCTCAATTTTATATTTATTTATTACACTACTTTTACTTTTATCAATACAATTTTTTTATTATATTATTTTTGCTTTTATCAATACAAAAATAAATAAAAACAATTTAAAAACAATATTTTTTTTCTAATTTTTCTTAAAATACGTGTCTAGCCACTATTAATTTATATATGAAACGAAGGAAGTATACTTTTTGAAAGAAAAAACAAAAACGGAATAAATTCTTTCTTCGGATAAAAGGCATCATAGAAGGAAAACCAAGTTTCAAGTATTACAAGTTCCCAAGGGAAGATCTCCTAGGAGTTTCATCATTCAGCTGTAAGAAAATCCAAACACGACATATCCACGAGGAAGTGGACACGTGGAAGAAAGCACAGATGTAGTAGGTCAGTGACATTCTGACTACAATATTACTATTTACTAAGGATATATGGTTTTTAGAATATAAAATAAACAAATAAATAAGAGGAGTGAAACTCCCGAGCGACAAGCATAGATCATTATCTTATGTTAATATTCTTAAGGCTAAATCGCAAGTAAATAAATTTAGTGGTAGTGTTTTAAAGCTAATTTTTAATTGGGTTCTATAATTATTTTAGTGGGTTCCACAAATAAGGCATAAGTAAGAAAAATGGATATTCAATTGGCAAGAAAAGATGCATGTGTCTTTGGTGGGTTCCATTATGGTAAAATATATTTTTTATTGTTATTATCTTTTATTCTTAAGGCAAAATTGATGAAAAATAAAACTAATTTCGTGACAAAATACGTAAAGTGCGGAGCAAAGCAGTGTATTTTGGGGTACTTTACGGCTCAAATTTTTTTTAACTGTTCAAATAGGCAAAATTCTTTCCTCGATAACCAGTTTTGTGAAAAATAAAATTAATCTCGTGATAAAATATGTAAAGTACGGTGCTAAGCAGTGTGTTTTGGGGTTTAGGGTCTGAAAAAATTTAGATATTCAAATACGTGAAGTTCGTTTCTCATTAACCAGGTTGGTGGGAAAAAATAATAGCAGTGTATTATGAGGTACTTTAGGGTCCGAAAAAATTTCTTATGTTCAAATACACGAAGTTCGTTCCTCATTAACAGGTTTGGTGAAAAAAAATTAATTTCTCGACAAAATACTAAAATGCGACCATAAGCAATGTGTTTTGGGGTACTTTAAGGTTCGGAAAAAATCTTATAACTATTTAAATATGCAAAGTTTGTTCCTTGATAACCAATTTAGTAAAAAAAATTAATTCTGTGGCAAAATATGTAAAGTGTGACCTAAGCAATGTGCTTTTGGGGTACTTTAGGGCTTCAAAAAAAAATTTAACTTTTCAAATACGCCAAGTTTGATCCTCAATAACCGGCATACGCGAAGAAAAGTTAATTTTGTAACAAAAAATATAAAGCGCGACACTTATTAGTGTGTTTTGGGTACTTTAGGGTTTGGAAAAAAATTTAAGTACCCATCACAACTTTCTTCTTCAGCAAACCTCCACGTGTTTCAGAAGACCATCACAGATCCCCAACCGGAAAGTTGTTAAAACAAGAGGGAAATAATGATAGAGTTGAATTTAAAATAGTTTGGAGATTCTAAGTAATAATTTTAATTTTTTCGTTGAAAAAAAAAATATTTTAGTTTTCATTTTTAACTGAAATTACTGAAGTAAACATTTTTTTCCATTTTTAAATTTAACCTCGGTGTATAACACTAATTTGTTCCATCACATTATTTTATCAGAGTTAGATTTGATTTTTTTATATAAAATTCTTCCATAATTAACTGTCTATCAAGTACGTAACAAATTGAAATATGCATAATACTATCTAATTTTAAATAAAAATATCTCGTGCATCGCACAGGGGTAATGTCTAGTCTTATATCTAATGGGAGTGCCGTCCTGCAGTTATGCTGCCGTCGGTACTTCCCGCCAACTTCAACTCCCCTTTATTTATTTATTTTAGTTTTTTTTTCTTTTTCTTATCTTTTTTTGACAAGGTCTTTTCATATCTTAAGGCGTGTGATTTTAGGTATTACAGGATTTAGAAAAAAAAAATTAATTGTTCAAATACACGTAGTTCGTTCCTCAATAACTGATTTAGTGGAGAAATAATAATGATTTCCAAATAAAATACGTAAAGTGTTATGCTAAACAGTGTGTTTTAGGGTATTTTAGAGTCTACAAAAAAAATTAGATGTTCAAATATGAGAAGTCCGTTCTACAAAAACCGGTTAGGTGACAAAAAAAGATATAACTTTATGACAAAATATGTAAAGTGACATGCTAAGCAATGTGTTTTGGTGTACTTTATGACTCAAAAAATTTAAACGGTTCAAATATGCAAAGTCTGTTCCTCAATAACCGGTTTGGTGAAAAGAAATATAATTTCGTGACAAAATACATGAAATACGATGCTAAGCAGTGTGTTTTGGGGTACTTTAGCGTTCAGAAAAAATTTAAACTCTTCAAATATGCAAAGCTTGTTGCTCAATAATCGGTTAAGTGAAAAAAAATTAATTTCATGATAAAGTACGTAAAGTGAAATGCTAAGCAGTGTATACTTTATGATTCAGAAAAAAATTTACTGTTCAAATACACAAAGTTTATTCTTCATTAACCGTTTGATGAAAAATAATAATAATAATTTCGTGATAAAATACTTCAAATGTGATAAATTGAGGTTTATATTTTTATCTTTATTTTATATTCAAAAACCGTGTTACAATATTTACTCTCACGGGAACTTACAACATTTACTCCCGCGGAAACTGCAGCCACATTTACAATAGAATCTCCCTCTTCTTCTATCAACTTTGTATAGCAGCTTTTATTTTATTAGTGATATTCATCCAACCATGCACGATACTCACGTGTTTCACTTTTTAATTTTGTTTTTTCTTTCTAATTATGAGTTAAGTTTTTATATTTACATTTGATGAATATGGATTATGTTATAAAAATCCTTTAGACTTTTATTCTAATTATATATCTATGGATGTTAAATTTCAATGTCTTTGTTAATGTTCCATTTAAACTTTTATTCACAAAAACTTTACCCGTATTTATAATAGAGCCCCCATCATATTCTTTCAACTTTGTATAGGTGCTTCTATTTTATTAGTGGTTTTCATTCAACCCTACATGATGTCCACGTGTTTCACTTTTAAATTGTGTTGTCTTATTTTTTTCCTAAATGTTGATTATGTTATTAAAATTATTTAGACATTTTCTTTTCATTATATATGGATGCTTAATTCAATGTCTTTGTTTAATGTTCCCTTTTAATTTTTTAATATTCTTATTTAATTTATAATTATAATTTAATTTTTATTCACAACTATTAAACTATATATTTTACAAACCAACACTGTTGGTCCAGTGGCATTGGCTACCCTGGGACTCGGGGGTCGGCCCGGTGCTTCCGAGTTCCATTCCTGTAGTGGACAAACTCGGTGTTGGCAAGCACGAAATTTGCTTCTAAGTACGATGGGGTATTAGTCTTTTGTTGAAAGCGTAATGACACTCTGTGAGTAGCCAACAATGGTCCAAATTAAAAAAAACTATGTTTTACACAAACTAGATTTAGCTGTGACACCGTGCATCGCACGGGTATTGAGGCTAGTATTCTTTCAATCCGATAATTCTACTTTAACCAAATAAAAGCATGAAAAATAGCTCAAAGACCCCCCGGCACTATGCACTAATTATTAAGCTATGACAATTTGAAACCATTCCAGAACATATTTGTTAGACAACATAAATATGTCAGAATTAATGAAATTAATTGTAATTAGCTTAGGCAACAAGATAATTAGCTTAGCTTAGGCAACAAGATAATTGTACATAATTACCTTTCATATTGTTAGCTTAGGCAACAAGATATTTTGATGTATATAATCACCTTTAGTCAATGAAAGAAATCAGGCATTATCTTACTTTACATGGTATCAGTAGTCAGTATCTGAACCTAAGAAAACCCTACCTGCCCTCACAAGACAACGCCTCCCTCCTCATCCCTTTCTCCTATCTTCAGTCCATCTCCCTCTCTCCCTCACATCAATGGCTGACCAAACCAAATCATCGAAGAATTTTCACCCCGCACTTGCTGTCAACAACGTCAAGAATCTCATCTCTATCACTTTAGAGATGGAAAAGGGTCATTATTCTTCATGGGCAGAGCTGTTCAAAATCCATTGCCGAGCATACGAAGTCATCGATCACATTTTTCCACCTACATCAAAATCAACTGACACGGCAAAAGAAAAGGCTGCCAAAGTCGATACATCACTTTGGTCTCGCTTGAACGCTATCGTCCTTCAATGGATTTACGGCACCATCTCCAACGATCTTTTGCACACCATCTTGCAACCAGATTCGACTGCAGAGCAAGCATGGGAGCGACTGCAAAACATTTTCCAGGAAAACAAGAACTCACGCGCTGTCTACCTGGAGAATCAATTCACTCACATCCATATGGACGACTATCCCAACATCTCGGCATACTGCCAAGAACTCAAAATGCTTGCTGATCAACTATCTAACGTCGGTGCACCGGTCTCAAATCAACGGCTAGTTCTTCAATTAATTGCGGGCTTAAATGAGAACTACGATGGCGTTGCTACTTTCATTCAGCAGACTGATCCTTTACCGCCTTTCTATGAGGCGCGATCGAGGTTAATTCTTGAAGAAACTCGCAAGGCAAAGCAGGCTGCCTCCGCCGCCAACAACGCCGGCACCGCTCTCTTCACAACCAACCATTCCACTGATGATGCTTCTAGTGTTGGCTGCGGTCACAATACCGGCCCTCATCCTTCCTCTAATCGTGGCAACAATGGCACGAAACGCGGCCAAAATTGTGGACGCGGGCGCAATGGTGGCGGCCGAGGCAGAGGTCGCAACAACAACAACCACAACAACGGACAGCAACATAATGACCACAACAGCAGCGGCCGTGGCAGCAGCAACCGTCCCAGTGGATGCCGTACCCACCGTGGGGACCTTGGGGACAACAACCACGGGCCGCTCCTCCTTGCCCTTACTCCACATCATCATGGACTCCGCCTCCTCCTGCACGTCAACCCGGAATTCTTGGCAATCGTCCACAACAAGCATTCAATGCTCATGGGCCTCCTTCACAACATGCACCCACCGACATTGATGCGGCAATGCAAACTCTATCTCTGAATGTTCCTGATGAGAATTGGTACATGGACATAGGCGCAACATCCCACATGTCAGCCTCTCGAGGTACTCTCTTGTCTTATTTTAATTTGAGCAATAACAAAAATATTATTGTTGGCATGGACATGAAATTCCAATTCGTAAGTATGGACAAACAACTTTATCCCCTCCACCCACCCTTAACTTTAAACAATGTTTTGCATGCCCCTAAACTCATTAAAAACTTGATATCTGTACGTCGTTTGACAACTGACAATTTTATGTATATGGAGTTTGATCCTTTTGGGTTTTCTGTGAAGGATTTTCCGACGCGGATGCCACTAATGAGATGTGATAGCACTGGGGATCTATATCCTATCACCAACACCCCATCAAACAACACTCAATCAACTTTTGCAGCTCTTTCTTCTCTTTTATGGCATAACCGTTTGGGACACCCGGGAGCACCTATTTTACGCTCCCTTAGGAATAATAAATTTATTGATTGCAAACACTCTTCTTGTCCTTCTGTCTATCAATCTTGTGTTTTTGGGAAACATGTTAAGTTGCCGTTTTATGTTTCAAATTTTTCCACTACCAAACCTTTTGATATAATTCATAGTGATTTGTGGACATCACCAATTTTAAGTTCTGCAGGTCATAAGTATTATATTATTTTCTTGGATGATTACACTAATTTCTTATGGACATTTCCCATTGGAAGAAAATCACAAGCTTATTCCACTTTCTTGTCTTTTAGTGCATTCATTCACACTCAATTTGAAATGAATGTTAAATGTTTTCAATGTGATAATGGGAAGGAGTTCGATAACGAGGTTTTTAAACAATTTTGTCACACTCATGGTATGACATTTCGTTTTTCTTGCCCATATACCTCTCCACAAAATGGCAAAGCCAAACGTAAAATAAGAGCCATCAACAACTTGATCCGAACTCTCCTTGTCCATTCCTCTATGCCACCATCATTTTGGCATCATGCACTCCACATGGCAACCTATCTCTTAAACATCCTCCCAAGTAAGCTACTCTCAAATTATTCCCCCACTCAAATACTTTATCACAGATATCCATCTTACACACATTTACGGGTTTTTGGTTGTTTGTGCTATCCTCTTTTGGCCTCCACCACAATAAACAAATTACAACCTCGCTCCACCCCTTGTGTCTTTTTGGGATACCCAAACAATCATAGAGGATATAAATCACTACAAAAAAATTGAGTATTAGCGACGGACGTTAGCGAGGGAAATGAGATCCCTCGCAAAAATTGGAATTAGCGACGGACTTTGCGAGGGAATTGGGATGTCGTGATTTTTGGGATTTAGCGATGGAATTTTGGGCTTTAGCGACGGACTGTCCGTCGCTATATATTAGGCGGGAAATCTGAAATCAAACCAGCGCTTTTTACTAGGCAATTAGCGACGGATTGGCAGTTCCCTCGCTAATTTACTGACAGTTGCAGGTGTTGGTAACTGTGCAGCAATTAGCGACGGACAGTCCGTCGCTATTGCCCTCGCAATTTTTTTTACTTTTTTTTTCCTTAAATCCGTGTACACCCTCACTCTTCTTTCTCACTCACAACACCCTCACTCTTCTTCTCTCCTCTTCACCCTTCCTCTACTCTCCACCACCACACAACCACCACCATCACCACCACATAACCAATCTACGACCTACTCTCCCCTTCCTCTTCCTCTACTCTCTCTCTCACCTACAAACCCTAACCCACCACCACCACCGGAGCTACTCTCCCATTCCCCTTTCCCTCTTCTTCTCTCCACCTTCTTCCACCACACCACCACCACCACCGGAGCTCCTCTCCCTCTTCCTCTCTCTCTCTCTCTCTCTCTCTTACGATTTCCCCTTTCCCTCTTCTTCTCTCCACCTTCTTCCACCACACCACCACCACACAACCACCACCACCATGAACTCCTCTCTCCACTTACAAATTCCTCTTCTCTCACCTATACGAATTTCTTTCCACCTTCCACCACCACCACCACAACCACCACAACCACAAAATTAATAATATAATAGTTTTTTGACAGTATTAATAATAAATATATATAAAAAAAACAAGCCATTCAGCACTGGACACGTGTCCAGCCAGTATTTGAAAAACTGCTGTCATTAGCGAGGGAAAATTCCCTCGCTAATTAGCGATGGATTCAAATTCCCTCGCTAATTAGCGATGGATTCAAATTCCCTCGCTAACCCCATTAGCGAGGAGGGATTTAGAAACAGAATTGGTCCCTCGCAAATGACTATTAGCAACGGATTTTGGTCATTTTGCAAGGGAAATTTCCGTCGCTAATAACCAATTTTTTGTAGTGAATGTTATGATCTCTCAGCTGGGAAAATAATAATTTGTCGACATGTTATTTTTGATGAGTCCCAATTCCCATTTGCCAAGCTACATCAAACCCCATCTCACACCTATGAATTTCTAAATGAAGGCTTACATCCTTTTTGGCATCACCACTTACATAGTCAACCTACCTCAACCCATCAAACACAAACTGAGCCAAATAACACCCCACAAATCCCACCCAACCACGAGCCAAACTCACCCACCTCTCCACGGCCTATTACACCACCACCGGCCCTCTCACCTCAAACGACCCAAATACCACCTAGCCCAAGTTCGAACCAAATACATCATGCCCCAACTCGGACCATCGAAACACGCATCATGCGTGGGATCCATAAACCCAAACGTCAATTCAACTTGACTACCTCCATTGCACCATCACCACTTCCCCGTAACCCAAAAGTTGCTTTGTCTGACCCGAATTGGAAACTGGCCATGCTAGACGAATTTGATGCTCTTATTAAAAATAAGATGTGGGAGTTGGTTCCCCGTCCCTCTGATGCTAATATTATTCGTTCTATGTGGGTTTTCGTCATAAAAAAAATCTGATGGTTCTTTTGAGCGGCACAAAGCCCGTCTTGTTTGTGGTGGTAGGTCTCAACAGGTTGGTGTGGACTGTGATGAAACTTTTAGCCCAATGGTGAAGCCGGCAACCATACGGACCGTTCTTAGCATTGCTCTTTCAAAATCTTGGTCCACTCATCAGTTGGATGTTAAAAATGTATTCCTGCATGGTAAGCTCCATGAAGTCGTATACATGCATCAACCAATGGGTTTCAGAGATCTCATTCATCCCGATTACGTGTGCTTATTGAAGAAATCTCTCTATGGACTCAAACAAGCCCCTCGTGCTTGGTACCAACGGTTTGCTGATTTTGTCTCCACTATTGGTTTTTCACATAGCAAATCTGATCATTCATTATTTATTTATCATAAAGGAGCTGACATGGCATAGATTCTACTCTATGTTGATGACATCATTCTCACAACATCCTCTACTGCTCTTCATAATTCCATCATGTCACTCCTTGCTTCTGAATTTGCTATGAAAGACTTCGGTCATTTGAGCTATTTTCTGGGTATTGCAGTTACACGACATGCAGGTGGGTTGTTTCTTTCTCAACGTAAATATGTAGGAGAAATCATTGAGCGAGCCGGCATGAGCTCTTGTAAGCCATCCACAACGCCGGTCGACACTAAGGCCAAACTAAGTGCATCTTTGGGGTCTCCCTACTCAGATCCCACACATTATCGAAGTTTAGCAGGAGCTTTGCAATATCTCACCTTCACAAGACCGGATATATCATATGTTGTGCAACATGTTTGTTTACATATGCATGCGCTCAGAGATGAACACATGCATGCTCTTAAAAGAATTGTGCGCTATATTCAAGGCACCCTTGATCATGGTTTACATCTTCACAAATCTTCACTCTCTGGTCTTCTTTCCTACACTGACGCTGACTGGGGTGGATGCCCAGATACTAGACGCTCCACCTCTGGATATTGTGTACTTTTTGGAGACAACCTGATCTCATGGTCCTCTAAGCGTCAACCAACTTTGTCTCGATCCAGTGCTGAAGCAGAATACAGAGGAGTAGCTAACGTGGTCTCCGAGTCTTGTTGGATCCGAAATCTTCTCTTCGAACTACATCATCCGGTTCATAAGGCCACACTAGTTTATTGCGACAATATCAGCGCGATATATCTCTCGGGCAATCCTGTTCAACATCAGCGCACCAAACACATCGAGATGGATATTCACTTCGTTCGCGAGAAAGTGGCTCGTGGACAGGTTCGTGTTCTTCATGTTTCGTCACGTTATCAAATTGCCGACATATTCACTAAAGGACTTCCGCGCATACTCTTTGAAGATTTTAGAGACAGTCTCAACGTACGGCAACCTCCCGCTTTGACTGCGGGAGTGTGTTAGACAACATAAATATATCAGAATTAATGAAATTAATTATAATTAGCTTAGGCAACAAGATAATTAGCTTAGGCAACAAGATAATTGTACATAATTACCTTCCATATTGTTAGCTTAGGCAACAAGATATTTTGATGTATATAATCACCTTTAGTCGATGAAAGAAAAAAGAGATTATCTTACTTTACAATATTCACTTGGCTTAATTTGGAGGATTATTTCGTGATCAGCAAGATTATTTATGACAGGTGTCGTGTGATCTCCATTTGTACAACTACAATGTGATAACTACAGCGACGGTTGGAAAATTAATGATTTATGTTTTCATTGGTTGAAAAGAGGGTAGTTAGCTTGCATATATTTGTAATTTTCCCATGTTGTCTCCAGGGGCGGATCCAGGATTTTAGATTAGGGTGTTCCTTTTTTTTCGAGAGTAAACTAGCAGTATACCCGTGCATACGTACGGCTGCCGTGGTGTTGTTTGTATAAATAGAGTCGGATAGAATTTAATTTGTTCACACATACAATGATAAATTATAAGATTTAATGTCAAATTATTAATTTACATCAAGAGTAAAATACATATATTTGGCGCGATTAAAATAAGTTTTTCAAGCAGATAAATATACAGAATATACTAAAAGGTGTAATTCAAACATAATATAAAATCAAAGATTTTGCAGCATTTTCTCGGTAATGAAATTATTCCAACGAGTAACATTTTCCGGTTGTAACTCAAAAGTAGAATATAAAATAATTATTCTGACAATGTGTAACTTGAATAGTAAAGCTAATGTATATGATTTTAGTCAAATATCTTTATAGTATTTTTAAATAAAATAAAAAATTATAATATTTTATTAGTAGTGAAATTATACCAACAATATATAGTGTTTCCCGTTGTAATTCAAAATCAGAATATAAAAAAAGTCATTATATAAAAAATATATAGTTGATGATTGATTAAATGTATAGTTGATGAGAAAGTGGGACACACAAAAATAAAAGTGAGTTTAAAAAAGGGTAGTTTGGTATTTTTGGTAGCGGGTGTTTTGATTAAAGATATTAAAGATATAGTTGAGAGTTGATAGTTGATAGTTTTTTTTTGATAAGCAATGTTAGTGAGAATGGGGGAATGTTAGTTTCCGGGAGTTGAACCCGGGACCTCCTTTTTGCACTCATTTGGTGCACTCCTTCGGTATCCCTTAGCTCGTAGTTGATAGTTGATAGTTGAATAGTTGGTTGATTAAATGTACAGTTGATGAGAAAGTGGAACACACAAAAATAAAAAGTGAGATAGAATAAAAAGTGAGTTAAAAAATGCTAGTTTGGTAATTTTGATAGTGGGTGTTTTGATTAACGATATACTTGATATATAGTTGATAAAAATATAGTTGATGATTGATTAAATGTATAGTTGATGAGAAAGTGGAACACACAAAAATAAAAAGTGAGTTAAAATAAAAAGTGGGTTAAAAAATGGTAGTTTGGTAATTTTGGTAGTGAGTGTTTTGATTAAAGATATAGTTGAAGTTGATAGAGTGTTCCTTCAATGACATTAAGGCATAATGTATTACTACCAAGACAGGATATTTGGGGTATATTACCACTAAGATAGGATATTTGGGGTGTTCCCGGGAACACGGGGAACACCCCCTGAATCCGCCTCTGGTTGTCTCTGTGATCAGCCCTTTTTCCCATTGTATTAAGACTTGAGGGATTTGTTGTTGGCCCTGCATCACCATCCTACAATCTAGCACAGCCGTTGGATTCAAAATTGGGCCTGTGTCATTTGTTATCAGTGGCAATGGAATATAAGGATCGTATGACTCTCCTTTAAAGGGTTTCAACTGAGAAATATGAAATACCGGGTGAATCCTGTATTTGGCAGCTCTAGCTTGTATGCTACCTTGCCCACCTTGTCTATTATTGTAAAGGGTCCAAAATACCTCATGGACAGTTTAGAGTTCTTCCTCAATGCTGCAGAAGTCTGTCTGTATGGCTGCAAACCTTACCAGAACTAATTCCCCAATCTCGAATTGCCACTCCCTTCTCTTCTTATCTGCTTGTTGTTTCATAACCTGTCGGGTCTTTCTTAGGTTTGTCTTCAACTGTTCAATGATCTCATCCCTTTAAGTCAGTTGTTCTTGAATTGTGGGAACATCAGTTAAGCTACAATTATATCTGTTTGGTACGGCAGAGTTATTGGATTGTGGTTTGTTTGGACCGGGAATCCCACAAAATGACCACCACACGCGCGCACCACCGCCGTCCGGCCAGCGCGCTGGGCTTGGGCTGAGTGGTGTATTTTATTTTCGGAAAAATAATTTTTTTTATTCCGTTGACAGTTGACTGTTTGACTCCAACGGTCATGTTGACCGAGTCAAAGGTCAAACTGTAACGGATTTTTTGGTCATAAACGTAATGTTTTTTTTTTTTTGCGAGGATTTATGATAGAGCTGTTGGCTTTTTACTCCATTCCAACAACTATTTCCCAAACCTCACCTATAAAAGGAGCCCTCACCTCCACTCGAAAATTACACAAACTTGACGATAAATCACATTCCTCAAGTTTTGTCTTTTCTCCCTAAACTTCTTTCTTCTTCTCTAGAAAGCTTAACGCATTTTCAAGCTTATTTTCTAAAGAGTGGTTTTCATAACCATATTGAGGGTGTATATCTTAGAGCGAATTTTCACGGTGCAGTGAACTTTCGTAACAGTTTCGACTAGGCTTTTTTATCCTGGGGACGTCGTGGTTGATAGCCTGCTTGCACCTTGGAGCAGTGCCACGAAACGTCTTAAAGAGAGCGACCTAGTCCGCGACTAATCCCAGTAATCTCTTCGGCTTGATTTTTGAAAACAGTGTTGTTTGAGGAAAATTCTGGCTAGGAAATACTTGTACTTAAGAGTGTCCATTGTGACCCACATCTCTTTCCTGGGAACCTACTCGGATTTGTATACTTTGACTAAAAATAATATTTTTATTGGGAAAGGGTACACCACTGATGGCATGTTCAAACTGAATGTTGAAATGAATAATACTTCTCATTTTGCTTATATGCCGTGGATTTTAATATTTGACATGCTCGTTTTTGTCATGTTAATAAATGCATTATTTCTAATATGAGCAACTTAAGATTAATCCCTAAGTTATCCTTAAATGATTTTCAAAAATGCGAATTTTGTAGTCAAGCAAAAAATACGAAAACATCGCATAAATCAGTAACGAGAGAATCTGAGCCCTTGGATCTAATTCATTCTGATTTATGCGAATTAGACGGAACGTTAACCAGAAATGGTAAACGTTATTTTATCACTTTTATTGACGACTAGTGCAGAAAAGACATTTAGCGTCGGTTATTTTCGACTTTTAGAGTCGGTTATCGCCCGACGCTAAATATCGCGATGCTAAAAGATGGATTTGGATCCTCTACTTCTACATTCTTTCAATCACTCTACACTCTCTATTTCTCTTTTAAACTATTTAAAATAATATATTTATTAAGAGAAAAAAACAAACAAGAGAGAAGATAAGAATTTAGGAAACTAACACGTCTAGCCAAGTGGTCGGGCTACCCTGAGCTACGTAGTGGGGGTCGATCCGGTTTGCTCCCGGGTTCGATTCCCGCCCGCCTTAAAAAGGCGTGTTGGCCAGCGAAATCCTTGCCGCAAATAGCGAACGGAGATTAGTCCTTCGTTGAAAGCGTTGGGACACTCCATGAATAGTCAGCAATCATCCTAAATAAAAAAAAGATAAGAATTTAGGAGGATCCAAATTTCCTACAAAGACATACAACGGTCAAAGTAAAAAATATTGGAAGCCGTTTAGCGTTAAGGACAACGGTTATAATGGAGCGCGTGGAAGGAAATACTTTCAAAACAGATATGGAAAGAAACGTTGGAAAGTGAGCCAAGAAAATCAACGGCTGTTGAAGGGTTTATAAAACAAATTTCAAAACACAATCACGAAAACATAAACACATTGTATCATCTATTCATTGTATATACTATATAGGTTATCAAATTTTCTTCTGAGCGTATCAACATAAAAGAAAAAAAAAGAGAAAACCGAAGTGGCGAATACTATAGAAGACAAAGGAGGAGAGACAAGGAACAATCGTCTCAAAGTGTTTCTGTCTTCGATTCTCTCCACTCTTAACGGTGTTTTTGGAACTTCTCAAGAACCCTTCACAACACAAATCATGACTTCTACAGCTATTCCTCCACCACTTGAACAACAACAACCAGAAAGTATTTTTCTTGTTTTCATTTTTTTGTTGCTTTCTTTTTGATTTCTGCTGTTCTAAGTGTTTCCAAGTTTAAATTTTTATGTATGCATTGAGATTTTTTGAGATGTATAAGCCGTTACTTTTGCAATGGGTACCAATTTTTAAGTTTAAATTTTTATGTAAACATTGAGATTATTGAGATGTATGATAAATTTCAAGTTTACATTTTTATGTATGCATTGGGATTTTTTGAGATGTATAAGCAGTTACTTTTTGCATTGGGTACCAATTTTTCAAGTTTAAATTTTTATGTAAACATTGAGATTATTGAGATATATGATAAATTTCTTGTGCATCTTTTTTCTGGCATGCTTTATTTCTTTCTTTCTTTCTTGTGTTTTTCCTTTCTGATTTGAGTTTTGTTTGGTTAAAGTTATATGTGAGAACGAGATTAAGGAAAAGAATGTAGTGGAAGAAGGAAGGAATAGAAGGGCACTTAAAGATATTGGCAATCTTGATGCTAAACAAGCAAAACCTAGTAAGCCTATATCAAGGTGCTGGTTTTATACTTTTATACTAATCTTTCCACTCTCAGCATTTTTTCTTTCTTTTGCCTAATTATATTTTGTTGTTGGTTGCAGGAAAGAATTAGAGAAGAATAAGGTGAATTTTTATTTCTCATTAATAAATTGAACAAGTTTTTATTTCCTTAAAATGCTGGCTATCTGTTTGATATATTGTTTGTTATGGTTTTCTAGAAGTCGAGCACTGAATTTGTCAATGCCACAACAAATGTGGAACCAACTAAGGTTCTGCCTACAGAAGTTATCGTCATTAGCTCTGATGAAGAATCTGTGGAAAAGAAAGAGATCGTTATCGTCGTTAGCTCTGATGAAGAATGTGCCGAAAAGAAAGAGATACGAGATGTTAAAGGAAAAAAGATTAGAGAAAAGTCTCCTAGAAAAAATCCAAAGACCCTTACTTCGGTCCTCTTAGCTAGAAGCGAGGTGTGTCATTTCTTTGGTTTTCTAATTATTCTTTTAATTTTTTCTTCTCGTTTGGAACGTGGTCTAATAGTAGGAACAAATTGTGTTAACTTAGGCTGCTTCTGGACAAAAGAATTTGATAGTGAACATTGATGAATCTGAAATACACAATCAATTGGCCGCAACCGATTACATTGATGACCTTTACAACTATTACAGAGCGACTGAAGTAATGTCCTATGCTTTGTGTTCTTTCTTAACTTTTTTTAACTTCAATTTTCCTATGCACTTGCTCTCTAATGTTTGAATTTGATGACACAGAATGAAATACTTGATTACATGGCTTCACAGCCAGACATAAATGACAAGATGAGATCGATCCTCGTGGACTGGTTGATAGATGTGCATCGAAAATTTGAACTCATGCCAGAAACTCTCTATCTCACTCTTAACATTGTTGATAGGTTCCTGTCCATAAAGGTTGTCCCTAGAAAGGAACTTCAGCTGGTTGGTATCAGCTCAATGCTGATTGCTTCCAAATATGAGGAGCTTTGGGCTCCAGAGGTGAAATAAATTCTCTTTTTCATGATTTCATTTTATTGATAAATAAATGCGTGGCTTTGTTAAAATAATAGTTACCTTATATATGGGGTTTTCATATGTGTATGCAGGTTAATGATTTTGCATGCGTATCAGACAATGCATATGTTAGAAAACAGATTCTTTTCATGGAGAAAACAATCTTGACAAAGCTTGAGTGGTATATAACAGTTCCCACACCTTATGTATTTCTCATTCGGTATATCAAAGCCTCAATTCCCTCTGATAAAGAGGTGTGTTAACTTCATTGGTTGATTTTGAAATTTTTCAAGTACAATGTAGAATGCTCTTCTTATTAAATTGTTAAATGCTTTTCTGTCAATATAGATGGAATGTATGGTGTTTTTCCTTGCTGAACTTTCTCTCGTGCACTATACTACTGCAACCTTATACCGCCCTTCTATGATTGCTGCTTCTGCTGTGTATGCTGCAAGATGCACCCTTAAAAGGATCCCTTTCTGGACTAATACTCTGAAGCACTACACAGGTTACTCAAAGGAACAACTAAGGTAACATTTTTGGGTTTAGTAAATTGATGTTTTGGAAATTCAACTAGATGTTGCATAGTGTATGGAAAGTAACCTTTGTTTATTTATGCTGCCAGGGATTGTGCCAAACTCATGGTCAGCTATCACACTGCTGCTCCAGAAAGCAACCTAAGGGCAGTTTACAAGAAATTCTGTAGCTTAGATCGCTGTGCTGTTGCTCTAGTTACTCCAGCAAAAACTTGTTAGCACAATCTTGAACAGATTTTAGTTTAGGTTATTTTTTGGATGACGGTATCCAGACAATGGTGGGATTTTATGACTGTTTTTTTAGGGGAGATCATTTAGGGGTATGACGGTATCCAGCAAAAAACCTATGAATGGTTTCATTTAGGGGAGATCATTGCTGGTTTAATGGATGGCTGTTTTTTTTCAAAGTAAAATTTTGAGTTTGGGAGTTGGTTAGGATTGCAATTGTTATGAGCCTGCCTTTAAGGCACATGTTGATGTAATAGGTGATGTGGCCCGTTCTGTTACTCTTGGTGAGCAAGAGAATTGGGTGTGATGAGAGGAAAGAGAAATCGAGTAGCTAAGTCACGTTTTAGGGATTTTGTGGCTATATGAGAGTGAAGAGTGAGCTAGGAAAGGCATGGAATGGTAGCCTTGGGAAGTGATGCTTCTAGTTGAATGGAATAAGCCAAGTACACTTTGAGATATCATTTGTTGGGATTCATGGAATGGTAGCCTTGGGAAATGATGCTTCTGAACTGCTGCTATGTGATGTTCTGTTTTTGTAATTGTTTTATCATGTAGGGAGATTATAATCTAGCCTTATGGTGCTCATTAGGTGTTGTTTTTTAGGTTTAGTCTATGTCTTGTCTTCTTGAACATGTTTCACATGTTACTGGTGTTTGTATTTCTTTTGTCTGTCCCTCTAGCACATCATTGTGAGTTTCCTCGGCAACCCTTCATAGTAGGTGGGTAGAGTGTATACTCAATGATGCTAAGGTTAGACCCATTAACGAAATTGCCAAATTATCAAAAAAATAGGAAAGGCATGGAATGTGTGATGTCGATATTCTCTTTCCCTTAGACTATTTGCAAGTGTACGATTCCCTTCAAGAGTTTCTATGAAGGTTGATGATTTAGTTGAATGGAATAAGCCAAGTACACTTTGAATTCCATTTCTGTGTGTCATTTACTGTTTTATTCTATTTTGCTCACTACAATTAGTTTGTAAAGCCCAGTGGTTTCTATTGAATGAAATTGAGTTTTTGTTGTATCCTGGCTTGCGGTTAGGAGACTGATATCCCGAATTTAGCTATGGCTCAGGCACAGGTTGATGGTTCATGTTGTAAAGCACAATGATTTCTATTGATGTCCTGATTTGATTGTGCACCCTCAAGAGTTAGTCGACACAAATGTGTCAGTAGAGTGATTTTTATTGAATGAAATAATCGAGTCTTTGTCTTGATTTGAGTGTGCACCCTCAACCGTCGTTAGTCGAGAGAAGGAAATGTGGTTGTTTCAACTAATTTAGTGGTTTATATTGCATGTGATGTGGGCCCTGAGTTGAATAAGTCTTCCATTGCGAGTTACTGGGAAAATTGTTGGGTTGGACTCGGTCTTGTGCTCTAATGATAGCCCATTAACTAAGGGTCATACTTCATACAACCCCTAGCTACTCACCGGACACTCCAAAATATTGTGAAAAGTCCAAAATGCCCTTAATGAAACGCACACGTTGCATTTTTTTTTCTGGGATTACGCAGGTTCGGAAGTTTGGTTTCGAACTTATGTATTTACAGACACCCCCAATTTCTGTATTTTTAAAGGTTCGGAAGTTTGGAATCGTATCGGTTTGGAACCAAATGAACGCTGAAAGCAATAAAACCAAAGCTAGTTTAAACAACAATGAATGCTGAACGAAACCAGAAAGTGTTCCTGCAAATGCTCCAGCAATAAATCCAACAATCCAACCAATTAACTTTCTCTTACTTTTCTTATGCTTGTGATCATGAACGTTGAAGGACCAGGTGTAGCAACAGGTTCAGAAGTTTGGTTCCGAACCAGTATGGTTCCAAACTTCCGAACCTTTAAAAATTCAGAAATTGGGTGGTTTGGGAGTGTTACCAATTGATACCAATTTGGATTGAAAGGGAGGGAGCTCCGTGAACAATCCTTGCTACCTCACACTAGGAGCTCCAATGGAGTTAGAATGGGGCTTGAAATATGAGTGTTAGATGCAATTACTAGAGAGAGAATATAGGAGAAGATAATATTTGGTAATGATTGATACTTCATTCAATTCCATAACAGTATTTATGAGTACAATCATAATGAGAATATTCCTCTAGATATTTAGCTAGTACACTCTTCTAGAAGTGTAGTACAATGAGAAATAAAATGTAAATGAAATGCTAAGATGTACGCAATTGTACTAACAGATAGTACATTTAGGTAAAAGTAATAAAGCAGAATAAAACCTTGAGTTATGGTTTCTGCCCGATGGTTAAGCTTTTGTTGACTTCTTTGGCACTTGGATGGTTATGCCTAAGAGTGAAGTTTGTTGATTCTTTTGGAGTGAATGTTGTGGAGACGCTGGAGGAAGCTTGAAGGGCCCCAAAAGTTGGTCGAAGACTTCTAGGAGCTATGCATCTCAACTGCTACCAATTTAGATTGTTCTTTATTCTCCTTACTTTGATAGTATCTTTGTATTGCTAATCCCAAGCTGGAAGTGTTGTGAACACCGTCCAGCTTGCGGGAGACTGTTAAAATATAGATAGTAAGCCCATTAGTTAGTTAGTAAGGCCCATTAGATAGTGACGCCATTAGATAGTAAGGTCCATTAGCTGGTTAGTATATAAAGTAGATGGTAGATCCATTTGTATGGACCCCTTCTCATTTGTAATTTTCCACTACCTTGATATAATAGACTTTTGAAGCTTTTTCTCTCTTATTTTTCATGGATGCCATGTTTTTCAACACCTCATATCAGGAAAAAGGAAGAAGAAAGTAAGATACTTGATTTGGTTAGCTACTTCGTGGGTTATTTTGGGAGCTATGATTGGTGTTATTTTTAAGGGAACTACTATAATTGTGGTGGCATTGTTTCAACGGGTAGTGAATATTTCATTGTGTTATTGGTTTATTGAAAGGGCTGGTAGAATTTCGAGTATAGTATTCTCGAGATGGTTGCATATCAAAAAAATTAGATGTTATATAGTGTTTGTGTTGGAACATTGGTGTGAATTTAAAAATTTACCAAGTCCCACATTGTTTGGACTAAGCACTTGCTTATAAGTGGGAAGTTCACACCTTTGCGCACGAAGCCGGTTATTGAAGCCTATAAAAGGGCCTTCCCCCAATTAATTCAGTACACCGAAAACTCGAAGCAGTATCGAGTTCTCTTCTCTTCTTGAGAGGTGTATATCTCGAGCGATTACTGACTGTGCAGTCATAATCGTAACTGGGCTGTTTTGTAAACAACAGTTTGTTTACAAAATTTAGAGTAAGTAACCTTTGTTTATTTGTGCTGTCAGGGATTGTGCCAAGCTCATGGCAAACAATCATTTTGCTGCTCCATAAAGTAAGCTAAGGGTTGTTTACAAGAAATGTAGTTCAAATCGTTGTGTTGCTCTTCTTACTCCAGCAAAAAACCTTGCTAGCACACACCCTTGATAAATTCTAGTTTAGGTTAAATTTTTGGATAATTGGATCAGTTATTATTATGGCTTTAAAACCTATGAATTGTTTTATTTAGGGGAGATCATTACTGTTATGATCTACGGCTTGCTTGCTTTTACGTGTGGTGCAAAAATTTGACTTTGGAACTTAGCTAATGCTGCAAAGAAATTGTTATGGCTCTGCCTCTCGGGCACAAGTTGATGATTCTTGTTGTAAAGTAAAGTGATTTGTATTGAATGGAATTGAGTCTTTGCCATGATTTTGAGTATGCAACAGATAGTTGAGAGAAACACAAGTGTGTAAGTAGAAATGATTTCATTATGTTGTTCTTGGTTGATGATGATGATGTTCATGTCACCTGACTTGTTTGATTGAGGTGCATGATGCTTACGACGTAGGTGAAAACTTGAAATGGTGATTGATGTGTGGGTGAGTGTAGAGTTTTTAAGACTCAAATATATGAAAAAAAATGCAAGTATGGTCGGAAAGGGTTCTGTCCAGTGAACTTTTCACTAGATACTGTGAAGCGTTCAATCTCTTCTCTCTAATTTTTAATATTTTTCTCTTACTCTTTGTCTTATTCAATGAGTGACTGAGATTTCATTGCATCATTAAGTCACCGGAGGTGATTCATTTCCAAATATTGTTGACTGAGTTAGTATAATTTTTAGTTTCTCAAGGAATAAGTTCAAATTCTAATGTGAGGACAATTACGATTAAAGCTAACATAATAAAGATAGTTCATTTTTTTAAAATGAAATCAAGAAAATTATATAGGTTTCCGCTTCCACACGTGTGAATAGTATTTTCCTTACTCCACGAGGAATTGTGATCCTCTCTATTTACTGGACAGTTCTAGTAGGAGAGAGATAGACACATCAAATAAAATAATATTATTTTTAAAATAATATTATTTTATTCTATGAGTCTATCTCTCTCCTACTGGAACTGTCCAGTAACTGGAGAGGATCTGAACACCTCTCCGAGTACCTTAATTGCCACTTCTAAATCATTAACGTGGATGTGTATCATGGATTCATGTCATCCTTCCACATGAATTGAAGTTAATTGAAGCAGTTACCTATCAACTACCAACCTTCTTGTTAAGTGTTTGCATTGATTGATGGCTCAAAACAGTGACACTGAATGCGAACTCTCACAATGGGATTGGGGGGGTTCGTTCTTCTCTTCTTATAGATAATTTTTCATTTAAAGTATTATCTTTAAAGTTATAAAATTTAGATAAAATCTAAATCTAAATAAAAGAATAAATGAAGGTTTACATTTCACATAAAATACAAGTGCCTTGCAACCAAAAAAATAAAAATGTATGTAAACTTCCTTGAAAACTTAACAGAAAGTAAACGAAAGAATTTATTAAAATAGTAATTTAAGTTTTAAAATTAACTGAGATGACTTTAAAATCTACAATAATAAGTAGTAGTACTTTATACAAGTCTCAACGTTTTCAGTAAAAAAAAAGTCTCAACGTCTAATGAGTTGAATAAACTTGTCACTTTTATTTTATATTAAAAAAACATAAATTGAGATGTTTTCGTCGACAACAAAGTAATTAAAAAATGTACTCACCAAGGACGGTCTGAGTGGTAACTGGGCTTGGATCCCACTCCAAAATCTTAAGTTCAATCTTGGATATCACAAAAACTCTATTGAGAGGGGAGAACTACACGGATCGACAAAGTCGGATACTCGTGGCCAGTCAGGTTCCTCGACACCGTAGATCAGTAATCGACAAAGTTGGTGGAACGCACCAATGACATGATAAAAAAAATTAAAAAATTAAAAAATGTGTTAAATTTGTTGTTAAACAAATTAATGTCAAATAAAACACAATCTGCAATTTATTATATAATTATATTAAAGAGTTGCCACTTTTGTTTTTATAAGCAAAAATAATATGACAAAAAAGATGGAAAGTGCGAGTAAAGTAAGCATTCCACAAAATAGAAGAGTTTTAAGTTTTAGGCATAAGTGTGCTGCGTGACAAACATTGTAATATATTAATGGCTTAAATATGTTTTAGGTCCCTGCAAATATAGTGTGTTTTGGTTTAAGCCCCTACAAAACTTTTTTTTAGTAAAAAGTCCTTGCAAAATACAGATTTTTGATTTAGGCCATTCTGTTAACCAAACGTTACAAAAAACACTGAGTTGACTAACAGAGTTCTGACTTGTCATTTTTTTCCTTTTCTATTTTTTTATTGCTGACTTGTAATGCCAAGTCATTATTTTTAATTTTCAAAGAACCCTAATCTTCTTCCTTCCTCCCTAATCTCACTCTCTCACCAACCATCCCTTTTCCAGAATATGCTTCCTTCCCCAACCTCAACGTTTTCTTCTCCAAATTCAACCATTTTGATTTTTGGGCGTAGTTGTAGTTGTTGTTGTTGTTGGAAGAAGAAGAGCAAAATGGGTTTCTAGGTTGTTATTGTTGGAAGAAGAATGTGTTGGGTTTCAATTTCTCTCCCTTTTTCAATTTCTGGTTAGGTTTCAGAGAAGAGAAGAATGGGTTGGGTTTCTTGGTTGATTGTTGTTGTTGTTGTTGCTGTTGGAAGAAGAAGAGCAAAATGGGTTTTTGGGTTGTACGTTGTTGTTGGAAGAAGAAGAAGAAGAATGAGAAAAAACGGGTTATAATTAAAAAATAAAATGGGTTTCTCGTTATATTTACCCAAAATAAAATGGGTTATAATTAAAAAATAAAATGGGTTTAGAGTGTGGTTTAGGGTACTAAGTCATATCTTTAGTATTTTTTACTAAATCATACTGAGCCGTTGGATGCCTATTATTTTAATGAAATGTGATCTAAGGGCTGTCACTTAAAGATGGCAGTTTTGTCATTTTACACAGCATCCATTCTGTAGCCTTCTTCTCCGCACGATCTGGTTCGCGGCGGACCACAGCATCCAATCCGACGCCGCACCACGGCATCCATCCGGCGACGTCTCCCCTTCCTCCGTCGTTCTCTCTTTCCTCTCTCTCTCTCTCTCTCTCTCTCTCTCTCTCTCTCTCTCTCTCTCTGCACTATTTTGGTACTCTGAAGAAAAGAAAGGAAAGAACGATTCAACTCTAGCTCCGTTCGCGATCTACATCGATTTGGGGGAAAGCACGAATCTGTCACCCTCCCTCTTCATCTCTTCCTAAGTTCCTGCGCATGAATTGATGAATGCTTTTGCAGAGAAAATTGCATCAAAATGGTTGGATTATATTTAATGGAATTTCTGGAATTGATTGAACCTGTTTTCTGGAATTTCTGGAATGCTACTAACCACTGTTGCACTATTCTGTGGTTAGTGGCCACTAACCACAATTATGCATATCTGTGGTTAGTGGCCATTAACCATTGGGGCGCTAGTCTGTGGTTAGTGGCCACTAACCACAGATATGCACAACACTGGTTAGTGGCCACTAACCGCAGATTAGTACAATTGTGGTTAATACTTTCTAGATGGCACAGATTTCCATAACTATTACTTGTCACTAACAATATAGCTTCTCAATAACTATTACTTCAGATTTCACGGTTAATTCATGTTGATGCAATCAGATTTCACATTTACTCCATGTTGTGATTCTGTTAATGTGTTGGTCTCAGTTTTAACCATTTTAATACTAATCTGTGGTTAGTGGCCACTAACCGCAGATTAGTACAATTGTGGTTAATACTTTCTAGATGACACAGATTTCCATAACGAAGGAGATAAACCAGAACAACATAACACACTTCATTTGATGCAAAATCATCGTCTTACAATCATCGATCAAGTCAAAACATCAGTTATAAATCAATGAATCATTGCGAATTACAATAATTATAAATACAAAACCCTAAGCTTATTTGAGTGCTTTATGAACGGCAACTGAATTCGATGAATCAGGCCTCTCTGCCACTCCCTTGGCTCCCTGCTGCTGCTACCGGACGATCATATTCCTCTCATACTCGCGCCATTTGTTGATTGAAAAGGTGCATGAATTGATGAATGCTTTTGCAGAGAAAATTGCATCAAAATGGTTGGATTATATTTAATGGAATTTCTGGAATTGATTGAACCTGTTTTCTGAAATTTCTGGAATGCTACTAACCACTGTTGCACTATTCTGTGGTTAGTGGCCACTAACCACAATTATGCATATATGTGGTTAGTGGCCACTAACCATTGGGGCGCTAGTCTGTGGTTAGTGGCCACTAACCACAGATATGCACAACACTGGTTAGTGGCCACTAACCGCAGATTAGTACAATTGTGGTTAATACTTTCTAGATGGCACAGATTTCCATAACGATTACTTGTCACTAACAATATAGCTTCTCAATAACTATTACTTCAGATTTCACGATTAATTCATGTTGATGCAATCAGATTTCACGTTTACTCCATGTTGTGATTCTGTTAATGTGTTGGTCTCAATTTTAACCATTTTAATACTAATCTGTGGTTAGTGGCCACTAACCATTGGGGCACTAGTTTGTGGTTAGTGGCCACTAACCACAGATATGCACAACACTGGTTAGTGGCCACTAACCGCAGATTAGTACAATTGTGGTTAATACTTTCTAGATGACACAGATTTCCATAACGAAGGAGATAAACCAGAACAACATAACACGACAACTGAATCCGATGAATCAGGCCTCTCTGCCACTCCCTTGGCTCCCTGCTGCTGCTGCCGGATGATCATATTCCTCTCATACTCGCGCCATTTGTTGATTGCAAAGGTGCATGCCACTGAAACCGTTCGTTAACACGACATCGCGAGGGAGGTGAACGGCAAGAGGAGAGTGGCTTACATTGATCGAGTAGAGAGGGAGGTGAACGAGAGGGAGTTGAACGACGAGAGGAGAGTGGCTTGCGGAGAAGTACGGTGGTTGTACGGTCGTATGTGTTGCACGGTGGTTCACGGTGAGAGTGTGTTGGTGGTTCACGGTGAGAGTTTGTTGAGGTGTGGGTTTTTTGAATTTGAGAGTGATATCATTAATTATTACAATATTCAAAGGAAATATGGGTAGTTACTAATCTACCCTTTAGTATTTGTTACTAAGCATTATGCTTAGTACCCTAAACCACTGCTAATATGTAGACTAACTTATAATTAAAAACAGATGTCAATAACTTAGTATCCTTAAATGGTTTATGGTTTTAAAATCTGGAAACGTAAACAACACAGATCTGGAAATGCAAACACAACAACACAAATCTGGAAATGCAAACCACACAGATATGGACGATGAAGATTCCGAGAACCACAAGGTAGAATATGAGGTAACAACAACATAACTTGTCTTCTCATTTCTTTTTTTTTTGTTCAACAAAAGCATTTTGTTGATGAACGAAAATCGATCGTTTTGATGATGAAGATCTGCAGATTTTGTTTTTATTTCGTTGAAGATGATGAAGATATGGGAAGATGAAGATCTATTGTTTCAATGGCTATTGTTTCTCATTTCCAGGAAGATGAAGATCTACTGTTTCAACGTGTACAGTCAGCATTTGAAACCCATGTGGGCTTTTTTTAACGTCAGTCTAACAGAGCTCTAACAGAATGGCTAATATCAAAACAGTGTATTTTGCAAGGACTTTTTACTAATTTTTTTGCAGGGATTTAAACCAAAACACACTATATTTGCTGGGACTAAAACATATTTAAGCCTATATTAATTAATTAATAATAATTATACTATATTATAATTATATAAGAGAGTTGCCACTCTTATTTTTTTAAGCAAAAATAATATGTCAAAAAAGATGAAAAATGCGAGTAAAGTAAGCATTGTACAGCTTGAAATGAAACATGACCAAAAATAGAAGAGTTTTAAGTTTTAGGCATAAGTGTTCTGCGTGGCAGACATTGTAATATATTAATTAATTAATTAATTAATTAATAATAATTATACTATATTAAAATTATATAAGAGAGTTGCCACTTTTGTTTTACTACCTGCGTCCCATTTTATATGTTCTTTTTAACAAAAATAAATTTGTCCCAAATTAGTTGTTTTATATTTTCAATAAAGCATTCAATACTCTTTTCCACTTTTGCCCTTCTTAATCATGACAACTTTTTATATTTAATAAATCTATTAATAATACAAACTCGTCTCCTCCTCACAGCTCACTAATCCTATGTGTCCTCACGAAAGCAATTCTAGGGGAAATATTAATTATGATAATTCAAATAATGCATTACTATTGGTCCATGTAATTAAAAAAAAATCATGAACCGCCCAATCCTATGTGTCCTCACTAATCCTTCGTGTCCTCACGAGAGCAATTCTAGGGGAAATATTAATTATGATAATTCGAATAATGCATTATTATTGGTCCATGTAATTAAAAAAAAAATCATGAACCAGCCAATTGCTCATTAAAAAAGTCGCCTACAATTTCATTTCCCTCTTCTTTTCTATTGAATTCGAATTTAAATTTAAATTTAAATACACCTTTATGGAAATAAAACAAATATGGAATTTCTGAAATAACTACTATTAATACATGTAACTAAATGCATTTTGAATAATTATTTTGTTAATTCTATTCATTTTCAAATTTCATATTTCAAAATTTCGCACCAATTATACTCACAACTTGGCACAAATTCAAATTTCAACTTTATTTAAACTTTAAAATTTAAATTTCATTTTATTTGTTTAAAGTTTCTTTAAAATTCAATTTTCAATTCTTACATAATTATACGCTCTAAAAAATTTATTATAGACTATTTTTCGTATCATTAATTCGTACACTAGGATTGTAAATTCAAAAATACAGAACTTAGTAGACTATTATTATTATTATTATTATTATTATTATTATTATTATTATTATTTATCATCGCAACAAAAAAAATATTGTGAAGACTAATAATCCAAAACAAATTAAAAGAGGGGAAATATTAATTATGATGAAAATTCGAATAATGCAGTACTATTGGTCCATGTAATTGAAAAAAAATCATGAACCAATCATTCATTAAAAAAGTCGCCTACAATTTCATTTCCCTCTTCTTTTCTATTGAATTCAAATTTAAATTTAAACTTTAAAATTCAAATTTCATAATTAATATTTTCAATTTCATTTTATTTATTTATTACCTTATTTGGGCCGTATTTATTAGGTAATTATAATTTGAATCCTGGTATATTATTATTTACTCAAGTCAACTTTAATCATAATGAATCAATATTTAATATGCATTAAGTGGCAGCCTATAATCACGTACGATTTTTATGACCTTCACACCAATTAACCCGCCCAATCAACCAAACCGGCCGCAACCCTTCATTCTTGAATGCAAAAAACCTAAACCCTACCAAAACAATTTTAGTCTATAAAAGACAGCCACCAACAAACGAAATTTCATTAGCAGTCCTATTTACATTAATCACTAAAAAGTCTTTTTTCATAAAAATTCATTTCCGTTTGTCTGTTCCTTCTTCAACGAGTTCAAAGATGAATACCAACCACATCCTCCTTTCTGATATCGTTGCTGGGCACCAACCCAGTCCCATTGTTGTACGAGTGATTCGGATGTGGCATGTCCAAGATCTAAACCGAGGACGGTCTCCACACACAAAGGAGATGGTTTTAATGGATTCCGCTGTTAGTATCATATCAATTTTACTTAGTGTGTGTGTGTGTGTCTATATATATATACATATATAGAATTGATTCATTATGAGAAAACGTAATACTAACTGTTGTGATTCTTTGTGTAGGGGAATCGCATTCAAGCAACAGTACGTAGGGAGTTGATCTATAAGTTTGATAGCATATTGCAGGAGGACTCAGTCTACAAAATTTCTTTGTTTGATGTTGGTGCTAACGTAGGTGGTTTTCGTGCGTCTTCGCACCAGTACAAGCTTAATTTTCAATTCAACACCACCGTCAGACGTGATCACCAGCCTGCTGTGCCTGCTATGATATATCGCTTCATCAATCCTAATTCGATATTCGAACCTGGGTTTAATAGCGATTATTTAGTTGGTAATCGTTATATATTTTAAATTGTTTATTAGTGTTGAATGATCAATATTTGTGATATTTAAAAACTTTAATATGTGTTTCCGATTAATCACCCAATACTATTTTCGAATCTGCCAGATTTTATTGGAATGTTGACCGAAGTGGGTACCGAACGTCACTACGAAAAGGATGGAGTGCCCTCAAAATTGGACATGCATGATTGAGCTTGATAACGAGGGGTATGCTCACTAACACGTATTTTTGGTGTTTAATATATCTATATGAATATGCTCAAGTTACATTTGTGTTAGATTCTGGTCTTGATATAACAGGTTATATCTTTAAGTTCTTAATCAATTTTTTTTTGCATTTTTATATAGATTTAAATTCAAGGTTACCCTGTTTGGTACGTTTGTTGATGAACTTAACAATTTCCTCGCATCTGGTGAGGTTGATAATGCTGTTGTTGCTGTCCTTTATGGAAAGGCAAAGGATTTTGGAGGTCAGTTTTGTTAAAAAATCTATTTCTTAGCCCGAGTCCTCCTTTGCACATCAATACTTTATTGTGTTTTATCCCATTGAGGTCGATAATGCTGTTGTCCCCCTGTTTGTGTGATTATTAATACATTATTGTGTTTTACCCCATTATTAGGTAGGACCGTGCTGCAAAATTGTATTTATACGAGCAAGGTCATTTTCGGTTTCAACTCAGCTGAGGCTATTGCAATGCGTAATAGGTAAATATGTTTCCGTAAATAATAGTTAGTTATATATATTAGCCATCTTTCATATTCAACAACTATCATGATTAGTTTCTTATATTCCATTTTTATAATGGTATTGACCAACATTATAGTATTACGAATATGGTATTATATGGTTATTACTAGTAGAATACCCGTGCATCCGCACGGGCTGAACGCGCTACGTTGCATAATTATACTCAAAGAAAAATAATAATTTGAAATGACATTGAAGTTTGGATAGTTGTAAAATATAAAGATTTGAATAGGTTTTTTGAGTTAATGGAAAATGAATAATGGGTATAAAAAAATATAACAAATATTAGCATAAAACAAAATAAGCATATATTTGTAGAGTAATGGTTCCAGACATCAAACTTGCAAACATAAGTATGTTACAAATACCAAAAAAATAACATGTGCATTTGGGAAGCAAAACAACTTAATCTATTAAAAAGTCATAAGCAAAACGGTTCCTGTGAATTAAATGTTTTATTCAGAGGGCAAGATTAAGTTGTGATCCCAAAATAGGTTATGCTGTGTTTGAGTTGGGAACCAAAACACTTCACAAAACGATTAGCCTGCCAAATTATAATGTCAAAGAAAAGATTATATATAGTTTAAAAAAGAGAAATGACTAAGAAATGCAAAATAACTTTTCTGTTTTGAACATGTTGTACAAAGTCTTAAACATGTTATACATAGTACCCAAGAGACACATTAACACATCAAAGTATTATCAAAGTCTTAAAGATAATAAGATGTGACTCAATCATCCAAATTAATCACAATTGGGTTTTAAGTTTGCTCTAAGAAAGTTATATTCAGGATGTTGAACTTGAAGAGGTTGAGGTTGTCTACACATCATTCTAAGAATATAATTACTTGATATTGGCACATGGATCACTTGCCGAAGGCAACCACCATTTAAGAACTGCTATGAGCAGATTACCATAAATTAGAAAGAAAATATCACTTCAAAGAGAACTAATAGATGAAGAGCAAAATCAGTAACTATACTTGGTTGGAAGAGGTATTGTTAGAGATTCAAATATCATTGCATGTGGGAATGAAGTTGATGCCCGTATTGTTCCAATGCAAATCTCTTCATCCCAGTTTTGATGGAATTCCTAAAACAAAAGGGTAACAATGAAGCATTGCAATTCCAAACACAATGAGAAATTTTAGAGTAATAATGCAAGTACACAACTCATCCTATTCTATTATGCAACAATGCAAGTGAGCTCAACGTGCTTCTAAGTCAAATGAGTAAAGTGGCTTTAATAACAAAGGCTCTAGTCCAGGAAGTATTTGCTTAAAAAAGAAATACTTGTGACATGGTTTTGCGCCTTTTATTTGCAATGTTTCTCAGAGAAGTAAGTAAAGGCTCCAGTCCTGCAAGTATTTGCTTAAATAGCAATGCCCTGTGAATTTGCAATTAATAACAAAGGTACGACAGAAAAGTTAATAATGCATTGGGCTATAAAGTTAATCAGTAAATAATGTTCAAAAATATTTGCATTAACGTCAACACACACCTTGGCCCGGTTGGGAGTTGAGATGGTGAATATTTCCCAGTAAGCATTCCAAGTCCTAGAGGACTATAAGCAATCATGCGAATACCAAGAGCATCACATATGCTCTTGATCTCTAGTTGATCTTTCCCCATGCTTAGCAAAGGAAATTGTACCTGAAATGTTGAAATTATAAAGAAGATCAATGAGGAAAGACAATAGTCGCATAGTTGTGAATGAATCAGTAGTTCAGTACTGCTTTGAGAGTTATTCTGGCAACTCATGTTCATTTAACTTATATGTCATTTAGTTAGAAACTCAGTGAGGCATGACACTATATTATAATTGCTAGCTCTAATATAAGTTCATTTTCTCAAAATTTGAATGTTAAACATCATAATTCTGCATAATAACCTTATACCTGGGCTGAGCATAAGGGGACTCCATGGTCTTTCAGGTAATCATGTATCTTCAGAAGCTGTTTTGGTCCGTAATTACTTACTCCAACAGCTTGAACTAAACCCTAAAGGACAATACAAATATGAGCACAGAAATTTTGCTAATTCCTGTCATACATGAATTATAGTAACGTTTTCAAATTTTAATCACCTAAGGTCTTATGTACATACGTACATACTAAATAATCCTAGTATTCAACATAAATTATAGTAACCTTGTCATACATTGCCACAAAACCATCCCAAAGAGCTGATTCCTGGAAAGGAGCATAATTTGCAGTTGACCAATGTAGTTGTCCTATCCCAATTTGTTCAATCTGCATTCTATCTAGTGACGCCCTGAAAGTTTATTTCATTAAAGTTCAACATCATAGTCATAGGAAAAGAAAGATATGAAGCAGATATTTCTTAATTCTTAGGAAGCTGAAAGGGCTTGATAGGCAGAATTGGAAGATAAGATATGTATAGAAAAAGAATACTTGCAAGCATCGACAAACTGCCCTGGTGTTAGGCGCCATGGATATGCTGCAAACTTAGTATCAAACTGCCCTGGCTTTAACAAAAAAGAAACCAAAATATTATTTGAAGAAGTAAAATGAAACCCACAAACATGTGAACGACAGACAAATGAGTATATAAAATCAGTAAGATTTCTCAATTCAGCCAGTAAGATTTGCAGATATGAAATTAGTATATAAAATCAGTAAAGATTTCTCAATTCAACCAAATGGATAAGGACTCTTCAATCTTTACATTGTTCAAAAACTTAGTTCTTCTTCCTTTACTTCAAATGGTCACATTATCAGCTTTGGGGTGAGCCTCCTCTGTCCTAAATACTCAATTGCATCCTTTATTTCCTTTTAAAAAGAGAGAAAATAAGTAAAACATAAGGATTAAACAGCATATCAATTAGTTATAATTAGAACGATGGGAAAGAAAGAGGCTAGATTAAGTATGAAATAAAGAGAATAAGAAGAAGAATGCTCACCCAAACAAATTGAAACTACAGTGGCCCAAAGAAAATGAAAGAGGAACAAAGACAGCTGAGATTTGAGGAAGAGATAGCGACCTCCCCTCTCTTTCCTACTTCTCGTTGCTCCTTTTCTCCCTCTTGGTCTCTCTCTTTCATCGTCTCTTTTCTCTCCTAGCAACTATAACATTGATTGAAATCTACAAAAAAAAATGGATAAAATCACTTCCCAAAGAAAATGAAACTGAGACAGGAAATCAGAGCTAACAGAAATGGACAGTAGCAATTAGTTACTCATACTACACTGACTTGTAGTTGATCATAAGTGAATCAAAAAACATTAACATGAGCATCAAATCCTTAATTTTATCCAGAATGTTCAATAGAAGGAAAAAAAGACACAAAAGGCACAAAGAACACACCTACGGGTACAAAAGTAAAATCAACAATTCTTTTCTCAATATTCCTCACAATTTCATCACGTCCTCTCGCCAAAAAGGTTCCAGAACTTGTCCGAACTCTAAACGCAAAAGAAACATGTAAAAAAAGGTTTTTCATCAATGAAGATGCAAGTGCATTGTAAACAAAGCAGCTAAGCTTCAGTATATGGGAAGTGAAAACGTTTTGACATTAATACTGTCTACAATATACAATGGGACATGAACCTCAAACTATATGATTAAACACAATATAACCACATCATGTCAAAACTGATAAATGTATTTTAAATGTGTCAATCGATAAATGTATTTTAAATGTTATGTTATACAGACTTTAGGATAACTGAAAAAAGAGAAAATCCTAAACCCAAATATGAAAGACACGTGAACTTCCAATAGCAACATAACTGAATAGAGAAGAAAACAGTTAGACAATAACACATGAAACCATATACTACAACAGCCAGTACTAACAAAAAATACACTTCAACAGGAAACAACTGAGATGGTTCGAAGTTGCCTTTGAGGAAACCAAAATAAGGTCATAAATTAACTGAATATGCAGAATCATGTTTGAAGCATACATAAATCTAGCAGAATCTTGCAAGATACAACAACAGACTCTTCATTAAACATTTAATAAAAATGATGGCAATGACAAATTACAAAATGGAAGTAATTACCTAGAACCACTCCAGTATTAGCTAGCAAAAAACACCCAGTTGCTGAAACCACCACAAATCTAACCTGACAGTGCAGATAATCAATCTCTGAAATAGATAATGCAGCAACCACTTTTAAATGAATACTGATATATTGGCGACA
Source organism: Astragalus membranaceus (assembly GCA_039519185.1). NCBI lineage: Eukaryota > Viridiplantae > Streptophyta > Magnoliopsida > Fabales > Fabaceae > Astragalus > Astragalus membranaceus. Next base: position 171,526,577 of record CM076849.1, read on the forward strand.
GAAATGAGAGGAAACCACAAAATATAAACAGATCTTGAAAACTAAAATAGAAACACATGCCAAGTCTAAAACTGAATACTAATTTTTACCAATTTCATAACTGAATACAGATATTGAAAACTGAAATAGAAATACTCATATAGAAATAACACAACAGATAATGCATCAACCACTTTCAAATGAATAAACTGATATATTGGCGACAGAAATGAGAGGAAACCACAAAATATAAACAGATCTTGAAAACTAAAATAGAAACACATGCCAAGTCTAAAACTGAATACCATTTTTACCAATTTCAGAATTGAATACAGATATTGAAAACTGAAATAGAAATAACCTCTATCAAACTGAAACAGCCAGTAAGTTTTAACATAATAGAGAATCTCTACATTGCACACTTCATCAACATAATAAAACCAAAAATACACGTCAATAGGAAAACAAAACCAAAATCAAAGCTTATAACCAAAAGCAGAGCTTATAACAAAAATCAGACGTTATACATGTAACAAAAACAGAGCTTATCTCCTCAAAGTTGTGTCTTTCACAAATTTCGAACCTAATAACAGCAAAATAAAACTGAAAACTGTATTGAAAACTGAATATATAGCAATATCATGAAGAAAAAATGTATTGAAAACTGAATATAAAACTGAAAACTGAAAACTGAATATAAAACTGAATATAAAACTGAAAACTGTATTGAAAACTGAATATATTGAAAACTGAATATAAAACTGAAAACTGTATTAAAAATACAAACAAAAGCAATTCATAAATAGCAATATCATCAAGAAAAAATGTATTGAAAACTGAATATATGATTGAGTGTATTTACTGTCATCTGAGTTTTCAGACTCAAACATGAGGTAACCAATTTATTATTGAATTCGGTTATCTAGTTAAATGAAATCAAATGATCAGCTTTGTAAACAATAAATCAAATGATTGATGGATAATTCTAGTGTAGATCAGATACCCCAATAATAACACGTTTGTGCATACTAAACAAATTTATTAGTATCAATCTAAATGCCACAAAATTTATTAGTATCAATCTAGCAATAATACAAAGGCAGAACTGTTTTAAATTGGAAAATGTGCACCAACATGAAAATAACAAACAATAAGTATATTTATTCTTATAGTTCCAGAACAATAAAACATACTAACATCAAACTGTTTTTTAGTATCAATGTTCTCACTTAATACCTGTAATGAACAGTTACGGTTTTGTTGAATCTCTCCTCAAAGTTGTGTCTTTCACAAAAGCCAAACCTAATAACAGCAAAAAAAACCACAAAAGCTATCAAAATCAAAAAACAAATATCAGTTAGAGGAAATAAACAGAGGAAATCACAAAAGCTATGAAAATCAAAAAACAAATATCAGTTTTCTGAAAAACCTAGGCAGCGAAATACCTGTTTTGCTTGGATTAGGGTTGGCAGAGTAAGGTTTAGGAGGGGTTTCGAAATGGATGGGGTTCCAGTTTTGATTTTATCGTGAATAAGTTTAGGGTTTTGCGAAATGCTGGTCTGAGAGAATAGTGAGAAGATGGGGTTCGATTTATGGGTTTTTCAGAGGAGAGTGAACTTTCAGATGATAAAAGAAAAAGAAATGGAAGAAGAAAAACAGAGGTCCTTCATGTTCGCGAATGAAAGCATCGCGAGAAAGAAAGGAAAGCAGAGAGGGTTTAGAGTGAGGGATTGAAAGAACTTCGAGAGGGAGAAGAAGAGAGGGTTCAGAGTGAGGGAAACCAGAGTTGGTTCAGAGTGAGGGAAAGCAGTGAGGGTTGCGATAGTGAGAAGAAAGAGAGGTTAGAGAGTGTGAATAGTGGAATAAGCGTGAGAGGGAGAGAACAGGGAGAAGTGTTGAAAGAAGAGGGAGAAGCGTGAGAGGGAGAGAACAGGGAGAAGTGTTTGAAAAGATCTGGAAAGTCAAACTGTTGAAAGAAGAGGGAAAATTGAACTTTCAGTGATGAGTGAAAGACTATTTTGTCGCTAAAAAAGCCAAGTGTCAAGTTTGCCAAATGGGTCAATGTGTAATTTCATAGGTGGTCTCTTTGTATCAATATAGTGGAGATATATATATAATAGTTATCTATATATACTGTAGTTGATGAGTGTTGCGTTAAAAACACACTTAGAGCAAGTGTACTCTTTCGTAGAAGTAATATAAAAGATTATCGTCTCCACAAGGATTAATTAACAAGTACCAAACTAGTCGAGATTATTTAATGTTTAGACGAACCAATATTTTGATGATTGTAGAAACTAAATAAAAAAGAAATAAATAACAATAATTAAAATACTAAATTTAATCGATGGAGAGAGGTCTAGGGTCACGGTTTCACTTGCAAGCTTCGATTCCCCTATGTCTAATTCCTACCTGAATTCCCTTATTTTACTTAATTACCAATCCCTTTACTAAAACTATTAATCCGTTTGGTCATTCGCGATTAATATTCTTTTTCCTAAATTAACCCTCGTTTGGTCATGCAAGAATTTAAATTCAGGAAAAGCATAAAGAGCAAAAAGTTTGAATGATTGGAAGACTAAATTATGGTTTGGTCATGCCCTAATTATAGCCCCAATTATCCTATAGGTCCACCAACTAATTGCAGTACGGTCGCTGATCAACTAATTGATTATAAACATGCAAAGGGTAGCTAATCCTAATCATGTGATAAAAACAATAGGACAATATTAATTAAAATAAAAACAGGAATTCAAACCAGAAATTAGAACATAAAAAGGTCTCTAAACATTCAAGATCCACCTAAGACCCTAGAAGAGGATTTAGCTATCCATAGTGTTTGAGAACAATAAAATAAAATTAGGAGTCATAAATTACAGAGATAAAAATAACCCGGAATAGAGAAATTTCTGATCCTGAAAATTTAGTCTCCTTTTTCTGCTCCAGAGCTCTCTCACGGTGTCAATAACAGGTATCCAAAACCTCTCCTATGTGTTGCCGGCGGTACTGTTGCTGTGCGTGGTTTCTCCTTTGTGAATGTACCGTCCCTCCCTTCCTTCGGCTACTGTTCTTTTTTTAATTTAATTATCCACCCCCTTTCTCACGCGGCTACTGTTTCTCTATATGTTGCCAATTCACGTTTTCTTTCTCTCCAAGCATCATGTGGATTATCATTACTTGGGCCTTCCTTCTCTCTTGGCCCAATTCCAATCCAATAAATCTCTCAATAATATATATATATATATATATATATATATATATATATATATATATATATATTTATATATATATAACTTTTAAGTTGCTTTAATTTGGATTCTTATTCTTTTTCTTATTTTCTTCTTTTCTGCAGAATAAAGAGCAAATTAAGTCAGTAGTATATATTATTACTAACAATTGCTCTAAAAATGACCCAAAAGTATCTCTAAAAAATACACTAAATTGGAGTTTATCAATGAGGGTTTACACAAGGTATATTATAGTTAGGCTTAAATATGTTTTAGGCCCCTGCAAATATAGGGTGTTTTGGTTTAAGCCCCTGCAAATTTTTTTTTTTGTTATAAGCCCTTATATGACTAAAATGTTAGCCTTAACATGGAATGCTATGATTGCTGGATATGTTGAGAAGGGCTTATAACAAAATATTTCATTTTGCAATGGTTTTTAACAAAAAAATTTTTTGCAGGGACTTAAACCAAAACACCCTATATTTGCAGGGGCCTAAAACATATTTAAGCCTTATAGTTATCCATATCTAACGTTTAGAAGTTTTTCTGTATCCAGTGAAGTTCCCATGCATACAATATTTTTCTGTATGCCAGTCTAATGAAAATGCTGAGGTGCAAGGGGAGTGGTTCACTACAGAATTTCTGAATGAGGTAAAATGTTCTGGTTTACCTAATCACAAACTACATCTCAAAGTGGGTGTTCCTATTATACTAATGAGAAATATTGATCAAGGAGCTGGATTATGTAACGGGACAAGGCTACTGGTAAACACACTTGGAAACTATGTCATCGGTGCTACCGTATTAACCGGGACTAATATTGGATTGAAGATATGCATCCCAAGAATGAATTTGGTACCCTCTGATCCTGGCCTTCCGTTCAAATTTCAGAGAAGGCAATTCCCGGTCGCTTTATGTTTTGCTATGACAATTAACAAGAGCCAAGGCCAATCACTCTCACATGTAGGGCTGTATCTTTCTAAACCATTTTTCACACATGGACAGTTATACGTGGCTATTTCAAGAGTGAAGACAAGGAATGGTTTGAAAATGTTGATCTTCAACGATGATGAAAAGGTTTGCAAGTCTACAAGAGAGGTTTTTGATAATCTTTAGTGCTTTCATAGAGCATACATGTTTTTGCAAGACCGAGTGTTTTAAGTCTTCGATATTTAACATTAGATTAAATTTAGCACATTTTATTTATCATGATTCATTTTAGCCCATGACTTCTCCGTAAGTGTTAAAATTTAGTCCATACAATATATATATTCAGTCCCCGTACGTTGTAAAAAAGGGCTTATTTGAATCACTAATATAATTGGTCTGTTCTAAATTGAAAATTTGTAAATGTCAAAGACTACAATGAACGCAATAGAAATTTCATAAACTAAATAGTCTATTACCAAAATTTTAAAGTAGGTTTCCAAAAAATTAAATAATTTTGAATAATTTAAATGACCTAACATAAGACGTCTCCTTCGTTTTTGTTATTCTTTTTCATAACTTAATAAATTTAGAGAAAATGTTTATAATATCCTATAGTGGTTCTACAGTATCATACTTTTTCTATAACTAATATACTATGGAACATTGCTCCCCGTGCGATGCACGGGTTTCATACTAGTGATTCACATTTATCTATGTAGAGAGATAAATAGTTAGTCCATCCGTTTTCAAATATAAGCAAATATATCCACTTTTTCTTGTTACTAAATAAAAGCAAGTCAAAGTTTTTTTCATATAATATGTCAACTTTACCCCTATTTATGACACTACTTTTACTTTTACCAATGCACAATTTGTTTTATTACACTGCTTTTACTTTTACCAATGCAAGAATAAATAGGGGTATTATAGGAATAATACTTCTTTTTCTAACTTTTTTTAAAAAATGTGTCTAGCCGCTATTTGCTTATACTTGAAAACGGAGGAAATAAATGGTAAATTAGACAATATTTTTTATAAAATCTAGACTATTAAGTATTTTTCTTAAGAGGTGTGTAAAAACCTTAGGGTATGTTTGGGAGGGGGATTTTGGAGGGTTTAGGAGGGGAGGTCTTTAGAGAGCTTCATCTATATTTTAATATATATATTTGAGATTTTAGAAAATTGAAAAAATAATATGATAGATAATGAGAACACATTGTTAATCACACTCCATTTTTGTTTAGAAACATTTTATAGCTTCCTAAATTTAGAATTAAAAATCAAGCACTCCCTTCCTAAACCCTCCATCCAAACATACCCTTAAACTACTTATAAAATGAGACGAAGGTAGTATCTAAGCAAAAATAATACCGAGAAAAAGATGAAAAATGCAAGTAAATTGAGCATTGGACAATTTGAAATGAAACGTGACCAAAAATAGAAAAGTTTTAAGTTTTAAACATAAGCGTGCTGCGTGACAAACATTGTAATATATTAACTAATAATAATTTTACTATATTATATAAAAGAGTTGACACTTTTGTTTTTTTTAAGAAAAAAATAATATGGCAAAAAAATGGAAAGTGCAAGTAAAGTAAGCATCGCACAGCTTGAAATGAAAGGCGACCAAAAATAGAAGTGTTTTAAGTTTTTAACATAAGCCGATAAGCGTGCTAGGTGACAAACATTGTAATATAAATTAACTAACTAATAATAATATTAGTATTTTTGGTCAAAAAATAATATTAGTATTTAATATTAATAATGTGACACATGCTAACTTAATAATCTAAGTCTAGTCGACAAAACTAGTTGAATTTAAGGCTGTTGTTGGTCGTAACAACATGACATAAACACAGACATCACAAAACGTTGATACTAACGGAGTGGGACCCACATCACCCACGGACGGAAACACAAGCTATTCTCTTTCCCTTCCCTTTTTAGTTCTTTCTTTACACATAAAGCAACCTTCTCTCTCTAACCATCAACTGCTTCCCGTTGTTGGATTGGATTGGAATACTAATAATCAAATTGCAGCAACTTTGCATCTGCTCCTAGAAAAATCACATGCTTAACTTCTTCATTTTTCAGCTTCTCATGATCTGTAAGTAAAACCTTTCTTTTAATCTTTCTTGTTGTTTTTTCATCATTTCTTCAACTTATATAAAAAAAAATATAAAAGAGTGAACAATAAGGAAATTAGGGTTCAGTTTCATTGTCAAGAAACCTTACAATTTGTCTTTACTCCAATAACAACCTTAATGCTACTGCACTATATCATATAAGCTCAATTTGTAAGTTGCATATCTAGTGTATGTTGAAATTACTTTAGCTAAAGGTTGAAATTTTTTGTGATTGGTAGAGGGAATTGGTTTGGTTGTGAGAGATGACAAGGGTGACTCCTGATTTTGGTTACACTATGCAAAAGGAGGCAGTGCCTGCAGTATCTTCTGATGTGATATTTTCTTCAAGTCGGTTTCCTAATTACAGAATTGGAGCTAATAATCAGATTATGGAGACAAAGGATGATCCTAAAGTGATATCTATGAAGGAGGTTGTTGCCCGTGAGACTGCTCAGTTGTTGGAACAACAGAATCGTCTATCGGTTCGTGATCTTGCTAGTAAGTTTGAGAAGGGTTTGGCAGCTGCTGCTAAGTTGTCTGAAGAGGTCTGTCCCTTCTTTCTGATTGAAACTCAAATTTTATTGCATAGTACTATAATTATATATTTATATTAGTGCTTCGTTTTGGAGAGTTTTGCATCCATAAATTTTATTGTGTAGTTTTACAATTTATATAACTAAGATTCTAAATTGCGTTTGAGGTCATTTTGCGATGCTTATGATTGATGCGGCCTCACTTGTGATTGCGATACGATTGCAAAAATCCCCAAAACCGTGCTGGAGCCACAATTGCAAATTGCAATTGAAAATCTTAGAAATAAGGAAGATCATATTTTCCAAAAGAAGTTAATGTCACTTATTTTAATCAAGTTTTTCATATGCTGGTGAAATTCAGGCCAGGCTTAGAGAAGCAGCATCACTGGAAAAACATGTTCTCTTGAAGAAACTTAGAGATTCACTTGACTCCTTAAAGGGACGTGTGGCAGGTAGAAACAAGGATGATGTGGAGGAAGCAATTGCTATGGTGAGTTCTTTTTCGGGGAAAAAAAATAGGAACTTATGTACTTCACAGTATTTCTTATTCTTCCTACTAACCAGTTGTTTGTATTTAATTTAGTTATATGCTTAAAGAAATTCTTATGAAGTTGACTTTGTAAATATATATTCTTGTTTTCCCCAAAGAGTGTGTATGTGAATGAAAATTCATTGAGAATAAACTTGAGGATGGTATGTGTGAATATATATATTCTGTGCATTCTTCAGGTTGAAGCTCTTGCATTTCAATTGACTCAAAGGGAAGGAGAACTAATACAAGAGAAAGCGGAGGTGAAGAAACTGGCAAATTTTCTTAAGCAGGTGATGTTAGTTAACTTATTTTACTCAATACCTGAATTAGTTTTATTATGGTAATGAATGGAATATTTCATATTATGGACTTCACTTCGATAAATACATTAGCTTCCATGTTATGAAATAGATTTTCCTGAATTATATCCTCTGCATGTGCTGAGAGTTTTTAGATTCATTTCTAGGCTTCTGAAGATGCTAAGAAAATTGTTGACGAGGAAAGAGCTTTTGCTCGTGCTGAAATAGATAATGCCAGATCAGCAGTTCAGAGAGTGGAAGAGGCACTTCAAGAACATGAGAGAATGTCTCAAGCTTCAGGGAAGCAGGTTTGTGCTATTTACTCGTCTTTTTCGATGTGATAAAATAGGGTAGTTTATGTATCTCTTTATGCCTTAGTGATAAATGCCTTAGACTTAATATTGCTTGTTTTCATATTCACATATTTTTCTGTAATACACTTACCTGAAATTATAATGAATATAAACAAACATTAAAGATTAGTGTTAACTTAGTAATTTTCATTTGGATTTGGTTCCATGGGGACTTTAGGACGTGGAACAATTAATGAAGGAAGTTCAAGAAGCTCGAAGAATCAAAATGCTGCATCAGCCAAGCAAGGTATATTATATATATGATATACGTGTCGCAATGCCGTCCCATGTTGAATTGGATTTCTTTCACTTATTTTCTTCGACTTCATATTTGCAAATTATTAACAATTTCATCAAGTTATTTCAACAAAATGAGTATGTTGATTGTTGATCCATTTGTAGGTCATGGATATGGAACACGAGCTTCGAGCATTGAGGGCTCAACTTGCGGAGAAGACTAGACATTATCTTCGACTTCAAAAAGAGGTATGCGTATCATCTTTCAAATTTGCTTTACTTGACCATTTTTAATAATATGAATTAGAGTTTGATCGTTATTATACTTTATTTCATACTTTATTCTTGACTTAAGTGAATAATTGATAAATTTCTTTGATTAAATTGTTGTATGATTGTCTTCCTTTGTAAGCTTCTTTCGCTGATTATTGCTAATGATATCTTCCAGTTAACAAGAACAAAGAGAGGAGAGGAAAATGTTCCACATTTATATGAACTTGAAGGGAATGAAACCTTAGGTTCTTATTTGCAAATTCAGCCTTGCTCTGATAATGCCCCTGAAGTTTCAAAACGTTCAATTCAATGGTATCGTGTATCATCTGACGGTGCCAAAAAAGAACTTATTTCAGGTATTTCACTTTAGCATGATGAATATTCGTTGAAGACGATATTCTCATTTGCCGTGCTTTTATGTTGAGCATGCAAGTTATCTTTGCTTATCATATAATAAAACTTTTTTTGTCAGGAGCCACCAAATCAGTTTATGCCCCGGAACCTTTCGATGTTGGACGCATATTGCAAGTTGATATTATTTCAGAGAGCCAGTGTATCGTACTTTCAACCACTGGTCCAATAGATCCAGGTCTGGTTTCATTGAGTTTTGTATATTTGTTTCTATTTAAACTGCGAAGTTGTTGCCTTATCGGTTTTAGGAGACGTAGACGTGATTACATCGCACAATCAAGTTGAGCTTAAATTGCTTTTATAACTTATGCAGCTGCTGGTTTGGGAACTTATGTAGAGGCACTTGTGCGAAAACATGACACTGAATTCAATGTATGTTTCATTCTGATAAACTGTAGTTGTCTTCTACTTTGTCCTTCATATTTCAAATTTCAATATAAAAGTTTAGAAGTCAAATCTAGTCAAATTTTTTGTGATAATAATATTATAGTTGTATTTAATATTTTGCAGGTACTTGTAACTCAAATGAATGGTTTACATCATCCAACTGAATCTATTCATATACTTCATGTTGGAAAGATGAGGATGAAACTCTGTAAAGGAAAGGCAACAATTGCCAAATCATATTATTCAAGTTCAATGCAGGTATTTCAAATTGTCATTGCTGTCTAGTTCAAGATGATATTTTCCCTGTTGTGTGTTATTCACAATAAACTTTGGTCATGTTTTTTAGCTTTGTGGGGTTCGAGGCGGTGGAAATGCTGCGGCACAGGCACTATTTTGGCAGCCAAAACAAGGACAGTCTTTTGTAATAGCTTTTGAATCAGAGCGAGAAAGGAATGCAGCCATCATGCTTGCAAGGAGATTCGCATTCGACTGTAATGTACGTTTTCCCAAATACTTTATAACTTTTGTGCTCAGTCTTTTTTCGATTCGAAATTGAGAAATCATCCTTTCTATGTCCTTTATGTTTTTCTTTCTCGGTCCCGGTTGCTAAATTACCAATGCATATAAATGCCAGATCATGCTTGCTGGACCAGATGACAGAGCTCCTCTAGGAACATGATGAGCCTCCTTAAATTTTACTCCACCCCCACCCCCTGTAATTATCCGAGTTTTTTCAACCTTGTATTATAAGTGTTAACGTTAAAACGTGCTTTGTTATATTGGTAAGTTGGTAATTATCAATACGTCATGATCAGAATCATCTATATATGATATTGTTTCACAAACTCTCCAAGGCAGTTTTTGATTTGCCTTTGTGAGTGGCAGTTAATGTAAGTTTTATAGGTCACATTATAGAATGGTGGCAGCAATATGTCCAATGTTTGAGGTGCTAATTGATTGTATTTGATCGACAGACAATTATTATGAGAGTTCTAATTGTATTTGTCTATCTATGGACACTGACTGGCCTTTGTGGACAGGAAATTTGTGAATTTTTTCACTATGTAATATTTTAGTGCTAGATTTGTTGTTGTTTACTGAAACCTCGTATTATTAGTTGTTTAGCTATTTGTTTGGTATGTTTGTGGGTAAAAAAAAAGCTACTATTTGTTTGGTCACATGTTTGCACCAGTGTAATTTGAGCTGGAATCTACTTCATTGATTGAATAGAACCTAAAAAGCTAAGTTTGATGCATAGGAAAGAGAGGAGGAGAGTATAATTTAAACACTTCTTAAGGGGAGGGGAGTGAATTTCTCCATAAAAATTAAGATGTTTTGGTTTTTTAATTTGTTGTTTTGTTCATGTTTTTTATTCAATTTTAGGGTAAAAGTATTTACACATTTATTTATTTCCATGTAATCAAACAAGGGCATTGAAAATCACTTGGTCCAGCGCAAGTGGTTGGTGTGAGTGTTGTAAACTCCGGTCACCAAGTTCAATTGCATTCATTTTCTTCATATATAAATCATAAAATTCACTCTCTTTTTCAGTTCATATGCAGTGTTATGGGTGTTGTTTGGTCATTAAATTTTGGGTGCTCTAGGCAAACTAAAGCAAGGACTAAAGCAAGTAACTAACTAGATAAAATGTATATTTGCAAGGAATAAAGCAAAGAGACCTTTTCTCCTTTGATTAAGCCTATAACAGTGAGGACAATACTCACTCTGGCAGTCTCTCAAAGATGGCCTTTATTGCAACTTGATGTGAACAATGCGTTCCTTAATAGAACTCTTGAAGAAGAGGTGTTCATGGTTCAACCTCCTGGCTTTGAGTCTAGTGACAAGACATTGGTGTGCAAATTAAACAAGGCCCTCTATGGCCTCAAATAGGCCCCCAGAGCCTGGTTTGAGAAGTTACAAAGTTCTCTTCTTCAACTTGGCTTCAAATCAAGCAAATGTGATCCCTCTTTGTTCATCCTTCACAAAGGAACCATCAAAATCTACATGTTGGTCTATGTTGATGATATTATCATCACTGGCAGTGACATTACATTCATAAGGACTGTTATCTCACAACTAAATGCTGCATTCTCCTTGAAGGATCTAGGTACACTTGATTATTTCCTAGATATTGAAGTTAAACATCAAGCTGATGGCTCACTTCAGCTCACTCAAGGCAAATACATTCGTGACATTCTGTTCAAACACAATCTGCATGAAGCACACACCTTCTCTACACCTATGGTTGCAGGCAGCAAACTCTGCAAAACAGGCTCAGATGACTTCAGTGATCCTTTTCTATACAGGTCAACAGTGGGTGCCTTGCAATATGCTACAATTACATGCCCAGATATCAGCTTTGCAGTCAACAAGGTCTGCCAGTTCATGTCCAAACCACTAGACAGTCATTGGGTGGCAGTTAAGAGAATCCTTCGTTACTTGAAGGGCACCATCTCGTGGGGTCTTCATCTCAGGCCAACTCTAACAGTCCCTGTCTCACTCACTGCTTACAGTGATGCTGACTGGGGATCTGATACAGATGATCGACGTTCAGCCTCTGGTGCTCGTGTCTTCCTTGGCAACAATTTGGTGTCCTGGTGGGCTAAGAAACAGGCAGTTGTATCTCGCTCCAGCACTGAAGCAGAATACAGAGCTGTTGCTCTAGCCACTACTGAACTGTTATGGTTACAATCACTACTTACTGAATTGGGAATTCCCAACACTACTCCCACTATTCTCTGTGACAACCTCAACACCATATCCTTGGCACACAATCCTGTCTTGCACGCCCGTACCAAACACATGGAGCTTGACTTCTTCTTCCTAAGAGAAAAAGTGCTGCAGAAGCAACTCAGAGTCCTTCATGTTCCTGGCAAAGATCAGTATGCAGATATCATGACAAAGCCTCTTCCACCTGCTTTGTTTGAAGCTTTCAGGACCAAGCTAACTGTGTGCACAACCCCCAGTTAGGCTTGAGGGGGAGTATTAGAGAATAGGTCAATCTATTCACTTAGTATACGGTGCACCCCAGTGCACCTCCCCACATTGAATCCTCTCCATGTAACTAACTGATTGAGAATAAACTCAATCAGTTAGAATCCCCAACTCTGAGCTTGCATTTCTAAAGCAAGTATATATACTTGCCATTCATTGTAGGCTAAAGTGCTCCCGGGGTCCCTTATCTTTATTTAAAGTAACGATTTGGTCCTTTATCTTTTTTTTGTCCCAAATCAGTCCTTTATGTTTTAAATTTTTGACACAAAAATCCTTTTCTGTCCCAAATCAGTCATTTATGTTTCAAATTTTTAACACATAAATCCTTTTTTTTGACACATAAATCAGCACCGTTAACGGAAAAGGATTTATGTGTCAAAAATTTGAAAGATAAAGGACTTATTTGGGACAAAAAAAATATAAAGGACTAATTCGTTACTTTAAATAAAGATAAGGGACCCCAGGAGCACTTTAGCCTTCATTGTAAATCAAACACGGAAAGATAAATGAAATTCAATTAGCATATGTCTCTCTCTTCTATCACTTAGTTCAATAGTTAGAGTCAAAAAGTATCCAACTATATGATCATATATAGTGACCATCAAACCCTTCAAGCTTGCTATTCAGTCAAACGTCAAAATTCATATAATACATTTTTTAGTATATTTCTTTGTTAGATATGCAAAGAGATGGGGCAGCTTTGCTTATGAGATTCTTTTTTCCTCTTTATTTTCTCTAAGGAGTATTTCATATCCTTTTTTTCTTTTACTTCTTTGTTTTCCTCATCTAATAATAATAATAATAATAATAATAATAATAATAATAATAATAATAATAATAATAATAATAAATGACATCTTTATAATCTTTATAAATTGGAAATTGATGTAAGATGCAAATAGTAAACATTTGTATTTGATTGATTGTTGTTTCAATTGAAATAAGTTTGTCATTAATACAAGTGCTATGCCATGTTGGCAGCCTATGTGGCAATCTTAGTCTAGTCACTTGACATGGGTAAAGAAAGGATGTATATATAGTTGATCTTCTCATTTTCAATAAATCCAATTTCATTCTCTGTGAAGAATAGCTCATTCTCTCTCTATTCAACTCTCTCCCTTTTCGGTTTTATCCCTAACAAATTGGTATAACAGAGCTTTTAAGATCCTTGAAGATTCATCAATGGCGATGCGAGACAACGGTGGCATTCCGACGAATCTCCCTATCTTCAACGGAAAGGACTATGAACGGTGGTGTGCGCAAATGAAAGTTGTTTCGTTTTCAAGATGTACTTGAAATCGTGAATGATGGTGTTCCACCACTTGCAGAAGACGCCACTGAAGCACAGAGAAACAATCACCATGCACTACGAAAGAGAGATGAAAAAGGCTTGTTCTTGATTCACCAAAGTGTTGATTCGAATATCCTGAATTTGATCATTGATTGTGATTTCGCGAAGAATGCGTGGGATATCCTCAAGAATGCATATGGAGGAGGAGACAGATTGAAGAAGATTCACTTGCAGTCACTCCGGAAACAATATGAAGCATTGAGGATGAAAGATGGAGAATCAATTGGTGAATTCATTACAAGGTTAGTAGCTTTAACCAATCAAATGAAGAGTAATGGTAAAACTGTATCTGAAACGAGTAAGGTAGAAAAAGTTCTTAGATCTTTAACCCTAGAATTTGACTATGTCGTTACTGCTATTGAGGAATCAAAGAACCTCGATGAGATGAAGTTAGAAGAACTTCATGGTTCTTTGAAGGCACATGAATTGAGGATAGACAAATAAGTTCAGAAAAGGAATCTGAACAAGCTTTGTTAGCTCAATCCTCCAAGAAGATTTGGAAGTCAAATAATAAGAAAGAAAAGGGAAAATGGACGGGTAAAGATAAAGAATCTGGTAGCAAGAAAGATGAACAAGGAAACTCTGATAAGAAGAAACCTGACTTGAGTAAGGTGCAATGTTATAATTGTCAGCAATTTGGGCATTATAGGAACAAATGTAAAAACAAGAAGGTTCCTAGGAATAAAGATGCTGAAGCCAAATTTGCAAATGATGAAGATACCAACTCTGACTCTGATTCATAAGGCCTAGTATTGATGGAAATAATAGATGATGAGGATGAAGAGGATATCTGTTATGATAAAATTGTTGCTGAAAGTAGTGAGCAAGACAGTGGGAACACTTGTGAAGAAAGTGGAAACACTTGTGATGCTCAAAATACTAGTGCAATGTGTGTGGGGCAAGGCAGTGGTGACATTGGTGATGCCTCCAACATTGCCAGCAATAATGATGAAGATTTATCCCTCATGACAGCTACTGACACAGAGTTGCTGCTGTTGAAGGCAGATACAAATGAGAGTGAAGGAAAATCTGATGAATGGTATCTAGATACAGGATGCTCAAACCACATGTGTTGTCATAAGGAGTGGTTTATTGAACTGAAACAAATAAGTAAAAGAATTAGATTTGCAGATAATAGTAGAGTCACTGCAGAAGGAATTAGCACTATAAAGATTCTGTCAAGAGATGGAAAATGGTGCTCTATTCAGGAAGTGTTCTATGTGCCAAATGTAACACCCCTTTTCTACCCGTTAATTTATTAGCGTAAAAATCAGAGTTTCAAATTTTAGTTACATCACAAGGGATGTCACACTTACTTCGTTAAACATCACACGCCAAATTACTCGCTTTTCGAAAACAGCCTTATAATACTTTCAAAACGTCATTGTCAATTAAAATACAATTTCACAGCGGAAAATCCAACAAGTTTAATCATAAAAGGCATTGCAACTATGCAAGGCTCAAACTACTAAAATCCAACAACAACAATGGTCATAAATAACTTAAACAACGTTCATCCCTCCCCTGGTGTTACATAATCAGAGCAGACGACCCGACTCAGCTAGTGAAGATACCTAAGCCTTCACTCGAGATCACCTGCACGTTACCGCGTAGGGATAACATTCAAACAGAAGGGGTGAGTCCATCTACAATATAATAAAGCGTATGATAAGCACTATGCTAGAGTTATGACACTATATCGACCACACCGCGAAACATCAAGTCAATCATCAAGGATAAAACAGTCAATTCCATCAGCAAGGGTAAACAGTCAATCTATTCATCAAGTTACTCGGCACAACGAGTCGTCACAATGTCATGCAGGTGTATGAAATGCAACCCACTCGCGGGCATATGCATGAGGTACCTTTTAACAAACGTCGCTTAGCCTTTTGGGCCTCATCGTCACTTAGCCTTTTGGGCCTCAAACGTCACTGGGTTTATGCATATGGGATGCATGAGACACTATGACATGCACCACGCACAAACACACAATCACGGTCAACTATGTGACCCGTCACTTACCAATTTGCCAAATAAGAGGCACAGCACCTGTCAATTCATAATTACACACAACAACGTCACTTAGCCTTTTGGGCCTTATCGTCACTTAGCCTTTCGGGCCTTATCGTCACTTAGCCTTTTGGGCCTCAACGTCACTTATTTTCATCGTCACTTATTCATAAACATCATCAATTCAAACAATAGCCACTGAGGGCAAAAACGTCATTTACTAGCCACCAAGGGCATCATCGTCATTTACACATCATTATCAACAACATTGGCCACTAAGGGCAAAAAGGTCATTTAACTAGCCACTAAGGGCATCATCGTCAATTACACATCATCATCAATAATATTGGCCACTAAGGGCAAAAACGTCATTTAACTAGCCACTAAGGGCATCATCGTCAAAATCATCACTTTTGACACTTGGACGCTAAAACCACTGATTATACGCAAAAGGGGATTTTTAAAGACACCAAAACGATTTTTCAATGTCACAGCAACGACCATTTGTTAACAAGAGAGAAGATGCAAGGGCGGTAGCTAACAAGAGAGAAGATGCAAGGGCGGTAGCACACCATTTGTTAGCTAAGCAACCTTATGCTTTAGCTTATCTAACAAATTTTCCTATAAATAGATCTTCATTTCTCAACTTTGAGAGGATCATGTTTTGAAGAGAAATAGAAAGAGAGTGAAGAATCAAGGCTTGGAGCATCATTTTGAGGGATCAATGGTGCTACATTCTTGAGGTTTTTCATCTCTTTTATATTTTGTATGATAGCTATCATGAAAATGAGTAGCTAAACTCTCTTTTGTTGAGGTTAGGTTTAATTATCTTATATCCATGTATTGAACCTAATTTAAGAATATATGTATCTCCTTTTATGAATTGATTTAGTGATTGAATGTTGTTCTTAATGCTTGTTATAGTTTGATCTCCTATACTTGATCTTTGAATCTAAAAGTTGTATTGGAAAATAAGCTTTTGGTTATGTACTAAATTCAATCACCTATTAAGCTTGATATCTAGGAATAGAATCATGTTGTCTAGTCAATATATCACCTAATCTTAATGCTACTATTTGCTTAAATAGTTGATGGATCTTTACTTTTGCAAATTAGTTGTTGATTTCATATTAGTCTAAGGAATTAGCTAATTTGGATGATACGGTGATGATGAATTAATGAATAAAATAGAGTTATGTATATGAACTAGTTAAATACATTGGAATAAGTTAATAAAATCTAATCTCAACATCTTTTTATCACTTATTAATTTCTTTTATCAAATTATTTCTTTTAGTTTTAAATTTCACAAAACAACAAACAATTTTCTTTTCATAACTTAAGATTGAAAAATCTGATTGAATGGCCGATAATATCACAAAGTCTCTGTGGATACGATACCTAATACTTTAGTATTTTACTGCTGTATTAGAACGGAAGTAACGCTTTTACGAAAAAGTGTTATCAGGTGGTCACAACCCCAGTGGACGAGTTCTATCCGGGTCGAGTCTCGGTAAACTGTGCCAAGGGCGTACCTCATTACAAACTGTCCCGGCAGACGTCAGTACCTCGCCATGAAAAGCGAGCCAAACCTGGCGACTATCTACTCAAAAAAATCCTAAGTCCAAATTCCAAAACATAAGGTAACATGAGAGTATTGAAAGATTGGAGGATAAGGATAGTACCTTGACAAACGAGCGTGGGCGAGATCCAACGAAGCAGTCGCACGAGCATGAAAAAAGGCACCAAAGGGCGAAACCTCATAGTCTCGACCCAAGGCGCCAAGGCAGGTGCCAGCGCAAAGTGAAAGGGCGGGACTTCGTGGTCTCGGGTCCCAGGGCGCCTAGGCAAGCGCCAACGCAAGTAAAGGGGCGAGACTCATGTGTTTCGAGTCCCAGGGCGCCTATGCAGGCACCAACGCGAGTGAAGGGGCGAGACTCGTGTGTCTCGGGTCCCAGAGCGCCAAGGCAGGCGCCAGCGCGTGAGGAAGGGCGAGACTTGTCTGTCTAGGGTCCCAAGGCTCCAACGCAGGTGCCAACGTGAGTGAAGGGGCGAAACTTGTGTGTCTCGGGTCCCAGGGAGCCAAGGTAGGTGCCAGTGCATGAGGATGGGCGGGACTTGTCTGGTCTCGGGTCCCAGGGCACCAATGCAGACGCCAACGCAGTATGAACGGATGAGACCTGCACTGTATCGGGTGCAGGGGCGCCATCCAGGGCGCTAAATCAAGCTGGTAGGGCGGGATTGCTATATCCCAGGCTCCAGGCGCCATCATGGGTGCCAAATTCAGCAGCAGGGGACCTTGGGGTCTCGGGCATATTCCCTCTCTCACTCTTTGAGTCTCGTCTCTCTCTCTCTCTCTCTCTCTTGAGGAGTGGGTTAGATTTTGCAAAGGGTAAGAGTTCACTTCCTTGATAATGGGTGAAAAATTATAAAAATTCATCTCCTTGATTAAAACCACGAACATAGTTACCAGGCGGTAAGAAAACGCCACATTATAACAAACTATCAGGTGCTCCCGGGGGTAATAACACTGTCGACCGCAATGAGTCATCCCGCCAGAATGACCCAAAGTAACCTGCAAAGGCGGATTGGTCGGTAGGAACGATGTCAGCAAGGACTTCAAGCCAAGACCATCCTCCGAAATAATCTCGGTTTGGGGGGCAACTGTTTTGGACTGGGTCAAGAGACCCACTCCAGCAATTGGACCTAGGTCAACCCAATAGCTTGGATGGTTGGACCCATATCCACAATAAAATAGCCGATTCATGTCTCAGATTCATCCGATCGATCCAACGACTCAGAGCTAGCACATATCCCTTTAAATACTGGCACACATTGCCAAAAATAGCGACATTCTCATTCCTAGCTATACTACTCTTCTATTTTCAATACTACTTGAGCGTCGGAGTGGCATCGCAGGTACCCCACCCGGGATCACTTTGGCATACCACTTGGACGGCAAGAGGTCTACCAACAGTAGTCACCGGACGACTGTTAGGTAACACAACCGTTTTAAGTTTTCTCTTTTTTTTTCTTTTTTCACACACCAACCAAAGCACTTCAAAAGAAGTTTGCAATGAGTAAAAATGTTTGTGGATCTTTTGGTTAAGTTGGAAGAGGACCTTCTTTTTTGTTGGTAATGGTTTCAGGTTCTGAATGGATGTCTCAATTGGGTGAACTCTTAAACCGAGATTGATTCTTGCCCAAAAAATAAGAAAGAAAAAGGCTTTTCAAAGGAGCAACTTCCTTATTTGGAGGTCCCCCTATTGATTCTTGCACCATCTCATGCAAGTCTTCTTGGGTCTTCGTACAAACATTTTCAGCACTACTCTTATTTTGATGAAAACACAACCAAAAAGAGTTTTGAAAATGTTTTTATACTTCAAGTAATAATTAATCAGAAATTGTCGGGCTACCGTTGGTATGTAGTGGGGGTCGATCCGGTTTGCTCCCGGGTTCGATTCCCACACACGTTAAAACAGAGACTGGCCAGCGAAATCTTTGCCGCAAGTAGCGAGCGAAGATTAGTCATTCGTTGAAAACGTTGAGATCACTCCGTGGGTAGCCAGCAATGGTCCAAACAAAAAAAAATCAGAAATTGTCAAAAGTACCCTTACAAAGCAAGTTAGAAGTTTGCAGTTGCACAATCTAGAAAATCAACATCGTTCTTATATGATCAAATAGCTCACATCATAAATTAAACAAATTGGTCTCAAGTGATTAATGCACTCCATTTTAAGGGGCAGACTCGACCGGTGGTTAATGCACTCTACCTTAAGAGGTGGACTCGGCTAGTCGTGGATTCGATCCCTAGCGATAAAATAAATTGAAATCGGACTTTACTTACCTCTCAGCCGAACTCCGAATATTCAGTGCCTCTTTCCTCATGAGGGTCAACGACCCCCAGAAAAAAAAAAACAAACCGTCACTTAATATCCTATCCAATGTGCTGCCGTCCTCACTTCCCATTTTTCAATTTTTTCTTATCCTAGTTTGTTATGTTAATTTTACTAAAAATAAATGATCACTTATTTTTAGTTAGAAATTTAAACAAGATAAATTCTGAAGAAGATGCGGTGAATCCGGTTCATTTTTTTGACAAACAAATCCGATTCATTTAACAACCGTTTATTTTTTGTCCGAGAAAGGTAGCTGAGTTGGCTAGTTAAGAGACATGAAGGAGTTACAAAGTTATGAAGGAGTTACAAAGTTGCAAGAAGGAGGTCAAGTTCAAACCCCAGAAGCTAACATTCCACCGCTCTCACTAACAATTGCTTATGAAAAAACAACTTTTTATTTTTTAATTGAATTATATTCAATTCTTATTTATTTATTTATTTTTAACATTAAATAAATTTTGAGATAAAAAATCAGTGGTCGGTGTCCTTTCCTCTTTTTTCTTTCTTCAATTGGTGTCAGGCACGTGGACTTTACGTGTGGACCATGCTTCATCATTTGTAGTTAACTAATCATAAGACTTCAATCAACGGTCACTAGTGCTCCTTTCTTTATAGCGAATATCTGGCCGTTGATACACTGAATTTGACCCTCTCAAGTTTTCAAGTTCATCTCAGTGCTATTACATACTTATAGTGTTGTGTTGTTCTGTGCTGATCCCATTCACTCTGATAATAATCTCCTTCTCTCTTGAATCACTGATCTGATTCTGATTTCAGGTACTTCTCTCTCATGTTCTATGATCCCCTTTTAAACCAATTTGACACTGCTTCCATTTGAATTTTTGTTAGTATCTCATAAACTAGTAAATTGATTTAGCATTGATCTTATGATTTTGTGTGTATCTCCCATTTTGATCACTCTAAAAGCCATGAACATGAAGAAATTACATAGTAAATGCTAACAGAACATGTATATTTTCTACTATACCCTGATATGAGACTATAATCTTTGCTGCATTTTCTGGAGAATGATGATCTAAATTTTGTATTTTTAACTATATATAGGTTTTAATGCTACTGTATGTGATGTGATCCACATTGTTGCAGTGTTAATTTTTGCATATAATTCATCTGTGACTTTGTTGACTTTGATTTTTTGTATGATGATTGTATCGGATCTGCAATCTGCTATTTGCTATCTGCTATCTGCTATACTCACTTTCCATCTGGAAATTAGATATGTCGACATCCGATGATAAGCCGGAAGTGTTGGAAAGAGGTACTACTACTAGTAAGGATGCAAAGCACAAGAAAGATGATGAAGAGGAAGAGAAGGGTGGATTTATTGATAAGGTGAAGGATTTCATTCATGATATTGGTGAGAAGATAGAAGGAGCTATTGGATTTGGGAAACCAACTGCAGATGTTAAAACAATACACATTCCAAAAATTAACCTTCAAAAGGCAGATCTTGTTATAGATATCCTCATAAAGAATCCGAATCCGGTGCCGATCCCTTTGATCGACATTGACTATTTGATTGAGAGTGATGGAAGGAAGCTAATTTCTGGATTAATACCGGATACCGGTACTATCCATGCACATGGAGAGGAAATTGTGAAAATTCCTATTACTTTGATTTATGATGATATCAAGGAAACATATGCTGATATTAAACCAGGAAGTATCATTCCTTATAGGTTGAAAGCTGATCTGATTGTCGATGTCCCGATCTTGGGAAGGTTGACTCTACCTTTAGAGAAAACTGGAGAAATTCCTATACCATATAAGCCAGATGTTGATATTGAGAAGATTCATTTTGACAAATTCTCTTTTGAAGAAACAATTGCAACTCTTCATTTGAAATTGGAGAACATGAATGATTTTGATCTCGGTCTTAATGCGCTTGATTATGAGGTTTGGCTTGGTGATGATAGCATTGGAGGTGCAAAGCTCACGAAGTCTGCGAAACTTGAGAAAAATGGAATAACTTACATTGATGTTCCAATCACTTTTAGACCTAAGGAATTTGGTTCTGCACTCTGGGATATGATGAGAGGAAAGGGAACAGGTTACACTATGAAAGGAAACCTTGATGTTGATACTCCCTTTGGAGCAATGAAATTGCCCATTAGCAAAGAAGGCGGTACTACTCGTCTTAAGAAAAACAAGAAAGATCGAGGTGATGACGATGACGATGATGATGAGGTATTAACATCTTTTATCTATGTATTTTTGCTTCATATCTTTGTTTTGCATGTTCTCCAAGAAGTTGCAAGTCTTCTTAGTTCTGTATTTGGTGAGCAACTATGCATATTGAAGCAAGCTTCTTTTATAAGAAACTACATTTTTTATTGTTGATACTGGAATTTATTTAATTGCGGGATTTACCTGGACAAATTTTGATGGTATCAACAATATAAATGTATCTGTCTAATACTATGTTATGTCCTAGACTTCTAATCTCATTAACAAGAATCGTAGTGGTGCTCAATTGTACATTCTAATGCACTCATTATAGTTTTTTTGGTCTATAGACGGAGTGCAAGTGGCTGGCATTTGAAACTCGTACACAATTGTGAGGTCTCGGATTTGAACCCGGGACATATATTTTGACATTTGCCAGTTGAACTAGGCTTTAAGCATACTATAGCTTGCTCTTATGTCTGATACTACAGAGTTGTAAACTCTGGTGGGCCTTAAGTGTAAAGCTGAGAATTAATTTAGTGAACAATTTATTATAACCTTAAGTTTTCCTTCAAAAAAATGTTGTTTGAGATAAAGCTGCCTTTCCTAACTAAATCTTGTATTAACTAAGTTAATATCTTTTCTCTATATCTTCTTTAATGTATTTGCTTGTGTTCTAACTTTTTGTGTTTCAATTTTTTGTTTGCAGGAATGAAGAAAATCTGTAGCAAGCTATTACTAGCTGTTATTTTTATTTACAGCGTATGTCCTTTAGAATGTTAATAAAGGAGATTTGAACTTAAAGGCATTATTTCTGAGTTTGATGGCCATTTATGTATCTTGAGAGATCAGGTTGACATTCAAATTATGTGGTGGTACTATTAGTGAATATATATTGCTGTCTGGCATGTGTTTTTTTTAGTTGAAGTGTTGTTCTTGTTTGAGTACTTGGATGATGATCATTACAATCTTGCGCTGTCTTTTGGTGAAACAAATGTTTATTTGTCATTTTTTACAGTTTGAAATTAATTTGTCTTATAACTTCGTGAGGAAATAGAAGATGGAAAGCAGGTGACTCTTGTGGGAGCCACCTAGTGAAGCTCTTGGAGAGGACACCCTTATTTAGGTTCTCACTTTGATGGTCAATTTTTGAACAAAGTTAACTTGTAAACTCATTCATGGAAGGAACTCTCATCTTAAGGAAACCAGATTTTAGATGGAATTCTAATAGCAAGGGAGATTGTGGAGGAGTAGATAAAAGAGAAGAGGAAAAATGAGTCAAATGAAAGAGAGAGTAATCATACTAACAACACTTTCAATTCATTTTGAATCATCACTTAACTCACAATGTGTATTGGATTATTAGAGACCTACCTCCGGTGGCGGATTTAGGACCTGGGATCAGGGGTTTAACATTGTGTCTTGTGTGCAATTAAGTGTAAACTTAGATGTATTAATGCAAATTTAAAATTTTAAGTGGTTAAAAAATTTATATAAGGGTAAAAATAGAATATTTTTTTCACGGGTTTCAAGTGAACCACCTCAGCACAACATAGGTCCGCCACTGCCTATCTCAAGTTTTATGAGTATCACCATTTAGTCCTACAACATTTTCAACACCATTTGTGATAATGTGGAGAAAGTTATAATTCATCTGTTGTCTCCGAGGATTTCTCAGTGATCAAGGATAATCATCATCATCATGATTCATGCATCAAAATTGTGATTTTAAATTGTAATCATGTGTTCACAATGTTAATATTTTATCGTTAACACAATCATATTATAGTCACAAGTGTTCTTGATTTTCCACAACATCAAAGATAATAATGTAACCACAAATGTGGTTACAATCATAAGTTGAAATCTTGAGTCTGACGATTGTAATGTGATAATGAGAAAAAGATATTTGTTAAGAGTGTGTTTTCTCTAGTTACTCATAGACTTTCTCATTCATTGGAGGTAATTATAGGCACTTTTTTTTACCCTCCTCATCAGAGCCCATACCCCAATTTTACCATAAATCCCCAAAATACCCCTAATTTTTCGTTAAAAAAAATATTTTTTAAAAATTTTCGGAAATACACATATTTTCGGAAGGCAAAAATATGAGTTTTCCGGAAATACCTCAAAAAGAGGTATTTTCGGAAGCCAAAATGGCTTCCGGAAATACCTCTTTTTGAGGTATTTCCGAAAAACCCATATTCATGCCTTCCGAAAATACCATTTTTTACGGTATTTCCAGAAGGTTAATTTCCAGGGAATTCCGGAAATACCTCAAAAAGAGGTATTTCCGAAAATATGATGAAATGAGGAATGAATTCGTTTTTTAACATTTTTTTAGGGGTATTTTGGTCCGTTTGGTCAATTTAGGGTACGGGGTAGAAAACTGCCGTAATTATATTTGACTGAGGTTGACATATTTTTCTCTTTCCTATCACATTTCTCTTGGAAATAAAAAAGGAGATAAATAAATTTTTTGTACAGTATAGGAAAGAGAAATATTTTTTGACTGAGATTGACATATTTTTCTCTTTACTATCACATTTATCGGTATCTCTCGTATGTATCTCTTGAAAATATTGAATAATGAGTTCATTAGCAATGTTAATGTTATTGACCGGTACTCCTTCAAATAATGAGTTCATTAGCAATGTTAATGTTCAAAAGCAAATAAATTTACTAAATTGACCTTTTTAATATTTAGTAAAAAAATAATTTGGTTTGTTTAGAATAATAACATTAAATGTGGCAATCCTAAGTAGGTAGCTCAATTGGCGAGCTAAGAGATATCGAACGAGTGCAACAAAAGAGTGCAAGAAGGAGGTCTCGGGTTCAAACTCCGGAAACTAACATTCCCCCACCCTTACTAACATTGCTTATCAAAAAAAAAATTAAATGTGGCAAAAATAGTAAACTTTTACTTATATTAGCGACCAAGAATTGAATTTTTTTGCTTATAATAGCGACCGGAAGGAGTGCATCTTCATCCATATAAATTAAGTGATATAGTGATACAATGTCATAGTAAAATAAATTTAGAGATTGATGTAAATTTGGTTGACCGTTTGGTTTGAGTAGATTTCTTTTCTTTGAGACCTAACATCAGACGCCGCCGCTGGGAGGGGGGCTCCCTCCCCGGTTTCTTCCCCTCTCCTTTCAGTGCTCCTTCGCCCTGCTGTCGCTATTGGCTTCGGTCGGGTTGAATCTGTTCCTCTGATCTGCGCTCCTTCTCTATGGATCTGTGTTCGCGATCCACTGTTCCGCGACGCCTCTGCACTGCTGTGGCTTCGGTCTGGATGTTCTCTGTGTTGTTCTTGCGCCGTCGCCGTTTCGTGGTTGGATCTTCGACTTCGGTTGTTCCGGTGGCTGTAAATTAATAAAAATGGGTTGGGCGCTGCTTGGGTTGGAACCGCCGTTGGGGGCTCCCTTTCCTCGGATCTGATCTCCTCTGTGACGTCCACGGCCTCTCCCCCGAGGCGTTGATGGTCGGATCTCCCTGTTGGTGGATCTGCGCGCTTTTGGAGGTACTATGGAGTGCTTCTGTTCGCGGTGGTTTATGGCTCTGTTCGCGCAGGGGTTGGTTCTGATGCGGTGTTTTGCGGTGTTTCGCGGTGGTTCACGGTGGTTTGTCTGATGTTCGCAATGGTGGCTGTCGTTTCGGACTTTGGACCCGCAGTCACGCCTCCTCTCCTTTTGTCGTGGGCACTTCTCCCTGTCGCTCGCGGTTTTGCTTGATTGTGCCACGGTGTTGGCCGGGGGCGCAAAGCCGCAGTGGTGGTTGGTGGCTCGGCTACCTCGATCAAGCTAGGTGTTGTCGCGGTGTTGGCCGGTAACACGACTTCGCGATGGTGGCTGGAGTCCCGGCGCCGGATGTCTGGGGGTGTGCTGTCGGTGGGTGCTGATTCGATAGTTTGTAACTTGTCGGACGCCAGATTGCAGTTTGCAGATCGCCGGGCTCCTCCCCCTTTGCCTTCTGCTTCTTTGCCCCCTCCCAATCGTCTCCGGGCCTCCACCTCTAACCTCGATGCTTTGTGATGTACTTAATGTGAGGATAGCGAGGTGATGCAGGCTGTTGTGGTTTGGAGTGTGAATTCAGGAGGTGGTGGGTGGAGGTTGTGTGGGGACTCTCAGGTGTTGCCCTGCCTCCTTTCAGGTTTTCTGTTCGCCTTAGAATTTCTTCCATTAGAGTTCTATGGTTGTTTATTTTAGAGGCCTTGTTGGGCATTCTATTATTGTCCTTATTACCAAGGGTTTTGGTCTAGTCCCCTCTTGTGCTTTTCATATCTCTCTTTATTTTATTAATAAATTCGGGCTGACTGCCTGTTTGATTAAAAAAAAAATTAGAGATCTAGGCGCAAACTTTTAAATTGAGGGAGGGGGAGGGGGTCAAAATATTTTTTTTATAAGAAGGTAAGTGCACTTATTTATTACCGGATAAATAAATCTTCTTTTTTTATTAGCAAAAGAAGGGGATATGGAGCCTCGTTAAAACCTTCTGATACAAAACCCTCATTAGTGAAAAAACATAAGAAGAAAAAAGAGTACTCCCTCTACAATTTATTGATAAAAACCAAAAAAAGATACAAAAGACATAGGGGGACAAGGCCAATACCCATGAATAAAACAACATTACATCCAAAAGGAAAAAACAACAATCCTATTGAAAGGAATCTAGTCCAAAGAAAGTTAAATTGGCATGCAAAAACATCACTATAATGACTTTCATCCCAACTAGCACTAGTGGAAAATTGACTTTAAAAAGCATCATTTAGCATCGGTTGTTTAAACACCCGATGCTAATTGTAGACGCAGTGGCAATGTTGCAATTAAATGGAAGATTTCAATTTTCGCGCCTACTTTTAGCATCAGGTGTTTAAAGAACCGATGCTAAAAGTATATGCGTTAGACTTTTAGCGCCGGGTGTTTAAACACCCGACGCTAAAGGTCATGTTTTATTTTTTTCAATTCTTCCATCGCATACACTACTCTTTGCATTCTTTTTTCCAAAACACTTCACCTTCTCTCATATTCTCTGAACTCCCTCTTCTCTCA
The DNA here is from genome assembly GCA_039519185.1 of Astragalus membranaceus. Lineage (NCBI taxonomy): Eukaryota > Viridiplantae > Streptophyta > Magnoliopsida > Fabales > Fabaceae > Astragalus > Astragalus membranaceus. Next base: position 171,553,363 of record CM076849.1, read on the forward strand.
CCCGATCTAGATCTGAACGTTAAGCGCTCTTCTCAACTCCCTCTTATCTCACCCGATGCTCTCGCTCTCTCACTAGTTCTACGTGTGCGCATCTTCACACCTCCCGTCACTAGTTCATCGCCTTCAGCCACCACCATGATACTCCTAACTGCTATGGTTACTGATTGATGATGATCTTGCAGGTTTAAAGCTTGAAGTAGCTTCAGTTCTGCTACCAGTAATGATCTCAACATGTAATCGTAAAAACCCCTTTGTTTTTACTTTGATTTCTTCCTTATTTTGTAACCCTAGACTTACAGACTCTCTCTGTGTTTCTTTCTTGTGTATGTGCACGATTGTTGTGTTCCTTTTGTTCGTAACCCTAAACGAAGGCCTACGAAGGTAAGAAATCACTTCTCTCAGTGATTTCTTTGATTTGTTTCTGCTTTGGACCCTAAGACTCTTAGGTTTTCTGTTTGTACAGTGAATGTGATGATTTCGAAAACCCTAACTTGGTTTTCTTGTTTACAGATTCTGGACAATAGAGAAGTTTGCTTAGAGTCTTGAAATGAAGGTAAATCTTTCACCCTTGTGAATTGTTGCCTTCGTTTTCCTTCTCTTTACTGCATATACTCACTGTTGCCTTGGTTATTCTGGACAACAGGTATAGTCACCGTTGCCTTGTTAATGTTATTATGAAAAGTTATATCTACCTTGATTGTTCATTGTTCTTTTTGTCTCTATAGTTTCAATTGGTAACTTGTCTTATGTTTGCATTGTAAGCAACTTTATCAGTTCTTACTTGATGGTCGATACTCAAAGAAGAATGTTATTGAAATGGCTTTAGTTTATAGACTAATTATATGGCTTGTATTATTTTTGTCAAAATTTGTAGGGCAATAGCAAATTTGTATTATTCTAGTCTTGTCTTTGATGATATTGCCACCCTACAAGAACTGTAAGTGTTTGAGAAAATTATGATGTTACATTGATTGGCATTTGAAGAGAAATAAATTAATATATTTCTCTGGTCTGGAACATTTCCTTTACCTCCAAACATAAAGAGACTTACAGAGTTGTTGTAAGTATGGCTTTATTTGTATTCATTGCTTTATTTCTGTCTTTGTTGCTGACATGTTTTCAATATTTTAGTTATGAACTTTTGAATTTGTACATTTCTATTATACAGACTTTGTTGACAATAGTGAAGTATTCAATCACATCTCTTCCATTAACCTGATTCTTATTAACTTGTTTCCTTTAGGTGGGAGAAAATCAGTGATACTAAAAGTATAGCTGAGATACTTAATCAGGTTTATGCAGATCATTCAACAAATGTAGATAATGTTTTTTCTCGCATAATCGAAACCACGAGGCATCCTGCTGCTGCAGCATCATTTACTTCAATTATGTTTGCCCCTCAAGGAGAATTATCCTTCAGTGAAACATTATCCAGGTAGAAACAACTAGATCTATAACTAGTATTTTAAGTTTGGAACTAAATTTCTCAACTAGTGCAAAAAAGGGATTTAAAGTCAGGCGAAAAGGGGATTTAAAGTCAGGCGGGCGCTTGACTTTTATTAAGTCGACTTTGTATGTCTGGAGTTTTAAAGTCAAGCGATATCCTGACTTCGTAAGTCTGATTTAAAGTCAAGCATTTATTGCGCCTGACTTCGTAAGTCTGTTTTAAAGTCAAACATTTATTGCGCCTGACTTCGTAAGTCTGTTTTAAAGTCAAGCATTTATTGCGCCTGACTTCGTAAGTCTGTTTTAAAGTCAAGCATTTATTCTTGCCTGACTTCGTAAGTATGATTTAAAGTCAAGCAAGAATAAATGCTTGACTTTAAATCATACTTACGAAGTCAAGCATTAATTCTTGCCTGACTTCGTAAGTATGATTTAAAGTCAAGCATTATTGCGCCTGACCTTAAAAGTTTTTTTTTTTTTTAAATTTTGGTTTAATCTATACACCCTGATTATACAAATTTTTCGTTAAAAAGAAGCGACTCCACTGGGGATCGAACCCAGATCTCTGGTCCAGTAGACCAGCGCCTTATCCATTGGGCCATGGAGTCATATATCATTGCTCAGTTCATAAATAATACTCACAGTTAATAAGTTAATAAGTTCAAAGTAAACTACTTCACAATTAATTTTATGGCTCAATTGGAATAACGAAGTAAATTCCAGTCCACAACACTGAACCAATGGCAGACACAATTAGGACAAGATTCCATGGGAATTAGTGCTATAACAATCAACTTTAAGTATCAACATATTCAAACAAAATCAAGGACAAAAATAGTAAGAACATCATTACTTGACTCTCCTATGGGCCAAATATCCTTCTGCTGCTTCCTCTTGAGTGCCTGAATTTAGTTCAAGGACAAAAATAATTAGAACGAGGTCAGGGTCCCTTTCTCCTGAACATCGGAACGAGGTCAAAGACATGAGAGATAAATACATGCTACATTAAAAAGTGTGAATTCTTTCTTAGAAATTTATATATATATATATATATATATATATATATATATATATATATATATATATATATATATATATCATTTCTTGGAAGAACTTACTGAATGTGCCAAGATAGAGGTCTCTATTTCCTGCAACTCTGCCAATCCTTGCTTGCCATCTACCATGTTGATGGTGCCTACATAACAGATCCAAAACTAAATTTAGATATCTAATTAAACCCCAAATTAATGTCTCCATTATAATTTAGAGGAAAAAGAAGCAATAAAATAGCATTAAAAACCTTGTCACTCCTCTGTACTGTGAAGCACCCCTTGAAAACCCACTACTCTTTCTACAGAAGAACCAAAAACTATCAACATATCATTATTCACAACAATAGTTATTAATAGCACTAAATCCTAATTAGTAGATTTTGTACCTTCTCAAGTGTGCAACATATTCTTGCCTAGTCATGTTCTTCATTACTTCAAGTTCAGTTTGGTAAATTTCTAGCTGCCAAAAGAAAACAACAGAAAGAATGGGAGTTTAATGAATCTAAGATTGAGATTTTGTAGTGAAAATTGGTCCTTAATTAGTTGAAACATACAGTGAAGTTTATATGTGTTGAAGGTCCCCAATACTTTAGAGCAGCTAGATCATATGCTTTTGCAGCTTTCACTTCCATATCATAACCACCTTAAATAATTCAATAAACAAAAATTTATCACATATCAGTTTCAGTTACACTACCAAAGGGTGTTTCACAATACAGCTCTTTAGCAAAGGATTTTAAGTACTTACCCAAATAAACTGTGACATGCAATATTTTGTTGATTCATCATCATCCACAATGTGAAGATATAGCATGAAAATGTTAGTGAACACAGACAAAAATTTGCAGAAGGATATTGCAATATTAAGTAAGAACATCATTACTTGACTCTCCTGTTGGGCCCATTAGAAGGATATTGCTTTTCTCAAGTTCAACTCTATCATCATCAACTAACTCGGCTTTACCATCATTACTTGACTCTCCTGCAGGCCTAACATTCAAAATAGTAAGAACATGGAAAAGCAGCATATAAACGCACAGAGTTAACAGAAACAAATCCCATTGCTTAACAGCAGTAATAAAAAATAACTACAGAAAAAAAGCAAATAAAAGAAAGGCTAACAAGCTGAAGTAATATACCAACCACTTGGACTTGGATGAAGACTCATGAAATATTCTCTGATAGCGATTATAAACTGCCACAGAAAGAACCTGCAAATACAATTAAGGTAACATTAATCACCAATCTCTCGAGTTCACTGCAAATCACAAAATCATTGAAAAATAGTCACGCACATACCTTCTTAGCCCTCTCTTGTCCAATTACGAATTTATCAAGTCCCTTACATAGCTCCTTCGGCGTTGGGAACCCACCAGTGCTAGTGCTAACAGCTCCAGCAACATCACATGCATAGACTCCAGCAACTGACATAACATAAAATCAATCAATTAATTAAGCAAGCAAGCCACATGGAAATGAAATTATTATGGCAAAACATATAAGAGATTCTTGAAGTAACTAACCAGTTGTGAGAAGACAAGTGAGTAATGCTCTTCTTCCTTCAATCTGTAAAGACACTATCACTGGCTCTGCAGCAGCTAAATCACTATCACACTGAAAATTGAAACTACTACACAACCATAAGTACATACAGATACACCTGAGAGTTGAGAAGGTAGGCTAAAAACTAAAAACTGGTTTACCTGATCCTGTTGGGCCCATTAGAAGGATATTGGTTTTCTCAAGTTCAACTCTATCATCATCAACTAACTCGGCTTTACCAGTCACCTTGCATACTGTTAGCTATATTAGACAGCTCTCCCCACATAATCCTTCTACTGCACTCATGAGGACTTGCATACACAGCTGTGAAGAACCATTCTTGCTCTCTATTGATGCTAATCTCAGCATGGATAAATTGGGAAGTTGTCTTCAGCACTTTAACACTCACATTTGCTTGTTTCCATGCTAAAATAATACCACATGCAAAACCTTGAACATGGGAGTAGCAGAAACCAGTGTATCCAAGAAGCGGGAAAGTCCTTTGGAGTTTGCTTGGGTCTACCCTAGGCTCCACAATAACCAATACATCGGCTTATGTACATCAGTAAATTGTTTAATGTTTCTAAACAATTCAGGATTACCAGCACCACGAATATTCCACACGAATAAATTTGCTTGTACAATCATAAAAACTGAGGAAAGAATAATTAGACACAAACAAACCTTCTGAAGCCGTGGTAGGGGAAGAGGGCTCATCCAATTGCTCCATAACAAAGTCATCTTCAGCAAGAATTGACTGAAAATTCCCTGACACAATTGGTTCAATTGTTTCCTCTGTGTTCATCTCTTCCACAGTCTGAGTAGCAGTCCCTGTAGTCCCATTTTTCTCACCTAAATTTCCTCTCTTCTGAGTATCTAATCCCCTTCTAGTCTGCCTGCTTCTATCAGTAACATTTACATTCTTCTCTTGAGCAACACATTAAAAAGAAATAATATACCCTTTCTAACTTGGATTTGGCTCTAAAGATGTAAGACATAATATACCCTTTCTTCACAAAAGCTTGAGCGTATTCTAACTTGTGATTGTGTGAAGAAACTGAATCATATGTCATGGCTTCATCACAATGTCATTCCATTACCTACACCAAGAACCAACTATGTCAGGAAATCAAACAAAAAACAAACATTCCAACCTTTCTAGAAATCCAAATACACTTATCTTCATCGAGCACATCCATATGCATCAACTTAACAAATGAACTCTAATTTTGTCTCCTCAAGCACAAGACTCACAAGAAAAACTCAACCAGCACTCATCACCGTATTAATTCTACACCATTCAACTCCCTGTCCACCTTGTTGGCTTCCTTAAACTCCCCGAATTCATGTCAAACAAATGAATGAATGATATTTATAGCTATAGCAATCTTAAACTATCACAATAACATAAAAACAACTATCACATTAGTATGTCAAACAAATGAATGAGATTTTATTGATAAAAACAACTATCACATTAGAAGGATTATGTGTATCCAAGAGTTTCCAATAGAATCATCATCACACACAGAAGCTCTTCCAATCAAAGAACTGTTATGATATTGATGAGTTCATTAAATTGAAAGTCAAACAAAAGTCACGATTCAGATTTCATTTCAGACTCATCAAAATCAAACAGGAAGATTTCCATTTCAACAACATGCCTATACTCATAAGCATCATCAAACTGACCCATGTTCAAATCAAAAAAACTAGGGTTTGCGACTTCTGGATCTGACCCGTGTTCAAATCAAAAAAACTAGGGTTTGCAACACACATGTTTCAAACTGAGAAATTAGGAATTAGATAGGAGCTGTGCAACACGCTCGTTGCAATAGGGGATTCAGAACAGTATCAAAAAAAACCTAGAAAGAGAGGCAGAGAGAGCGACAGAGAGAGAGAGACACAGGGAGAGGGAGAGGGAGAGAGAGAGAGGGAGACTTGCCTGGAAAATGGAAGAGGAGTTTAGCGTGAAACTCAGAAGCAGAGGGCGTGAGCGTGAGCGTTGAGCGTGAAACTGAAGTGGAGAGAGCAACGGAAAAGACGCGCGCCGGAGGGTGGAGTGGTGCACGGCGAGGCGAGGCGAGGCGAGGCGGAGGGCGGCGTTCTCGGAGTGAGGCGTGAGGACGCGAAAGGACGGCTTGAGAATGGCGTGAATGGGGTGGAGAGTGTTCTGAGTTTCACGGTGAGGGGGAGTGAGGGAGTGAGGGTGACAGTGAGGGAGTGTGGGTGACAGTGAGGGGGTGAGGGGGCGAGGGAGTGAAGAAGAAGGATTAGAGAAGAAGAAGGATTAGGGTTTTCGCGTGAGAGTGAGAGTGAGAGTGAGAATGGAGAGGAGAGAGTGTTCTGATTTGAGAGGGTGAAATTTTTTTATTTATTTTAGTACTTTAGGGGTCAGGCGTGTATATGCCTGACTTCTAAAGTACTTTAGAGGTCAAGCGAGAATAGACGCATGACGTCTAAAGTATTAGAACAGAAGAAAAAAAATCCACTGTTAATTACAAGTTTGCCACCGTGTCACTTATGTAGTCAGGCGCATACATGCCTGACTTCTAAAGTCTTATTTTTTCACTATTTCTTCACTTTAGAAGTCAGGCGTGTATCCGCTTGACCTTAATACTCGCGATTTTTGCCACTTATTTACAAGTTTGCCACCGTGTCTACCTATGTAGTCAGGCATCTGGGCGCCTGACTTTAAATGTCTAATTCTAATGTCATTTTTGCACTAGTGACTCTTGTTTGGTTTATCAGTTCCTAATGGTCTACATAGATTTAGAAAATGTTGCAGAATATATATTTATATCCTTGTTCTTTCTTTTTACAGAAATAGTTCCTTTACCTATAGGAGACAGATTCGTATCCTGTTGCAAAAATGGTCTACTTTGGTTTAAATATGTCTGATTCTTGTACCTAAATTCATATGTGTCAAAGCTAATAATGAATTTCTATTCTTGCCAGCCACTCTTTCCTGGTGAAAGTGGAGTAGACCAGCTTGTGGAAATTATATAAGGTAAGATATCTTTTAATGCATATAGTAGTTTAAATTGTAAGGTCAAGACATTTTGGTCCAGAACTGACTGAGATGCAGGCTCGTGCAGTCTTCCAAGCTGCTATTTCAGTGAGTAGTCACATTGTTACAGTTCTTCCAGAGATAATGGTTCCACTTATCGGCACACCTCAGGAAATGATGCAGCTTAACTTTCTGTCTCTTGCAGGAAATGATTTGAGTGGTGCCTTACCAAGGGAGATTGGAAATTGACTAACTTGGCACATCTTTACTTGGGATACTTCAATCAATTTGAAGGTGGAATACCTTCTGAGCTTGGTAAGTTAAACATTTTGGTTCATTTAGACCTTGCAAATTGTGGCTTGAAAGGTTCATTTATATATTGCATAATGATATATTTCATCTGCTAATTGATATAGTTTATTCTTATTTGCAGGCTGATTCTGATGTCCAGGATATATTGATGCAGATGACCAGTTAGTGGCTATGGATGAGAAGGTTTAGCAAATTACTTGCATAGTTCGCTCTAAGTTTAATTTCAATTTTGAAGAGTTGTTGTATTTTAGAAATTGAATGTTTAAGAGTTGTTGAAGTGGTGGTTGTTATGTGAATATTTGAGAAATTATCTCATATTGAATGAATGGCTTGAAGCTTGTATGAATTGATGTTGTAAGTGATGTTTGTGAGGCATGTTTGAAATTAAATGAATTGTATGTTGATGTTGTAAGTGTACTGCTACAAAGACAAAACTGTCAGCTTCCAATTAAAAAATTGACATTTAGCATCAGTTGTTTTAAACAACCGATGCTAAATGTCTATCTTTTTTAAAAAAAATAGACATTTAGCATCGGTTGTTTTAAAGAACCGATGCTAAATGTCATTTTCAGGACATTTAGCATCGGTTATTTGAAACAACCGATGCTAAATGTCATTTTCAGGACATTTAGCATCGGTTGTTTCAAACAACCGACGCTAAATGTTATTTTTAGACATCTGAAATAGTTTTTAATGTGACATTTAGCATCGGTTATCTGAACACCCGATGCTAAATGTGACATTTAGCATCGGGCGATTTAGCGACGGGCGATAACCGACGCTAAATGTCCAATTTAACCGACGCTAAATTCGTTTTTCCACTAGTGTAGGTTGGCACCAAAGTCACTAACAATCATTTGCAGCACATCAAAAACAAAGAGCCGGAAGGAGGCTGAAACCATCGATAGAAAATCAGCAGAACCTATAGCTAGGTAAAGCTAACCTATTTTCTGGAGATATCCTCAGCAATGAAGCTAGGAGGAAAGTCCCACCAGACAAAGCCACTAATGTTAGTACCATGCCCAGCAAGCCTATCAGCGTAAGAGTTACCTTCTCTATAAATGTGAGTGAAAACGAAGTTCATATGTCTCGTCATATATTTTTGAATAAATTTAAATACTTCAACTCTATAAATAGTTATTTTTTCACTAAAAAATTGTAACCCAAATTCGAATCCGGTGGAGGTGTGATATATTGACTATTTTACTCTTTGAATTACGAGTCTTTATGGCTACCAATTGTGCTACGAGCCTACGACTAACGTGTAGCATCCGACTTGTTGGTTATTATATTATGTTATTTGTAGGCTTAAAGCAAAGACTTGTGCTGCCCGATGCTTGGGACGACCCTAAAGATTGTACGGTCTCTACTTCAACTCTATAAATAATTTTTTTTTTTACGGTTAAACTCTATAAATAGCTATGGTTGTTTAACGTTGGATCAACTACAATATCATTTCTCCTTGTCAGTCGGCTTTTATCTCTGGAAGACAGATTTTAGACGGTGTGTTAGTTGTAAATGAAGTGGTTGATCTTGCTAAACGAAGAAAGGATGAGTGTTTGTTGTTCAAAGTTGATTTTGAGAAGGCATACGACACAGTATCTTGGAGTTTCTTGATGTATATGTTGAAGAGAATGGGTTTTGATGAGAAGTGGATAGGATGGATGCAAGCTTGTGTGTTCTCCAGCTCTATGTCAGTCTTGGTTAACGGGAGTCCCACGAATGAGTTTATAGTTCACAAAGGATTAAGACAAGGAGATCCCCTATCTACTTTTCTTTTTCTTATTGTGGCTCAATGTCTATATGGTTTGGTTCAAAAGGCGGTTCAAGTAGGTATGTTTGATGGATACCGGGTGTCAGAGGGAAATGATATGTCTTTACTTCAATTTGCAGATGACACTATCTTGATGGGTAAGGGATCTTGGAAGAACTTATGGAGTATCAAATCCATTTTCAGGAGTTTTGAGCTAGTGGTGGAGTCTATGCGGGCAAGATTGTCTTCTTGGAGGGGTCGCTATCTAAGGGGAAGGGTAACTTTGATTAACTCTATTCTTGCTAGTTTACCTTTGTATTTTTTTCTTCTTTCTATAAAGCTCCTAAAGTAGTCATTAAAGAGCTCATAAAAATTTCGAGGGATTTTTTATGGGGTTCAAATAATGATGAAAGGAAAATTTGTTGGGTGGCTTGGGAAGATGTTTGTAAGCCAAAAAAAGAGGGTGGTTTAGGAGGGAAGAACTTAGAAGCATTTAACATTTCTTTACTAGCTGATTGGAAATGGTGATGTATTAATGATAAGGATGCTTTGTGGAAGGATTTGCTCTCTTTTAGATATGGTGAGTTACTATTGAGACACGCGTGTAGCATTGGTCGCACCTGGGGACCAAAAAGACTCAATATGGTGGAGGGACTTGATTTTGTTAGGTTGGGATATTATACCAAATCCGAATTTTTTTCCTAATGCAATGAATTGTACCATAGGGGACGGTTCTTCTATTCTTTTTTGGTATCATCAATGGTTACGATCTTCTCCATTGAAGGTTGTATTTCCGGATTTGTATGTAATTTCTAGTCATCAAGATATGTCCGTGGCGGGCGCAAGTTTCCGGGAGAGGGATCAGTGGCGGCGGAATTTGAATTGGTTAAGAGAATTTCAACAACAGGAACAAGAGGAGTGGCAATACTTGGAGTCTATTCTTTTTGATGTACCGTTGGTGCTGGGGACACATGATATGTGGAAGTGGAGCGCTCATAAATCTAATCTATTTACGGTACGCTCTTGTTACACTCTTGTTATGAGTTTGGTGAATCATAATCCTTTGAGTAGTCATATTCTAGAGGTTCTATCTGTTGTTTGGAAAGTTCCTGTGCCATCCAAAGTGGCGGTTTTTTGTTGGCGGGTATTCTTGGATAGGTTGCTAACTAAGGTAAATTTAATTAGAAGGAATGTGGTCATTAATAATAGTTAGTGTAACCTATGTGAAAGTGTTGATGAATCTATAGAGCATATATTCTTCCATTGTCCATTTGCTAAATCTGTTTGGAAAAATATATATATGCTTGGTTGGGGATTGAAGAAATTATTGGTGTGGATGGGACTCAACATTTTTGGGTTTTTGGTAAGGAAATCGATCATATGAGTAGGAAATCCGGAAACGTAAAGCTTTATCTTTTGATTTGGATGGCTACTATGTGGACTATTTGGAAAGAAAGAAATAATTTGGCATTTGAAGGGTTGATGGAGGATAGTTACAAAGTTGTTAACAAGATCAAGCATATCTCTTGGGGTTGGTTGATGGGGAAAGTGGGTATATCTAGGAATGTCTCTATTTCTAATCGGTGGAATTCCCCAATTTCTTGTATTGAATATGCTAAGTCATCTACTTGAACTCTTTTGTAAAGGGTTGGAGTACCCCTAGTACTCCACCTAATTTATATATACATATTTCTTATCCAAAAATAACTACATTATCAACTACAATATAAGAAACAGATAGACTCTTTTAATTAGAAAAATAGACACCTTAACTTTTGATGGTTTACCATTTTAAGGGTATTATTATAAATTCCATAACAACTTTACCTTGAGCATTCTCTCTTCACATTTATTTATTTACTTTTTCCATTTCTCTCTTCAACTTTACTTTTTTCATTTCCTTCCCTTACCTTTTTCATTTCTCTCTCCAATTTTTTCTCTCATTTGAAAAACTATCAAATTTATAAATACTACCTTCGATCCATATAAGAGAAGAAAAATGTTTTTTGGTAGTTTTTTTTTTAAGCCACAATTAAATGTTTTTATTAATAAAATAAAGAGAAGACATGAAACACAAGGGGGGACTAGACCAAAATCCTTGGCAATGAAAACAATAATAGAAAGCCCAACAAAGGCCCCTAAAATAAACAACCAAAGAGTTCTAATAAAAGATATTCTTAGGCGACCAGGACAGCCCAAAAAAGGAAGCAGGGCAACACCAGAACAGCCCCCACAACCTCCACCCACTGCCTACTGCGCACACACTCCAAACCACCACAACCATAATCACCTCACTATCCTCACATTAAGCGCACTCCCAAAGATCGAGGTTAGAGATGGAGGCCAAGAGACGATTGGGAAGGGCTCAGAAGCTGAAGGCAAAGGTAGGAGCCCAGCGAAGAGAACTGCTAACTGTAATCAAGGGACCCAAACTCCGAAACAGGGCCGCACCTGCATGCCCCCACACACCACCACCCACCGCCAATTGAGTGCCACACCACAACACCCAGCATCACCTCACTATCCTCACATTAAGCACACTCCAACTGATCGAGGTTAGAGGTGGAGGCCAGGAGAGGGGAAGGGCTCAGGAGTTGAAGGTAGAGGGGAGGAGCCCGTTAGAGAGAACTGCAAACAGCAGCCAGGGCACCCACCGGATCAGCACACCCCTGTTTTCCGGCGTCAAAACACTAGCCACCACCGCGAAGCCGTGTCACCGGCCAACACCGCGACACAACCGAGCTTGACCGAGGTCGTCGATCACCAGCCACCACCGCGGTGTTGTGCCACCGGCCAACACCGTGACACAACCAAGCATGACGCTACACAGCGACATTCAGCTAGTGCCGGCGACGAAAGACGAAAAAGCGGCCTCGGAGGTGAATGCTGCCGTGACCGCGGATCCAAGAGCGATCCACCAGCCACCATCCCGCTCAAATCATCAAACCACCGTGAAACAGAAGCACACCATGTACCTCCTAAAACGCGCAGATCCACCAAAAAGCAGATCCAAACCAGCAACGCCACGGGGAAGAGACAAAGAACGACACAGAGGAAGCAAGATCACTTTGCGACCCACGGAAAAAACAACAAAACGCTGAGACCCAGATCATCAGACGCAGAACCAATCGCACAACCCAGATTCTGAAAATCGCAATCGCAACTCCGAATCAACAACCATCGCTGGACAGTCGCACCAAACCCAGCACCGAATCAACAACCATCGCAGAACCAAACCCAGAATAATATCCACACCAGCAGAACAACACGATGCAACAGAGATCACCAGCAGAGATCAAAACCGAGCAGCAATCGATCACCAGTAGACGAGGCGGACAAACTCTCCCCTCCTTCAGCGGCGATCAATCGTAATCCAGAGAATCCAGGACCATCTAACCTTCGCCCAGAGAAAGCGGCGCCGCGGGCCAGATCGGGCCAACCCAGATTGCGAAATCACTCCTCTCGGATCAGAGATCGAAACCGATCAGAGTCAATCGATCACCAGCAGAGGACGAGGCACAAGGCGGTGATTGGAAAGGGGGAGAAGGCCAAGGAGACCCCCCTCAGCGGCGACGGCGATATCTGACCTTCTTTTCTTTCGCCGACTTTGAAGGTATATTAAATGATCAATCCCAACTTTACCCCTATTTAAGTGGTGTAATTAAAACAATGTCATTAATTAGGAGTGTAAATCGTCATTTAATGAAAAGAGCAATATCTGAAAGAAGCTAAACTTTTAGCCTTATTAAATAAGAATAACTGATTTCAATGTCATTCCTTTATTTATAAGGGTATGTCTCTTATATTGTGGATCAAATGTAGTTTATTTAAATGACTATTTTATTTTTTAGTACCTACAGGAAAATGCTACATGTCGTTGGCGAATCACTACATTATACAAAAGAAATAGGCCCCTTTAATGACAAAAACAGAAAACCTAGATTTTGATACTTCACTGTTTTAAGGGTATTATTGTAAATTTGATATAACAACTTTACCATTGGCATTCTCTCTCCACGTTTATTTCTTTTACCTTTTCGAATTCTCTCTCCAACTTTACTTTTTCCATTTCCTTCTCTCAAAATTTTCATTTCTCTCTCCAACTTTTTCTCTCATTTGAAAATATCAAATTTAATTTTTTTTTATTATTAACCGACTATTTTGTTTTTTAGTAACTACTGGAAAATGTTACATGTCGTCGGAAAAATATTATTGTCGAAAAAATATTAATTTTTAGTACCTACTGGAAAATGTTGGCGAATCAACTACATTATACAAAAGAAATAGGCCCCTTTAATGACAAAAACAGAAAACCTAAATTTTGATACTTCACTGTTTTAAGGGTATTATTGTAAATTTGATATAACAACTTTACCATTGGCATTCTCTCTCCACGTTTATTTCTTTAATTTTACCTTTTCGAATTCTCTCTCCAACTTTACTTTTTCCATTTCCTTCTCTCAAAATTTTCATTTCTCTCTCCAACTTTTTCTCTCATTTGAAAATATCAAATTTAAAAATTGTTTATTATTAACCGACTATTTTGTTTTTTAGTACCTATTGGAAAATGTTACATGTCGTCGGAAAAATATTATTATTGTCGGTATAATTAATTTTTAAGTTTTGTCTTCATGAATGTCATTACGTTTTATAAATGGTTATTTTTCTTTTCAGTCTCAATGGAAAAAATTACATGTATTGGATATAGCCTTTTTTGTATTTTGCGTTTAAAATTATGTTTTTTTTGTTACCATGTTATTGGTGCATGTACCCGGCTTTTCTGGTCTGTATGGTTTCTCATTTCCCAATAGAGTTTTTGCTACACCTAAGACTCGAACTTGGGGCCTGGGGTGGGATCCAAATTCAGTTACCCTTCGGACCAACCTATGTTGGTATTTTTTTATTTTTATTAGTTTCATTTACGTTACTATTTTCAGTATAATTAAAAATGAGTAATTTCCTTTTGAGTTCCGAATGAAACATTACATATTATCGAAATGATAATTTTTTATTATTTAATCTCCATGAATTAAAATTTTTATAGTGTGTCTGCGTGGTGTTTATTTGCCAATTTATCTAAATAGACAAAAAAAGCTATATTCCTTGTACAACATTCAATCGATCTTTTTTCAAAATTTTTGTTGATGTTGCAAGAGAGTACACACACTTGCTTCTCACGCAGAGAGGGGAGAGGTGTCTGATGTCTTTGCGTGAGCGCTTAACGTGAATGGTCAAAAGTGAAAATATAGCATATTTTAATTTGTAGCCCCAAAATTTAAAGAAATATATTAATTGGGGACTACAATAAAAAACAACGTATTTTATAATAATTTAAAAAAAATTAAACTCTAATTTTGAATTTTGCAAAAGCACATACAGCTCAATTAAATTTACTTGATAAGGCTCTTGTTATTAGTAACAAAGAACTCAAGTTGTTCATTAGTTCTAGACAGAAAATGTAATTTCCAATTTCCCAATTGGATAATTATTGTAATTAACCCAAAAATAATCGAAAGTTAAGGTTTTATGGGTTTTTTAGAGGAGAGTGAAGTTTCTGTTTTTTTTTTAGTTTTTATAAAAATATTTGATTGTTTTAATTAGTGACATGACATCTGAGTTGGACTCTTTAATTGACGTGGCAACCATATATAATGTCTACTTTAAAATCATGTGAACAAAGCATTGTCACATCAATTAAATTGAGGGCCACATGCCCTATTTGGACTAAATGTTTGAAAATTTTAAAACAACAGAACCTGTTGTTTCCAATAATTAATAATGGAGAAAATTTAAGAGGCACCTTTGAAGAGATGAAGAGGTGTATCTAGAATGTTGAAGAAAAATCAAAAGAAGTGAAGCTCTTTGGAAATGTGAGACAGTTAATGTCCAATATGCCAAATGCATGAATGAAAGTCATGTTCTCTCATATAAATAGAGAGACTTGTGAGAGATGATACATGCCAAATGAAGAGGTGGGGCGTCCCCATTCTTGGGTGACAATGTAGAGAGGAGAGTGCTAGTGATCACTTGTTGTGTGAGATGTGAGTTCTATCATTCCATCTAACTCTTAGAGAGAGAGAGAGAGAGAGAGAGAGAGAGAGAGAGAGAGAGAGAGAGAGAGAGTCTTGTAGGGTGATACACATATTGGGGTGAGTTACAAATTGTTGTAATCATATTTGAGAAAATGAATGAATTGTGTTGATGTGTTCCCGTGGACGTAGGCAAGAGGTGTCGAACCACCTAAATTTGTCTAGCCTGAAATAGGAAAGCTAATAAATATAATTGCAGACACAGATTTATTCCTGATTTAATTCCTGATTCATCGATTTATTCCCGATTCACATCCCCCCTCAAATTGATGCGGCTCTTCAAGGAGCATCAATTTGCTAACAATGGGGAACAACTTTTGTCAAAATATTTGTAGCTCAAAACAGTTGAGAAACAGCGCCACTCAGAATCCAAGAAGTAATTTGAGCATAAAGAACCCGCAAGAATCAAGAACATTAAAAATCACGAACACCAAGAAGCACACACATCAAGAACCAGTGAGAACTAAGAACACCAAGAATTACGAACATCAAGAACACTAAGAATACCACGAATGGTAAACACGAATACTATGAGCATTTTACTCATAGGCCACATTCTCTCTTCGTTGTAGCAAACGGCCCGAGACTATGAGTTTTTTTATAGCTCATAGACTGCATTATCTCTTCGTTGCAGCAAACACACAACACAGTCGAAAAGAGGAACATGACGGCAGAAAGCAGAAACAGGTATAAATTGAGAACTGAACAAAGTGGTGCTGCCGGCGGTCGATGTCGCCGCCGGCAGCGGTGGTGAAGCACGAAAACGAGGTCAGAATATGAGAAGTGGCTTTGATACCATGTTAGGAAAATTAGCTTGATAGTATCTTCCTTATCAAAGACTAAACGCTAATCCCTATTTATAGGCAATCAAAGACTCAACCCTAAATAAGTATATCAAGAACCAAATAATACTCATAAATACAATTAATGGAGATCAAATCAACTCCTAATTTGTCTAGCCTAAAATAGGAAAGCTAATAAATATAATTGCAGACACAGATTTATTCCTGATTTAATTCCTGATTCATCGATTTATTCACGATTCACATTACTTATGTGACTATAGTGATGCATAGACCTCTTTGAAGTAACTGAAAAGTTCAATTACAATTCAAAAAAAAATGTAAGACACTTATAATTCTAGATTTTAGTAAACACCACCATTCCGTTGTTTTTCTTCTTTTATATTTTAATGTTTTGCATTTTTTCTTTTTTATATTTTAAAGGGTACTTTACGGTCTCAAAAAAATTAGATGTTTAAATATGCAAATTTTTTGTTAAATAATTGATTCGGTGAAAAAAATTAATTTAATGCCAAAATACATAAAGTGAGATGCTAAACAGCGTGTTTTGGTGTACTTGATGGTAAAAACAAAATTATTTTGTAACAAAATGAATAAAGTGAAATGTTGAGTTGTATGTTTTGGGGTACTTTAAGATTAAGAAAAAAATTTAACTATTCAAATACCAGAAGTTTCTTCGTAAATAACCGGTTTGGTAAAAATAATAATAATAAGTTTGTGACAAGATACGTTGAGTGTGATGCTGACAGTGTATTTTGGTAGAAAATAATAATAAGTTATTTATATTACTGATTAATATAGATAACATTATTAAAAAATAGATTTTTTCTTTTTATTTTCCGTGGATGTTCAATTCCAATGTCTATGTTAAAGTTTTTTTTAATAACTTAACTTTTTCGTCGAACTTCGGCCTCATTTACAATAGAACTCCCCAACATTTTCTTTCAACTTTGTATAAGTGCTTCTATTTTATTGGTGGTTTTCATCCAACCATGCATGATACTCACGTGTTTCGCTATCTATTTGTGTTTTCTTATTTGTTTTTATAATTTCACACTAACGGCTACTAGAAGTATACTTAAATTGGTGTTTAATTTAAGCGCGCGAACTTCAACATGTTTTTTTTTTTCATTTTTTTCTTTTACATTTTAAAGTTTTGCATTTTTTTATATTTTAAGGAGAAATTTAGTGTCTTGAAAAATTTTAGATGTTTGAATAAGCAAAGTTTATTCTTCAATAATCCATTCGGTGAAAAATAAAATTAATTTCATGACAAAATACTTAAAGTGAAATGCTAAACAAAGTGGTTTGGTGTACTTGATGGTAAAAAGATTTATTTTGTAACAAAATAGTAAAGTGTGATGTTAAGTAGTGTATTTTGGGGTATTTTATACTTTTTCTTCTTATTATCTATAGATGTTCAATTTCAATGTCTTTGTTATTGTTTTTTTGACAACGTCTTTGTTAATGTTCATTTTTAATTTTATAATCTTCTTATCTAATTTATAGTTATAATTTAATTTTTTTTCACATGAACTTCAGCCACATTTACAATATAACTCCCACTCCCCATCATATTTTTCAACTTTGTATAGGTGCTTCTATTTTATTGGTGGTTTTCACACAACCATGCATGATACCCACGCGTTTCACTATTTATTTGTCCTTTCTTCTTTGTTTTGATAATTTCGTAGTAACAGATACTAGAAGAATACTTAAATTGGTGTTTAGTTTAAGCGCGCGAACTTCAGCATGTTTTTTTGTTAATTCATTTTTTTTCCTCAACTTTTTTTTTGTTTTTTTCTTTTATATTTTAAAGTTTTGCATTTTTTTCTTTTTTATATTTTAAGGAGAACTTTACGGTCTTGAAAATTTTTAGATGTTTAAATATGCAAAGTTTATTCTTCAAAAATCGATTCGGTGAAAAAAATATTTATTTCATGACAAAATACGTAAAGTGAAATGCTAAGCAGTGTGCTTTAGTGTACTTGATGGTGAAAAAAAACTTATTTTGTAACAAAATACGTAAAGTGTGATGTTAAGTAGTGTATTTTGGGGTACTTTAGGGTCCAGAATTTTTTTTAAATGTTCAGATATGCGAAGTTCAGTAATAGATAACGTTGTTAAAGTCTTTAGACTTGTTCTTCTTATTATCTATAGATGTTCAATTTCAATGTCTTTGTTAATGTTCATTTGTAATTTTATAATCTTCTTATCAAATTTATAGTTATAATCTTTGTTAATGTTCATTTATAATTTCACGGGAACTTCAACCACATTTTTACAATAGAACTCCTCATCATATTCTTTAATTTTGTATACGTGCTTCTATTTTATTGGTGGTTTTCATCCAACCATGCATGATGCCCACGTGTTTCACTATCTGTTTGTGTTTTCTTCTTTGTTTTGATAATTTCGCATTAACGAGTACTAGAAGCATGTTGACTCATCGTCATATGTATATGGTTTTTCAGTTTATAAGCCAAAAGCGCTGTTATTTGATTGTATTTCAGTCAATTGTCAGGGGAATTAGCGTAGATTTAGATTGATGTATTAGGATTGAATTGTAAGCTATTTCTCTCATCCCTAGCACCAATTGCAATGGAAGACCTTCAATTTGATGTGGCGTCAACTAGCGAACCAGACACTTGCCTAGTGACGCAGCAGAGAAAAGAAGGAAAAGTTTCTGCCATTCTTCGCGTCGCGACCAACAGGCTTCGCGTCGCGAAGCAACATTTTTCAGCACCATTGCGTCGCGACGGAGTCGCATCGCGACGAATGACAGAAAGGTTGGTGTTTTAAGCGAAATTGCAGAGTTTTCTGGGGACATCTTCTGGGATGCGAAAATAGGGTTTTGGAGCTGTGAACAAGGGAAAGAATTGGAGCTTCTCTACACTTGGGAACAAGGAATTGAAGGATCCAATGTATTCCTCTTTGTGTAACTTCTCTTTAATCTTATCTTTCACGACTTTGATTATGAGTAGCTAGTTTTCTAGGGTTAGGAAGAGATGAATCTCTCCAAAACTATCATGTGAACCCTTTGCTATGATCAATTCGATTATTATTCAGTTTAACAATTGCCTTTACCTCCGTTCTTACCGCTTTACAAAAATATCTGTTGTTGTACTGATTTAGGGTTTATGTTCACCATTGGAAAATGGGTATGTTTGCCTGATATTGGGGTTTTAGGTTACAAATGTGATGATCATAGGAATATGAGATTGTGTTTGTGAATTCGTTAATTCTCGTGTTCAATGCTTTGTCTATTGGTGATTCACTTAAGGAATTAGGGTTTCCCATTAGAGAAAAGGGGTTTCGAGGCAAGTGATTGTCCTTAATCTTATAATTGAATTGAATCTGTGAAATTGGGTAATTATATTGAAATTGATCGAGGGTTTAGTACATGATAGCGTAGGGGAGAGGATTCGATTCCTAATCGTTTTACTCTCAAATTTTATTTACCAATATTCTGTTTTCGGTTACTATAAATTACAAACTTGTTAATTCGCTTTACGCCTAAGAATTACCACACTTGCTTAGTGGATAATAAATCTCAATCCCTGTGGATACGACTAGTGGTCCTTACTAATTTACTATTACTTGCAACGATTCGGTACACTTGCCGAAATCCTAACAAAGCATACTTAAATTGGTGTTTAGTTTTAAATCAAACTCTGCATGATATACTTACGTGTTTCACTTTCTAATTGTGTTGTCTTCTTTTCTATAAGTGGTTCTATTTTATTGGTGGTTTTCATCCAATCCTACACGATACCCATATGTTTCACTTTTTATTTGTGTTGTCTTTTTTATTTTGGTGATTTCGCACCATCAGACATTTGAAGCATACTTAAATTGGTGTTTATATTTTTTTATCTTTCTTTAATATTTGAGTACAACATTGCTGCATTGACTCCCGCGGGAACTTCAACCACATTTACAATAGAACCTCAATGATCTTCTTTCAACGGTAACTTCAGCCACATTTACAATAGAACCTCCATCATTTTCTTTCTACTTTGTATAATTGCTCCTATTTTATCGTAGGTTTTCATCCAACCATGCATGATACCCCCGTGCTTCACTTTTTAATTGTGTTGTCTTCTTTTCTTTCTAAGTTTGGGTTAAGTTTTTATATTTACATTTGATGAATGTGGATTATATTATTAAAATTCTTTAGACTTTTTGTTCTTATTATGTATGGAAAGATGATCAATTTAAATGTCTTTTTTAATGTTCATTTTTAAATTTATAAACTTCTTATTTAATTTATAGTTATAATATAATTTTTATTCACCGTTATTAGATTTTATATTTTGCAAACTAACAACATTGGCCCAATTGCATAGGCTACCATTGGACACATGAGTTAACCCGATGCTCCCGAGTTCGATTCCCATAGTGGACAAGCTCGGTGTTGGCCAGTACGAAATTTGCTCCAAAGCACGATGAGATATTAATCTTTCGTTAAAAATGTCTCACAAGTATCCAACAATAATCCAAACTAAAAAAAAGACTATATTCTACACAAACCAGATTTAGTCGTCAGATGCACGGGTATTAGGGCTAGTTGGCTATTAATTGTGCTATATATGAACCTACGACCAACGTGTAGCATCCAACTTGTTAGTTATTATATTATGTTATTTGGACGCTTAAAGTAAGGGCTTGTTTGCTTTATCGCAACGTAAACTCTATAAATAGTGTTTTTAGATTTAAACTCTATAAATAGTTAATGGTTGTTTAATGTTAATATAATATAACAACTTCATTTATTATTATAATTATAACAACTTCTACTTTAGGAGTTTTTTATTTCGTTTATTATTATAATTATAACAACTTCTACTTTAGCTATTTAAGAGCATAATGCGAATAGTTTAATCAAGATTTAGAAACTTATCTATTGCACTTATGAAAGAAACGCCACTTGGCAAAGTCATTGCAAATATTTTAACAAACACAATAATGCAAATTATTTTATTGTTGATATTATTGTGTAAGGTAACAGATGCATGGGCTTGGGCATGGGATTGGGAATGTTTGGGAGCTACAAAGTATACACTCTCATTCGAAAATCTTATGATGAAGGATATTCCAGGATATGATATGGAAAAAGATCCATTGGAGATTACATGCTATTCCAATGAGTTTATGAAAACCATTTATCGTGTAATTGTGAAACAACAAAACTCTTTTACATTTTGTGAAAAATATATTGGTAGTGTGAGCGTATCTTGCACGTATGCTCTGCCCAGCTATAAGGAATACCGCACTTTTGATGCCTTCGATTATTCGTTTGATTGTAAAAGAGAAAAGCAATGCAAATGGAGAATACGCAGACCTCATCCTTTTGTTTATGAACCAAAATACAAAAAATATGTAAAAAAAGACTATGCGGGCCACTAATATGTAAAAATATAAATTTATATTATTTATTGGTTGTTTTGGAGAAATGTGGGTAATTTACCTTAACCAATTAAAAGCTGACACATGGATTCCACTAATATTTATCACATAAATAAATTTATATTATTTATTTTACAGTTATTACTATATATATATATTGGTATTGAACGGGGGCTAACGCCCCAAAGAAGAGAAACTAACAACGAATACTAGCTACACCCAAAGCATCAGAGAGCAGAAAAGTCCCTACAGAAGGAGGACAATGCTCATAAAAAATCAATGGCTCCAAAAAGCACAACCCAAATTGGCTAACTCATCTGCACACTTATTTCCTTCTCTAAAAATGTGCACAACTTTCACATCCCATGGATGACGGAGAAGCTTCCAGATCTCTCGAACAATACTCCAGCCAGCCAACGAATGAGATTCAGTCCCCTGAATAATCTGACATACCGCTATGACATCCATTTACACCACAACCCTCGGCCAACCTCTAGATCTGCAATGTTGAAGACCCACCAAACAACCCCACAACTCCGCCACAAAGGGAGTACAGAAGCCAATAAATTTAGAAAAGCCACCAAGCCAGTTACCTTCATGATCATGAATAATGCCACCACAACCTGCTACTTTGTCCACCTCCTTAACCGCACCATCAACATTAAGACACACCCAACCCACCTGGGGTGGTATCCAACGAACCTCATTCATATCCTCCTCACGCACGCCACAGGAACCAACAGTGTTGCAAGCCTCATAATAACACTTAACTTGGGCCATGATGGTCCGCCAAGGCCGGAAAGGTCTAATAAAAGCGGAGTCATGGACCTCTTTATTCTTCCAAGACCAAAGACAGTGACATGTGTAACACCCAAAATAATTTAATTAATTATTTGATTAAATTATTTAAGTGTTGCAATATTATTATTATTATTGGTAATATTATTAGTATAAATTATTAATATGTTATTCTTATTTAAATTTGAGTCAGGGAGTGGTGTTGGTAATTCCGGGACGGTGAGACTGGCCCATGAAGCCCAAGCCCGTTAGCTTAGGCTCCTAAGGCGCTAGGGTCTTAGGAATCGCATCACTTGTGGAGAAAAGAAAGAAAAAACTTGCGAAGGGAGGGAGAGAAAAGAAGAGTGTGACGGCGCTGAGAAGAAGAGGAAAAGGAAGAGCTTTCGTGTTGCGGTGTTTTCGTGCGTGGCCATCTTCTTCGTGCTAGGGGCTTACGCATTCGAGGTAAGGGTGGGTTTTAACATTTATAATAGGTTATGATGGCGGCTTATGGGTAGTTAGGGGGCTCCCTCTTACATTTATAATAGCCTATATGCTTAGTATTCTCCATGAGTTAGGCCTTAGGAATGATTTCTTGAAGATTGATATGTTGTCATTGTGTTCTATATCATGTTGAAACTTAAATTAGTGAATCTATATGAATTGGCGTGACTATAGGTTGCTAGATGTTGAATGATTATGAGACTAAGTATGTACGTGATGTGTTTGAGGTGTTGACCCTATGAAAATTGAGAATGAAATTTTGATGATGGATAGGTGCTTGTGACATTGTATGAGTGAATTGAGGTGTGTGTCAAAGGTGTTGTGTGTGATGGTATTGGTGAGTGCCTACGGGCCACAGGCTCCCTATGTGTGTGTGCGTGTGTTCGGTGAGTAGGCGCCAAATTTACATGCCCATGTTGCATTTTGTTTTCGGTTGGCGCTGGTGTACTGGCGCCATAGGCGCCGTGTCGCATTGTGTATGTGTGGTGTGTTGCGTGTGTGCGTGTGTTGCTGGGCGCCAAGGGCGCTGTGTTGCGTGTGTGTGTGTGTTGCTGGGCGCCAGGTGCTGGGCGCCAAGGGCGCTATGTTGCGTGTGTGCGTGTGTTGCTGGGCGCTGGGCGCCAGGCGCTGGGCGCCAAGGGCGCTGTGTTGTGTGCGTGTGTGTGCGTTGTCCTCTAAAATTGAAGTGTGCTGTTTACTTAAATTCAAGTGTGCTGTTTTTCTCCAATTTAAAGGTGTTGCTTCATAAGTGTGAAATGTGGCAGCTATGATGCTGTGAACAGGTGAGAATTACGAGGTAGCTGTGATGCTACAACCCGTGGTATTTTTATGAAATGGATTATAACGAGACATGATGATATAGTGTTTATTAATTAAATACTTGGAGTTTGTATAACTGGTGCATGAGTCATGAGTCGCATTGTCATATGCATTTTCTTGGTGGTATAGGCTTCGGCCTCTTTGAGACTATTTTTGGGTGGTATAGGCTTCGGCCTCTTGCCCGTTGTGGCTTATTTTACGAGATCGGTACCGCATGCATATGCCCAGAGGGGTTGCATTGTTGCATAGTCCATATATACATATGTAACGTGTTTTGGTGTCTTGTTCTGATGGAATTTGTGCCGTGAGTGGATGTTGATATACATGTGTATATGTATGCATATAACTATATATTGTGGAAGTTGTTGTATGTTACTATATAAATAAATAAGTTGTTGTATGTTATTATATGTATAATTTTTATATACATAAATACTGTTAAGATTGTTACGTGAATAAAGATACATATATATATAAATATACAAATATACTGTTGGAGCTATGACGTGTTGATTTGCTGTGTTACCGTAATTTACCCGCTGCTTATATACTGCTATCATTTACTCATTATTTCTGTTAAGCTCACCCCTTCTGCTTGGAATGTTGCTCTTATGTGGCAACGCTGCAGGTGACCGTTAGCACTCGTGGAGGATTGCTAGGTGTACTTTCCTTCTCGTTGGGTCTGTGTCAGCTCTGATGCGTAGCACCGGGGAGGGTTTTAATTACCGCTTTCGAACTATTACTGTTCCCTTTTTGGAGTTTTGGCTTAATGTTTAATTATTTTTGGAGATGTTAAATGAGTTATGATTCCGCTGCTTAGAGATTAATTTTTGATATGTTTGAGGATTTATTTTAAATCAATTGGAGTTTTTACGTAGTGAAAAGTGTAGCGCCCTCGGGGTGACTCTGATAATTGCGTGTTTAATTAATTTTAGTAAAAGGGGGTGTTACATTAGTGGTATCAGAGCAGTTCGGTCTGTCCGGCCAAGTTGTCCTGTCATAGCGTCTTATGACAATTAAGAATTGTTAGATTAGTTCTAAATTTTTGTTTGTGCTGCAGTGATAATTTGAAATTGCTGGGAGAAACGATGCTGCTCTTGCTGCTGCTCTGCAAGCTATGGCTCAGGCTGTTGGGAACCAGCAAAATGTTGCGCCCGAAAAATCCGGTTTGGGACTTTTCGTTTGACAACGTGGAAAAAGTTTGGAGTCGCCACCAATATTTTAATTTTAAGACCAAAACATTGAAAAAAGGTCTTTTAAACAAGGCGGATGGTCTTTTGAAAACTAGAGATGTAGGTTCGGGGGTCGGTTAGGTACGGGGAAGGTATTAGCACCCCGCACCTCCTTTCTACCGAAAGGGAACCATTAACTTGATGTGTGGTTTGGACAAAAGTTTGAGTTTGAAAGCGGTTTATTCTACTTCTTTTCTTTTCTTTTTTTTTTTGATTTGTTTTACTGAAAACAGGAGGGAAGAAGAATATTTTTGGTTATCTTTGAAAAGCGGAACAAAACAAAGATTTTTTAAAAGGGTGCTTGGCGGGACAGGACCCCGTTCCTACGTATCCTCACTGGAAGAGGGATCAAAGCTACGTAGTTCTCGGGTTTTGGTTTTGAAAAAGGATTGAGCTTTCGCGAAGACCGAACAACAACGGTTAGAATGGCCTCACTACTAACTCTTTTGAAAATGAAATCATCATTAATGACCTAATCGGCAACGGCGCGATTGGTGTTTAATGACAATTGATTTATTTTTGAGAAATGAATAAGTTTTCGAAAATGGGATAGAGCTTTTGCGAAGACCGAACAACAACGGTTAGAATGGTCTCGCTACTAACTCTTTTGAAAACAACATCATCATTAACGACCTAATCGGCAACGGCGCGATTGGTGTTTAATGACGATTGATTTATTTTTGCTTTGAAAGTAAAAGTTTCTTTTTGTTTTGAAATGTTTTTAGGAAATGGGTTTTAGAAAAGGAGTAGAACACTTTAAATATATTCTAAATCCATAACCGAATGCAAATGAATGAACAAGACTCATACTTCAACAATCAAGCAATCATGAACATATTATTCATCAACCAAGATTAAGCATGCCAATACAATCAAGGGATTCAATTATCAAAGATGCAAAACAAAGTTCTCAAAGCAATTGTGTTGTGTGGGTGAGAATTGCTACGGGACGGGCAACAATCTCAAAGGAGTGTATTTACCCTAATGACTCTATGCTACAACAAGCAAGTAGGCTTACGTCTTCATTAGGAGGTCATACATGTAGAAAGGATGGCACACAATTAAATCAAGACATTTA
Source organism: Astragalus membranaceus (assembly GCA_039519185.1). Taxonomy (NCBI): domain Eukaryota; kingdom Viridiplantae; phylum Streptophyta; class Magnoliopsida; order Fabales; family Fabaceae; genus Astragalus; species Astragalus membranaceus. The sequence continues at coordinate 171,579,189 of CM076849.1, forward strand.
AGTTGCATCAAGAACAAGAGAATACAATTCATTATAGGCATAGAATGATCTAGGTTAGATGGATGAACATGCAAGCAATGATGTGCATGATTAGGCAAATATGCAAATGCGTGGGCATACAAGACTATGCATGAATGAATAAACATATAAGACTATGCATGAATGAAAGATTGAGCATACAAGACTATGAATGCATGAGCATAATTATTGTGTAAGGTATGAACATTTGAGTATGCATGGACATGTGAATATGTAAGTATAGCATATAAGGATGCATAAACATGTAAAAGGATAAAAGAATGCAAGATGCATAAGCATGCAAGAATGCATGAACATGTGAGAATATGAGAGTATGCAAGTGTTAGGGTGCAAGCATGAGAATATGTCACATGGATGATGCACATAAATGAAGTACAAAGCTTGAATTTTTTTTTTTTAAACAAAAAGGAAAGGAGCCTCGTTAAAACCTTCTGATGCAAAACCCTCCTTAGGGATAAAAACATCTAGAAGGAAAGAGTACTCCCCCCTATTTCATTAATAAACAAAAAACAAAAATACAAGAAGCATGGGGGGACATATACCAAAACCCATGCAAACAAAAATAAAAATAAAACATTATTGCCTGAAACGAAAATAAGGAAAGCCAATCCTATTACGGATAAAATCATCCTTAATAAAATAGGGAACAGAATTCCACCATTGGAAACCAGACAGGTTGATCCCATGAGACGCAAGCTTATCAGCGCAGTGATTCCCTTCCCGAAAAATATGAGTGCAAGTGACAGTCATTGATTTGAGCAGACCCATGCAATTAAGCCAACGATTGCGGAGATTCCAAGGCACAATTGAGTGAGACGAGAAAGCCATAACAGCAAGCTGAGAGTCACTCTCAATCCATAACCGATGCCAACCTTTTCGGAAAGCCACTTCAATGGCGACCATGACCCCGACAAGCTCAGCATGAAGCGCGTAATTTGTGCCTAGAGGAAGCATAAAACAGCCAAGAGACTCAGCATTACTGTCTCGAAAGATACCCCCACAGGCAGCTAAACCAGGAGACCCCCTCGCAGCGCCATCAGTATTACACTTAACCCAAAAGGAAGGAGGAGACTGCCAGATAACCTCTATATTTGTAGGAGCCTTACGAGGTTTGCACTCAACCGAAAAACCCTTAAGAATCATAAATTCCTGCATGGAGTTAGAGGTGGAGCCCTTGCTGAGATTGCCAGAAATGTTCACATTTGCCATGATCAAATTTTTTAGGTAAGTGGGCAAGATCTTCTTGTTGTCAAAACGAATCTGATTCCGAGAGAACCAAATAGCCCAAAAAACGTTAATAACCGCAGCGCAAACAACATCCTGCACTTGGGCCGACCAAGGGCGCAGACAGACTTCAAAAATCGTTTCCGGGGAGGAAACATCAATATTAAGAGAGAGCTTGCCATTAAGCCAATCCCAAAGATGTTTAGCGAAAGAACACTCACAGAAAAGGTGCAAGGAGGACTCATAGTCCGCTTCACAGAGACTACACATGGAAACAGTACCACAACCACGGCTTCTGAGCTGCTCATCCGTTGGCATACGGTGATGGAGGATGCGCCACATAAGAAGAGACTTGGATGGAGGAATAACACTTCGCCAAATATTCTTGAACCACCTACTAGGTTGCCCAACAGGCCTGAAATAAAGATAAGCAGTTTTAAAATTAAGCATACCATCGGTAGAGTTTTTCCAAATCAGCTGATCTTGAGAGTCAAATGAAGGCAGATCTTTTTCATGAAGCAGTGAAGCCAGCTAAGGAAAGATATTGGAAAGAGAAGCAGGGATACACCAGTGACCATTCTGAATGAAGTCACAAACACGGGCCTTGAGATAGAGCTGGCGATGCTTAGGGACATTAAGAAGATTTACAAGAGGGGCCGACATCCAAGGATCAAGCCAAAAGTTGATACAGTCACCTTTACCAATTTGCCAAATGCAGTTTTCTTGGATGGTGGAAAGATGATCACGCAAATGACCCCACAAAGAAGAACTGATATGATAAGAGATCGCAGTATTATTTCTGAAGACCCTTGATCTTAACAGAACAGCCCAGCTGTTCTGGGAAATGCTGAGCTCCCAGCTAAGCTTAAGACAGGCTGCCTTATTAGTGTCTTTGAGGGACCTAATCCCAAGACCCCCCTCAGCGGTTGGTCTACAAACCTTATGCCAAGCCACAGTAACCACTTTACGCTGATTGACGTCACCAGACCAAATGAAGTTTCTAATCCAAGAATCCACAGTATTCAACAGAGATGAAGGCCATTTGTAAATCAGGAAGCTGTAAATTAGCATACTTTGCACAACCGACTTGACCAGCTGCGCTCTTCCGGCAATAGAGAGGAGGGAAGCTTTCCACGCTGATAACTTGGCTTTAATCCTGTCAGCGATTGGCATTAAATAGACAGCTTTAGGCTTACCTTTGAAAATTGGAATACCCAAGTATGTGAACGGCAACTGGCCAATAGAGAAGCCCAGGAGATCGGCAATGTGACGCTGCCGGGTATTGGGAATGGCGCCCAAATGAACTGTAGATTTGCTAGAGTTAACAATCTGACCAGAAGCTTCACCATACTTAGTAAAGAAGCCGAGGAGATTATGGAGATTTCTCTGCGAAGCTCTGCAAAAAATCATGATGTCATCAGCATAAAGGGTATGAGAGGGAACGTGAGTACCTCTAGGACCATTGATTAACTGGAGGTCCCCATCCTGCACAAGCTTGGAGATGCCTCTGCTCAAAACCTCCTCAGCCAAGCAGAAAAGAAGGGGGGAGAGGGGATCCCCTTGACGCACACCCCGCTTGCAACTAAAGTACCCAGAGGGCTTGCCATTGACTGAGATCGAAAGCTTTGCAGAGTGCAAAAGAACATTAACCCAATCGCAGAATTTCCTATTAAAACCAAAAGCCTTGAGAACTCGCAGAAGGAAATTCCAATCCAAAGTGTCAAAAGCTTTTGTGACATCAACCTTAAGAGCCATATTACCACCAAAGGACCTGTTATTCAACATATTAATGGCTTCAGAAGTTAAGCAGATGCAATCCGAAATGTTTCTACCTTGAATAAAACCACGTTGCTGAGATGAAACGATACGGGGAGCAATTCTGGAGAGACGGTCAGCAAGCACCTTAGTGATAATCTTAAACTTAAAGTTAGCAAGAGCGATAGGCCGGAACTTCTCAATACTATCAGCACCATTGACTTTAGGAATAAGGACCACCAAATTAGAATTGAAATTCGGAAGCATCCATCCATGCTTGAAGAATTGCTGAACCGCGCTCACCATATCTTCAGCGATGATGTCCCAGTAATGCTGAAAGAAGAAAGCGCTAAAACCATCCGGGCCAGGGGCACCGTTAGGATTCATAGCAAAGATGGCCTGCTTAATCTCTTCCCTATTAGGAACGTTGGTGAGCATAATATTCTCCTCCCCTGTAACAAGATTAGGGATAATCTCCTCCACCATACCATTATCAAGACATTGATTATTAGAGGCAAAAATATTCTCAAAATAATTAACAACATGAGATTCGATATCATTAGCAGAAGTAAGAAGAGCATCACCATGTTTTAGGGCAGTGATTTGCTTGGTAATATGTCTAATCCTGACCATCTGATGGAAGAATTTTGTGTTTCGATCACCATGCAAGTGCCAATTAAGTCTAGGTTTTTCGAGCCAAAATTCCTCTTGGGAAGCTAAAGCTTGCTGCAGCTCAAGCTGAAGGGCTTTTTCTTGCTCATCCAACACCTCTGAGTAGCCAACATTATCAATCTGTGCTTGAACATGATCAAGAGATGCATTCGCCACTTGCACCCGGAGATTAACGTCCCCAAAGACATCTTTATTCCAAGCCTTAAGCTTTACCTTGAGATTTTTGAGCTTTTGATTGAGGACCACCATCGGGCAGCCAACAACATGAGATTGCCAAGCCTCCTTAATTACATTCAAGCAGTCAGGGTGATTCCCCCAGGTACGAAGGAATTTAAAAGAGGAGGGATGAGCACCATCTGTAATCTGAAGATCAAGCAGTAAAGGGAAATGATCAGATTTAGATTTAGTAAGAGTATAGCAGGAGATACATGTATAAAAAGTAAAGCAAGCGTCATTGCAAATAGCCCGATCAAGCCTTTTCTCCGTGAAAGCCCTTCCTTTACGGCCATTAGACCAAGTGTATTGAACGCCCTTAGTCGGCAGATGAATCAAGTTATTCAGATTGGTCCAGTTCTGAAACTCTTCGCAAGCAGTTTTAGATGGTGTACCATTTCCCCTATACTCATGGCTGCCCAAAATCGCGTTCCAATCCCCAATAAAGCACCAAGGGATTTTATAAGTTTGCTGGAGAAGAGAAAGATCCTGCCAGAGAGATCGCCTACCCAGATAGCTACAAGAAGCATAGATAGCTGAAATACCAACTGTAGTGTTTTTAACCTCCACTGTAAATGAAACATGCTGATCTGAGCTAGCGATAACAGTAGGATTGAAGTTGTCCTTACAGACACACTAGAGGTTAGGAATTAAAGTAGTCCTGTCATTAGTAGCAAAGACTTTCATACCAAAACGAGACCAATACCTGCGCGGAAAATCATCTAAAGAACACCAAGGTTCAGAAACAAAAACAAAATCAGGCTTGTTAGAAGAACAAAGCTTTTTAAGAGCTAATCTTGTGGGGGGATTAGCAAGGCCCCTTGTATTCCAATATAAGCACTTCATTGAGCAAGACTTTGAGATCCTGCCCTTGAACGGGTTGTAATTGGGGAGATAGCTTTCTTTTTCTGCCGCTGCTTTTGTTTTTTCTTCTGAGACTTAGTGCGAACTACCTCAAAGTCAGAGCCCTCATCAGACTGGGCATTTTCTTTTGCCAAGTTAACCTCCTCCTCAACTAAATCCGCCCAGGGCTGCTTAATGATGTTTAAATCATCAATCACAACTTGAGCAGCTTCTTGGTCAGCAACCACTTGGACTCGATTTCTATCAACCTCGAAGGCTGCTTCCATTTGAGAGTCACCAACTAGAACTGGATCCGGGGAATTCCCATTCTGCGCTAATGTTGGAGCTCTGCCACTTGGGGATCCTGTTTCAAACTGGTTAGAAATAAAACCAAGCAGGTGATTAATATCATCATGAGGTATGTTATTAGGGCCTCCAAACTGATTTGGGATTGTAATCTCTTCAATAGAGATGAGATCTCCGGAACGCTGCGAGTGATTATCTTTTTCCACTAGCTCTTCTGTAGAGGCTTCAATACCATCAACAGTATCCTTTTGAAGATCACTACCTGCACCATTATCAATAGTATTATCAACAACATTAGCACTAAATGTAGCCGTACCTTTAACCTGAGTTTCTTTCTCGGCATCATGCGTCTGCATGTCACGAACATTAATTGCATTGAGGTCGTTCTTTCTCTTTGGCTCCCAAACTTGCCTATTGACCGTGGGTTGCGCACGAGGTTCCTGCTTACTTTGGGCTTGCTTACAATTGGAATAATTATGTCCAATAATATGACAATAGGAGCAGAAATGTGGCAGCCTTTCATAAACTACTTCAACGTAAAATGCGTAACCTTCACGCTCAACCATAATACGCTCCGGAAGATCTCCATTCAAATCAATATCAACAAGAATTCTTGCGAAATGGCCAAATGTGCGATTCTTTGTGGCATCATCCAAAGCAATAGGACCCCCGATTGCCCCGGCAATCTCAAAAAGAGTGATTGGACGCCAGTATTCACGAGCCAATCCATGAATACGGACCCAACATTGAACATTGGTGTTGCGGATCCTGTTTGGATCAAAGTCTGGCGTCCATGCAAAGAGTCGAAGAAAACCCGGTTGCAACGACCATGTCCCAATTGCTTGAAGGCTACGCATCTCTTCAAACGATTGAAAACAAAATTCATAGTAGCCTTTCCCCAAGGAGACCATTGTCCAAGAGCCAATGGATTTCCATTCTTGCAATAGTTTTGCTCTTAAATCATTAATCTTTAGAGGAGAATCCCCTTTAGAAAGGGTAAGGCGGCCATGCAATACATTCTTGCACCCTTTGACACCTTCTTGATATTCTGTTTCAGTGATCTTGATAGTGAGAGCATCGCCTTTAATGCAAGGCTTTGGCAACTGATTTGGAGGAATCACGCATGAGTTTTTTAGCGCAGCAGCAAATGACTTTGTTGCGGTCACTGGCTGAGGCTGAACCCGCGGCTCTACTACCGGCGCTGTATCGGCCATGCATGGCCATGGATAGAAATCCATTAACACATAAGCAGACCAGAACCAGATTAGCAAGAGTCGAAAAGCAATCAGCCCAGTAAGAACCGAAAAGAACCAAGATCAAGGACCACAAAAAATCAGACCAAGCCGAACCACTTGCTACTGATTGGCTGCAAGATGGACAGATCTAGAATACAAGCATACGAATACTGCCACCGAAAGATTTTCAGAACCGCTCCAGCAAGCAAGGAGAGCACCGATCGGTAGCACAGCAATATCCCACTACTACCGATCCGGCAACTAACAGAACCACAACCACAACAATAGCTTAATTAACCGAAATCAGCACAGCAATATCAGAACCACTTACCTGGCAGCAATATCACGCAGAAGCAACGAAATATAGCAACACCTGGAACCGTCAATCACATCTACCGAACTATAGCAACACCTGGAAACTAATAGCATATGATCACGTAGCGAGGGTAAGTCACGATGAATCCACAAGCCCTAGCAATTGCAGCGAAGCATAGGTCAATCCTCACGCAGCCAGGAGCGAAGCACAAGGATCATGCAGCTAGGAGAATGAAGTCTCGATCAATCCTCAAACCCTAGCAGCTATTGCTATTTTCGCCAAACCCTAGCAGAGGGTTTTTTCTTCTTATCAATAGATCATACAAAGCTTGAAAATGTTTTAGTAAGAAGTAGTAAAAAGTTAGAGTAAGAATGTGGTAAAAATGTTTGAGTAAAAGGTAAATAAAAGCAAAATGTTTTTCATGTTTTTTTGTTTTGGTAAATAATTAATGAATGAGTAAAAACCAAAGTGGTAAAATGTCTTTATGTTTTTGGTAAAAAGTTAATGAAGTGGTAAAGGTAAAATGGTAACATCTTTTTATGTTTTAGGTGAATAGTTAATGAATAGGTAAAAAACTAAAGTGGTAAAATCTTTTTAGGTTTTTTTTTGGTAAAAAGTTAATGAAGTGGTAAAGTAAAATGGTAAAAAGTAAATAAACACTAAAACCAAGTTGAATCACATAGAGCAATCCTCTCACTTTGAGGAAAGTGCACTAGGCACTAGTGAGAATCAACTTGCCTATCATCAACAATGAGCAATAAGCAAACTAAAATGCAAAGATTAATTAAACACACAAATAAGTTGAATCACCTAGAGCAATCCTCCCACTTTGAGCAAAGTGCACTAGGCACTAGTGGGAATCAACTTGCCTATCATCAACAATGAACAATAAGCAAATTAAAATGCAAAGATTAACTAAACACACAAATAAGTTGAATCACCTAGAGCAATCCTCCCACTTTGAGCAAAGTGCACTAGGCACTAGTGGGAATCAACTTGCCTATCATCAACAATTTACAACAAGCAAATTAAGACACAAAAATGAATGGACACATAAACTAAATTGAGTCATTTCTAGCAATCTTCACCACTTAGGTCAAAGTGCACTAGGCACTAGTGGGAATCATATTGCTAAATCATCAAACAACAAAAGTAACATTTAACACTAAAATGAAATATTAATAATAAGATCAAACATCACTAAACAAAGAACAACAACAAAATCAACTTGGAAATATTTTTAGATCTATAAGCATGTGAACCAAAGGAAACATAGATCCACATTTTATTTAATAAAGAAAACACCAAAATTAACACTAAGCAACATAGATCTATTTTTTTGCAAGGATTTATATGATTAAGCAAGGAAGCACAACAAAATCATATCAACCCTAATTTTTTTTATGATATGCGAAATACTAAAGCCTATAAACAACAACTTTATTTATGAAATCTAGTGCAAAATATGTAAAGATGCAAGGGAAATTATTCAAGTAGAAGAATAACTCCTTCAAGGCCAAGGACCCATCTCAAACACCCAAAGCTCCCTAAGTCTTTGTCAAAATGTTTGAAATGGATCCTCAAAGCAAACAACAATCAAGAAGGAGTTTGGAGTAGAGGAGAGATTATGCAAGAAAATTAAATGTGAGGTGCAAAGCTTCAAGGATTACCTCAAAACCACAAGGAGGTGAAGAAGGAGATGATAAGCTAAAAAATTACTAGATCTTAGCAATTTGATGATGCAACCTTGAGGAGAATGGAAGGGAAGATGGTGATCTAACAAGAAATGGAGGATTTGGTGGTTGATTTTTGAAGAAAATATATGGAAGAGGGGAGGAGGGGCTACGATTTTGGTGAAGAGAGGGAGAGGAGGTGTGCTAGGGTTTTGTGTAGGAGAATGAGAGGCTTATGAGAAGCAAAAAGAGAGTGACCTTAGGTGTGGGAATGAGGGAGTATTTATAGGATGAAATTAGGTCTAAGGGTATTTTAGTCTTTGTGATTTTGATGTGCTCTAGGATTGAGCTTTGATTTTGAATGGAGGGTTGAGATCACTCATCACAAGGATTGAGGGTGGAGAGAAAACACAAAATGTGAGAGTGAGAGAGTGGGGGGCGAAATTTAGGGGGAAAAAAAAGAAAAGAAAAAATAAATTTCTTATTTTGGAAGAGATATTTTATGTGAAGTAGGGTTAAGGGCATTTTAGGGGAGAATTGTTACCAAAGAGGGAACTTTGGGTTTTCTTATGAAGGGGTTAGTGTAGGTGAGTGGAGTAATTTACCAAAGAGGGTATAATGGAAGAGTGTGGAAGAAATTGGAGAGAGAGAGAGAGAGAATTCGTAGGTGGGGGGAGGAAGAGAAAAAAAAACTTGTTTTTTGGTCTTTTGTCTTATTGAAGACACTTCCCTTTTTTTTGTTTTTTGAAATTGAAATTTTTGGGCATGGGAAATAATGGGAATGCAACTATTGAAAATGTATTACATGCTTTTGGGCACCATAAAATATTCCCTCTAGTCACCTATGACAATAAAAATTGTCACTTAAAAATTGAGGAATATTTAATGGTCCCTTTTTATTTTTCTATGCACTAAAATGAAAAAATACATTTTTAATTATTTTGACTAGGGTTTTCTTCCTAAAAAATTGTACAAAAATTATCCTTGATAGAATAAAAACGTACTTTTTGCGGATGTGCATTTTTTGCGAGAAAATCATTTTTTGCGAAAAATCACCAAAATGCCCTTTTTGACCCTAAAACCCTAATTTGCCTAAAAAGTGCATTCCAACCCTAAAAATGATTTTAAAGACCTTGGAATGACTTCTAGGACCCAAAATGCAATGCATGATGCTCTTCATTCTTTAATTCATTTATTTATTATTTTTGGGGAAAATTAGGGTTTTGACCTAAGCCGGACAAAATTGGGGTATGACACATATGTAACGTGTTTTGGTGTCTTGTTCTGATGGAATTTGTGCCGTGAGTGGATGTTGATATACATGTGTATATGTATGCATATAACTATATATTGTGGAAGTTGTTGTATGTTACTATATAAATAAATAAGTTGTTGTATGTTATTATATGTATAATTTTTATATATATAAATACTGTTAAGATTGTTACGTGAATAAAGATACATATATATATATATATATATATATATATATATATATATATATATATATATATATATATATATATATATATAAATATACAAATATACTGTTGGAGCTATGACGTGTTGATTTGCTGTGTTACCGTAATTTACCCGCTGCTTATATACTGCTATCATTTACTCATTATTTCTGTTAAGCTCACCCCTTCTGCTTGGAATGTTGCTCTTATGTGGCAACGCTGCAGGTGACCGTTAGCACTCGTGGAGGATTGCTAGGTGTATTTTCCTTCTCGTTGGGTCTGTGTCAGCTCTGATGCGTAGCACCGGGGAGGGTTTTAATTACCGCTTTCGAACTATTACTGTTCCCTTTTTGGAGTTTTGGTTTAATGTTTAATTATTTTTGGAGATGTTAAATGAGTTATGATTCCGCTGCTTAGAGATTAATTTTTGATATGTTTGAGGATTTATTTTAAATCAATTGGAGTTTTTACGTAGTGAAAATTGTAGCGCCCTCGGGGTGACTCTGATAATTGCGTGTTTAATTAATTTTAGTAAAAGGGGGTGTTACATTAGTGGTATCAGAGCAGTTCGGTCTGTCCGGCCAAGTTGTCCTGTCATAGCGTCTTATGACAATTAAGAATTGTTAGATTAGTTCTAAATTTTTGTTTGTGCTGCAGTGATAATTTGAAATGGCTGGGAGAAACGATGCTGCTCTTGCTGCTGCTCTGCAAGCTATGGCTCAGGCTGTTGGGAACCAGCAAAATGTTGGTGAAAATGCTGGAACTCGCAGTTTCGCCACGTTTCAGAGGGAGAATCCGCCCACTTTCAAGGGTCAGTATGATCCTGATGGAGCTCTGGCATGGGTGAAAGAAATTGAAAGGATTTTTCGTGTCATGGACTGCAATGATGCTCAGAAGGTCAGGTATGGTACGCACACACTGGCAGAAGAAGCTGATGATTGGTGGATGGAGGTTAGGCAGAGGCTAGAAACTGCTAATGAAGAAATAACTTGGGCTGTATTCCGTAGAGAATTTTTGAGGAGGTACTTTCCGGAAGATGTCAGGGGAAAGAAGGAGATAGAATTCCTTAAGCTGAAGCAAGGAAACATGTCGGTAACAGAGTATGCTGCCAAGTTCACTGAATTGGCTAAGTTTTATCCCCATTATACTAATGCTGAAAGCAATAAAGAAAGCAATAAAAAGGGAAGCAAAAAGGGTGCCGGCCCTCGTTAAGCCGGCGACGGAGGCTGCCTAAAGCCTTTTAACGAATCGCGAACGATCCGAGCTTGCACTTGGGCTTGGGAGCACGTGGGCTCCAAAGGGGTGGTCTTGCGAGCGACCAAGGGAGGGTACTATATCAAGTCTAGATCTCGATATTTCCCTAGGACTGCGCCATGTTTTAGGCCAACACAACTATCCTTTTCGACTGGACCCATTGAGGTCAGGGGGACTTACCTGCAGCTCGAATACAAGGTGAAGTCAATCTTGCTGGGGACATGTGGGTCCAGAGGGGATTCCAAAATCCAGTTGGTTTACTTTAGTCGGTCAATGCTTCCACACCGATCCAGGATGCCTGCTCAGGTTAGCGGACTTTTTTTCAGCTTTCTCTTGATTGATGATCAATACCATTACACTGATACAGGATGTCTGCTCAGGCTAGCGGACCTTTCTTCAGCTTGCTCTGATTGATGATCAATGCCATTGCACTGATCCAGGATGTCTGCTCAGGTTAGCGGACCTTTCTTCAGCTTGCTCTAATTGATGATCAATGCCATTGCACTGATCCAGGATACCTGCACATGCTAGCAGATGCAAGACATGGTGCATGGAATATGAATGCATGCTATGCAAAGTTCGTTATGCGAATGCATGTCATGTGAGTGCATGCGGTGTGATGATTTAGTGGAATGATGAATGCAATGGGATGCTATTCTTGATTCTTCGTTTTTTTTTTGCCAGCTTTCTTTTTTCTGACTGTTTGTTTTTTTCTTTTGCTCTTCATTCTTTGATCAGCTTTCTTTTTTCTGATCGTTTGTTTTTTTCCTTGGCTTTTCATTCTTTGATCAGCTTTCTTTTGTCTGATCGTTTGTTTTTTTCTTTTGCTCTTTTGCTCTTTTGGCTTATTTTTTGCTGGTTCAGCCAACTCGCGACATTCATGGCACGAGACTGAGGAATCCATTGGAATTGTGGGGCTCTTGGGCCGGGTGCATGTTGGCTTTGGCTTCACCGTTTGGAGGCAATCGTGAGTGCAATCGCTTTCTCTTGCATGATTAACTGGTTTTGGGGAATTGCTTTTTTCCGCGACCTTTAGGGATTTTGCAATAATTGTAATGCTCCATGATTTATGCACATGTTTTACAGGTCATCATCACCATCATTATAAAACGTTTATTTTGAGCAGAAAAAAAAGCAGAAAATAAAAGAGTGAACAGATATGAGAAAGTTCAACTTTATTAATGTGGAAACCGGTCGCAAAGAAGTTACGCCGATTGTTTATTACACTTGAAAGTTTAAACTATAAAAAGACACGAAAAAAAAAGAAAAGTTAAATTCTGACTGTCCGTCTCTGTGGAACAGTGCTAAACATTTATGTCCTTGACCTTGATCACTCCCTCATCCAAGTCTTCAGAGGAATTGCATGCCTTTCTTTACTTTTCATGCCCAAGTTTTCTGACCCTAATTTTTGCCTGGATCGCCCTTTGCGGGTTTTCAATCCACCGGGTCGCTCTGATTTTGCCTAGGCCGCCCTTTCGGGTTCTCAACCTAGCGAGCTAACTCTTACTTGGCTTGTCTTTCTCTTTTTTCGTCTATTTCTTTCAGGCATAATACTTCTTCACTTGATCGGAATTGACTGGGTTCCTTAAATCCTCTCCGTCCATGTTCGTGAGTATCAGTGCTCCTCCAGAAAAGGCTTTCTTGACCACATACGGGCCGTCATAAGTGGGTGTCCATTTCCCTCGGGGATCAGTCTGGATGGGCAAGATCTTCTTAAACACCAAATCTCCCTGCTTGAATTCACGGTGCCGGACTTTCTTGTCAAAAGCTGTTCTCATTCTCTGTTGGTACAGCTGCCCATGACACAAAGCTGCAATTCTTTTTTCCTCGATGAGGTTTAGCTGATCCAGACGAGCCTGCACCCACTCTGCTTCTTCCAGTTTAGCTTCCATGAGTACCCGTAGGGATGGTATCTCAACCTCGATTGGGAGGACCGCCTCTGACCCGTATACCAGAGAGAAAGGAGTTGCCCCAGTTGAGGTACGCACTGAAGTACGATAGCCATGCAAAGCAAAGGGAAGCATTTCATGCCAATCCTTGTATGTGACCACCATTTTTTGCACAATCTTTTTGATGTTCTTGTTAGCTGCCTCCACCGCTCCATTCATCTTGGGTCGATAGGGGGAAGAATTATGATGCTGAATTTTGAACTCTGCGCACAGGTCCTTCATCATTTTGCTATTCAGATTGCTGCCATTATCAGTGATGATCTTGTTAGGAAGATCATAACGGCAAATCAGATCCTTCTTCACAAATTTGGCAACCACTGAGCTGGTTACACTGGAGTATGAGGCAGCTTCAACCCACTTCGTGAAATAGTCAATGGCGACCAAGATGAAGCGATGCCCATTTGATGCTTTGGGTTCAATGGGACCGATGACATCCATTCCCCACATTGAAAACGGCCAAGATGCAGTCAGAACATTCAATTTGGCAGGCGGCACATGAATGTGGTCAGCGTAGATTTGGCACTTGTGGCACTTTCGGACAAAGCTGTAGCAGTCACCTTCCATCTGCAACCAGTAATAGCCCACCCTTAAAATCTGTCTAGCCATAGTATGCGCACTGGAATGAGTTCCGAATGAGCCCTCGTGTACATCTTTCATGATTCTTTCAGCTTCTTCTTTAGCAACACACCTTAAGAGGACCATGTCATAATTCCTTTTGTAGAGAACCTCACCGCTGAGGAAGAAATTCCTTGACAGTCGCCGAAGAGTTCTCTTGTCTTTTTCAGATGCCCCGGGAGGGTATTCTCTGCTGATTATGTACTGTTTGATATCATGATACCAAGGCTTGTCATCCGGCTCTTCATCTATGGCTGTGCAGTAGTGATGCGCAGGTAGACTCCGGTGCTGGATTGTGACATGAGTCAAGCTTTTATCACAATTGATATTGAACATGGATGATAAAGTTGCCAATGCATCAGCCAGCTGGTTTTCGCTTCGAGGGATGTGTTTGAAAGTGATTTCGTCAAAAGACTCCATCAACTCTTGCACATGAACACAATAAGGAATTAGTTTGGGATCTCTGGTCTCCCAATCGCCTCTTACTTGATGAATAACCAGGGCTGAATCTCCATACACATCTAGCCTTTTAACTTTCCATTCTAGGGCTGCTTGAATACCCAAGATGCACGCTTCATACTCTGCTATGTTGTTTGTGACATAGAAGCTCAACCTTGCAGTGACAGGAACGAAGCGATTGTCAGGAGATATTAACACAGCACCTGCCCCATGCCCCCATACATTTGACGCACCGTCGAAGATCATTCTCCATCTTTCACTTTCTTGGGACTTCCCCTCATCAAACAGTGCCATGATATCTTCATCAGGAAAATCATGCTGCATTGGTTGGTAGTCTGGAATCGGCTGACATGCCAAATACTCAGCAAGTGCACTACCTTTAACTGCTTTTTGTGTGACATACAGGATATCGTATTCTGATAATTGCATCTGCCAACGGGCAATTCGTCCTGTAAGAGCTGGCTTCTCAAATATGTACTTGATTGGATCCATTTTTGACACCAACCAAGTAGTGTGACTCAGCATGTACTGCCTTAAACGGTGAGCAGCCCAAACTAGAGCACAACAAGTCTTTCCAGCATAGAATATCTTTTCTCACAATCGGTGAACTTTTTGCTAAGATAGTATATGGCATGCTCCTTTTTCCCGGATTCATCATGCTGCCCCAACACACAGCCCATTGAATTATCTAGCACTGTAAGGTATAAGATGAGAGGCCTGCCTGACACAGGTGGCATTAAGACTGGTGGATTCTGCAAGTACACCTTGATTTTTTCAAAGGCAGCTTGACACTGGTCATTCCACTTCAACTCTTGATTTTTGCACAGCAGTTTGAAGATCGGCTCACAAGTAGCAGTCAACTGGAAGATGAATCGGGAGATGTAATTCAACCTTCCGAGGAAACCACAGACTTCTTTCTCTGTTTTGGGCACCGGCATCTCGAGGATGGCTTTTACTTTGTCTGGATCCACCTCGATTCCCTTCTGGCTGACAATGAAGCCTAACAACTTCCCTGATCTCACCCCAAATGTGCACTTGGCCGGGTTTAACTTGTGTTTATATTTCCTCAACCGTTCAAAGAGCTTCTGCAGATTGACAATATGCTCCTTGTCGGTTTTAGATTTTGCGATCATGTCATCCACATAAACCTCAATCTCCTTATGCATCATGTCGTGAAACAGCGTGACCATGGCCCTTTGGTAGGTTGCACCAGTGTTCTTTAACCCGAATGGCATGGCCTTGTAACAGAACGTTCCCCAAAGCGTTATGAAAGTTGTCTTTTCCATATCTTCGGGGTCCATCTTGATCTGATTATATCCCGAATATCCATCCATGAAGGAGAATAACGAGTGTTGAGCTGTACTATCCACTAAGACATCAATGTGGGGCAAAGGAAAATCGTCTTTAGGACTAGCACGATTCAGATCTCGGTAGTCAACGCACATTCTGACCTTCCCGTCCTTCTTCGGAACCGGGACAATATTGGCAACCCACTGTGGGTATTTGGCCACCGCTAGGAATCCGGCGTCAAACTGCTTTTTTACCTCATCCCTAATCTTTAGGGACATCTCAGGCTTCATCCTTCTAAGTTTCTGCTTCACAGGCGGGCATTCAGGTTTGACTGGCAACTTATGCATCACAATGTCAGTATCCAACCCAGGCATATCTTGGTAGGACCATGCAAACACATCCATATAATTGTGCAACAGCTGAACCAACTTTATGCGATCCTCGTCATTCATGGCGGTACCCACTTTGACCTCTTTCTTGCTCTCAGTTGTACCCAAGTTGATCACTTCAGTAGATTCTCCGTGTGGCTGAATTACCCTTTCTTCCTGTTTCATTAACCTCATGAGTTCTGGAGGAGCTTCCCAGTCTTCCTCAACATCTCCCTCAGCTTGATTAATAGGGTGATCAAAGTCAAAATATGGACTGTTGGCACTGTTATTTTGGGAGACAATTGCTGTGGATCTGCATTTTGCCGAAGCGAAAAAGCAGAATGAAAGGCGAGACAAGCAAGCAAACAATAATAAAGCGAGGAAAAGACACATGAAATGAAAAGGATTGATTTTTATTGATTGAAATTCAAAAACAACGTTTTTATTAATGATGATGATTCTGAAAATAAAAACATGCTCGCCCCTAACAACTTGTCCTATGGCCTTGGGCAGAGCCACAGGGTTGCATTACAAATGATTACTTTAAATTAAAAGTCACAAGAAGATCAGCAGCCTTCCAATTCTTTAATTTTTCACCGGCACCGCAGCGTCGAACCAAACTTGCACCACCCTCTTCAGACTCAGAACCATCCTTGATGACAGCAACTTGATTGGGATCCAACAAACCAGCACTCACAAAACTTTGACTGATGTCGCAAATTGGAATCCTCTGGGGCCATGGATCCTGGCCTTTGGACTTGGCCAACCACCTGCCCCTTCGTTCATCTGCCATTTTTCTTCTTTCTTCCTCACCTGGGGTGTATCCCAGCCCGTAACGGTCCTTGTTTTCCTGTAGTTGAATGGGAGCTAGAATTCCCTGACCAAACTTTCCCAAGCCAGAACCAACCTTATATCCTTGGGCTAACATGATCTTAGCAACCATCTCCTCCTCCTTGGTCCTCTCAAATACTACATTGGCGATCTCCAAAGACTGAAAGGCTGTTTCCAAAGACTCTTCGGCAGCTTCCACATATTTGAACTCTGATGGCTTATTAACCAGAGTCTCTTCTTCACCAAATACTACCACGACCTGGCCGTTAACCACGAATTTGACCCGCTGGTGTAAAGAAGAAGGGATTGCTCCAGCCATATGGATCCATGGTCGGCCCAGCAAACAACTGTATGAGGACGTAATATCCATGATTTGGAAATTGATGTAGAAAACTTCGGGACCAATCTGGATGGGAAATTCCATTTCCCTCAGAACTTCCTTTTTGGACCCATCAAAGGCCCGCACCAGTGTCGAACTCGGCTTCATGTAGGAGCAATCAACGTCTAACTTATCCATAGTTGACTTCGGCATCACGTTCAATGAAGACCCATTGTCAATTAGTACTCTGGCCAGCACATAGTCTCCACACTTTACTGAGATGTGCAAAGCTTGATTGTGTTCTTTTCCGCTTGAAGGCAACTCATCATCGGCAAATGTTAGGTGATTTGCAGCCACTATATTCCCCACAATCCCATCAAACTGATTCACTGAGATATCGTCTGCAACATGAGTCTCGTTGAGCACTTTCATCAAAGCTGTTCTGTGTGCTTCCGAGCTAAGCAACAATGATAGCATGGATATCTTGGATGGAGTTTGCTTTAACTGATCAACCACTCGATAATCACTCTGCCGGACGATCTTCAAGAATTCATCTGCTTCTTTTTCCGTCACTTTCTCTTGAGCAACCTCTGGCTCTTTTCCTTTTTCCTTATGGCCCCTCTGTTCGGCCTCCTTGGAAGTTTCAGCTCGGAGAGTCTCAAGAGCATATACTCTTCCGCTTCTTGTGATCCCACTTGATCCCCCTATGTTGGTTACGATAGGAGCACTTGGGGAGCATTCGACTGTAGATAGTGCAGTGTACTTCCATGGAACTGCCTTGTCCGACTTATAGGGAAAAGGAGCCGAAACTTCAATCACTATTGGTTGGGCGTTTGCCCGCACCAATCTAGGATTGTGATTGTAAGGAATTTCGACAGGTCTTCTGGGTCCTCTACTTTTATCAGAATGTAGAGTCAACACTTCTTCTTTAACATCATGGGTTCCTATCTGGACCACACACCGATCCATCAGGTCCTGCAGGATCATCTCAAAGCTTTCACAATTCCCCACGCACATGGAGTCAGCACACCCCTCTTCATGGCAACACCCCTTCTTAACCACCCCGACATGGCATAACTCAGAGTAGATAACACCCAACGGGGTCTTGATCTTCTGCACATCCTTTACCAATTGCCCAACGGAACTTTCTATAGCATTGGTAGCTGGCCTCTGATGACCTGGCAATGGATTAGTTGTTGTATTCGGGCTGCTCTGCTTGAACGAGATCCACCCTGCATCTACTAGGTCTTGCACCACATGCTTGAAGGCTTTACATTCCTCCACAGTATGACCGACCGCGTTTTCGTGGAAACTGCAGGTAGCATTAGCGTTGTAACCTCTGGGAAATGGTGGCTGCAGGGCCTTCATTGGCCGGGTGTTGATCAAGTTCTTGGAAGTCAAGTGATCAAACAATTCAGTGTATGTCATTGGTATTGGATCAAAACTGGTCCGTTTCTTGTACTGATAACCCTGAGCCCTGTGACTGTCACTGCTTTGCTGGGATGGCACAGGAGCAGAAAATGGAACAGTTTGTGGTGGAGGGGTACCAAAGGATGAACTTCCTCCCGAGATTACATTTGTTTCCCCTTCCTTCTTCTTCGGGAAATGGGAGTGAGGCTTCTTCTGATGGCTTGAACCACCAGAGCTTCCTGCATTACTGAGGTGATTTGAAATCTTCCCACTTCGGAGACCATGCTCAAGCCTTTCCCCGAAGACTATCATATCGGAGAAGCTAGTTGAAACACTTGTAATCAACCGGTCATAGTAAATTGCTGGCAGAGTTTCCAAGAACGTGCACACCATTTCTTTTTCAGTCAAAGGAGGTTGGACCTGGGCGGCTAGGCTTCGCCATTTCTGGACATATTCTTTGAAAGTCTCCCTTTCGCCCTTACTCATGTGTTGCAATTGCGACCTGTCTGGAGCCATGTCCATGTTGTACTTATATTGTCTCATGAATGCTTCACACAAATCTTTCCAACAACGAATTTCAGAGGATTGCAGTTTCATGTACCAATCTAGAGGAGCTCCCGCCAAACTGTTTTGAAAGCAGTAAATCAGCAGTTTGTCATCATTGGCGTAAGGACCCATTTTTCGGACAAACATCGTAACATGGCTCTCCGGACAGCCTGTTCCTCTGTATTTGTCCACTTCGGGAGCTTTGAACTTTGGTGGCAGAACCAAATCTGGGACTAAGCACAGCTCACGAGCTTCCTTGGCTCTGACACCAACACCCTCCATTGCTTTTACTCTTTCTTCAAGTGCACGAATCGGGTCACTTGGCTGTGATCCCTCAAACATATGTCCTTGGGGGTGACTCCCCATACTGTAATAATACCCTCCAGGCTGAGGAACATTGTGAGGGTGCGCTGCAAGCCCCGGAGTAGGACTGAGCACAGCATGAGGACTAGGAGCTTGGATCTGCGGTCCTCCGACAGCTCCCCCGGACACGGCGGCAGTGACCTGATTAGGCGCAACCATACTGACGGGGATAGGTCCAACAGTTTGCGGCATGTACCCAGTAGGCATACCCCAAGGATATCTTTGTGAAGTGTATTGATTCGGCCCATTCATTCCTGAAGCAAAGACGGGAGGACTGACCCCGGATCCCGGAGGAACTGTGGCTGATATTGGAGGAGGAACGAAAGAAGTGACACCATCTGGACCCACGACGGCGGCACCTTCAGCAGCTGTCCCACTCTTTAAACTTTGCAGCATAACCATCATCTCATGCATCTGGGCCTCCATTGCCCCAACCTTATCCTTAAGCACTTGGTTCTCCCGAGCCAGCTGCTCAGGATTCAGAATTTGCACGCCCAAATCTTCATGTTCTGGATTACTTTCAGTTTCAATCTCTAGATGCCCTTGAGGATCAGCCATCAGCCTTGCCTGTAATCGGGTGAAGTATCGGTGGCGGCGAACCAGCTTGCCTCTCGCTTCTGTTGGCAGAACATTTTTATTAAGTGAGGGAACAAATTAATGAATGCAATGCGTGCAATGAAGATGAGTGTTAGCTTTAGTTTGTCTTATGCCTTGAACCCCAACGTGTCATATCTTGCCATAGATTTAATATTGAATTTTGATTTGTTTAGAACATAACAAGAGTGGAATCAACAAATGAAACAACCACGCCCCATACATTCAAATTCAAATAAGGACTCCAAGTCTTACATTTCAAAAAGTAAAATACTCAAATGGAAATAAAGGTCTTTCTGGGAAAAGAAAGTACATTAAAACGGAAATTACAAACAAAAGCTCAACTACATAGAGCCTTGAAAACTTCAGTTCTCTTCCTCTTGCTGCCTGTGGGGACTCTCCTGGTTTTCTCCCTGACTTCTTCAACCAAGACACTGCAGAACTCCACAAATTTGTAGACTGCTGGCGGAGTGTTGAAAGGAGACATCTCACACTCGGCCTTCCCTAGCTTCTTAGGCACACCTGAGAGAGCTCGGCTGGCCAACTCTGCAAGCTCAGAGAATCTAACCTTCCAACGCTGAATTTCATCTTTCAGCTCTATGATGACTGCCTGTTCCTCAATTCTGCCAAGGAGTTCAACAAAGCGGCGCTCCCAATACCGACTTTCATCTTTCACCTGCCTGTATGCATCGCTGATGTGCCGAAGGTTTCTTTTCAATTCGTCAGAAATCTCTCGCTCGTATCCTAGAGCTTGCTTATACTCTTTGAGGATGCTTTCCACTGAATTTCTTTCTTGCACCACACTGCTCAATTTCCTCTCCCACTCGGCTTGTAGCAAGCGGGACTCTCTTTTTGACTTGGCGAGCTGACTCCTTGTAGTCCTCTCTTCCATCTTTGTCTTTTCATACAGATCCCTCCATTGACTGACTTCTTCAATTGCCCCCTTCCCTTTTGCTTTCTGTCTCTTGACTTCCTCTTTGGCCGCTTGCCAATACTTTTGAGCTTCTACCTTTTCCTTCTCTTCTTCTTTGAGTTTCTTGTCCAACTCCTCAATAATAGCAGATTTGGAAGCATTATCTTCTTTCACTCTCTGGTTGCTCTGAGTTAACTTCTCTATCTCAGCTTGCAGGGATTTCTTTTCCTCCTCTGCTTTCATCAGGGCTAATTTGACATCCCCTAGTTCTTCAACAACCGGGGTACTAGAGCTTATCATCTCTCTCTCATTTTGCAATACCTTCTGATATGGCAGCTGGACACTCTGAATCCTCTCCTCAAGCCACCGAGTAAAAGTGATTCCCTTGGTTTTCTGAGAGATCTCTGCTTTTCCACAGCGAGTCACCATACCCCAAGCTTGCAAAACTTTTCTCATCAAACTGGCATCTTGTTGCCCTCCCTCATGGATGTAAAACGAGGATACCATCTCTTCAGTAGGCGCACTTCTCATAGGGTATCCTAATTGTCTCAGGGTCAAAGAAGGATTGTAGTTAATGCAACCCTTAGTGCCCATCAGCGGGACATTTTGAAAACCACCACAGCGGAAAACTATCTCAGGCCTATCCTCCCAGCAAGATGGGAGATACCAACGAATCAAGTGCTCATCTAGGCTCCCTAGAAACTGGATCCATTCCTGAATGTTCATGACTCGCACTTCACAGGTGATAGCATAATCAATCAACTTCTCTACCCGTACTGGATTAGTGTAGACATGAATCAGAAGCCAGGCATACAATAAGTGAGAGGAGCAAGAGATTTTCTTTCTTTTCAGTTCGCAGTGATGAGTGAAAGCTGAATAAGTGTCAGCAAGAATAGCCGGGATTGGATTGATCGGATTCTTCTCATTCTGGGAGGCTAGGAAGATGCCAACGACAGTCACATCTATGAATCTCTCAATCTGTGGAAAGAGGACAACTCCGAAGATTGTCAGTGCCAAGATTTGCTTGAAAACAACCCAGTTCTTATTTTTGGCATGCACATCCATCAGACTCTCGAGGTAATCCTGTGGGAAACCCATCACCTGGTTCTTCTTCTGTTTCTGGAGTCTCAGGTCTTCTACCTTTATTTGCAACAGGGCGGCAAATTTCTCGTCCGTGTAGTATTGCTCTTGATATCGGTAGGGAACGGCTTCTGTTCGAGGGAAACCCAAAATCTGATGGTATTCTTCCAACGTGGGAGTCAATTGGAAGTTTCTGAAAAGAAAGCATCTGATCCCGGAGTCATAAAATCTGCTTAGAGCCACGATTGCTTCGGTCTGCACCTCTAGTGTCAACAGCTTCTGGAGATTCCCGTAAGAACTGTCAAATGATCCTATTTCGATAGGTCCCAACAGGTCAGCACATTTTCTCAGACTGGCAACATCAACCTTACTTACAACCGGATATCTCGGGGGGTGCACTATCTCACTTCTTGATTCCATACTGTACCTATGGCAAGATTCTTTGTCACTTTGGGATTCTTGGCAAACAAACTTTGATGAAATGCAAGGATGCATGCATGAGCTGTAAAAGCTTATGTTGGATGCAATGCGAGGATGCATGCAAAATGATGATGATGTTTTATGCATATGCAGATTAGGGCTAAACCTTTATTGGCATTAGCTCAAGTTTTTTTTCTTTTTTTTTGAAAAATGCGGGCCATATGTGGTTTCATATGGACCAATTAAGAGAAAGGCTACAATGGCAGCTCGTTCTCTCTTTTTTTGAAAAGAGTGGGCCATATGTCACTTCGTACGGACCGGCAGAAGAAAGACTACAACGGCAGCTCTTTCTCTACTTTTTTTATTTGAAAAACCTCCTACTCTTTTTGAAAGCATGTCTATATTACCATGCAACACACAATTTGGTATGCCCCTTGTTGCCCTACAAAGGTGGGGACCTAAGTTTTAGGACAACTCAAATGTTCCTCCCATGTGGGTTCTAGTCACTTCCTCACCAGGCCACCAGAGCTAATTCTCTTTCACAATAGCACCCACAACGATGGAACGCCATCTGGTGTGAGGCATCATGAAAGAGCATACTCTGGCTGAAACTTTCGTGAGAGTCGGAAGGACAACAGTCCAATTGCCAGTCACTACTCGTTTCCACTCTCCTAAGTTTTGTCAGACCTTGGGTTTTAGGCCCCTCTCAAAGCATAGTAAGCATAAGGTGTAAGTGTGTGCAGCAAGGGCATACCGCCTAAAACTACCCACATATACCCCACCTGCAAAGGAAAACCCAGAACAGTCCAGACAGAAGCAAGCAATAATATGTCGTCTACCCTAGGGTTCAATATCACAATACCAATAATCCAACCTAGGTTTCAGCAACAGTCATATGCACTGCTTACCTCAAGAAAGGGAGCGGAGAAGAATGGATCATAATAGAATGGGAGGAAGTGCATGTTTTTACCTTAAGAAAGGGAGCAGAGAATAGGGGACATGGGAATTGAGGAATGCATGAACACGGCATTGTGAACAAATAGAAAAGGAGTAAAACAAAGCTTTCAACTCAATTAATTTTAAAACCACACATCAAAGTTAACTAGGCTTGACCCTCGTCTTTTTTAAAAAAATGGTCCCCAGTGGAGTCGCCAACTGTTGCGCCCGAAAAATCCGGTTTGGGACTTTTCGTTTGACAACGTGGAAAAAGTTTGGAGTCGCCACCAATATTTTAATTTTAAGACCAAAACATTGAAAAAAGGTCTTTTAAACAAGGCAGATGGTCTTTTAAAAACTAGAGATGTAGGTTCGGGGGTCGGTTAGGTACGGGGAAGGTATTAGCACCCCGCACCTCCTTTCTACCGAAAGGGAACCATTAACTTGATGTGTGGTTTGGACAAAAGTTTGAGTTTGAAAGCGGTTTATTCTACTTCTTTTCTTTTTTTTTTTTGATTTGTTTTACTGAAAACAGGAGGGAAGAAGAATATTTTTGGTTATCTTTGAAAAGCGGAACAAAACAAAGATTTTTTAAAAGGGTGCTTGGCGGGACAGGACCCCGTTCCTACGTACCCTCACTGGAAGAGGGATCAACGCTACGTAGTTCTCGGGTTTTGGTTTTGAAAAAGGATTGAGCTTTCGCGTAGACCGAACAACAACGGTTAGAATGGCCTCACTACTAACTCTTTTGAAAATGAAATCATCATTAATGACCTAATTGGCAACGGCGCGATTGGTATTTAATGACAATTGGTTTATTTTTGAGAAATGAATAAGTTTTCGAAAATGGGATAGAGCTTTTGCGAAGACCGAACAACAACGGTTAGAATGGTCTCGCTACTAACTCTTTTGAAAACAACATCATCATTAACGACCTAATCGGCAACGGCGCGATTGGTGTTTAATGACGATTGATTTATTTTTGCTTTGAAAGTAAAAGTTTCTTTTTGTTTTGAAATGTTTTTAGGAAATGGGTTTTAGAAAAGGAGTAGAACACTTTAAATCAATTCTAAATCCATAACCGAATGCAAATGAATGAACAAGACTCATACTTCAAAAATCAAGCAATCATGAACATATTATTCATCAACCAAGATTAAGCATGCCAATACAATCAAGGGATTCAATTATCAAAGATGCAAAACAAAGTTCTCAAAGCAATTGTTATGTGTGGGTGAGAATTGCTACGGGACGGGCAACAATCTCAAAGGAGTGTATTTACCCTAATGACTCTATGCTACAACAAGCAAGTAGGCTTACGTCTTCATTAGGAGGTCATACATGTAGAAAGGATGGCACACAATTAAATCAAGACATTTAAGTTGCATCAAGAACAAGAGAATACAATTCATTATAGGCATAGAATGATATAGGTTAGATGGATGAACATGCAAGCAATGATGTGCATGATTAGGCAAATATGCAAATGCGTGGGCATACAAGACTATGCATGAATGAATAAACATATAAGACTATGCATGAATGAAAGATTGAGCATACAAGACTATGAATGCATGAGCATAATTATTGTGTAAGGTATGAACATTTGAGTATGCATGGACATGTGAATATGTAAGTATAGCATATAAGGATGCATAAACATGTAAAAGGATAAAAGAATGCAAGATGCATAAGCATGCAAGAATGCATGAACATGTGAGAATATGAGAGTATGCAAGTGTTAGGGTGCAAGCATGAGAATATGTCACATGGATGATGCACATAAATGAAGTACAAAGCTTGAAAATGTTTTAGTAAGAAGTAGTAAAAAGTTAGAGTAAGAATGTGGTAAAAATGTTTGAGTAAAAGGTAAATAAAAGCAAAATGTTTTTCATGTTTTTTTGTTTTGGTAAATAATTAATGAATGAGTAAAAACCAAAGTGGTAAAATGTCTTTATGTTTTTGGTAAAAAGTTAATGAAGTGGTAAAGGTAAAATGGTAACATCTTTTTATGTTTTAGGTGAATAGTTAATGAATAGGTAAAAAACTAAAGTGGTAAAATCTTTTTAGGTTTTTTTTTTGGTAAAAAGTTAATGAAGTGGTAAAGTAAAATGGTAAAAAGTAAATAAACACTAAAACCAAGTTGAATCACATAGAGCAATCCTCTCACTTTGAGGAAAGTGCACTAGGCACTAGTGAGAATCAACTTGCCTATCATCAACAATGAGCAATAAGCAAACTAAAATGCAAAGATTAATTAAACACACAAATAAGTTGAATCACCTAGAGCAATCCTCCCACTTTGAGCAAAGTGCACTAGGCACTAGTGGGAATCAACTTTCCTATCATCAACAATGAACAATAAGCAAATTAAAATGCAAAGATTAACTAAACACACAAATAAGTTGAATCACCTAGAGCAATCCTCCCACTTTGAACAAAGTGCACTAGGCACTAGTGGGAATCAACTTGCCTATCATCAACAATTTACAACAAGCAAATTAAGACACAAAAATGAATGGACACATAAACTAAATTGAGTCATTTCTAGCAATCTTCACCACTTAGGTCAAAGTGCACTAGGCACTAGTGGGAATCATATTGCTAAATCATCAAACAACAAAAGTAACATTTAACACTAAAATGAAATATTAATAATAAGATCAAACATCACTAAACAAAGAACAACAACAAAATCAACTTGGAAATATTTTTAGATCTATAAGCATGTGAACCAAAGGAAACATAGATCCACATTTTATTTAATAAAGAAAACACCAAAATTAACACTAAGCAACATAGATCTATTTTTTTGCAAGGATTTATATGATTAAGCAAGGAAGCACAACAAAATCATATCAACCCTAATTTTTTTATGATATGCGAAATACTAAAGCCTATAAACAACAACTTTATTTATGAAATCTAGTGCAAAATATGTAAAGATGCAAGGGAAATTATTCAAGTAGAAGAATAACTCCTTCAAGGCCAAGGACCCATCTCAAACACCCAAAGCTCCCTAAGTCTTTGTCAAAATGTTTGAAATGGATCCTCAAAGCAAACAACAATCAATAAGGAGTTTGGAGTAGATGAGAGATTATGCAAGAAAATTAAATGTGAGG
This sequence comes from Astragalus membranaceus, assembly GCA_039519185.1. Classification (NCBI taxonomy): domain Eukaryota; kingdom Viridiplantae; phylum Streptophyta; class Magnoliopsida; order Fabales; family Fabaceae; genus Astragalus; species Astragalus membranaceus. Next base: position 171,605,394 of record CM076849.1, read on the forward strand.
TGCAAAGCTTCAAGGATTACCTCAAAACCACAAGGAGGTGAAGAAGGAGATGATAAGCTCAAAAATTACTAGATCTTAGCAATTTGATGATGCAACCTTGAGGAGAATGGAAGGGAAGATGGTGATCTAACAAGAAATGGGGGATTTGGTGGTTGATTTTTGAAGAAAATATATGGAAGAGGGGAGGAGGGGCTACGATTTTGGTGAAGAGAGGGAGAGGAGGTGTGCTAGGGTTTTGTGTAGGAGAATGAGAGGCTTATGAGAAGCAAAAAGAGAGTGACCTTAGGTGTGGGAATGAGGGAGTATTTATAGGATGAAATTAGGTCTAAGGGTATTTTAGTCTTTGTGATTTTGATGTGCTCTAGGATTGAGCTTTGATTTTGAATGGAGGGTTGAGATCACTCATCACAAGGATTGAGGGTGGAGAGAAAACACAAAATGTGAGAGTGAGAGAGTGGGGGGCGAAATTTAGAGGGAAAAAAAAGAAAAGAAAAAATGAATTTCTTATTTTGGAAGAGATATTTTATGTGAAGTAGGGTTAAGGGCATTTTAGGGGAGAATTGTTACCAAAGAGGGAACTTTGGGTTTTCTTATGAAGGGGTTAGTGTAGGTGAGTGGAGTAATTTACCAAAGAGGGTATAATGGAAGAGTGTGGAAGAAATTGGAGAGAGAGAGAGAGAGAATTCGTAGGTGGGGGGAGGAAGAGAAAAAAAAACTTGTTTTTTGGTCTTTTGTCTTATTGAAGACACTTCCCTTTTTTTTGTTTTTTGAAATTGAAATTTGTGGGCATGGGAAATAATGGGAATGCAACTATTGAAAATGTGTTACATGCTTTTGGGCACCATAAAATATTCCCTCTAGTCACCTATGACAATAAAAATTGTCACTTAAAAATTGAGGAATATTTAATGGTCCCTTTTTATTTTTCTATGCACTAAAATGAAAAAATACATTTTTAATTATTTTGACTAGGGTTTTCTTCCTAAAAAATTGTACAAAAATTATCCTTGATAGAATAAAAACGTACTTTTTGAGGATGTGCATTTTTTGCGGGAAAATCATTTTTTGCAAAAAATGACCAAAATGCCCTTTTTGACCCTAAAACCCTAATTTGCCTAAAAAGTGCATTCCAACCCTAAAAATGATTTTAAAGACCTTGGAATGACTTCTAGGACCCAAAATGCAATGCATGATGCTCTTCATTCTTTAATTCATTTATTTATTATTTTTGGGGAAAATTAGGGTTTTGACCTAAGCCGGACAAAATTGGGGTATGACACATATGTAACGTGTTTTGGTGTCTTGTTCTGATGGAATTTGTGCCGTGAGTGGATGTTGATATACATGTGTATATGTATGCATATAACTATATATTGTGGAAGTTGTTGTATGTTACTATATAAATAAATAAGTTGTTGTATGTTATTATATGTATAATTTTTATATATATAAATACTGTTAAGATTGTTACGTGAATAAAGATACATATATATATAAATATACAAATATACTGTTGGAGCTATGACGTGTTGATTTGCTGTGTTACCGTAATTTACCCGCTGCTTATATACTGCTATCATTTACTCATTATTTCTGTTAAACTCACCCCTTCTGCTTGGAATGTTGCTCTTATGTGGCAACGCTGCAGGTGACCGTTAGCACTCGTGGAGGATTGCTAGGTGTATTTTCCTTCTCGTTGGGTTTGTGTCAGCTCTGATGCGTAGCACCGGGGAGGGTTTTAATTACCGCTTTCGAACTATTACTGTTCCCTTTTTGGAGTTTTGGCTTAATGTTTAATTATTTTTGGAGATGTTAAATGAGTTATGATTCCGCTGCTTAGAGATTAATTTTTGATATGTTTGAGGATTTATTTTAAATCAATTGGAGTTTTTACGTAGTGAAAAGTGTAGCGCCCTCGGGGTGACTCTGATAATTGCGTGTTTAATTAATTTTAGTAAAAGGGGGGTGTTACATTAGTGGTATCAGAGCAGTTCGGTCTGTCCGGCCAAGTTGTCCTGTCATAGCGTCTTATGACAATTAAGAATTGTTAGATTAGTTCTAAATTTTTGTTTGTGCTGCAGTGATAATTTGAAATGGCTGGGAGAAACGATGCTGCTCTTGCTGCTGCTCTGCAAGCTATGGCTCAGGCTGTTGGGAACCAGCAAAATGTTGGTGAAAATGCTGGAACTCGCAGTTTAGCCACGTTTCAAAGGGAGAATCCGCCCACTTTCAAGGGTCAGTATGATCCTGATGGAGCTCTGGCATGGGTGAAAGAAATTGAAAGGATTTTCCGTGTCATGGACTGCAATGATGCTCAGAAGGTCAGGTATGGTACGCACACACTGGCAGAAGAAGCTGATGATTGGTGGATGGAGGTTAGGCAGAGGCTAGAAACTGCTAATGAAGAAATAACTTGGGCTGTATTCCGTAGAGAATTTTTGAGGAGGTACTTTCCGGAAGATGTCAGGGGAAAGAAGGAGATAGAATTCCTTAAGCTGAAGCAAGGAAACATGTCGGTAACAGAGTATGCTGCCAAGTTCACTGAATTGGCTAAGTTTTATCCCCATTATACTAATGCTGATTCTGAATTCTCAAAATGCATTAAGTTTGAGAATGGGTTGCGAGCGGATATTAAGAAAGCGATAGGGTACCAGAAAATCCGGGTGTTCTCTGAGTTGGTGGACAGTTGCAGAATCTTCGAAGAAGACAGTAATGCCCATTCTAGAGTTATAAGAGAAAAGCAGAAGAGTTTCCCGAGTCGCGGGAAGCCGTATGAGGTTCCAACGGGTAAGGGTAATCAGAGAGCTGCGGGGGGAAAGAGACCAAGTGGGGGAGATCCTGTTGCTAGTGTGGTATGTTATAAGTGTGGGAAGGCTGGTCATAAGCGCCCAGACTGTCCGGGTGATGTAAAAAGGTGCTACAAATGTGGGAAAGAGGGCCATATGGCAACTAACTGTGATCGTAAGGATGCACTCTGTTTCAACTGCGGTGAGGGAGGACACATCAGTGCTCAGTGTCCGAAACCAAAGAAAGAAAGGTCTACTGGAAAGGTGTTTGCTCTAGCGGGGTCAGATGTGGTAAATGAGATTAGAGGTACGTGTTATATCAATAATTCTCCTCTCATTGCTATTATTGATACTGGTGCCACCCATTGTTTTATTGCTGCCGCATGTGTTGATAGATTGGGTCTTTCTGTATCTTCTATGTTGAGGGGGATGGTTATTGGTACTCCGGTGAAGGGTTCAGTAACTACCTCTATTGTTTGTGCTAAATGCCCTTTGTCGATTTTCGGCAAAGATTTTATTGTTGATTTAATTTGCTTGCCGTTGGATGGGATGGATATTATTCTAGGTATGAACTGGTTAGTTGATAACTGTGTCCATATCAACTGTAGTGAGAGGTCAATGAGTTTCTTTTCTCTTGAGGAGGATGAATCTAGTTTGCTGCCTGCTGGTCAGTTACGGAGGGTGATGAAGGAAGGGGCTCAGTTGTTTTCACTGTTAGCGTCAATGTCTTCTGAGAGTCAGGCAAAAATTGGTGAGTTGCCAGTGGTGCGAGATTTTCCTGAAGTTTTTCCCGACGAAATCCCCGATGTACCACCAGAGAGAGAGGTGGATTTCTCCATCGATCTTGTACATGGTACTAGACCTGTGTCTATGGCACCGTATAGAATGTCTGCATCTGAGTTGTCTGAACTAAAGAAACAGCTTGAGGATCTGCTCGACAAGAAATTTGTGAGGCCGAGTGTGTCGCCGTGGGGAGCTCCAGTATTGTTGGTAAAGAAGAAAGATGGTAGTATGAGACTGTGCGTAGACTATCGGCAGTTGAATAAAGTGACGATCAAAAACAATTACCCGCACCCGAGGTGTTCAGTAAAATAGATTTGAGATCGGGTTATCACCAGATAAAGGTGAAAGATGAAGATATTCAGAAGACAGCTTTCAGGACCCGTTATGGGCATTATGAGTATTCGGTGATGCCTTTCGGTGTGACCAATGCACCGGGAGTATTTATGGAGTACATGAACCGTATTTTCCATGAGTATCTGGATCGGTTCGTGGTAGTGTTTATAGACGATATCTTGGTCTATTCTAAGTCAGAGGAGGAACATGCAGAACATCTGAGGTTGGTTTTGGAAATTCTGAGGGACCGAAAGTTATATGCTAAATTGTCTAAATGTGAGTTCTGGTTGCAAGAGGTTAGTTTTCTGGGTCATATTATTTCTGGTGATGGAATCGCGGTGGATCCATCGAAAGTTGAGGCCGTGTTACAGTGGGAGTCTCCGAAGTCAGTCACTGAGATTCGGAGCTTTCTCGGTTTGGTGGGTTACTACAGGAGGTTTATAGAGGGTTTCTCTAAGTTAGCCGTGCCATTGACTCAATTGACGTGTAAAGGAAAAGCTTTTGTGTGGGATGCCCGGTGTGAAGAGAGCTTCAATGAGTTGAAGAAGAGGTTGACAACATCTCCTGTTTTGGTTTTGCCTGTTCCGGATCAACCGTTTGTGGTGTATTGTGATGCTTCCAAGATGGGTTTGGGAGGCGTACTGATGCAAGATGGTAAGGTAGTAGCTTATGCGTCTAGACAGTTGAGGACTCATGAGAAGAACTACCCTACTCATGATTTGGAACTTGCAGCAGTGGTGTTCGCGTTGAAAATCTGGAGACATTATCTGTATGGATCGAGGTTTGAGGTGTTCAGTGATCATAAGGGTTTGCAGTATCTGTTCGAACAGAAAGAGTTGAATATGAGACAGCGTAGGTGGTTGGAGTTGTTGAAGGATTATGACTTCAGTCTGAACTATCACCCAGGAAAGGCTAATGTCGTTGCTGATGCCTTAAGTCGGAAGACTTTGCATATGTCGGCACTGATGGTTAGAGAACTTGAGCTAATTGAGCAATTCATAGATATGAGTCTGGTTTGTGAGGTGACTCCTCAAAGTGTCAGGTTGGGGATGTTGAAAATTGATAATGAGTTCATGACTAGTATCCGAGAAGCCCAGCAGTTAGATGTTAAGCTAGTCGACCTAATAGTTGGGATTGGTCAATCCGAGAGTAAGGACTTTGAGTTAGATGCGCAGAATGTGTTAAGATACCGTGGAAGAGTTTGCGTTCCTGAGGACGAAGAGATGAAAAGGGCAATTTTAGAAGAAGGTCATAGAAGCAAGTTGAGTATTCATCCGGGGGCTACAAAAATGTATCAAGATTTGAAACGGTTGTTTTGGTGGCCTAGTATGAAACGTGACGTCGCTCAGTTTGTATACTCATGTTTGACTTGTCAGAAGTCGAAGGTTGAGCATCAAAAGCCTGCAGGGTTGATGCAACCATTGGGTGGAAATGGGATAGCATATCTATGGATTTTGTTACTGGGTTGCCTAATACGGTGAAGGGACATGATTCAATTTGGGTGGTTGTGGATAGATTGATGAAGTCTGCTCACTTAATTCCTATCAATATCACGTATCCGGTGTCGAGGTTGGCTGAGATCTATATCCAGGTAATTGTGAAGCTGCATGGTGTTCTGATGTGTATTGTGTCTGATAGAGACCCTAGATTCACTTCTGATTTCTGGAAGAGCTTGCAAGAGGCATTGGGGTCCAAATTGAGGTTGAGTTCAGCTTATCATCCTCAGACTGATGGACAGACAGAGAGGACTATCCAGTCGTTGGAAGATTTATTGAGGGCTTGTGTTCTAGAGCAGGGAGGTGCGTGGGATACTCATCTTCCGTTGATTGAGTTTACTTACAACAACAGTTACCATTCTAGTATAGGGATGGCTCCTTTCGAGGCGTTGTATGGTCGGAGGTGTAGGACTCCGTTGTGTTGGCATGAGTCTGGAGAGAGTATTGTTCTTGGGCCCGAAGTTGTTCGAGAAACTACGGAGAAGGTGAAAATGATTCGTGAAAAGATGAAAGCGTCGCAGAGCAGACAGAAAAGTTATCATGATAAGAGGAGGAAAGATTTAGAATTCCAAGCCGGTGACCATGTGTTTTTGAGGGTCACGCCTATGATTGGTGTTGGGCGTGCGCTGAAATCGAAGAAGTTGACTCCTCGTTTCATCGGGCCGTATCAGATCACTGAGAGAGTTGGAAGTGTTGCTTATCGAGTGGCTTTGCCGCCTAATCTTTCGAACTTGCATGACGTGTTTCACGTGTCGCAACTCCGAAAGTATATCCCAGACCCGTCTCATGTGATTAGTATGGATGATGTGGAGGTACGGGATAATCTCACTGTGGAGACTATGCCTGTGCGCATTGAAGGTAGAGAAGTGAAGGTTCTGAGAGGGAAGGAGATTGCTCTGGTAAAAGTGGTCTGGTTGGGAGCTGCTGGTGAGAGCCTGACTTGGGAGCTGGAGAGCAAGGTGCGGGAGTCTTATCCAGAGTTGTTTGAGTCAGGTAAGAGTTTCGAGGACGAAAATTTCCTAAGTGGGGGAGAGTTGTAACACCCAAAATAATTTAATTAATTATTTGATTAAATTATTTAAGTGTTGCAATATTATTATTATTATTGGTAATATTATTAGTATAAATTATTAATATGTTATTCTTATTTAAATTTGAGTCAGGGAGTGGTGTTGGTAATTCCGGGACGGTGAGACTGGCCCATGAAGCCCAAGTCCGTTAGCTTAGGCTCCTATGGCGCTAGGGTCTTAGGAATCACATCACTTGTGGAGAAAAGAAAGAAAAAACTTGCGAAGGGAGGGAGAGAAAAGAAGAGTGCGACGGCGCTGAGAAGAAGAGGAAAAGGAAGAGCTTTCGTGTTGCGGTGTTTTCGTGCGTGACCATCATCTTCGTGCTAGGGGCTTACGCATTCGAGGTAAGGGTGGGTTTTAACATTTATAATGGGTTATGATGGCGGCTTATGGGTAGTTAGGGGGCTCTCTCTTACATTTATAATAGCCTATATGATTAGTATTCTCTATGAGTTAGGCCTTAGGAATGATTTCTTGAAGATTGATATGTTGTCATTGTGTTCTATATCATGTTGAAACTTAAATTAGTGAATCTATATGAATTGGCGTGACTATAGGTTGCTAGATGTTGAATGATTATGAGACTAAGTATGTACGTGATGTGTTTGAGGTGTTGACCCTATGAAAATTGAGAATGAAATTTTGATGATGGATAGGTGCTTGTGACATTGTATGAGTGAATTGAGGTGTGTGTCAAAGGTGTTGTGTGTGATGGTATTGGTGAGTGCCTACGGGCCATAGGCGCCCTATGTGTGTGTGCGTGTGTTCGGTGAGTGGGCGCCAAATTGACATGCCCATGTTGCATTTTGTTTTCGGTTGGCGCTGGTGTACTGGGCGCCATAGGCGCCGTGTCGCATTGTGTATGTGTGGTGTGTTGCGTGTGTGCGTGTGTTGCTGGGCGCTGGGCGCCAGGCGCCAAGGGCGCTGTGTTGCGTGTGTGCATGTGTTGCTGGGCGCTGGGCGCCAAGGGCGCTGTGTTGCGTGTGTTGCTGGGTGCTGGGCGCCAGGCGCTGGGCGCCAGGCGCTGGGCGCCAAGGGCGCTGTGTTGTGTGCGTGTGTGTGCGTTGTCCTCTAAAATTGAAGTGTGCTGTTTACTTAAATTCAAGTGTGCTGTTTTTCTCCAATTTAAAGGTGTTGCTTCATAAGTGTGAAATGTGGCAGCTATGATGCTGTGAACAGGTGAGAATTACGAGGTAGCTGTGATGCTACAACCCGTGGTATTTTTATGAAATGGATTATAACGAGACAAGATGATATAGTGTTTATTAATTAAATACTTGGAGTTTGTGTAACTGGTGCATGAGTCATGAGTCGCATTGTCATATGCATTTTCTTGGTGGTATAGGCTTCGGCCTCTTTGAGACTATTTTTGGGTGGTATAGGCTTCGGCCTCTTGCCCGTTGTGGCTTATTTTACGAGATCGGTACCGCATGCATATGCCCAGAGGGGTTGCATTGTTGCATAGTCCATATATACATATGTAACGTGTTTTGGTGTCTTGTTCTGATGGAATTTGTGCCGTAAGTGGATGTTGATATACGTGTGTATATGTATGCATATAACTATATATTGTGGAAGATGTTGTATGTTACTATATAAATAAATAAGTTGTTGTATGTTATTATATGTATAATTTTTATATATATAAATGCTGTTAAGATTGTTACGTGAATAAAGTGAATAAAGATACATATATATATATATATATATATAAATATAAATATACAAATATACTGTTGGAGCTATGACGTGTTGATTTGCTGTGTTAGCGTAATTTACCCGCTGCTTATATACTGCTATCATTTACTCATTATTTCTGTTAAGCTCACCACTTCTGCTTGGAATGTTGCTCTTATGTGGCAACGCTGCAGGTGACCGTTAGCACTCGTGGAGGATTGCTAGGTGTATTTTCCTTCTCGTTGGGTCTGTGTCAGCTCTGATGCGTAGCACCGGCGAGGGTTTTAATTACCGCTTTCGAACTATTACTGTTCCCTTTTTGGAGTTTTGGCTTAATGTTTAATTATTTTTGGAGATGTTAAATGAGTTATGATTCCGCTGCTTAGAGATTAATTTTTGATATGTTTGAGGATTTATTTTAAATCAATTGGAGTTTTTACGTAGTGAAAAGTGTAGCGCCCTCGGGGTGACTCTGATAATTGCGTGTTTAATTAATTTTAGTAAAAGGGGGTGTTACAACATGTCGTAGCCCAAATAGAACTCCAATCACAGTTATCAACTCTCCAACTAGAATGCAAAAGATTGAAGTCAAGCCAATGTTGCAGGTTACCACCAAAAAAATTGCTCCTAGCTTCAACTCGAACTAGATTTTCCCATAAAGCAGATGCTAACGGGCAATCTCACAAAACATGTAAAACATACTCAACCTCACCATCACAATGAGAGCACCACTCATCCCCCAGCCCCATTGAATGTTTGCGCTTGTTTGTGAGTAATCTATCATGAACAACTAGCCACATAAAACAACGCACTCTCTCTGGAACTTTGATTTTCCAAAGTTTAGCCCAATGAGGAATAGGAGAATCATTGGGCAGGTTTTCAAGTAGAAGATAACTACTCTTAATAGAGAACGAACCTTTAGCATCACCTTGCCAAAGCCGAGAGTCGCTGCCATAATCAGGATTAGGAGGCAACAATGCACTGATTCTGCTTACTATATCACCTGGAATATAATCAATAATAGCAGTCAAATTCCACTCACCATTAGGATCCACAAGATCATACACCTTAAGATTCTGTAACTGAGGAGGAATAGAACCAGCCCCTGGCCGCAGCTTACACCCAGGCAAAACCCACGCATCAAACCAAACCGAAATGGGGGCCCCATCACCGATGGCCCAAACATGAGCAATATTCTTCCAGAGAGAGGAGTCTGAAGGCTTCGCAGAGACTGTGCCATCATCCAAAAAACGATTTTCATATTTTCCTTTGAGCACCTGACACCATAACGCATTCTCATTCACTTTGAGATTCCAAGATAACTTCATAATACAAGCTTTATTCATCGTGACCAAATTTCTCAAACCGAGGCCCCCAAAAGCCTTCACCCTAGTAACTGTGGACCAATTAACCGCATGATAGTGTCTATGATTTGATTCATCCCCCCAAATGAAGCTACATTGCAGTTTATGGATCTCTTGGAGGCAACTTTGAGGAACAATAGCAGACATCATGGAATAAATAGAAAGAGCCTCAATAACAGCTTTCGAAAGAGTAACACGCCCCGCAAGCGAAAGCTGATTCGCTTTCCACCCGGAGAGCTTGTTACGAACCAGATCAATCAAAAATGCATAATCATCACGTCTAGGCGCCCTCCCAACAAGAGGTACACCAAGATACTTGCCAAGAGAAAAAACTTCCTTAAAGCCCGAAATTCTCACAATACTTCGCTTCTCCCTTATAGGAACACACTTGGAAAATAAGATAGAGGTCTTCTCCACACTCACAAGCTGCCCTGACATATCACAAAACTTTGAGAGAGTATTACACATGCACTTGACCTGAGAGGAAGTTGCACTTCCAAAAAGAAGAAGATCATCTGCAAACATCAAATGAGAAACCTGTGGACCATGCTTTCCGGCCCGAAGAGCATGCCAATTACCCAACGCCACCTCATGGGAAATCATATGAGAAAGTTTATCCATACACAAGACAAAAATATAAGGGGATAATGGGTCTCCCTGGCGAATACCTCTTGGGGGGGGGGGGGGAAGAAAGTATTCTGATTACCATTCCACTTCACATTGGTTTGTACGCTAGTGATATAAGCCATAATGAGATCAATCAAACTATCCGGTAAACCGGCCTCCTTGAGAACCAACTGAACAAAGGTCCACTTAAGCCTATCATAGGCCTTAGCGAGGTCTACCTTTATTGCGAAACCTCCTTTTTTCCCTTTCACGGCTCTTAAGGAGTGCACTAGTTTTTGAGCAACAACAATATTCTCATGTATATTTCTCCCAGGAATGAAACCGGTTTGAAAAGGGGACACTAGATCATTCATATGCTCTTTCAAACGATTAACCACTACCTTAGTCACGACCTTGTAGATGGTGTTGCAAAGAGAGATAGGCTGAAACTGAGACACAAACTCGGGCTTATCAAGCTTAGGAATAAGGCAAATATTGGTCTTGTTAACCTGTCTAATATCATCTGGATTCCTCCACACATGTTTCACAAAATCAACAATGGACTGGCCAACAATACTCCACTCGCTTTGATAGAAACCTGGAGGCAGACCATCAGGACCAGGTGCCTTCCAAGCACCCATATCAAATAACGCCTTACGGATTTCAACTAACTGCACATCCTTACCAAGATCCATTTTAACATCCTTGGCCAGACTCCCAATAGTGAAAGGAGTGTAATGCCAAGGGCCAAACACATTGTCCTCCTTAAAAAGGTCTATATAAAATGCATTCACGAACCTTTTAAGATCACCTTCTTCAGTCATCCAGTTTCCACTACCATCTCGAAGGGAAGCAATACGGTTCTTGTGCCTCCTATTGATAGTTTTCAAATGGTAATACCGAGTGTTACGATCCCCATTAGTAAGCCATTTAGCACGAGAACACTGATGCCACATAATTTCTTCTTGGTGCAGAATGCCTCTAAGATCAGCTTGAAGAGACCTCTCAAGACGGGTCAAGAAATTATTACCATTACCTTCAGCAATCCTCTGTTGGATACCCCCAATACGAGCTAAAATCTTCCCCTTCGTATATATTTATATTATACATACAAATTCTTTCTTCAGGATAATTTCAGTTTTGCTTCTAAAACCACAAACACAAAAGTAAACACACTTCCATTCCAAAGCAGACTAAACAACATTCATCTTTTCGTTTCCACATCGCCGTCACGCCGCCACGTCACCATCACGTCGCGCCGCCACAATCTTGAATCATCGCCCTCTCTCAGGTTCTCTCCCTCTCTCCCTTTTTGGATGTATTTCTGAACTTTCTAATTACTAGTAAGAGCGACGGTGCAACTCAAGCACCGACAAGACTAGCAATTTTGCGGGCTGTTGCTCTATATATCAAATGAATTCATCTATTTGCTGTCAAGAGGTCACACATTCACGCAGTCAATGAATATGAACCATTGGATATTCATCTATCTATTTTATAACTTAGAAAAACATGATAAACTTGATTTTTGGTCTATAGATTTCATCCTCGCTTTTTTTAATAGCAAATTCTTGACAATTGATAGACTCTCGTGCCTAATTGATAGTGGCAATTTAATTCACTTTGCAAATAATGCAGCACTTAATCAACATGTCTGTTTTGTGAATGTTGTTCACTTTGCAAATGCACTACTTTGTCTGCTACACGAATTAGTAGGTGCTGTGATGAACATTTGTATTTTTATTTGTATGGAAAATTCCTGGTGAGTGTAATCATAAATAGCAACCACCATACATTGTTTCCATTTGATTATCACATTGCTTTGCACACCAGAAAGCATTAAGCATAGATAGAACACACTTCATAAACCTCTAATTAGAAGCTACTTTATCAATATTTATGTGTGTCAAAATCTGGTTTGATGACTCATTGCATTCCCGCCCACCAATGCGTCTAGTTTATTAATGCTCGTTAGTTAGTTTATTTGTAAATTCTAGTCATTACATAAGAATATTTGCATTTCCTGATGTTATGTTACATTTGGTTAACATATTCAAATTGTTCAAGCAATTTTATTTGATTTGTATTGATTCAAGATTTGTTTGTTTTAATAACTATTATTTATTGTATTTAGGCTTCGCCTAAAGCAATGCTTTCATTGTCTTTTTGTGGCAGATAATTTTTAAATGTCTACATACAGTGACAACGTTGCATCTTGACAGTGACACAGAAGAGGTAGAATTCGATAGTGAAAATGGTGTCCGTACCGATAGAGATGTAGAGGATATAGAATTTAATAGTGGAGGTGTAGCATTCAACAATGATACTGTTATGCACAGTCAGCAAGAGGAAGATAACTCCAATGGTTACAAATGTATTAGTGAAGTGACAAATGATGATATAAGAGGTATGGAATTCAGCCCAGAGAAACAAGCTAAAGAATTTTATCAAATGTATGCACGACTCCATGGGTTTGCTACAAGAAGTGATGATGTGGTATGTGATCATGATGAGAATATTGTTGCGCGTCAATTAGTTTGCAATAAAGAGGGTAAGAGTGAGAGGAAAAATAAAAAAAAATGAGGACCAATCAAGGCCAACAATTCGAACTGGTTGTCATGCGAGACTTCGAGTGGCCTATGATTTTATTCATAGGAATTGGAGGGTTTCTATTTTTTAGCCGTCGCACAACCATGACTTAGCTCCTGCACACTTTGTTCATATGATTCCTAATTATCATAAACTTAGTGAAGCAGATAAAGAGATTGTTAGAGGCTTGCATTCCCAAGGTGTTAAAATTTGTCACATCTTAGGTTTTTTGATGGGTCAAAAAGGTGGTCATGAAGGTCTTGGATTTATCAAAAAGGACCTATATAACCATACAGACCATCAAGGAAGGGTAGGAATAGAAGACGGGGATACTTTTGCTAGTCTGAGTTATTTCCAGGGTAAATTAAGCTGATAGTGAAACATCATTTTTTTCAGAATTCACGTTTACCGATGATGGGCGCCTAGAAAATATATTTTGGGCAGATTCTACTAGCAGGTTTGACTATGAATGTTTTGGCGATGTGGTTGCATTTGACACCACTTATAGAAAGAATAGGTATGGCGAGCCCTTTGGCATGTTTTGTGGATACAATCACCATGGAGAAACGACCATTTTTGCTTGTGCTTTAGTTTGCGATGAGTCAAAAGAAACTTACAAGTGGGTTTTAAATATGTTTTCAAAGGCCATGTATGGCAAACATTCAAATTCAAGACATCGTTAGAAGAGTTTCCAAATATGCTTTAAATATGTTTTCAAAGGCCATGTATGGCAAACATTCAAATTCAAATTCAAAACATTCAAACTGATGGAGATAAATCAATGAGAGAAGCTATTAGAGTTGTGTTTCCAAATTCAAGACATCGTTTTTGTGCATGGCATCTACATAAAAATGCTTGTGATCATGTGAAGAATCCAAAATTCTTAGAAGAGTTTAAGTTACTAATGTATTCTCATTACACTACAAGAATAAGCCCTGTTTCCTGCGAAATTTTCCGACGAACTCTTATCCGTCGCATTTTCCGACGGATTTCCGACGAAAAAGTCGTCGCAAATGTTCAGCAGAAGAGGCGCTAAAATTCCCGCTTACATTTCCGACGAAATTGTTTTCCGTCGCAAATTTTCGACGGATATTTTCGTCGGAAAAGTCAAAAAGTTGGTCGCAAACCGTAAAACCAAATAAAACAAATCTCAGCTTCATCGAACCCTATATTCACTCATTCTCTTCACCGTCCCCTCTACATCGAACCCTATATTCAGCTTCATCGAACCCTTCCCTCACTCTCCACCGTCCTCCTCCCTCCACTCTTTCTCTCTCACTCACTCTCTTCTTCATTCTCACCCTCCACTCTCCTCCCCTGAGCTCCTCCCTCCTCTGCCATCCTCCGTCGTCGTTCTCTACTCCAGTGGCCACCATGATATGTCCTTCTCCTTCACCTCACGACTCTCCTCTCACTACAAAGAATCTCTGTACTATTTTCGTTTCCGCGCGCGTTTTATCCCTAATCTCAAAGTCTCTTCATCTCAAACACTCTCAAACACCGTTTACAGGACAGAAATTTCATCTAGAGGAAAACCCTAACACTCATCTCTTCCTTGTTGTGGCTGGTGAGGTTCTTTGTTGTTACTTGTTAGAGATTTGAGCAAATCCAAATTAAAGGCAAACTGTGATGTATATCATTTCAGTGAAAATATGAAATTGTGTCTACTTATCATAATTGTAATGGAAGGCTTTACTGATTAAAATTAAATTCCATAATGCTTGTTGATGTCCTTGTGAGTGATTAACATTGTACTTTAATCTAGTACTGCTTCTTTAATGATCAAATTCAAGAGTTATTCTCATTGGCATTATACTGTTTAGTTTAATTGCTTTGCTAAAGTCCATTAATTTGTTAGGTCACTAGAATCCAGAACATCATCATGTTTATGTTGTCCAGTTTCTAGTTTTTATATGATGTTTGCTTTATGTAGTAGTAGTAGTAGTTGTTAACTTGGAACTGCTTTCCATTTCTAATAATTTGGAACTGCTTTTATGTAGGATTTCAATCCTATTAAACCTAGGCACTCGCATCTTCTCAAGAGCGCCGTGCAACGTGAAACCGTAAGAGTTAATTGAGCAGTGAATACTTACTTTAAATGACTTGTGCAAGCTTGTGTTAGTAGTGGTTGTTAATTTTATATTGTTTTCTCCTTGAGTAGCCAACATCACAACTTACTGAAATATGGTTGCCTTTAGAAAACCAAGGATGGAAACCCTGCGCTGAACCTAAGCCAAGTGAGTGATATTATTATTATTATCATTTTCTTTATTTTTGTTTATCTTTGAGAACACATGATGTTTGAGTATGTATACTGCTTCATTTAATCTTTCTGTGACTGACACTTGAATGAAAGCAGCATTACCTGAAAAGTCTGAAGGATACATCCAAGTATTTCTCGATGGAGGTCTGAACCAGCAAAGGATGGGGGTACGTATTTAAAGCCTGTCAATTAAGATCAGAAGCTTTCTTATGTGTATGCAGAAGATAAGTAATTTGTAATTGGTGTTTAATTATTTGTTTAGATATGTGATGCAGTTGCCGTTGCAAAGATTCTGAATGCGACTCTTGTGATCCCATACCTTGAATTAAATCCTGTGTGGAAGGATTCAAGGTAATTGCAGAAATCATCATTCCATTTTGTTGCATTGTTCTGTTCCATATAATTTCCTGAGGTTGCTTATGTTTCTTTGCAGTTCATTCATGGATATATTTGATGTGGATCATTTCATTGATGTATTGAAGGATGATGTTTCTATAGTTAAAGAGCTTCCTGAAGAGTATTCCTGGAGCACAAGGGAGTACTACGCCTTAGCTATTCGAGATACCAGAATCAAGGCTGCACCTGTACATGCGTCGGCCAACTGGTATCTGGAAAATGTTTTGCCTGTCCTACAGAGGTTGGTAGTTATCTGAATCTGTTACTTTAAATGCTAATAATGCATGACTTGAATGTTCAGGACCTATTATTTTAACAATAGTTGATTCAATGACTAAGCTAGTCATTTTTTTATTCATAGTAATTGCAATTGCACCTGTTCAGCATTTGTTATATAATTCTGTAAAATAGAGAACCTCTGCTGAACATCACAAGGATGAGTTATCAAATATATAAATAAAATAAATTCAATATGGCATCTGGATTCTGGAATATCTTCCTTTCTGAGGACTCAAGCATTTCATGAAGATGTTTTTCATGTATTGGACCCAAGCATTCTCCAATGCTATTCTTCATATACAAATTTGATGTTTATTGCAGATTCCAAGGATATGACCGTATTGGAAAGATTGCATTTTTGCCTTTGGGTATATTTCAGAATGTAAAATAGTCTTTGCTGCTCTGAGTATTGTACTACACAGTTTATTTATCAACATATGACTGAGTTTAAGGTGTATATTGTGCTGATGCCATCACTGTATATAACTTCTAATATTCTGGTGTGTTTTGTTTGATGCAGTTATGGTGTTGCTGCAATCTCTCCATTTTCTCACCGTCTGACTTTTGACACCTTGCCTATGGATATCCAACACCTACGCTGTAAAGTCAACTTTCAAGCTTTAGCCTTTGTTCCCCATATCAGAGCCCTCGGAGATGCCCTTATCAGCCGCCTCCGCAGTCCTCAAGTCTCTTCTGGAGAAATGGGCTCCAACTACCTTGAAGAAGTCACTGGTGCAAGTGATAATAGAAATGAAGGGAAATTTGTTGTTCTGCACCTCCGATTTGATAAGGTATTTCTCTTTTTTCATTCGTTATCATCATCTATCTATACAAGGTTGTAAATATTTGTTGTCTGTTTCTTGTTCTTTTATTTTGTTGGTTCAACTATCTGTAAATTATAATATTGCTTGTGTGATTATATCCTTAACATATTCAACTTCATTTGTCCTTTTATGGCAGGATATGGCAGCCCATTCAGCCTGTGATTTTGGTGGGGGAAAGGCTGAAAAATTGGCCCTTGCAAAGTATAGACAAGTGATTTGGCAAGGAAGGGTTCTCAATTCCCAGTTCACTGATGAAGAGTTGAGGAGCCAGGGCCGTTGCCCAATGACACCAGAAGAGGTTGGATTGTTATTAGCAGCTTTGGGATTCGACAACAGCACTCGTTTATATCTCGCGTCTCACAAGGTTTTGATCATGTTCCTTTGTTTGACTCGGTAGAGATTCATTCATTTTATTTAATGCATGTTTTAAAATGATTGATTGTGTTTTGCTATATTTGTTTCCCTTTTCCAGGTCTACGGTGGAGAAGCAAGGATATCAACATTGAGGCAATTGTCCCTCTGATGGAAGACAAAAAGACCCTTACTTCAACTTATGAGCGTTCTTTAATAAAGGGAAAAGCTTCTCTATTAGCTGCACTTGACTACTATATTGGCATGCATAGTGACATTTTCATTTCAGCCTCTCCAGGAAATATGCACAATGCAATGGTGAGTGAGTTATCCTAGATGCTTTATAGTTGACTTCAATGCATTTTCTTTATCAGATGATGACTTGAAGAACCTGCAATAGTATGATATTGTTCCTCACTAAATTAAGTCTATAATAATGGTGATGGATCTTGACTTAACCAATCCATTTATTATTCCATGTTGAGGACAGTAATTTTCTAATGCTCATGTTCATCATGAGGTGCCATTTGGCCAAGCAAAAGTCTTCCCTGTCAACATGGGCATTAATGAGATTTTCACTTAGAATTAATGCTTGAAGTTGAAACTTGCTTCTGATAAATGATCAAATAGTGGCCAGTATTTATGATTGATATAAATGTAACTTGGGGAAAGCTGAATACATTTGACATAGCTTTTTGATCTAAAAATATAGAGAAATACTATCATCTCACTACCTCTATGAATTGAATTGAATTGATAAATGATAATGAATGCTTTGTTGATGATAGGTTGGACACCGGACTTACTTGAACTTAAAGACTATAAGGCCAAACATGGCATTAATGGGCCAACTTTTACTGAATAAAACCATGGAGTGGTCAGAGTTTGAGCAATCAGTGGTTGAAGGTCACCAGAATAGACAAGGTCAACTAAGGCTTTGGGTGATTTTGATATTACTCCATCTTGAACCATCAAAGTTATTCAGTCTTGATGATTATGTTTATTGTCTATGTGTTTCACTGATTACTCCTTGTTGTGTATATATTGCAGTTAATGCCAATGAATGCTTAATGACAAGAATGCAAGAGATGTCATTAGACTTTCATTTCCTTGTGGAGCAGGAAGTTGGGTCATCTACTTATGCCTTCTTTGGTTTCAATGGTAAATCATTAATTTTCTATAATCATACTGCTTAATTCACAGTTTTAGTTGAAGCATAATAAAGTGTAGTAGAACGTATTAAGAAAGTAGTTTAGTTGGTCAGCTAAAGACGTGACTAGAGGTCTCAGGTTCGAGCTAGACAAACCAACATAACAACTAACACTTTAATATTTGTCATTAAAAAAAGTGTAGTAGAAAAACTGAACAAGCAGTGATGTGAGATTTAATTGATTCTATATGGTGCAGGCACAACTGGTGTGTGGAGAATTACAACAGTTGAAGATATGGATTTGGCTGTTTGAGCTGGTCTCAAATCATAAGAAACAATGTATCAACCCCTTGGAATTTCATTTATTTTTTATACTGTCCATAATTTGCAGTAACTGTTTTTGGTGAGCTGTGGAAATTGGAACCCTTATCTGAAGAAAGGAAGAGCAAATGGCGAAGAGAAATGGACTGGCTACTGTCTCCTACTAACTATATGGTCGAGTTAGTTCCTGCTAAGCAAAGTAGTGCCAATGGTGGGATCTTTGAGGTATTTTTCATTTCATATAGATAGGAAAGGACAGTTTATTTTGTGACCTCGAGGTTGCAAATCTTAGAAGCAACCTCTCTTAAGAGTTTATTCTTTGAACAGATTATGACGCCAAAAGCGCGTGCAGACATCCACATGAATCTTCCAGCACTTCAGAAGTTGGACTCTATGCTTATAGTATGTCATATCTATATTTCCATCAAATTTTATGAATGTTTTTTCAAATAACATGTTAGGCAGTTGCAACATCTTATTTGAAATTTTGGTTAACAGGAAACACTTGATTCAATGGTGATTTCGGAGTTTCGGTATGCAGAAGGCGAAAACCGAGAAGAAGAAAGGAACACTAATGCACGAAATAGGAAAAAATGGTGGCTTCCATCACCTCAAGTACCAAAAACTGGACTTTCTGATGTAGAAAGAAAGAGGCTGCTTCATCAAAGAAGGGTGGTACATCAAGTATTCAAGGCTGCTAAATCTATCAATGAAAATGTGTTGCTTGAAATGCCTGTGCCAGCAGTTATTAAAGATGCACTTTTGTGAAGGGTCCTTTGTCAGAGGTTGATAAAATGGAGTTATTATTGGACCGTGCAGAAACACTTTTACAGCTTCTTAAAATCAGATATCCAAACCTTCCTCCAACATTTCTTGATGCTGCTAAAGTTCAATATGGCAAGGTAAATTTTGTAGTATTATGCATTTGACAAATTATTCTGCTAAACTATATCTTTTGTTATTATTTTCTTTGCTAAACTACATTTCTTGGTGTGAAGTTTCTTAGTGGTAATGTGATTTGGTTTCTGTCTCTATCTCTGTACGATATTGGACATTCAATTTTGCTACCTTAACAATAACAATTCAGGTTGTGCCACAGAAGAAAATTCACTTATATTATTATTTATTACTACAATTCAGGTTGTGCCACAGAAGAAAATTGTAATGGGCTATCCTCTACGACTGCTGGTTGTACAATTCAGGTTGTGACATGATCAAAAGCACGAGGATGATTCACGGAAGGGTTGACAGTTTCTGAGGAATCAAAGGAAGCTATTATAAGTAGAGAGATTGATGACATATAGTTTTGTTAATATCAAACTACCTGTGGCTAAGATTGAATGGCAGTAGTTTTTGTTTCTTGAAATGTTGGCAATTAGCATTAATGTAATGATAAAACCAGAAGCAAATAAGGGTTGTTGTCTGCTGATAGTTATTTTGTTACCTCATTTTTGTTTATTATATCGTGTCCTGATAGTTATTCTAGTGGAAGCATGTATTCATGGCTTGCTTGGTGAGTTGGTGAGGTCTCTGCATCTAGTTTGTTGTACTTGTAATTTCCCTTTATTCATGGAAGAACAAAGTTTGGTTTAGTGTATAATAGTTCATTGTGGTTGAAAAAAGTTTGCATAAAGGATTTTGATTTTATGATAATTACTAGTGTATAAGAGAAGGAATTGCAATACAAGTTTGGTTTAGTGAGGGTATAAGGACGACTGTTGGATTTAATTTTTTTTTAATTTTTTTTTTAAAATTTCCGACGGATTTGCGACGGGTTTGCGACGAAAATGTGTCAGTGTTTGCGACGAATTTGCGACGAAAATTTGTGACGGATTCCCGACGACTTTGCGACGGAGCCATTTGCGACGAAAAAATCCGTCGGAAACGATTTCCGACGAGCGATTTTGCGACGACTTTTTGCCCGTCGGAAAGTCCGTCGGAAACGTCAATTTCCGACGAAAAACGCTGCATTTGCGACGAAAAATGCCGTCGGAAATCGTCGATTTTCTTGTAGTGTTATACACCTGAAAAATTTGAATCTGAGTGGAAGAGGGTTGTTGACTGTTATGGTGTATCAAACATTAAGTGGATAGATGACACGTAGAGCCGTCAGTTTGGCCCACATGGGCCAGCCTAGCCCAAGCCCACATGGCCCATTGGCCTAAAAGCCCATTGGCTAAAGGCCCACAAAGCCCATCAAGCCCACATGGGCTTGGGCCAGCCCGTGGGCCTTGGCTTTTTGCTATTTTGCAAAAAATGAAATATAGGCCCACCCAACTTTGTGGGCCTGGGCCCGCCCCCGGAGGTGTTTTTTTGTTATCACTTGAGAGATATGCTTGTAGCATTGATGCGGCCAAGTTTTATAAAGCATTTCCTAGCTTAAACATTATGAAGGAAAAACAACCACAAAGTTTTCACCGAGTACATTACATGTAACATCAATGAAGAAAAGTAATCACTTGTACATCAATATGTCATTTCCAATTTATAAGAAACAAAAGCCTACTAAATTAAAGTAATCACTTGTACATCAATATGTCATTTCCAATTTATAATATATATGTCATCTCCTAGAGCAAATCAACGTCTTCATCGTGCACATCAAACTCCTCCTTATCACACATATCTTCATCTAAAAATACAAACAATTGAAACACAATTACAAAACCAATCTTCAGATAACTATGCAAAATAAATTTAGAAGACAAAGTATTACCGCTAGGATTTTCGATATATCCATACAACCAATTCCTAGTGCAAATTAGCATTTGGATGTGTTCCGGAAGTGTAGAGCTTCTGTATTTGGTAAGAACACGCCCACCAATACTAAAAGCAGATTCTGATGCCACTGTGGTAATGGAATGCAGAGTATATCACGTGCCATAATAATGGAGAGTATGAGGAACTTTTTTTCATTAATCTTCCAATATTGAAGAACATCAAATTCTTCGGGGTGTTCTTCAGCAAGATCAAATTTGGTTCTTTCAAATATACATCTATTTCACTCTTACTAATGGAGGAACTAGTTTCATTTAGATATTGATTGAAACCCTGTATGTATACAATATCTATATCAGAACTAGTAACTATAACGGAACCAATAACTATAACAGAACCAACACATGTACAGCCAGGCCACAACAAAAAACAACACAACAGTTCCAAACCAGTTGTACATAAATTAATGCTCTGTACAGAAACTATTTGGGAGAATTTCAAGAATGAATGACATATATTTAAAGTACTTGGAACAATAGTTGGTCAACTCTAAATTATTTGATCAACTCTGAGCATAACTTAACAGAAACAAAATAACTTAACAGAACAATTGTTCTAATAAAATAGTTGATCAGTTTCTGTTATTTGATCAGTTTATGATCAGAAACACAAAATAGTTTATGATCATAAATATTTGAGCAGAAACACAATTTAGAAAGAAACACAATTCCTAAGGCACATTAATTATGAATGATTTGGACCACAAGCCAGTCCACCTCACTGCCTGTGCCATAACTAGATAATTCCAGTATCATTCTGCTTGGATTGTCAGACCATATTTGGAAGTGCAGTAAGTAGTACACCTACTATCAGTAATATTCTGTACTCTCTAAGAATGCATCATTTGCTCATTGGATGCACTAACAGCATACATAAGTGTCAATTAATTTGCAACTACTATTCATTAAAGTTAATTGCTTAGTCGTAAATATAGCTAGAAACTATTTATTACACAAAGAAAATAATCAAAACACATGCTTTAAAAGAACCTAAGGAAGTCCACTGAAAGGGAGAAGAGAACAGATGACATGTACATTCTTTTATGTGTATGATCTAGAGCTTTACAAAAATTGTATCCCCCTCCCCAATACCATTAAAAAAATAGAGAAAATTGAAGCAAAACTATGTGCACATCATCATGTATCTAAAACTGAACTCATATGGCATAATTTTTACAAATTGTGAGAGTTGTTGCATTTTTCTTTTCTCAAGGAACTTAATGGCTTCTTTCCCTTGTTCATTTGGTAACTTAACAGTAACTAGTTTCAAATATATATCCATTCTGTTTAGGAGTTGTGAGTAACTTATATAAAATACATTAAGCTTTAATTTAGCTTCCCAATCACTCTCACCAGTAACTAACCAGAACAATAATAATCAGTAAAAATCAGTAACTAACCAGAACAATAACTTAACAGAATCAGTAAAAAAATAATAAAAACCAGAACAAGCATATAATAAAAACCAGTAACTAACCAGAACCAGAAATGTATGATTAAAGCATAAAAAACTTACAATTTTTGTCTGCTTGAGCTTTTTTCACTCTCCACTAGAGATAGACAATGAAGCAGAATCAATGGATGACACTTATGAGTTGAAGAGAATGTGTGCAAGTGCCTACATGCGAGACCATTTTTTATGTGGAGTTAGAACTACATCAATTTGTGAAGGTGTGAATTTATTTATCAAGAAGTATGTTCAACACAAAAACAGCCTTGTGGATTTTTTGCATAATCTTGGTATCGTAACACAAGCACAAAATAAACTTCATCTTGTATTATTGAATAATGGAAGAATCTCAAATGTACAATTGGAGCAAGATGAGTTATATACAGAGAGAGAAATGAATAATAGAATAACTAAGAGTCTAACAGCTAACTAACTATACAAGTTAATTTAACAAACTCTTATTAACTATGGTTAATAAGAGAATATACTCCTAATACATAATTTTGAAAGAACTCTCAAAGATTATAAACATAATGAATTAATGTCTGATTTCAAATCTTTCTATTATCATCCTGTGTTGACAACTGCCTTGCCGGGGTTTGAGCTAGGAGCTTCAAGGGTTTTCACACATAAAAAGTTTAAAGATGTCAAAAAGGCAATAGAGGATGTTGCTGCGTTATCGATCACCGAACGGATAGAGATTGGAGAAAGCTCATTTTCAGAGTTAACATATAACGCAACAAAGATGTAGTTTTCTGGGACCTTGACAAATTGCAGACTAAATTTTTATGTGATTGTAGACGCTTTGAACGTAGAGGACTTCCAGGTTCCCATATTATTTGTTGTTAAGTTACATTTCAATTATTTATTTAATTGCATTTTACTAATTGTATTTAATTAGTTAGTTATTCTATTTTTAGAGTTTGTTTAGAAGATAAAGGGTAGTTAGAGAAGATAAATGGTACATCGGTATTATTTAAACTCAGCTCTACTAAGCTTTTCCTGTACATTCAATTTCACTCACTTCATCGATCAATAAAATGAGACTTTCACTTTAAGTTCTCTGTTTCGTATATAATTTGTTGGGGATAAACACGTGAAAGGGAGAAGAAAAGGAAGTGGCGGCGCTAATGACAAGAGGAATGATTAGGGCAATATAATATGAATTGTAAAAGCTGCACTGAATTTCATAAAAGTAGGGTTACAAATTACATGCTACTGACGTCTGTATATATATGCTAATGAAACAGGCCCAGACCCATAATTTCGACTAGCCCATTCGACTGGCCCATTTCGACTAGGTTTCTAACTACACCTACTATTATTACAAGCAATAGAATTACAAGGCATATCTCAATATAATTGACGTCACACTTTTAATATGGTATCAGAAGTGATATAGCTTCCGCGTTCCTCTCTCCTCGATGATTCCTCCATTGTCTTCTCGCGAATTTCTTCTTCTGATTTGCGATTCATGAACAATGGTGCTCATCGTGGTATCAGAAGAACTTTCTTGATTTTCTTCCACATTATTAGAAGAATTGAGAAAGGAAGAAAGAAAGAAATTCTCATTCAATGGTAAAAAGAGATATATTGTTACAATGAGTGTATGATACACTTTATATAGTGATCTTAACTAAACTAACCAACTTGTAACTAATCTAACTAATTACACCTACTTTAAGTAACTTCAATATATTCTAATATCCCCCCGCAAGTTGGAAGTGTGGATTATCCTTTCCAACTTGAGCAATACAATTCAAGATAAAGAAAATGAAAAAAAAAAATTGTAAGAAAAATTACAAAAAAAAAAACAAGTTGTGATTCTATCGGCTAAACACGAAAATCAATGAAGAAATTGATAGCGGTCAGGATGCCTAACTTCTATAAGGCTTTAACCAACTTTTGGGGCCTTTTAATCTTCTTCTAGCATCTCCACGACGCTCACCCCAATGAAATCAAGAACCCCAATCTTGGAAGATTATCAAATGCCAAATTAGGCTAAGAAGAATGATGTTTGTTTGCTTAACTGTCTATGGTATTTATGGATTGAAGCTAGAAGGCTAATTAAGCTATGAATGTATGATTGCTTTACTATTCATGATATTTATGAATAGAAGCTAAAACGCCAATTAGGCTAAGAAGAATGATGGAGCCATTTGGAGAATGTTTTTTATTGGCATTACTTGAAAATGTCTTCGCTTTTGCTTCTCGCATCCCACTTTTTTATTTGGGTAGGTCGAAGGGAAAATCTTGAAACTTTTTGTTGATTGGCATTGCTTGAAAATGCCTCGCTTTTGCTTCTCGCATCCCACTTTTTATTTGGGTAGGTCGAAGGGAAAACCTTGAAACTTTTTGTTGATTGGCATTGCTTGCAAATGCTTTCACTTTCGCTTCTCACATCCCACTTTGTGGGTAGGTCAAAGGGAAAATCTTAAATTTTGTGTAGTTGATTGTCATTGCTTGAAAATGTCTTCGTTTTTGCTTCTCGTATCCCACTTTTTTATTTGGGTAGGTTGATGGAAAAATCTTGAAATTTTGTTGTTTGTGGTTCATTGAACCAAGAATTGAGAAAATGATTTTTTTTTGAATATGTTTCTAGAGAAGATGAAGGAATCATATATTCAAAAAAAAATATATAAAAGAATGGAGATTTTTTTTTTGCAATATTTGAGAATAACCGTGAAGGGTTAGAATAGAATTTGCAAAATGATCAAAGATGTTGAATAAGGGAGGAAGAAAGATAAACATGACTTCCTTTTAGAAAATTTGGCGGAAGCATTACATTGCTCTTGATACCATATTAGAAGAATTGAGAAAGGAAGAAAGAAAGAAATTCTCATTCAATGGTAAAGAGAGATACATTGTTACAATGAGTGTAGGATACACTTTATATAGTGATATTAACTAAACTAACCAACTTGTAACTAATCTAACTAATTACAACTACTTTAACTAACTTCAATATATTCTAATACACATGTTATTTGAGATTCTCTGCGTTCATCATTCTTCCTTCATTCTTTGATCTGCTTGGTTGTTGTTCAACTCATCTCTGCCATGGCAAATCCTCCACAAAAATACAATGACGCATTCTACCTCCATCCTTCGGATAATCTCGATCTTGTGTTTGAACTAAAATACAGTAAACAGGTCAAAAAAAATAGAGCCAGAAATTGGCTTTGAACTAGTATTTTTATTTAAAAATGTGTGTGATGACAAACTAATTCTTAGAAGTTATATAGTCACCCGATGATGAGGGGGGTGTTCATTTCTAATTACATCTTGCATTTTTATTCTCGTTCTTGATCGTCTGTTATTCGATCATCATAAATATAATTCAATAACTTGTTAGTCTAAATAATAAATAATCTAAACTAGTTTAATATTTGCTAATTAGTCTCCATAAACATGATAACTTTCGTACCACTTTTACAAGAAAGTCCGCATGAACAAAAGGAGAGGGTCAAATTAACAAAGAATTAATATTCTGCATGTATGTCAATCTCAGTCAAATATAGTTTCCTCCAATAAATGAGAAAGTCTATGAGCAACTAGAGAAAACACACCCTTAACAATTTTTTTTTTCTCGTTATCACATTACATTACAATCGTGTTAAGATTTCAACTTATGATTGCAATCACATCTGTGGTTACATTATCTTTGATATTGTGGAAAATCAAGAACACTTGTGACTATAATATGATTGTGTTAATGATAAAAATATTGACATTGTGACCACATATGATTATAATTTAAAATCACAATTTAGATGCATGATGATTATCATCCTTAATCACTGAGAAATCCTCAGAGACGACAGATGAATTATAAATTTTCTCCACATTATCACAAATGGTGTTGAAGTTGTTGTAGGACTAAATGGCCATACTCATACAACTAGAGATAGGTCTCCAATGATCCAAAACACTATTGCCAGTTGTTGAGTGATGATTCACAGATTAATTGAAAGTGGTGTTAGTATGATTACTCTCTTTTATTGATTTTGGAATAAAAGCATGTTGATACATTATTTGAGTTAGAGTTTGTGTATATCGTAATGATTTCTACGTCTTGCGCGAGTGAAACCCTAAAAGAGAATTGGTGATGAGAGAGATTAGTCTATATATGTAATTGGCTTTCAACATCTGTTAATCGTCTAATGAGGCAAAAAAAAATTTGATAAGCAATTGATTTTTATTCTAAGGAGGCAAATATTATAATGATTATCATCCAAGTACTCAAACAAGAACAAGGCTTGAACTAAAAAAGCACATGCGAGACTATTAAAAGTGTGACGTCAATTATATATGAAACAGAGAACTGAGAGTGAAAGTCTCATTTTATTGATTGATGAGTAAAATTGAACGTACAGCAAAAGCTTAGTAGAGCTAAGTTTAAATAATACCAACGTACCATTTATCTTCTCTAACTACCCTTTATCTTCTAAACAAACTCTAAAAACAGAATAACTAACTAATTAAATACAATTAGTAAAATGCAATTAAATAAATAATTGAAGTGTAAGTTAATACCCCTCCCCCCCCTCAAGATGGAGAATAGATGTCAAGCATTCCCATCTTGCCAATGAGTTCTGAGAACAGTGAGGGGTCTTGGAATTGTTTGGCATAACAAATATACCATTGGAAGTCATTTGATTTTATGAATTCACAAGCTAATAAGATTGCTTATGCCATATCTCTAGTCGATGTGGGACTTCAACACACCTTCACGCTCAGGACTGGACATCTGAAGCATTGACTGATACAGGTGAAATAACCAGGATCTCAAGACACCCCTTCGCACCCGGACTAGACAATTGGAGTATGAAAAAATAGGTGGAATAATGGAGATCTTGGCCCAAAAAGAAATCTAGAATAGGCTTACGCATGGATATTTGTGAGTCATAACCAACATAAGTCAGTAATGATGATGAAGCTGGCTCGAGGGAAGATCGAGGAAGAAGCTTCAAAAATTTTCTTGAATGATGAAGCTAGCTCGAGAGATAATCGAGGAAGAAGCACTACAACAGGAAAAGCTATTAGGGGCGCTTTTTTGTATCCATTGGGGGCGCTTTCGGGCGCCCCTAAATCTGGCGCTCCTGTTGCCAACCCTTCTACAGGAGCGCACAAGAAGCGCCTCAAATTATTAGGAAACAGGAGCGCTCGCAAAAAAAAAGCGCCCCTGTTGGTCTTAGCGCACTAGACAATCAACGTCGCTCGCAATAACAAGCGCCCCTATTGGTCTTAGCGCGCTTGACAATCAGGGGCGCTCACAATATCAAGCGCCCCTGATTGTCAAATGCGCCAACACCAACAGGGGCGCTTTTCCTACAAGCGCCCCTGATTCTATGTTTTTTATTAAAAATAATTTTTCCTGTTTCTGGTATATCCAATATTTTGCAGGACTTCCCTACTCTCATTTTCATCAACCAACAACAACCAATTTGAACCAAATTTCAAATCAACTAACCAATTGCAAATCAAATTCCAACTAACAAACTTATAAATCCATCTAATATACATACATACATATCAACAAAGTACTAACAAAAATTACATAAATCATTAACCAAATTCTGAATGTCACATAGACAACAAAAATGACATGACATCCAATGTGAGGAACAAAAAACCAGCTAACCAAAGTTACATGAATTTTGATTTTCCTTAATCAAACTGGCAACATGATGACACCACTCTCTCTTGATCTCAGTAAGTTGGTCATCAGAAAATAGAGCTCCAAACTCGTTTGGTATGGGATTTGACAAATCTCATACCATGATGACACCACTCTCCAGGAAAATACTGCAAAAATAAAATAAAACAAAATAAACTTAGAATTAAGTGGCTAAATGCTAGATATGGAATTACTTGTCAAAAAACAAACTATATAAATTACATACAGTTAAAAGTATGTAACAAAGTTAGTTAATTAGTAAGTATCTTACTGTAAGTTTAGGAAGCCCTTTGTTCCCCCGATTGATGATATTCTTCTTAACTGTCATTCCACGACGAGTGAACTTTTATTGTGCGCTATCATGACTCTCATGACCACTGTCATGTGCACTATCATCACTGTGGAAAGTCATCTCACCTGCAACAAAATATAATCATTGTTATTAGACTAAATGTTATTTTATAATCATGATAAAGTAAGTTAATTTTTACAATATGAAAAATGAATAAAAAAGAAACACGCATGACATATTACCTTTTCCTTTTCCTCGATCTAATGTTACTAGCTACTTGTTTATTTCTATGATATTTTGCTTTTCGCTTCTTGGTACTTTGTTTTCGACGAAACGTAATTCCATCGTTATGATCCTTTCTAACATACAAAATATCTTCTTTAGAAGTACTTTCCCCTATTATTGGTTGTGATGTTCCAAAGAAAAGGTCATCCTCAATGTCAACATCTTCGTGCGCTTGATCACCAATGTCATTCACCAATAATTTTTTGTTTGTCAATAAAACAATGCACCAATTGATATCAACTGGATCAGTGACATAAAACACTTGTTGGGCTTGCGAGGCTAAAATATAAGGTTCATCTTTATATCCTAACTTATTGAAATTCACCCGCATGAAACCCGAGTCATCCATCTGTACACCATTATTATTGTCAACCCAATTACATTGGAACACAGGCTCCCAAAACATATTGTAATCCAACTCCCATATGTGTTCAATGACACCGAAGTATGACATATTCGCGTAAATGGGATTTCTGTCTTTGGCACTTGATCTATGCATAGATTCAGCTACAAGAGTCACCCCACTATTTTGCATTTTACTCTGATCATCATGGGATTTTGTATAGAACGTGTGCCCGTTTTGTAGATAACTAGTGTAAGAGAAAACATGTATATTTGGACCTTTTGCTAACCATCTCAATCTTTCTGAAATCGAGTTAGGATTTGAAACAAACTCAATATCAATTTGATCTTTTAGCCACAGTATGAAACTCTGATTGTGTTCTTTTTTTAACCAGACTTGACTCTTAGTTGGGTGATCACTCTTAAGAATCTCCATGTGTTTGGCAACATATGAATCAACCTGACTATCATTGTGCAAAACATATAAGTGTGCTTGCTCTAGTTCTTTTATGGATACCATCACTATTTTCCTTCCTGTCATTCCTTTACCAACGCTTCCTG
This sequence comes from Astragalus membranaceus, assembly GCA_039519185.1. Classification (NCBI taxonomy): domain Eukaryota; kingdom Viridiplantae; phylum Streptophyta; class Magnoliopsida; order Fabales; family Fabaceae; genus Astragalus; species Astragalus membranaceus. Next base: position 171,635,069 of record CM076849.1, read on the forward strand.
TGTGACGCACCCTTGGCAACCCAATAGAATATTCAACACTTGTTCTGTACCTAGCAGTATTTTGGTAGGCTGCGCCCGGGGGGGTACCTGCAAAGCCACTCCGACGCTCAACTCAGTATGAGAATAAGCTAGTGAATTTGCAAGGGAATTGTGTGTACCGTATTTATAGAAAATCGATGCTCGTCTGTGGACTGTCGGATTATCAGAATCGATCTGAACCATCCAAGTGTGGTGGCTTTAGTTGGGCTTGTATGTAGTGGATATGGGCCGAATCGATTGGGCTGATCCATATCCAGTTGCAAAACGCACCCCCTGGTTTTGCTAATGGACCTCTTTGTCCAGTCCAGAACAGTTACCCCCCAAGCCGAGATTATTCCGGAGGATGGTATTGGCTTGAAGGATTTTCGTCGGTCTACCAGACGTGGAAGGTCGCGCGGGACACTGCCTTTGTCACGACCGTGTTTTATCATTTTCACTCCCTAGAGTAAAAAAGAGAAATTTTTTCTTTGCCGTAATGCGTTACTCTATCTGTCCTGGGCGCCTTGTGCCAAGTGCTAAGTTCTGCTGTTGGTGCTCGCCTGGGCGCCTTGCTGGACGCTTGTTTGTTCCTGAGAGTTGGCACCCTCCAGGGTGCCCTTGGTGTTGTTCCCTGCGTGCGTGCGCTGGGTGTCTCCTCGTGGAGCAGATTTTGCGAGACAAGATTTGGTGCCCTCATGAATGCTTTGTGCGTCTTGTTGCATAGTGCTGGCTGCCCCCTTGCGAAGGATTTGCTTCCAGACCACCTCCTGCCTGCCGCCCTCATGGGCGATGCCTGTTCCAACCTTGGCGCCCTGCCAGGCGCCCTCATGGGCGCTGCCTTTGACATTGGCGCTCTGCCAGGCGCCCTCATGGGCACTTTGTGCTTCACCATTGGCGCCCTTCCAGGCGCCCTCATGGGCGCTTTGTGCTTTGATCTTGGCGCCCTCAAGGGTGCCTTGGGCGCCTATACGCCGGGTGTCTCCTCGTGGAGCAGATTTTGCGAGACAAGGTTTGGTGTCGGTGCCTTGGACGTCTACGCGCCGGGTGTCTCCTCGTGGAGCAGGTTTTGCGAGACAAAGTTTGGTGCCCTCACGGGTGCCTTGTGCGCCTTGTTTCACAGTGTTGTCTGCCCCCTTGCGAAGGACTTGCTTCCGGACCACCTCCTACCAGGAGCCCCCATGCCAGGCGCCCTCTTGCCAGGAGCCCTAATGGGCGCTGTCTGCCTTGGTGCTTGGCGCCCTGCCAGGTGCCCTCATGGGCGCTGTCTGCCTTGGTGCTTGGCGCCCTGCCAGGTGCCCTCATGGGCGCTGCTTGCTTCATCATTGGCGCCTTGCCAGGCGCCCTCATGGGCGCTGCTTGTTTCATCATTGGCGCCCTCATGGGCGCTTTGTGCTCCAACATTGACGCCCTCCTTGCCAGTCGCCCTCTTGGGTGCCAGCTTGTGTGGACGTGTGCTTGGCACTCTGCTTTGTTTTCGTTGCTTATCCTGTCTCTTAGTCTGTTTTTCTTCTTGATAAAATCTTCGGGCTTGCTTGGTGCCCAGGAGAATTGCTTCTTCTGTCCTCACCATTATCTGTTTGACATTTCCACGATCTTTCAATTTGATCGTGAGGTTCTAGACGGGAGGATTGTCAAATACGACCCCAACGGGGTTGACTTCGATGTCATTGCCCCCTGATTTTTTATGTTTCATTTTGAAACATCCATGCTTACTCTTTGTCAGGATTGTTTCTTATACTTATAACTGGCACGCGTAAGATGGCCTTGGGCGCCAGTCTTCGCCTTGCGCATTTGAATGTATAATCTCATACTGCCTCATGGCAATGTTAACTCTGGGGGCGGTTTATCAAAATCGATCTGAATTTAACTCGCCCATCAAAGGTTGTGACACGTTTAAAGTCACTTCGCACCTCGTGGGACTCCGGGGGCAGTTTATCAGAATCGATCTGAATTTAACTCGCCCATCAGAGGTTGTGACACGTTTAAAGTCACTTCGCACCTCGTGGGACTCTGGGGGCAGTTTATCAGAATCGATCTGAATTTAACCCGCCCATCAGAGGTTGTGACACGTTTAAAGTCGCTTCGCGCCTTGTGGCAAAGTTAACTCTGAGGGAGGTTTATCAGAATCGATCTGAATTTAACTCACCCATCAGAGGTTGCGACACATTTAAAGTCGCTTCGTGCCTCGTGGCAAAGTTTGATATTGACCTGCGTCGGTCGGGGGATCTCCTAGATGGCGATCCCCGGTGGTGCCTCTGGTGGATATTGACCTGGTTCCACCGTTGCCCCCCAAGTCGAGATTATCCTGGGGGATGGTCTTGACTTGACGTTTGTCGTTTAGGATGCCCTCCTAGGTTAGGTTTGCTCTTACGGCTCGTGCCGTCGTCGGGTCTGCTAATTTTGTCAGAGGATCACAGCAATGATCCTGCTCGTCTATTGATGGTGAGTATGGGCAAGCAACACCACATTTTCTTTTCCTCTTGGCCGATTACATTACACCTAGGGGGCAAGCATAGGAGAGTGTGAGGGCGAGCGGAGGAGAGTGTGAGGGCGAGCAGAATGACACCATCACTTCACGTGTTACTTTATTTCCTCTCACGCTCATGCATCATTTGATTTTCTCACGCGCTCATGCACTATTTTATTTGCTCACGTGCTCGTGAACTATGCACTATGTTTTTTGCTCACGTGCTCGTGCACTATGTTTTCTGCTCACGTGCTCGTGGACTATGTTTTTTCCTCTTTGCTCACGTGCTCGTGCACTATGTTTTTGCTCACGTGCTCGTGCACTATTTTATTTGATCACGTGCTCGTGCACTATGTTTTCTGCTCACGTGCTCGTGCACTATGTTTTTTGCTCACGTGCTCGTGCACTATGTTTTCTGCTCACGTGCTCGCGCACTATGTTTTTTGCCCACGTACTCGTGCACTATGTTTTTTGCTCACGTGCTCGTGCACTTCCTGTTCCTTACGTGCCACGCTGGCTGCTTCCGTAACAGGATTTGGCGACACGTTCAAAGTTGCTTTGTGCCTCATGGCCAAGTTAACTCTGGGGGTAGTTTATCAGAACATGGCCTGACTATAACTCGCCCATCAGAGGTTGCAGGGTCAGTGGCCATGGTTTTCCATCTCCTGTTGATAGCGCCCTCCTGGGTGCCTTGTTGGTGATGGCGCCCTCATAGGCGCCTGGGTGCTGGGCGCCTTCTATGGTGCCATTCGCCAAGCTTGCTTTGCTTTAGGAAGATGAGTGTGCCACGACACCTTTGACTCCCATACTTAGGGAGATGATCTTGGCTGTGAGTTAATGTTGAGATTCCCCCTGTGACCCAGGCAGTCCCTCCCTGCACGGGATGTTGGGTTTCAAACTTGTCTCGCTCCACTCCTGGCTATGGAGTTGGATCCTTTTTCTTTCTTGATCTTAAGGAGTTTTCGTTGGAAAAAGTGTTAATGCTAGTGAGCTAGAGTAAAAACTGTAATTGCAACATGATATTTTGAATTACAATAGTACAATTTCGTTTATTCATGCGCATTAACATCCCAAGTTATTACATCGGTTTAACATTTTTGTCTTGTTCATACAACAAACTTCCTTAGCTTATCCGCATTCCAAGTTCTCGGTATTGGTTCCTTGCTCAGGGTTTCCAACTTGAAAGCTCCGTTTCCGGTTTCTGAAACTATTCTGTATGGACCCTCCCAGTTTGGAGCTAACTTCCCTTGGGACCTGTTTTTAAAACCTATGTCTGCCCTTCGTAGGACTAGGTCGCCCACTTCTAAGGTTCTGGGAACCACCTTGGCATTAAACCTTGCGGCCATCTTTTGTTTGATCACCAAGTCCTTTAATGTTGCTTGGTTTCTGACTTCCTCGACGAAGTCCAGCTCCTCTCGGAGTCTTTGATCATTGGTCTCCGGGGGGCTTGGGTTCTTGGTTCTCCAGTTTAGCTCTCCGATCTCGACAGGTATGACTGCTTCTGTTCCGTATGCCATTCGGAAGGGCGACTCGCCTGTTGACGAGTGATGGGTGGTCCTGTAGGCCCATAAGACATAAGGTAGCTCTTCCGGCCAGCAGCCTTTTGCTTCGTCAAGCCTCATCTTTAAACCTCTTAAAATTACTCTGTTGGCTGCTTCGGCTTGTCCGTTGGTCTAGGGGTGTTCCACTGACATGAAACAGTGTTTGATGCCCAGGTCGGCCATCAGTTGTCTGAAACCTTTGTCTGCAAATTGCGTGCCGTTGTCAGTGATGACCACCTCCGGTATGCCGAATCTGGTCATGATATTTTTCTTGAAGAATTTCATACAATTTTTCGCCGTGATCGTGGTCAAGGGCTCGGTTTCGATCCATTTGGTAAAGTAATCGACCACGACGATTAAGTACTTTACCTGCCATGGGTCGGGCGGAAAGGGACCTAAAAGGTCGATTCCCCACCAAGCAAAAGGCCAGGAAGAGCTTGTGTATGTCAGTTCAGAGGAGGGGGCGACATGCACGTCAGCGTACCTCTGGCACTTTTCGCATTTCTTTACATGATTCTGCGAATCTTCATTCATGATAGGCCAGTAATAACCTGCCCTGAGTGCTTTTGCCGCGAGGGCTCGTCCTCCCAGGTGTTGTCCACAGATCCCCTCGTGGATTTCTGTGAGCACGTAATCTGCTTCTGGTCCTTCTACACATTTTAATAGAGGAATAGAGAAGCCTCTACGAAAAAGTCGTCCTTCGATGACCGAGTATGATGCTGCGCGTCTCCTCACGGAAGCTGCTTCTTTTGCGTCAGCGGGCTCTTGCCCCTCGAGAATATACTGACGGATTGGGGTTATCCAGTTCTGGCTCGCCTCGACGGTGAGAACAGAGGTAGGCGATCCATTGCTTAGGAGGATGCTGGGACTAGGCAGAGTTTCTTGAATGACGCTCCGAAGGTTCCCTAGTGTTCTGGTGCTGGCCCGCTTGGAGAGTATATCCGCCCTGGTATTCTCTCCCCTGGGTACATGTTTTACCTCCGCCTTATTAAACCATCCAAGGAGTTCACGTACCTTGGCAAGATATTTCTGCAGCACCGGGTCATAGGTTCCAAATGCTGCGTTGATCTGCGACACGACCAACAGTGAGTGTGTGCGGAGCTCAAGTTGTGTGGCGCCGAAGTCTTTGGCCAGCTGTAGGTCGGCTATGCAAGCCTCGTACTCCGCTTGATTGTTGGATGTGGAGAACGAAAAGGTCAGGGACACCTCAATCATGAGTCCTTCTGAGTTTTCAAGTATCAGCCCGGCTCCACTCCCTTTGCTGTTTGAGGACCCATCCACGTGGAGGGTCCATGCCATTTTTGCTCTGTCTTCATGTGGCGTCGTTGTCATTTCTGCTACGAAGTCTGCCAAAATTTGAGCCTTCATGGCCGGTCTTGTTTCGTACTTGATCCCAAATTCTGAGAGCTCGACTGCCCACTTGATCATCCTTCCAGCCAGGTCGGGACGGTGCAATATTTGTCTGATTGGCTGATTGGTTCGAACCACTACTTGATGCGCCACAAAATATGGCCTAAGGCGCCTGGCTGCGATCACGACTGCCAGGGCGACCTTCTCCACTTTTTGGTACCTTAACTCGGGTCCCTGCAACGCCTTACTTACAAAGTATACCGGCCTCTGGCCAGTGTTGGTTTCCCTGACGAGTACCGCGCTTAACGCTTCATCGGCCACAGCGAAGTACAAGTATAACGTTTCTCCCTCCTCGGGACGTGTCAAAACGGGTGGTTCAGAGAGGGTTTCTTTTAAAAGGGTCAGTGCCTGCTCTTGCTCGGCGGTCCAATCAAAACCCGTTTCCTTCTTAAGAAGCTTGAACAAAGGTAGTGACTTGGGGGTTGCTTTTGAAATGAATCGGGACAACGCTGCTATCATCCCGGTGAGCTTTTGGACTTCCTTCTTCGTAGTCGGAGAAGCCATCTCGGTCACGGCCCTGCATTTGTCTGGGTTTGCCTCGATGCCTCTTTCAGTGAGATAGAAACCGAGGAACTTCCCTGCACGGACTCCAAAAGTGCACTTCTCCGGATTTAATCTCATATTGTTCTTTCGGATTTCAGAAAATACTTCTGTCAGGTCCTTGAGGTGATCTGGGTCGCTTTTGCTTTTGACTATCATGTCGTCCAGGTACACTTCGATTACCCAGCCGATTTGCCTTTTAAAGACCTTGTTCATCATTCTTTGATAGGTCGCCCCGGCGTTCTTGAGTCCAAAGGGCATTACGCGATAGCAAAAATTTCCTTGTTCTGTCATGAATGCCGTTTTCTCTTGATCGGGTGGGAACATTGGGATTTGGTTGTATCCCGAGTATGCGTCCATGAAAGATAACAGACGAAAGCTTGAGGCGCTATCGACTAATTTATCTACGCTTGGGATGGGGAAGGCGTCTTTGGGACATGCCTTGTTGAGATCAGTATAATCAACACACATCCTCCATTTTCCGTTAGATTTCTTGACGAGGACCACATTTGACAGCCAGGTGGTGTACTTAATTTCTTTTACAAAATTTGCTTCTATGAGGTCCTTCACAGCCCTCACAGCAGCTTCGGCTTTCTCTCCCTTCTGGACTCTTCTTTCCTGGGCAACCCACTTAGTGTTGGGATTAACGGCTAGATGGTGGCAGGCTACCTCGGAAAGGTTTTCATTAAACCTCATCTCATCTTTTTGAAATATTTTTATTTCGAAAACTTGGGAATGAGTGAGGAGGTTATCATATTGTATGGCACCCCATGAGTTAAGGAATTTCATAATTGAATTTTTGTCACATTTGTCCATTGTGTATAAAAATTCAAATATGAGAACTCTATTTCGAACTTGTACTTTCTAGTAAGTGTCTCATATTACATGTTTTGATTAAGATTAATCAAAGTTGGGGTGTAGACCAAACTAATTGGAATAAAGTTTCAAGATGTTTTACTACAAATTCAAAGTTTTAGGCAAAATAAAGTTAAGAGAATGTTTTCAAACATGGTATCAAGCCTAAGTAGGCATATGATAAATTTCTCGCTTTGCTTAATAGTAAGAGAGTGCGGATTGTAGCCTTAGACTGTTCTAGGGTAGTAATGGCACGTACCTAAAGTATGACATAACTTACATGATATGTACAAACTTAGAAAGAAGTTTTAATACCCATTTCTTTATTTAAAGGTTGTTTAGGTTTTGTACCAAAGAGAAAAACGGATTTCAAGTTAATAAAACAGTTTTCCAGTAGTTAAGATCCTTTTGAGAATGTCTATTCTCGGTTAGCCAATTGGTAACACCTAAACAATTTTTGAGGACAAAAATTTCCAAGTTGGGGTGTATTGTAGCATCCCCAAAATAATACAATTATTTTTGTTGATTGTTTTAATATTATTGATGAGTGAATAATTTAATTGCAATTGAATTAATTGTTGTTAAGTGTAACAACCCAAAGTAATTATTTTAATTACTTTGATGTTTGAGTTTAGTTATTTCACTAACTGGGTACATAATTATAAATTTTAGAAGTTATTTATTGGTTGCTAAAATTAAATAAGGATTTAAGTGGGGTTTGTTGAGGAATTGGGGATAGACTAGGGGCATAAGAGTCATTTACCCTCACCTCACACTTATCCACCCAAATAAAATAAAAAGAAAAGAAAGAGAGAAGAGAAGAGGGAGGGTTCGAGAGAAGGAAGCGAAGGGACGAAGAAGTGGTGTTTGTTTGGTGCTAATTGTGTTGTTAAGTTCACTGTTTTGAGACATTCTGGGGTAGGTTCGGTATTTCGGTGACTGCGAACGTTTTACTGATTGAACAATTATTTGGTTTGTCATTTTGGAAACTAGATTGAATTCTTGTTATTTTGAAACTAGTTTGGTTGAATTTGGATTTGTACAACTCGAGTATTTTGGGTAAAATTCTAGAAACAATCTGGATATAGGTTCAGTATTTTGGGCATGGTATTTCCATTTGAACTCCTTTTTGAATAATTCTTATCCCGTTGAAAACTAGATTCAGTTTTCTTCGGTTTAGGCTCAACTCCCATGCATTTTGATTGAGTTTTGAGCATTTTATAGGTGTCACAAGTTGGAAAATAGAATCTGTCCTGTTTAGGAACCAGTCAGTTTGTTTTGTGAAACTGTACTAAATGGCCCATAATTTTGCAAAACCAAAATGACATTCAGAAACTAGACATCCTAATCTTTCCGTAGAGGGGTCGTTTGTTGAATTTCGTTACCGTTAGATGGGTTAATAATTCCTCAAAGAATGAATATGTTTTTACTTCGAGCACTGATTTGCATGAAGCGAAATGAATGATATTTGTTTATGATGTCGAAACCGTTTGAGTATTTATGTTACATTTCAAGTAGTATCATGATGCAATACAAGTTTCGTTATGTTGTGATTTGAATATAACCGAGTAATTGTTGTACCGAGTGTGAAAAACAATCAAAGTATCAAGTATAGACCTAAGTGTCTAAGTATCAAGAAATAGACCTAAGTGTCTAAGTTCAAGTAACAAGTTGAAAGAATACGACTTCGTGTCGAGTAACGGACTTAATGTCCGAGATAATAATAAAAGACATCGAGGGGGTTGACGATCCCGAGTTTATGTAGCATACCTAGCGGAGGGGAGTCATGAACCCAAAACTAGGGCCCTGGCATTATTCGGTATAGCTATACGAATTGGGGTTTCCGTTGAAATTGGGTATTCTAGAATACCTGGCATTATTTCTCGGATTATGCTAAGCCACAGACAAGAACAAAAAACAGACATGAACAAGAACGGTTCATAGACAAGGAAAACACCGAGAGAGGAATTGTGAGGAGATTTATAATCTCACTGTTTTTATGTGGTGTTTTCAGATGTGCAGGGTAAAGCAAAGCAAATTGAGGAGAAGTAGCAAAGGCCTTAGCTACTTAGTTAGAGGGAAGATCATTTGGTGATTTTTATGATGTATTTTGTTTTTTCCCTTCTCATGTAAGACAAAAAACTCTAGTTTCTACCACCATTCCCATTGTGGGTTTCTACGATTCTTCAAAATATAACATATGAGATGAGTTGCACAGCATAGTAGTTTCGTTTGAGAATGGTGGACCAAAGATTATGCGTTGTGCTGAAAACTAACTTAGTGTTCGTGTAGTTTATTGCAAAAGTGGTATGAAATACTATCATGTTCACAAGATGTAGTTTTTAATAACTAGTAGAAGATGAAAATTTGTTATTTGCGATAAATATGGAATGGTTGAGTCAAACGAGTGGTTGACCATCCAATCAGGGGAGTTTGCAAAGGTTTTCGTTAAAAACTTCTCGCTAGATCCACCATATCGGTCTTTTAAGATTGATTTACACAAACCATTGAAATCAATCAATTTTGTTCTTTTTGATAAATTAAAGTTATACTTTTAACTACCTATTACATCACACTTTTTTCTATCTATAATAAATAGTTAAGAGTATAATTGAGAAACATATAATTAATGTAACTTGAAACTATCAAAATGACAAATAAAAACAAATAATTCTCTTTTTAAAACCGACAATTAAAAAGGAACGGAGGGAGATTCGAAGAAGTATGAATCCACTATTATCAAGTGCAAAACTGAAACAATTTTCATTAAGTATTTTAATTCTTTTTTCTTTAAAATTTTTAAATAAAAAATGGGAAACAAATATATATGCAAAGTTAACAACATTTTCAAAGTCAATTTGATGTAACGTTTTTTTTCCGAAAGAATGTCCTAAGTTGTTGCTATAGAGAACCTTCTGTGGTAGTATTATTAAATTCAGACCAACCAGTCCAGCTAGTTTGATAATAAACTGAACCCATGGTCAATTTGATCACCTTATTAGCAGAAATGATATTCAGCCAAAACATTTGGCCAAAATACAGCCAAAAATACCAAATACCTGCAAAATATGCTGGTGGGACCCATATGTTGAAATATTAAAATATTTTTTATAAATAATAAAAGAAAGAAATGAGGCAAAAAGGAAAACAGTGTCCATCGTCTCTCGCAAAACAACTTTGCTCTCGTTCCTCCCTCAACGAAAACATGGAAGCTCCCACCCTCTCTCGTTCCTCCCTCAACCTCTGCTCTCACCCCTGACCTCCTCCCCCGTTAGTCGTCCGCCGCCGTAAAGACCACCACTCTAAGAAACACGCTTCTTCTTTTGTTCCACGACTCTTTGATCACTCTACTTCACCATCCAGCACCATTGTGAGATCGTTCTCTTCTTCAAGATGATGGTAGATTAATTGATGGTACAATGTTTGTTTACTTCTTTCAATTAACGCGATTATAGGGTTTCTCCAAGTATATTTTGTAAATTAGCATTTCTTTTTGTTTTGTTAGGGTGCTTCAACATGATATAACAAGAAAACAAGAAAACCATTGATGTTTGTGCTATTAAGGACATTTGACTTTGTGTTTGTATTCTGGTTACTCGTTAGAAAGAAAAGACTCTGAAAAATCAACTTGGTTTATGACATCCAAAAGTTGGTTAATTGTAGTTGTAATGTGGCTATCTGGTTCAAATGGAGCATGTACATGTCAGACTAGAAATCTTTTAGTTATAGTTACATTAATTGTCCTATTTAGCACTTAAATAGAGTCCTCATGTTGTTCATAGTGAGTAGGGAAGAATAGCATGTGAAAAACCAAGTTTGGGTTAGATTGAGCCTCTTGTCCTTTACAGTTAGATTGAAAGAAATAATTGTGAAATACCAGATTGGTTTATGGCTTTGAAAAGTTGGTTAATTGGGGTAGTAATGTGGCTATCTGGTTGAAATGGATTTTGTACATGTCACACCAAGAACATTTGAGTTATACTTAAGAAATTGGGGTTGAAAAGTTGGTTAATTGGGGTTGTTTAGCTGATATGTTAAGAAATTTCAGTTTACATCTATACACTATATTAAATTTAATATAAGCTATACATAATTGGATTTTATTGTGCAGTACTGCTGTGACACCGACATCTAAAATTTCATGGAGGGTGGTGATACATTCGTTGAGGGTGATAGTGCTGAGGCTGAAGGTATAACAGTTGACAACCCCAACAATGACGATACATGTTGGGAGCCAACAATCGGGATGTGTTTTGCTTCATTAGATAGGGGATATCATATTATGGTGAGTATGCTTTAAAAAAAGGATTTGGATGGAAAATTAGAACATCAGTAAAGGGAAAGGATGGGGCAATCAACTACAGAATTTTGTCATGCTCGAGAGAGGGGTCTAGCGCGCAAATGTCAAAAATTTCATGTTCATTGAAGACACTTCCGACTAGGGTGAGCAATTGTCCTGCCAAGATATGTTTCAAGTTAGAAACAAATGGAGTATGGTATATCAAAAAATTTGTAGATGAGCATTGTCACCAGTTGAGCCCCACAAAGTCAAGGTTGTTTAGGGCAAACAAGAAAATAAATCTGCATGTGAAGAGAACAATCCAAATCAACAATGAAGCGGGCGTGAGGATCAACAAAACTTTCCAATCTCTTGTTACAGATGCAGGAGGGCATGAAAATATACCATTTTGTGAAAAGGACGTCAGGAATTTTGTCAACAAGGAAAGGCGTTCAATTGGTAAAGGCGGTGATGGGAAGGCGTTGATTAGTTACTTTTATGAAATGAGGGAACAAAATTCAAATTTCTTCTATGATCGTGATCATTGAGGGTTGGATTGATTTATAACTCGTGGAGAGTTGTTGGATGCAAACAATGTGGTTTACTTTGCATCAGATGATTGTGCAAACTTCATTTAGTATGTTAACTACATTGTGGTTTTAGCTGTATCATTTTCATCATTCAATCAAATTAGTTATTTCGCATTTGTGGATAAGTGATTTTACATATGTTCACTTTGACCTGAAGTCGAGTTTAGTTGAACTTATTTAACAATTCCTCTATATAGTCAGGAAATGTATATATAAATAAAGATGCTGGAGTCTCAGATTTTGCGCACAACAGTTGGGCTTCTCAATGTCCAACCGTTACAGCAGCAACTTATTTAAGATTAGACAATGCAACTAACAACTTTAGTTCCTCTTGTCAGGCATGTTGTTTGACTGTTTGTTATTAGAGTTTTTATTTATATGTTCATGTTGTTAAACAAAATAAGTGATTATTAATAGGTAGGAGGTGATCATGGAACTTTTGGCAAACATGGAAACAGACTTCACGGGATTGTCACAATTGACTACAAATCCCTGACTTTAGCTTGAATGATACTCCCTGCATATTAATGGTCATGAGTATTTTTTGTTGTAATTAAAGATATATGTATATTAATGCTCATGAGAAATTTTTGTTGTAATTAGACATATATGTATCTTTTGATTAGTATTGATGTAAATGTTGAAAATGACATCAGGTTCATGTTTTGATACACTTTGTATAGACAGTGTGTAATGTTGAAGTTAACAGGTTGCTTAATGTTGTTTCACAGTCATACATCAAAGATATAGTGCCCTCATGCTGTTTCAAAGTGAGTACCAAAGGAAACCATCTCAAAAACCAGCTTGGTGTATTGCCTATAAAAGTTGGTGAATTGACGTTGTAATGTGGCTATCTATTTAAAAATTAGGAAGTACATGTTACCACCCAAACCTTTGAATTGTACTTACTTCAATTATGATATGTAGCAGTTAAATAGTTCTCTCATGCTCTTCACAAGTGAGTACCACGAGAAAAGTATCTGAAAAACCAACTTCATTTATGGGTTAAAACATACGGTTATTTGCTATTGTAAGTTGGTCATTAGATTCAACTCGAGCAAAATATGTGCCGCTTGACAAACCTTTCAGTTGGCATTACATTAATAGAGTCATACATCACTGATATAGTCAGATATTCGCATAGGGGTTAGGTCATCTCCTTTCATTTGAGTAGCCAAGACCAATGACCAAGGTATCCAAGCAATTCACCAACTTTTTTAACAATAGCTAACCCACCTTAGTCCAAAACCATTATGACATATGACTGTGTGGATACATGGGACACCAAATAAGGGTACTCTGAACCTTGATATGTCAGATATTTGCATAGGGGTTAGGTCATGTCCTTTCATTTGAGTAGCCAAGACCAATGACCAAGATAGCCAAGCAATTCACCAACTTTTTTAACACAATAGCCAACCCACCTTAGTCCAAAACAATTATGACATATGGCTATTGTGTTAAAAAAGTAGGTGAATTGCTTGGATACCTTGGTCATTGGTCATGGCTACTCAAATGAAAGGAGATGACCTAACCCCTATGCGAATATATGACATATCAAGGTTCAGAGTACCCTTATTTGGTGTCCGATGTGAACACACAGTCATATGTCATAATGGTTTTGGACTAATGTGGGTTGACTATTGCGTTAAAAAAGTTGGGTAATTGCTTGGCTACCTTGGTCATTGGTCATGGCTACTCAAATGAAAAGACATGACCTAACCACTATGTGAATATATGATATATCAAGGTTCAGAGTACCCTTACTTGGTGTCCCATGTGAACACACAGTCATATGTCATAATGGTTTTGGACTAAGGTGGGTTGGCTATTGTGTTAAAAAGGTTGGGGAATTGCTTGGATACCTTGGTCATTGGTCTTGGCTACTCAAATGAAAGGAGATCACCTAACTCCTATGCGAATATATGACATATCAAGGTTCAGAGTACCCTTATTTGGTGTCCCATGTGAACACACAGTCATATGTCGTAATGGTTTTGGACTAAGGTGGGTTGGCTATTGTGTTAAAAAAGTTGGTGAATCGCTTGGATACATTGGTCACTGGTCTTGGCTACTCAAATGAAAGGAGATGACCTAACCCCTATGCGAATATATGACATATCAAGGTTCAGAGTACCCTTATTTGGTGTCCCATGTGAACACACAGTCATATGTCATAATGGTTTTGGACTAAGGTGGGTTGGCTATTGTGTTAAAAAAAGCTGGTGAATCGCTTGGATACCTTGGTCACTGGTCTTGGCAACTCAAATGAAAGGAGATGACCTAACCCCTATGCGAATATATGACATATCAAGGTTCAGAGTACCCTTATTTGGTGTCCCATGTGAACACATAGTCATATGTCATAATGGTTTTGGACTAAGGTAGGTTGGCTATTGTGTTAAAACAGCTGGTAAATTGCTTGGATACCTTGGTCATTGGTCTTGGCTACTCAAATGTAACCCCTATGCGAATATATGACATATCAAGGTTCAGAGTACCCTTATTTGGTGTCCCATGTGAACACACAGTCATATGTCATAATGGTTTTGGACTACGGTGGGTTGGCTATTGTGTTAAAAAAGTTGGTGAATTGATTGGATACCTTGGTCATTGGTCTTGGCTACTCAAATGAAAGGATATGACCTAACCCCTATGCCAATATTTGACACAGTTAATAAAATCTCATCATTCAATATGAAATTTACCAAAACATTCAAAATCAATTGATACCGAAGGAGCATTTGATACATAATCATTGAGAAAATATCAATTACAGTTAAGAAATGTACAGCTATAGCCACTCCAAAATAACAATTAATAAATGTACAGCTAAAGAGGCAGTGCCCATCAGGCTTTATTTCACAAACAATCAAACCAATAGGCTTCAACTTCTTTCCGAGTTTCTCTTTTTCAACCATACGATCACTTATAATGTCGTTCTGCTCTGCTTGAATTTTCTGTTCCCTGTCGATTTCTTGTTGAGCTTATTTGCCGCGCCTCTGAAACGATCGTCACAACATTGTCAACAACTTCCCCTTGAACAATGATACTCAGCAACTCTTCAAAACGGGTGCACTAAAAAATCACAATTATTTAAATTGTCAATTTATTTGAAAGGCTTGAAAAGTGTTAAATGAAAAACCTGAAAATCAAAAAGTGTTATCGTAACACAATACCATTGCCAAATCAAGCAAAAATCAATTCTCATTCCTTTCGTGTTCCAATGAGTCCAACACATACATCTTCCTTTCGTGTTTGTTTAGCACGTAGCACACCCAATGCCCATTAAACACGGCTGGTGCAAAAATCAAAAACATGTATACAAGCTAATTAGGTAATTTTCATAATTTGAACATGTACAACAATGGGACCCAAAGAACTCCAAATACACGCTTACCAAATTGGAAGACCGTAAGAGATAAATGGGTTTTCCCGGGAACTTATGAAATTCCAAATAATCTTTCAAAGTCCAACGCTTTTGGGTCCCATTTTGGAACATTGGTAATTCACGAATAACTTTGTCCTACATTATAAATCACTACGGTCAGTCAAACTGTATTAACAAAATGTTCCCTAAATGAAATGGCTTCAATAAAAGAGTTTTAGATTTCCTCACAGCAAAGAATGAATTAAATACGAAACGGCTGACAGCACCCGTTCATTGATGTTATGAAACAATAATCCATTTGAACCAGATAGCCACATTACTTCCCCAATTAACCAACTTTCCAAAGCCATAAACCAATCTGGTATTTCACATTTATTTCTTTGAATCTAACTGTAAAAGGACAAGAGGGCACTACTTCAGTGCTAAATAGGATAGTTGAAGTAAGGGCAAGTCAATGTTTTCTACTGTGACATCTACTTCGTCACTTTGAATCAGATAGCCAAATGTCAACACCAACTAACCAATTTTTGTAGGTCTTAGACCAAGCTACTTGTCAAATGTTTTTCTTTGCTAGCTCAAAACCCATGAAAACAGATTTTAATCTTAACCCATTTGACTAACATCATTAAAGTTTAGAAATTATCCAGATTACACAAGCCAGAAATACTAAAGACACTTACCTGACTGAAACTTAGGATTCACAGTTGTTCTTCTGTTCAGACTTTGAGTTGGCAGTTCTTCAGCTCATGCTTGGAGAATCATCAACAGTTTCCATGGAATCCAAGTGATGAGAGATGAGAGAGTGATAATGATCTGGAACGAAGACGAAGAAACATATGTTGCGGTTCTGCTATCTCTCGCGATGCTCACTATTGCGGTGGAGGTGCTGCGTTCATAGACATGGTGTTGGATGGTGAAGTCGAGTGATGAAAGAGTGGTGGAGAGGTGGAAATGGAAACCTAAAAACGTAGAGAAGATGATTCTGCGTTAATTCATTTTTTAATTATCACACAATTTTTTTTATTTTATTTTATTTATAAACAGTTTCTATTAAAATAAATATTAAATTTTATTTAAAATCCAACCGGGTCCCACCACCGTATATTTGGCTGATTTTGGCTGGATTTTTTGGCTGAATAGCATTATTGCCTTATTAGATCACATGAGCTCTTAACCCGCAATAACATCATTTGCTTGATCGAAAAAATCTGGTTAGACTTGCTAACTCAGGTTTCTAAAACTCGTGCTGACCAATTTTCTTGTGTTATTACATTCTACACTTTTTGTGATGATTATTGTGTTACCCTATATACACCTACCTGATATGTAATAATTGTTTTATTTATTTGGAGGCCTAAAGCAAAGACTTACATCACTTTAAGCTTGGGTCGACCCTAAGGCTTGCATGTTCTCTACTTAAATTTTAGGCTAAATTATAGTTTTGGTCTTTCTATTTTCAAAAATTCAGACATTTGGTCCCCCTATTTTTAAACTCAGACATTTAGTCCCCCAATTTTAAAAAACTCAGAACATTTAGTCCAAAGAGGGATTTCCAATTTTTTTTTTGGCTGATTTTTTGTTAAAAAAAAGGCTGACGTGGCACTCATTAAATGACGTGGCAGCTGACTCAGCTTGCACACATCATTTAATGATGCCACGTGGACCAGTCACGTCAGATATTATATTTAAATTAACTAAATACTAATTAAATAAATAAAATGTTAATTATTAAAATTAACATCATCTTCTTCTCTTCTCTCACCGAACCCTATACTGTTTATCGTTCTTCTTCTCCCTTCTCTGTGAACCTTCTTTCTTGTCTCATTCCTCTTCTCTTCTCCATATCATCTCCGCCTCTTCATCTTCTTGGTCGATTCTTCTCCTCTTCTCTGATGAAACAAAAAGATTCACGCGATTTCTACATGGGTGCCTCCATTGAAGCTTCTGGTTCGTCTACGAATTCGCGATTTACAGGTTTATCAAGAACGAAACACTTGTGTGACTGCAATGTGGAATCACCCTTGATGACCTGCAAGACAATACCTAACTATGGAAGAAATTTTTGGGGGTGTGGATTATACAAAGTGTATGGGTTCAAGATGTGTGAGTTTTTCATATGGCTTGATGAGGAGTATACTGAACAAGGATTTACTAAATTGGTTAATCAAGTTCAGGAACTACGCAAAAAGGATCAAGATGCACAAAATGACATCATGCAACTCAAGAGTAAGTTGGATGAATTGAAGAAGAAGAATGAAGAATTGAAGAGGAAAAATGAAGAAAAAAAGCATCAATTGTGGAATTCACTACAAGAATGAGCAGATTTACCTACCACATATTTCCGAGGGATTATTTTTGGTCGCTAATGCGTTTGTTTCCGACGGAATATCCCTCGCTACGTGTTTAGTGCATTTCCCGCTTATATTTCCGAGGGAATTTAAATCCCTCGCTAGTTTCCGAGGGAAATTTCGGTCGGAAATGAATCATTATCCATCGGAAACTGTTTTTCCCTTAAAACTAAAACCCGTATCATCCACTTCAGTTACGCATTTCTTCTTATCTATTCCCCTATTCGCTACCACCGCATCCATTCCTCTCTATTCGCTACCACCACCACCGGCCACCACCGCTCTCACCTTCGCATCGCCGGCCACCATCGCTCTCACCGTCGCACAACAACGCTTCTTCTCCTCCTCCCGTCGCACAACAACGCAACAACCACAAGACCCAGCGCTCCTTCTCCTCCTCCTCCTCCTCTTCTTCTATGGTAAGTATTCTATTCTACTTCTTCTCTATTATCTCCTAATCAGAACCCTAGTTTTTGATTTACTAAAAACCCTAATCTCATCTTCCTAATTTTACAGCTTCAATCTGAACCCTAAGCCCCAATACGTAAGAAAACCTTCTTTTCTGGACTCTCTCCACTGCGTGAAGGTAATGCCCTTCTTCTAACTCTGTTCTATGTATTTCCTTTTTTTTTTTATAAGCTTCTGTGAAATTATTGTTGTTGTTTGAATTTGAGTGAAGAGATACCAAGAAAAGGAAAGTGGTGTTATTACTAGATGTGAAATTATTGTTGTTGTTTGAATTTGAGTGTCAAATTGATCGAGTCATAAGAGCTGTTTCATCTCATTTATTTTAAATTTCAGTCAATAATTTGTTGCTGAGTTGTAGGAAATTGATTTAGCTAATTAGTTTAAATTTCAAATGAAAATAACAACTCTACAACCCCTATACATTTGTACTGTGATTTCTGAATAATTAATCAAGTTGAATCCATTCTCTGTAGCTACATCAGGAAGTAAAAAAACATGCATTTCTCTTTTGCAAATTTGCCAATTGCTGAATACTTCTGTTATATCTGGTAGGTGCCAGCTGCACAAATACCACATATTGGAAACATTTTATACTCCTAGTTGGTAATTAGGAAAATGACTTACTAGTTAGAAAATTAATGTTATCTATGACTAGAATCCTTAAGTGCATGGTAAAATTAATATGCTCACAAAACTGAGAAATATTGTAATGATCCAAGAAGAATCAAGTAAAGCCCAAAGGATAAAGGAAACTAAAACTACTATTAGGATGATAGTGATGAACCCCCAAAGTTTAAAAATATTAAAACACTTAACCTGTAAGTCAGGAAAAACTATGGAAAAATGTAAAATCATAGATGGATCTTATCAGAAGCGATGCATCCATGAGTTTCCTATGTCCCTGTGTCATCCTTGAATTTCCTATGTCCATGAGTTTCCTATGTAGCATAAACTTTTAAGAGTTGAAAGTCAATTTAGTAAGAACAAGACTTACTTTTCAGGTTGTAAAATAGTTCCAGATGCGAGACAATCAGTAAGCCAATCAACTTTTAGTATCGAGACACCAACAGCACAACCATACAAGAATTTGGTGGTTTGCAGCTGAAAGAAACAACGGAAACCTTTATATTTCAGTTAACAATGCAACCCTTATATGTCAGAAACATAATTACTAGTTCTGCCAATTTGTCGGTTGGTTATTAAAAAAAACTTTGACCCTTGCATAAAATCTTGAGTTTTACAAGTGTTTCATAGACATTGAAGTTATGTACAGCTGTGATTTATGTTCAACCCTCACCACCTAAAAGTCATAATTAATACATCAGTGCAGCTAGTGCTTACTGCTTAGTTTGATTGCAGCAAAGTGTGTACTCCGGTTTTCATTCATGAAAAGCATGCAATTGCTAAAGTCATAAACACCATTCTTTGACCTGGTTTAACTTTTGTCAAAAAAAATTCTTCGACCTGGTTTAACAGTTGCAGCAGAAGAATTTAGATCAAATGTTTCTTTTGATGATTAATGTGATTAATGTGTTCCAGTACCCAGCGTAACTTCATTAACCACATAATTGAACTACATTAACCATTGATTTTTTTGTCGATTTTGTGTACAAATAGCGAGATCGTTCATAAAAGGCATCCATATAGGGATGCTGAACCAGAAAAAAGGAACGAAAGTTTAAAAAACAAATTAACTAAATGACATTTTATATTGGAACGTGGCCAATCTCTCAAAGGAAGCATCACTATGAACAGCCATGAACACTCAAGTAACTCTGAGGTGTTTCCTTTTGAAATGAGTTCTCCATTCTCTTGTTTCTAGTTCCTCTTGTCTTTGGTCAACATTCAATTTTTCCTATTTTTTTATTAGTAATAGTATGTTCACTCAAGTAGAGACACAGACGACTTTGTAGACAAGCGTGCTCGCATTACTCAGGTATATTTCTCTTTTTAAGATAATTTCAATTTGAAAATATTATTTTACCAATGACTAATTTTAACTTGTGTATTTAATAGGAGGAGTTCCACCGACGATTGTCTCAGTTAAATATACCAGTCGATCCCGCTGAGCTGGAGAAGTTGAAGGAGATGTTGTGGAAAGATACTATTGGAGGCCCCTATAAGAGTCACTTGTACGGGACAGGAGACATGTATATCAATTTGTTAGACTCTGGAGCTTCGACGAGCGCGGGTCTTTCCCCCGAGCACCTTAGGATCATCCGGGCATTGACAACGCAGGTTGCACAATATCAGGAGCATGCTGCACGACAGGAGCAACAGCTTGCACGACAGCAGCAGCTACTTGACCATGTATATAATCATGTCGAGATTCCAGTACCTCCACCTGAGTCGCAGCCGCCCGAGCAGGACCACCCCCGCCCAGCATGGCCAGCCTGCCCAACAGGACCTGGATGATGGAGGTGGTGATGACATAGACCATGCTTATGAGAAGGGTTATTGATGGCATCTAGGTAATTTGTCGATGTTTGGCACTTGTTGAATTAGTTTTAAATGGTCTCGCTTTTGGACTTAGTTTATGTGATTTTTAGTTACATTGGTTTGGAAATATAAGTTAGTATATGTGATATTTAGTTATATTGGTTTGGAATTATAAGCTAGTTGAAATTATTTGGTTTGGATTGAATTTCTAGTGAATTGGTAGGCTGAGTCTGAATTAAATTGGCAGGGAAGTTGTATTGCAAATAGAATTGGTATGTATGTAACCGAATGATTTATAGTTTGTGATTTTTAGTTACATTGGTTTAGAAATATAAGTTAGTATATGTGATATTTAGTTATATTGGTTTGGAATTATAAGCTAGTTGAAATTATTTGGTTTGGATTGAATTTCTATTGAATTGGTAGGCTGAGTCTGAATTAAATTGGTAGGGAAGTTGTATTGCAAATAGAATTGGTATGTATGTAACCGAATGATTTATAGTTTGTGATTTTTAGTTACATTGGTTTAGAATTATAAGTTAGTATATGTGATATTTAGTTATATTGGTTTGGAATTATAAGCTACTTGAAATTATTTGGTTTGGATTGAATTTCTATTGAATTGATAGGCTGAGTCTGAATTAAATTGGCAGGGAAGTTGTATTATAAATAGAATTGGTATGTATGTAACCGAATGATTTATAGTTTGTGGTTTTTAGTTACATTGGTTTGGAAATATAAGTTAGTAAATGTGATTTTTAGTTATATTGGTTTGAAATTATAGGGTAGTTGAAATTATTTGGTTTGGATTGAATTTCTTTTGAATTGGATTGGATTGAATTTCTATTGAATTGTATATGTCATTGTTAGTTATCACATATATTAGTTTGTATATTGTTTATTTGATTTGTAGTGTATATTGTTTAAAATTGATTGTTAACGATGTTGGTTGTGAATTTTGCAGACTGATCTGCGTTTCCAGAACCATGCCGTGCTTGCTTTGCAAGAAGCTGCTGAGGCATACCTTGTTGGGCTCTTTGAGGACACTAACTTGTGTGTCATCCTTGGTGGCTATGGACACTGTTTTGTTATTCATGTTTCTTTTTATATATAAGTTATTAGCGGAATTGTTTATTGGCTCTCAAGCAAATTAACTAGTATTATGCCAAGCAAATTTACTGACATTGTTGAATCTAATCTAATTGATTATGCTAATTTGTTTGGATCTAGTCTTATGTGGGTTCTATGCAATTACGTATTGTACCCATTGCATTATCTTAAGTTTAGGATGATACCTCTTTCGATTTCATCGATCTTTGAATTAATTATAGGCTAGTTACATTTGATGAGTCTGAATTGGCAGGAAAGTCGTATTGCAAAATAGAATGGAGTTTGCATGTAATGGAAGGATTTTGAAAAATTATTTATCAATTCGTACCGACGGAATTTGCTTGGAAATTTGCGAGGGATTTGCAAGGGATATTTCCGAGGGATTTGCGACGGATTTTTGCGACGGAGTTTCCGAGGGATTTGCGACAAAAACGTTTCCGAGGGAATTTTTCGTCGGAAATCATTTGCGAGGATCGTTTTTCCAATGGAATTTTGTCCGTCGGAAACGTGAATTAGCGACCGATTTTCCTGCTTTTCTGAGGAATTTTTCCCTCGGAAATCACCGAAATTCTTGTAGTGATTGAAGAAGAGCTCTACTGAAATGATGATAAAGAACCGGTTTTTGTTTGGTTTAATGGTCATTGGATGGGTTATTGTAATGTTGGTTTTGGTTGTTTTAATGGCAAAATAAATAGTGATTTAGATTGTGTTTAGTGTGGTTATGTTGCTGTGGTTATGTTGCTGCAGATTGTGTTTAGATTGAAGTTGCTGAAGCTGCTGTGGTTATGTTGCTGTGGTTATGTTGCTGCAGATTGTGTTTAGATTGTGTTTAGTGTGGTTATGTTGCTGTGGATATGTTGTAATGTTGCTGCAGATTTATGTAGTTGTAATGTTGCTGCAGATTTATGTAATAGATGTCATATG
Organism: Astragalus membranaceus; assembly: GCA_039519185.1. Taxonomy (NCBI): domain Eukaryota; kingdom Viridiplantae; phylum Streptophyta; class Magnoliopsida; order Fabales; family Fabaceae; genus Astragalus; species Astragalus membranaceus. The sequence continues at coordinate 171,657,449 of CM076849.1, forward strand.
AATTATATAAGTGAAATGAAGTTGTAATTGCAGATTTATATTGTAATGTTGCAGATTTATATTGCTTGCAGATTTACAATTAAATGGACAATTAATCTGTATGTTGCAGATTTATGTTGCTGGAAAAAAAGCATCAACTAAATGCGCCAAACTTTCATTGAAATTGCATAATCAGTAGCCATTACAAGTGGAACAGTTTGTAAAAAAGACTGCATAATCAGTAGCCAAAAACTGCACAATTACATGACCAAACTACTTTTCAAAATACTAAGCCTAAAAGACTGCATAATCAGTAGCCATTACATGACCAGTTTACTACATAATCAGTAGCCAAAATACTGCATAATCGGTAGCCAAAATACATGACCAGTTTCTAAATTACATGACCGAATTACTTTCCAAAATACTAAGCCTAAATATAAACAACTATGACATCCATTCATTGAGTTGGTTGAGTTGCTTGAGGTGCTTCATTGTCTTGAGACAAAACAGTTTGAGGTCCATCATGTGTCAAACCAGTTCCAGTTCCTCTTCCTCTTCCATTTCCTGTTGATCTTCCTCTCCCTCTTGCTCTAAGTGTTCCAGTTCCTCTCCCTCTTGCTCTAGCAGTTCCAGTTCCTCTTCCTCTTGCTCTAGCAGTTCCAGTTCCTCTTCCTCTTGCTCTAGCAGTTCCAGTTCCTCCTCCTCTCCCTCCACTTGTGCTAGCTTCGTGTTGTCCAGTCATTGTCCTCTTAACCCTCTGTCATACGTACACAACAATAATCCAGAATTAGATGACTTAAATTAGAGAATTAATGGTCAACAATAGACTAAATAATTACCTTGTTTCCACCTACTGGGATCACTCTATCTGCTTTTGTTAAGTAGTGTTTCAATCCTTCTAGCAAAGATATAATTGGTTTGTCCCTATGCTCTAATATGGCACTATTAAATGCCTCACACAGGTTATTTACCTGAAGGTCACAATGTGTATCTAGCTTGTAATGTGACCTAGACCAAGCAGTAGGAGGCAGCTCCATCATATCCTTCCAAGCAAGCTCATTCAAGTTCTTTAATGCCTCCAATGATCTCTGAAATTGCGGTATTGTTGTAGCTAGAGGTGTCAATTTGGCCCCAAGCCCAGCCCCATTGGCCCCCTATTAAGCCCCATAAAATTCCAGCCCCCTATTTATGGGGCTTTTTTTTAGCCCCAACCCACACTTTTAAATTTTGGCTTAAATACAGTTTTGGTCCCCCTATTTTGACCAATCCACGATTTTGGTCCCTAAACTTTTAATTTGACGATTTTGGTCCCCCTATTTTCCCAATTTGAAAAATCAAGGTCCCCCACCCCAATTTTGACTCAGTTTGACTGACTTATCCTACGTGGCAGCCCACGTGGACTACCACGTAGGCACACCCCCCCACCCCCCACCCCCCCACCCCTCTACTGTTTGTCTTCCCCACCCCACCCCACCCCCCCACCACCGACCCCACCCCACCCCAACTCCCCCCACCCCAACTCCCCCCACCACCGACCCACCCACCCACCCCAACCCCCCCACCACCGACCCCCCCCCCCCCACCCCAACCCCCCCCACCACCGACCCCCCCACCCCAACCCACCACCCCCCACCCCCCCACCACCGACCCCCCCCACCCCACCCCACCCCATCGTCGCTCTCTCTCTCCTTCGCATCTTCCCCTCTTCCCCACCCCACCCCTCCCACCCCCCCCACCGTGACCCCTTCCCTTCGCACCTCCCTCTCTCTCTCGCTCACCGTCTCTCCCCTCCCCCCCTCGATTTCCCTCTCTCTCTTGCTCACCGTCTCTCCCCTCCCCCCTCGATTTCCCTCTCTCTCTCACTCACCGTCTCTCCCCTCCCCCCTCGCTTTCCCTCTCTCTCGCTCACCATCGCTCTCTCTCGCTCACCGTCGCTCTCTCTGCGTCTCTCTCTCTCTCTCGCAGATCCGGTGAAGGGGAAGGGGAAGGGGGGTTCACGGTGGGGATGGGGGGTTCACGGTGGGGGTGGGGGGTGGGGTGTGGGGTGGGAGGGGCGAAGGGGAACAGTGGAGGGTGGGGTGGGGGGGTGGGGTGGGGAAGACAAACAGTAGAGGGGTGGGGTGGGTGGGGGGGTGAGGTGGGGTGGGGGTGGGGTGGGGGGGTGTGCCTACGTGGCAGTCCACGTGGGCTGCCACGTAGGATAAGTCAGTCAAACTGAGTCAAAATTGGGGTGGGGGACCTTGATTTTTCAAATTGGAAAAATAGGGGGACCAAAATCGTCAAATTAAAAGTTTAGGGACCAAAATCGTGGATTGGTCAAAATAGGGGGACTAAAACTGTATTTAAGCCTTAAATTTTTTAGTGGGTTAGGGCCAGGGCTTTGTGGGATGGCCCCAAATATTTTTGGCTCATTCTTTTCCAACCCCCCATTTTCATTCTTTCACCTCTCCTCCCTCTTCACCCTCACTATCACCACCACCTCACTCTCCCACTCACCACCATCACCACCAATCCACCACCACTACTAAAAAACAGAAATTAGAGATGACCAAAATCCCTCGCTAAACATCAAAAATCCGTCACTAAACAATTTAGTGACGGAATTTGCGACGACTCAAGATTCTTCTCGAATTTTGGCGTCACTAAATATTTAGCGAGGGAAAATCCCTCACAAATAGAAAGGGATATATTCGTCACTAATAGGGAGGGATATATCTGTCACTAGTAGCGAGAGATAGTTTCCATCGCTATTAGAGAGGAATTTTTTCCGTCACTAATAGCAAGGAACAATCCATCACTAACCACAATCCATCACAACAATCTATCTTTAATTACAATTTTCATTCCCACCAAAACTACAGTTTAGCAACGTCTTTCTTTCCTAATTATAAATTTTTCATAAATCAATAAGAAATTGAAGACTAAATTTTAAGTAGCATTAAAGGTTAATCCAGACCATGTAAAAAAGAACTCCAAAAATAATAAAACGATTACTTTGCTGTCAAATTTCTTTAGATAAAAATTACATCAAAGATACTAATCAATCATCCATAGATCTACATCAAAATTGAAGATAGAAAACACAGATCTTGTCATGACGAAAACAGAGATATTGCATCGAATGCCACGACGAGATGGTTCCGCTGGAAAATGACCAAGAATGGTAGTAATGAGGACTTCCAGATCTGCTCCTTTGCAAAAATTTCTTTGTGGCTTTGACAGAGGAGGTTCAGGTATTGCCTTGATGGAATCAGTTCTCTAGAAAGAGGCGTGGAGGGGTAGGAAATCCGACCATAAAGAATGAATTATACCACTTCCAAAATCTCAGAAGAACACTAATTTAAGAACAAAAATCGTAAACATCACATAAAAATAGAATCTTTTTACAAGTCAATAAAACTATCACACGAAAAGGAAAGATCTTACACACTCCTACTATCATCTATTTCTTTGTAAAAGAAACACAACATACTGAAGACGTTTACAAAAGAACACGTTTACAAGTGTTAACAAGGTTCACACCAAAATAATTAAAAAATCGTTTTATCTTCTCAAAAAAAAAAACAAATGCACTAAATAAATATCAACTATTGATTGACATTGTAATCCGTGTAGTATAATCTAAAGGTGAAGGAGTGGTATAAGTAAAATCCGTCTCTAAATCAAATTGTAGAGATGTTGAAAAGAATTTTGCAACTAATTGGTTAGAAACGGATATTTTCCGTCTCAAAACTTGTCTCTAATAAAATTTCTTTTCTTTTGCGACGAATTTTGTGAGGGAAACGTTAGTGAGGGATATTTTTCGTCACTAAACTCGTCACAAACAATTGTAATGCAAAATTCTGTGTGTTCCCTCATTTTCGTAGCTAAATCCGTCACTAATAGTGAGGGATACAATTCCCTCACAAAAATCCCTCTCTAATATCAATTTTTCTAGTAGTTGCACCATCACCACCTCCCACTCACCACAACCACCACAACCTCATTTTCTTCTCACAACTATCACCACCCCATTACCCACTATCACCACCCCATCACCTACTATCACCACCAACCTCTTTTTTTTCTCATTCTTTTCCCACACCCTCACTTCCATTCTTTCACCTCCCCTCTCTCTTTACCCTCACTATCACCAACACCTCCTTCTCCCTCTCACCACCACCATCACCACCTCCCACTCACCACCACAACCACAACCTCATTTTTTCTCTCTCACAACTATCACCACCCCCATCACCTACTATCACCACCAACCTCATTGGATAATAAAAACAGACATAAAAAAAGTGAATGGCGAAAGGTGTAACACGTGCATGATAAAAACAATAAAATATGTAGCATCTGATTATACAACAGAGGACTTGTAATTTCCAGTTTTTTGTAAATAAATAAATAAATTTTTAGGGCCAACCCTGAGAGATTTCATACACCTCTCCCCCACCATGATGTATTTTTAATTTGATAATTTGGAATTCTGGTGGCCTATAACAAACAACAACAGTAAAAAATAGCACATGTTAAATGAAGGCCCCACTATCAGTTTCAATAAAAGCACATGACAAAATAAGCAATACAATAAAGGCACATATAAAAGCATAACCAATACGGGACCACTATAAGCAATACGGGACCATCAGTCAAATAGCACATAAAGCAAAGACTAAACCTCAAATACGGGACCACAACAAATTTAGCAATATCAGAAACCTCAAATATAGCAATATCAGTAAAAGAAAATCAAATGGGATAGTTCCAATACCTCAAATATAGCAATATCAGTCAAAGATTAAAAATTCAGAATATCAGAAACCCATAAACCCACATCCCTAAATCCCAACATAACATATTTCACTTTCAACAAACACTAAACTAAAAACCCTAATCACTATCACAAAATATAAATACCTGGTACAATACTTCGCATCTTCTCTTGTAGCTCCTCCAACGCCTGGAATCTTCAATGTATTCGCCATCGAATCGTTACAGATGACCAAGGTTACGATTTAGGGTTCAAACGATTTGGGATTTTCGGTTGTGAGCTTAGGTTTTACGATTCAAGTGAAGAAGTTCTTAGTTTGAAGAAGAAGTGATGAAGAGGTCGATTATTGAAGAAGAAGAAGAAGAAGAAGAAGAAGAAGAAGAATCAGTGGATCCGTTCACGAAGCAGTTCTTCGTTTCTCCTTTCTTCTTCTTCTTCTGTTCTTCGCATTCTTCTTCTTCTCTCCAAATTGTTTTTGTTTTAATCATTTTAATTTTAACAATAGTTATCATTTTATTTATTTAATTAGTAATTAGTTAATTTAAATATAATATCTGACGTGGCTGTTCCACGTGGCATCATTAAATGATGTGTGCAAGCTGAGTCAGCTGCCACGTCAGCCCTTTTTTTTAAAATAACAAATCAGTCAAAAAAAACTGGAAAGCCCTCTTTGGACTAAATGTTCTGAGTTTTTTAAAATTTGGGGACTAAATGTCCGAGTTTCAAAATAGGGGGACCAAATGTCTGAATTTTTGAAAATAGGGGACTAAAACTATAATTTAGCCTAAATTTTATAAATAGTTAATGGTTGTTTAACGTTATATATGAGTAATGGTAAATGAAAAAGATATAATTAAAGTTCACTTGAGGAGTTTTCTTTTTCATATATTATAATTATAATTATAATTATAATTATAATTATAACGAATTTCAGTTTTAGTTATTTAAGAGCATAATGTGAACGATATAATCAATATTTAGAAACTTATCTATTATTACACTAATGAAAGAAACGCCACCTGGCAAAGTCATTGCAAATATATTCACAAACACAATAATGCAAATCATTTTATTGTTGATATTATTATGTAAGGTAACAGATGCATGGGATTGGAAATGTTTGGGAGCTACAAAGTATACAATCTCCTTCGAAAATAGTATGATGGAGGATATTCCAACATATGATATGAAAAAAGATGAGATGAAAGTTATATGCATAGAGGGTGTATACCTTTCAACTTTTGAAGTAAAACCGAATCCACAAGCATCTTTTACGTTTTGTGGTGGATGGATTATTGATCCCAGATATAGTTGCACTTATCATCTGTCTGATTCTAAGGTGATTGGTAAGTTTGGTGCCTTCAATCCTTCCTTAGATTGTAAAAGAGAACGTCAATGCAAATGGAAAATAGGCAAATATAATCCTTTTCTTTATGAACCAAAATACAACAAATATGTAAGAAAATACTATGTGGAACTTTCAAATATATGAACTTACTTTTTTATCTCCAAATTAATAACGAACATGATCTTACTTAAGTGATGACATTGACATTCAAATATATGAACTTTTTTTATCTCCAAATAATGAACATGATGATCTTGAGTGATGACATTGACATTCAAAATAATATTTGTTTGGTCCTCCACCATGAGCATGCATACGCCCTTTCGTAGTCGTTATATATCAATGATTTTGGCACTAAAAAACGGATCAAATAGCGGGGGGAGGGTTTAAGTATGTTGGGAATTCAATTAAAATTTTCAAATAATATTTAATATTAGTAGTGGTAGAAAATTCAAGAGACACCTTTGAAGAGATGAAGGGGTGTATCTAGAATGTTGAAGAAAAGTCAAGAAGGGGAGCTCCATGAAAAGGTGAGACAATAAATGTCCACTAAGTCTTATGCATGCATGGAAGTCATGTTCTCTCCTATAAATAGAGAGACTTGTGAAGAGTGAAGATATCCTGTTGGAGATGTGAGACATATCATTTGGGTGATCATATGGAGAGGTGAGAGATCATCCCCATTTGGAGAGGAGAAGAATTCCTCCTCGGGTGACCATGTAGAGTTGAAGGGTCTCCAACCATGTCCTAGGTAGAGAAGAGTGTTGGTGATCATTTGTTGTAAGATGTGAGTGTTATCATTCCTTGTAACTCTTAGAGTGGGAAGAGTATTGTAGGGTGATACACAACTTGGGTTGGGTTACTAATATTGTAATCATGTTTGAGTTTTTTTTTTTTTGACTCAATAATCATGTTTGAGTTGATGAATGAATTATGTTGAGATGCTCCCGTGGACGTAGGCAAGAGGTGCCGAACCACGTAAATGATTTGTGTTCTTCTTTCTTTTATTCTTGCAGTGTGTTTATCTATTTTTCCTCAAAGATCCTTGGGTGTGTGGGTTAATCCGTTGACGTATGCGGTTTCCCCAACAAAGTCAAATAGTGGGGAGTTTTAACCCCCACCAAATTAATTTGTGGGGTTATTAAAACCGCCGGAGTTTCAAGTGTCGTAATCTTTTTGTAACGGTTTTTACAAAACACTAGTATCGAATCTATTTGTGGGAGTTTCTAACCCCCACGATTAGTGCAGATTTTTTTTGGCGGGGTTAAAAACCTTCTCAGATCTTGAGTAATTTTGTGAAGGCTCTTTTACTCCCATAGTTGGTAGGATTTTTTGCCTACATCTCACAAAACATTTATTAAACTTAATAAAAAAAACTCAATTTCATTAAAAATTTAACTGTGATAACATAAATGTATTTCAAACATTTGTGGTTCTATTGTCAAAAGAAACACAGAGAGATGTAGCTCGAGAAGAGAGAACGAGAGGGGCCTACCAGTTTTCGAGCGACGATGAATGGTGTCGAGAAAGCGCAATAGCTTGGAGGAAGGTATTCGATGAAGACATCACGTTCTGTTTCTCAGGCTAAATACGGGAAAAAAAGAGGAAAATCGTTTTGGGGACTGGAAGCGCGACAATGAAAAAAAGATGAAAATTATCAGTGTGGAATCAGGGTTTATTTTGAGGGGGGTATTTATTTCCTTCAATTCACAATAAATTTACACACAACTTATCTGGGGAAGCGCCTTTTTAAATAGATTTGAGGGGTTTTTTAAAACCTCCGCAGAAAAACTACGTCTATCTGGCCTTTTTTGTAGTGTGATAGGCCGCAAGTACATTGTTCTATCGCGTAGTAAGATTATCCACTACAACATTTTGACCCAAAGACAATGCCTGAAAACCATTGCATAAAGCCAAAAAACCGTTGCCTTAACTTTCGGCAACGGTTTTGAAACCATTGTGTGTGCGGGCGTTGCTTAAACTATAGGCAACGGTTTTTTGTCACCAAAGGCAACGCATACCTAAAACAGTTGCTATTGATAACTTAAACGCAACGGTTTTCATTTTCACGAAATGGCGACAGTGTAAAATTGTTGCAAGATATGGCAATAGTTAAAAACCGTTATCATTGATGGCAACGGTTAAAAACCGTTGTCATTGATGGCAACAATTTAAAAACCGTTGCCATTAGTGGCAACATCAAAAGAACCATTTTCTATTTTGATGTGATATCATTGCTATCAATAGCATAACCAAAAAACTGAAGGACCTGGACTCAAAATCATTTGCATTAGGATAACAGCTCCTGAAAAAGTATTACCAAAGAAAAATAAAAATCACTTCATATTTATGAGATGGACTTAAAAACAGCGTGCTTCATTTGAAGTCATGTTTGACAGTATAGTTCATGTAATGAAGAAAATTTAACCAATAGTAACCAAATGGGAATACACAAAGTGCACAAGAACAAGTACAGTAATAAGAGACAAGTGATTTCAGAGAAGTTGAAGCATCAACTAAATATGGTTAATAGATGGAAGGATTATGCAACAAGAGCAAAATATCTTGTGGTAATCTATAAAATGAGAATGACATGATGGTAAAATACCATTGACTGATACAATTTTGATTGCCATTAATATTGCTCCTACTTTTGGAAATACCATATGACTTCAGAGAAGTTGATTCACCTCCACAACCAAAAGCAATTTGTGAAGCTTTCACTCCAAACCATAAAATGATTGAAACATCTCTAAGTACCTTTACTTATTGAGGATATATCAGAAAAGTAGGTTATGCTTTCAAGATAAATTTTAACATGAATATGAGTTAAGAAAATGGAAACAGAAAATCATTGCTTATTCTAACCTTTATTTTTCAACCTTCCTTGCCTTCATAGCACCCTCCTGCAACATAATAATAAGTAAAATTTTAATAAGGTAAAGTCATAGAAAAGTTGAATAAGGGGATATCAATGAAACTGAAATCTGAAATCACATTTATATTGAAACGCCGAAGGAGCTCCTTAGCCTAAATTGCATCAATATCCTCCCCATCCATTTCAATGCAAAAACAGAACAGTGAGAACATAACAAAATACATACCTTTTAACACAAACTATTGTTATACCGAATAATACATACCTCTTGGTTTAAATCTTACCTGCAAAAGGTGCTCAGGTCATTCGCCAAATGAATGACAACAGAAACACATAATTTGACTTTATGGTATATAAGAATGTATGAATATTATTGACAATAAGTAACTAATATATTCAACAGATTCAAATCAAACCTTTCTTGGGGCTGCACCGTCCTTTGGAGGATCGATATCCATAACAGTCCAAACGTTGATCTTAAACTAACAGAGAAAATGAATTCTGATGCGAACAAGGTTAATGAAGGGAAGGGCATATTAGGAATATTCAGAAAGTTAATGAAAGAAAGAAGTGGAAACCAATCACTTGGGACCACAAGCACACACCACAATCTGATATAACAAACTCTGCCTACGTGGCAGTGGGTGGAGGGAATGGAAAGAATATTCATAATGAATTGGAAAGAGAATGTGAGGTATAAGAGGGGGAAGGAGTAACGGTTTCATTAGGCTGGTATTGGAATTGGTTGGGCTAGGGACTTGGCAATTGGATTGTCATTTCCACTGTTTCATCTATATTTTCTGCAACTATCTCTTGTAATTTTGTTCCTAGGGCTGTTATCATTTTGATGCAGCGCCTATATTTTTAGTAATACCCAGTTTATTGTTCTTTAGATTGAGATGGCTTCTGGTACTCACCAAATTCTAAATGAGATATTGTTAAACCTTAAAAAACACATGACAAGCTTAGTAACCAAATTATTATCGAGGCTTAAGACAATAGTAAGCCTGAGTTCCAGTAAAGTATTACAATCATTAGAATTTATGAAAGTCTTCTAATATGTTCATCAAGTTAAACCAACAAACAACACGACAAACTGACATCACTAATGATCACCCAATCAAAAATATTAAAAATATTTGACACGTAAACTCGAGTCGACATGTAAATGATTGGAAGAGGAAGGAATATTGAAGTTCTACTGTTTTTGATGTGAAATTTAGAATATCTTTCCTTTGAACTTTCGAGGTTGACTTCTATTATATGCATTTAGCTTATTACCACTACCAAGTTCGATTTAGATATTACCTAATGATTACAATCAGTGAAACGTATGATTGAATAATTGATTTATATAAAAAGAAATCAATGTCAAATTAATCAAATACATCACATCACATGGCACATGTGATTCATGCAATAGGATTGAATTTTAAACTTCCCCTAATCTGTTCTACCACTGTCTCTTTCAATTTATTCTGAATTCTAAACTTCAATGAATTTTAATTCTAAATTTGAATAGAAATGAATTTCAAGTCTACATATGTTTTCATTGCTATATATACCTCTTCAGATCATAATGTATTTTTTATCAAGCTAAGTACTCAATGCTCCCTATTGTAAATCCCTGAAACTTAACTGAAAGGATAGATAGGATGATGACCTCTCTTCTTCAAGAGCTACTAATTGGATTTCCATTCACCTCAACAGCATATCATGGTGACAATTCATCAAAGCCACTATGAACATGTGAATGATATCATCACAATCCATAACAAGCTTCCTTTCCTACTATCTCTAAATATCATCACTGAAGTTCTTTTTATGTTTCAGTGTCAGTTTACCTAATATTAACGTTATCTGAAGGTGGCAGTCTACAAAATGGCCACATAGTCATTTTATCATACACATGGCAGTCAAAGTCGGTTATTGAATAAATAACCACATGAGTCATTGATACCATTATATCATACACACATTCAGGGACATCATTCGTTGAGTGATCTATGTTTACACACAACAGTGACAGAGTTAAAATTATAACTTGCTCTGGTTTTCCCTAAACTCACGCAACACGTTATGTTTTTCTCAAAACTTGAAGTTCCGCAAATAGGCAAGTAGGCAAACAAGAAAGTTGAAACACTAACCGCAAAGACTGTACTCCAGAGAGAGAGGAACGGTTGCTGCACAAAGCGTCGTTGCAGGGACAAGAGCTTCACGTCGTCGGCGGTCGCACTTCTCGTTGCTGGTTTTTGAGAGCAACTGCACTGGTTTTCTGGACAAGGGTTTTCATGATATTAGAAAGGAAGATATACTCTTACTCACTAAAACCGCTGAAACCGTTGAAACGAGAAAGAGAGAGAGAGAGAGAGAGAGAGAGAGAGAGAGAGAGAGAGAGAGAGACGAACCTGAAGCTGCTTGAAATCGTGCGTCTGAAACTAGGGCTCTGCTCGAAATTGTTGTGAGGGAAAGGAGTTCTGAGCTTAGGGTTAGAGGGAGGAAGGGAGGGTGAGTTCGAGGGAGAGGAATGAGAAGGGGATTTTAGGGATGCGTTAGTTCCATGGATTTTCTATTTTTGTTTAATGTTTTGAGTTTTTGGTGTGAAATTTTGGTTTTTGGTGTTTGAATTTTTTTTTTTTTGACAAAAGGTGTTTGAATTTTTGGTGTTTGAGTTTTTGGTTTGGCACCACAAAATTTGGGAAATTAGAAAACGCGGTGGTGTTAGTGCCCAAATTTTTTAATTTTTAATAATTTTCCATTTGGCAACGGTTTCCGGCGTTGGCTAAAGTTCGAATAAAAAACCGTTGCAATTGACCTTTTGGGAACGGTTTTTAACCGTTGCAAGGAAAAAAATTGAAAAAAAAATTAATCGACAACGGGGTCAAAAAACCGTTGCTATTGTTATCTAAGGCAGTGGTTTTTTAAGCGTTGCAATTTTAGGCGTTGCCGTAGGGTCAAAATGTTGTATATCGATCCCACAGATACTTTGTTGAGTACTAATTATTTTTCAATTGCAATTAGCTAAAAGTATTGATTAATAGTAAGATGATTTTTCTTTGTTTAAGGTAATTCAAAATTATTAAAACGCCCTAATATTGTAGTTTCATCTCAATGATAGAATTAATATATAAAACCTAATCTATTCTCTAAATTATAAGTGTAATGTATTCCAAAGGCAAGATAGAAAATATAACTAATGTCTTCTTTCAAAGCACTAAAGTGTATTTTGAACCAACAATCAAACATATTTTCATGGACGATTGTTAGCAAAACTCATTAAGCATGTATCTTGTTTTACAAGAGCCTCAAAATTATTTTCTATATACTACTTGAAGTAGTGTTGGGCTTATGGCCTATAGTGTTTTTTTCTCTCGTGTTTTTACCCTAATTATCTTAATTAAACCTTTAATTTATATTAAATGCCCATTCTCTCTCATTTTTAAGTAGTAACTACAAATGTCCTTTTATGTCATTTTATTTTTATTGGTTAGTTCAATTGTTAATTAACTTTACCAAACACTTTATATTCAATTCGTTAGGTTATCCTCTATCCATTCATCTACTATAAGCTGGTTTATCTGTTATTAACTACTCCCTCCATCCCAAAATATAAGGCCCAATTCCACTTTTCACAGTTATTAAGAAAGTTGTTGTTAACATTTTGTGTGACTATTACTAATTAAATTACCCTGACTTTCAATGTTAACTTTTCATATACCAACAGAATTTAGTAATATTAATAAGAATATATATGTTAGGAAAAAGAGTAATAGATGTACCTAGAAAGTTGTAAGGGGCCTTATATTTTGGGATAAGTAAAAATGAAAAACGGGTCTTATATTTGTAGACAAAAAGAGTACTTTTTACCAAACGAAACCTACATATCCAACTCCTCTAGATCTGGTGCATCCATTTTATATCTCTATTGTTCATCCATTCCCATTGTGGGTTTCTGCAATTTCTTCACAAGATAACATATGAGACGAGTTACTGATAAGTCTTCTTTTAGTGTCTTCTAAGTAATTAAATTAAATAAAGTTTGTGGAATTTTAGTTCTATTTCTGAGCTATTTTACTACAGAATTTCCAGCACGGTCTGTGCGTGATAAGGCACGACTCGTGCGCCTCCTGTTCGTGAAAAACAAAGAAAATCAGCCAGAATTCTTGGCACGGTCTGTGCGCCATTAAGCAGGATCCGTGCGCCTTCTCGTTTGCCAGAATTCCAACAGTTTCTCGGGAGGCACGATCTGTGCGTATCTGAAGCACGATCCGTGCTGCTGCTTCAAAATTAGAAACTGTTACAAACTGGTCATATTCCATTCCCTTATGGCTTGTAACTCGAATTTAATGGCTTGTCTATCATCCTAGGCTATAAATAGAGCTCATTTCTGAGTGCAAATGGGGACTTCCTGACTTGTAATTTGACTCCAAAGTTTAATCCAAGTTCTTGCTTTCCTTTTAGTTCTTGTCTTTTATTTTCGTGTTCTTTAAATTCTTGCCTTTTAATCTTCAGCTCCTTTATTTCTGCACTTTTATTTCAGTCTTTACCTTCTGCTCTTATTTTTCTATCATTTAGATTTCAGTCATTTATAATTATGTCTGTCTCTTTATCTTATTGCAATTTACTTATTAAGCATGAGTGAGTAGAAATACGGTCTTGGGTTATTGGGAGTAATCCAATGATAGGTCTCTAGTAATTCCCAAAGACTATTCTCCACTCCAATTGTTTTATAATTATAATCTATTTTCATTATGCCTCAATCTTATTTTTAAACATTAGAGTGAAGTACCGAAAGGTGAAATTCTATGTTCGACCTATGAAAATAGACAAGAGAATTAAGATATGAGAATAATCCTAATTCTCTTGAGGCATTTAAAAGGTTTTGCTAACTTTCAACCATGAGAATAGGATTGAAAGTTAAATCAAAACACATCATTTTATTTTGAAAGAAGACTATGATTACATTTGTTACCTTGCCTTTAGAATATATTGCTTTGGTGGGTAGGAGGATAGTTAAAGAGTTACATGGGTTCTCATCATTGTGATGAAACTAATAACCGGAGATTCTTTCACTATCAGAATTTTGGTCATTTCCGGCGGGCAATTTTCGGCGGATTTAGTCCGCCGGTAAATTATCGAAGGATTTTGGCACATTACCGGCGCTCTGGATCCCCCAATATATTACCGACGGATTTTACAATGTTACCGAAGGATTTTATTTCGACTGTTAAATTACCGGCGGATTTGGTGCACTTACCGGCGGACAGGTTTTACGCGAAATTTAAAAAAAAACAATGCGCCGGTAAATGCAATTACCGGCGGATAATTTTGTCGATTTTAAAAAAAAATTAAAATAAATCCGCCGGTAATCGCAGTCAAATCCGCCGGTAACAGTCCGCCAAAAATCCGCCGGTAAGCACTATTTTCGGCGGATAATATTTAAATTTTAAAATTCAAATATCCGCTGGTAATTCAAATTTATCCGCCGGTAATGCGAATGCCCGTTGCAAAATCCACCGGTAAGCAGCAAATCCGCCGGTAACAGACATTTCCGGCGGATTTTGCAAAATAGCCGTTGGCGCCCATTCTCCTATATATTCGAACCCCTCCTCACTCCCTCTTCACTCACTCTTCACTCTCTACTCCGAAATCTCTCACTCTTTTATCCTAAATCTCACTCTTTTCTCCTAAATCTCTCACTATTTTCTTCTCAATATCTATAAGAATTGATTGTAATGTGTCTGGTTGCATGATCTATTATAACAATGAGTTTAGTATAAATGATGGAGAGTTGCTGGAATGCAAGTTTTGACAAGAGCCACGGTATCGTGTCAGCAGGAAAGGGACAAGCAAAGGCAAACCAGTTCCAAGGAAAGCAATGTTCTATTTGTCGATTATACCAAGACTGAAGAAAAGCAAACATTATTCAATTCTCGTTTAATTAGCATTTATATTATAAATTTAATTTAATTTTTATGAATTAAATAACAGATATTTTAATTAACGAAAAATAGTAATATTATTTTTTTAAATAAACGAATTAAAAACTGTTTTTTTATGAATTAAATAAAAGATATTTTAATTAACAAATAATAATAATAATAATAATAATATTATTTTTTTTAAATAAACGAATTAAAAACTGTTTTTTTTAAAATAAAATTAATTACCGGCGGATTTAATCACTTTACCGGCGGGTTTCGAATTTAAATTACAATTGTTTTCCGGCGGATTTTAACGGTTACTAGCGGCTATTCCGCCGGTAATTTCCGGCGGATTTTCCGTTGGAAAATCGGCCGGAAATTACCGGCAGGAATATCCGCCGATAACCGTTACCTGCGGGCGAACTACCGGCGGCTTTCCGGCGGAAAAAATCCGCCGGTAATGTCCAATTACCGGCGGATTTTGGTCATTACCGTCGGATTTTGACCGCCGGAAATCCTCGAAATTCTTGTAGTGTTTACATTCATGAATTTCAATTAATCAAAAATCTCTTCTACAAATCATTCTTTTTAGCTAATCACAATTGAAAACAAAATCGGTAATTACAAAGTCTCTGTGGATCGATACTCTCTTACTGCTAGATAGAACCGTGCACTTGCGGCCTATCAAGTTTTTGGCGCCGTTGCCGGGGACTTTGTGAAACTGATTTCTTTTTCGGTATCGGTTAGACTAAAAATCTTTTACTTTTCTGTCAATTTTTTTTCTCTTCTTCTTTGAATGCGAATAGTCCGAAGTATTGGACAAATTGTTGAACCAATTCCTGAGACTGGAAGGTTCTTACTTAGAAGAAGAAGAAGAAGAAGAGAATTGCGCAATAACCAAGAGATGGCTGCTAACGCAAATCGTGCTCTCAAAGAGTATGCTACGCCTTCTACGGCAGAGCCACATGTTGTTATTGTGCATCCCAATGTTGATGCAAACAATTTTGAGATCAAACCATCCCTTCTTTCTATGGTCCAGCAGAACCATTTTTCTGGTTCTGCTATTGATGACGCAAATCTTCATCTCTCTATTTTTCTTGAATACTGTGGTACTCTGAAACTAAATGGAGTGACCTTAGAGGCCATAAGGCTTAAGCTTTTCCTTTTTTCACTAAGGGATAGAGCAAGAGCTTGGTTTCATTCATTACCAAATGAATCTGTCACCACATGGGCACAATTTAGGCAAGCATTCCTCGCTAGATTCCCCCCCCCCCCCAAGCAAAACTGCACAAATGAGGAATCAGATCACACGATTCACTCAAAATGACGGGGAGTCTCTTTATGATGCTTGGGAGCGTTTCAAACAAATGCTAAGGCTATGCCCCCATCATGGACTAGAGAGATGGTTAATAATCCATACCTTCTACAATGGATTGCTATATGCCACTAAGATGACTGTGGATGCTGCTGTGGGTGGAGCTCTGATGAATAAAAATATAGAAGAAGCTTATGCTCTAATTGAAGATATGGCTCAAAACCATTATCAATGGATAAGTGAGCGAGCTATAACTGTGTCATCTCCACCCAAGAAAGAACCAGGTAAGTACGAAGTCTCAGCTATTGATCATCTTGCCTCTAAGGTGGACGCACTTTTTCTAACACTTTTTCAAAAGTTCGAAAAATTAAATGTTAGTGCTGTCTCACCTTCTTCTTCTACTACTTCTCCTTGTGAAATATGTGGTGTTGTTGGTCATACGGCCGCTGAATGTCAATTAGGGGCATCTATTAATGGTTTGGTCACTGAGTAACCTAATTATTTCAATAATGCTCAAAAGGGGGATCATTTTTCAAATACTTAAAATCCCGGGTGGAGGAATCATCCAAATTTTTCCTATAAAAATCCTCCACCTAATCCTTCTTTTCAACCCTTAGCTAGAACACCCCCTGGTTTTCAAAATCAAAAGGCTTTCAGCAGCCCTCAAAAATCCAACCTGGAAAAATGTTGGAAAACTTTGTGTTGACTCAAACTAAGCAAAATAAAGAGTTCAACAATCAAACTTTTTTTTGAATGACACTCTTATCAAGTTAACATCAAAGGTTGATTCCATAGCCACACACAACAAAATGCTTGAAAATCAAATCACTCAAGTGGCTCAATAAGTCGCTTCATCCTCTAAATCCTCCGGTGTATTTCCTGGACAGCCTGAACCAAATCCTAAGGCACAAATAAATATTGTCATTTTGAGAAGTGGGAAACAATTAGAGGAACCTAAGGGTAGTAATGAGGAAAAAGAGAGTGAAAAAGACAAATCATCAAGTGACAGGGTAGTAGAAGAAAAAGAAAAACCTTATGTCCCTCCACCACCATACAAACCATCCATACCCTTTCCCCAAAGATTAGTCAAATCCAAAGTTGAGGGGCAATTTAAAAAATTGTGGATCTTTTGAAAAAGCTCTACATAAGCATTCCTTTCACAGAAGCTTTGTCTCAAATGCCATCTTATGCTAAATTTTTGAAAGAAATATTGTCTAAGAAAAGAAAAATTGATGACAATGAAACAATTGGTTTGACGGAAGAAAGTAGTGCTATCATCCAAAATAAATTGCCTCCTAAGCTGAAAGATCCAGGAAATTTTTCCATTCCATGTGTGATTGGGAGTGAGAGTATTGACAGAGTCATGTGTGATCTTGGAGCTAGTGTGAGTCTAATGCCCCTATCCATTTATAAGAGACTAGGCATAGGTGAACTCAAACCCACAAAGATGACCTTGCAATTAGCATACTATTCCATAAAATACCCGACTGGAATTTTAGAGGACGTTCCTATCAAGATAGGACAATTGTTTATACCGACTGACTTTGTGGTGATGGAAATGGAAGAGGACTCTCAAGTCCCAATTCTCCTAGGGAGACCTTTTCTCGCTACAGCTAGGGCCATCATTGATGTTAAAAATGGCAAACTTGCTCTTAATCTGGGTAAGGAGAAAATTGAGTTTGATTTTGCTAAACTTATGAAAAGTCCTTTTATTGAGGATTCTTATTGCAGGGTAGATATATATGATGTGGAAGAATGCATCTTAGAGCCATTTTCAAGTGATGGGTTGAAAACATGTTTCATTGAAAGCCAGAATAAAAATGTGGCTAAGAAAAACCAAGCTTATGTCAAATGGTTGGATGAAAATCCTTTCATTGAAAACTTGGGCATTGAAGCCTTGGTTGCAGATAAATCAACACCTCTTGCAAAAGAAGATCCGGGTTGAAGTATTGAAAGACAAGCGTCAAGCTAGTGACGTTAAAAGAACGCTGCGTGGGAGACAACCCACGGGTTTACCTATGTTTTGTTGGAATAAGAAGAAAAGCTACAAATGCTAGTCAATGTGAGCTTTCTTACCCCTATCCTATATTACATTGAGGACAATGTCTAGTCCAAGCATGGGGGTTTTTACCCTTTTATTTTTGTTGTTTAAATTTCTGCTGTTTACTTTTCATGTTGTTTGAAGTTGTGTTGAGACTGGATTTCTTTCCCATGTTTTGAATTGTTGCTAATGTTTTCTTTGTGAGCTGATTGTAATAGTGCAGCACTTCTTAGTAGTTGTAAGCATAACTTTTTGCTTGAATTGTTTTCT
Organism: Astragalus membranaceus; assembly: GCA_039519185.1. Classification (NCBI taxonomy): domain Eukaryota; kingdom Viridiplantae; phylum Streptophyta; class Magnoliopsida; order Fabales; family Fabaceae; genus Astragalus; species Astragalus membranaceus. The sequence goes on from CM076849.1 coordinate 171,675,966, forward strand.
AAACCCACGTCTATTTTTACACTTTAAGCTTTAGGTCTTGAAAGGGAACCAAGTAGCTCAAAAGCTAGTCAAAGCTGAGTTTGTTTTAGTCAACCAAAAATTGTGCCAAACTTGATATAACAAAGAGGAATAGAAAATAAGCAAGTTGGGGGTTAATGAAGTGAATTGTTCCTTTGGCCAGGGTAATATATACTAGGCTGCTTTTGCTAAGTAGAAAATCCAAATTTGGACTCACAAAAAGCGGAGCAGCTGAAAAATCTCAAGTATGCCCTCACCGCCAAATGTTGGCATTAACAAAACCCCAAGGATCAAATGTCAAATTTATTTTAAATATCTTTGTAATCAAGTGAAGCACAATCTAGGAAGACTATTTCTAACGAGGGCAAAGGGAATTTTTGTGTCTATTTTGGTGACTAAACCGGACCTATGAGTGCACACACTCACTTTGAATAGTTTGTGGGCTGAAAAATTCATGAAGAGCATAAAGAAGTGTGAGAAGTGTATCCTGAGAGCAAAGTCCTTGAAAAATAAATCTGATTGAGCTTTAACGGAAAATGCTTCTACTAATTTGTGCTTGTAGCGACCGAAAAATCCGGGCGAGGATTCCTCGAAGGTTCAAAAATGAAGCCGCCACCAAAGTTTAGTTTAAGGACAAACATTGGAAAATCCCTTTTGAAATGGATAAGGGTACTTGAGACCAGATAAAGGTTCGGGAGTCGATTATGCGTGGGGAAGGTATTAGCATCCCACGACATCCTTCCTAAGGAAGGTTACCTGCTAACTAGTTGTAGGAAAGAATATTAATTTCGAAGTCCTTGAAAAATAAATCTGATTGAGCTTTAACGGAAAATGCTTCTACTAATTTGTGCTGCTAATTTTAGTTGTTCTTGCTTGAGGACAAGCAAAGATTCAAGCATGGGGGAGTTCGATAAATCTTATTTTAGTGTCTTCTATGTAATTAAATTAAATAAAGTTTGTGGAATTTTAGTTCTAGTTTTGAGCTATTTTACTACAAATTGTTTGCTTTATTCAGGGCTAATTATGGAGCAAATAAAGAATTTTGGATGATTAAAAATCAAGGATCAAAAGAGCATAACAAAAGGAGCAAAAACAAAGAAAATGGATCCAAGCATCAGATTTTCCAGCACAATCCATGTGTGATAAGGCACGACCCGTGCGCCTCCTGTTCGTGAAAAACAAAGAAAATCAGTCCGAAGTCCAGAATTCTTGGCACGGTCCGTGCGCCATTTAGCACGATCCGAGCGCCTTCTCGTTTTCCAGAATTCCTACAGTTTCTCAGTAGGCACGATCTGCGCGTATCTGAAGCACGATCCGTGCTGCTGCTTCAGAATTAGAAACTGTTACAAACTGATCATATTCCATTCCCTTATGGCTTGTAACTCGGATTTAATGGCTTGTCTATCATCCTAGGCAATAAATAGAGCTCATTTCTGAGTGCAAAGGGGGACTTCCTGACTTGTAATCTGACTCCAAAGTTTAATCCAAGTTCTTGCTTTCCTTTTAGTCTTGTCTTTTATTTTCGTGTCTTTTATTTTCGTGTTCTTTACATTCTTGCCTTTTAATCTTCAGCTCTTTTATTTCTGCACTTTTATTTCAGCCTTTACCTTCTGCTCTTATTTTTCTGTCATGTAGATTTCAGTCATTTACAATTATGTCTCTTTATCTTATTGCAATTTACATATTAAGCATAAGTGAGTAGAAATACGGTCTTGGGTTATTGAGAGTAATCCAATGATAGGTCCCTAGTAATTCCCAAAGACTATTCTCCACTCCAATTATTTTATAATTCTAATCTATTTTCATTATGCCTCAATCTTATTTTTAAACATTAGAGTGAAGTACCGAAAGGTGAAATTCTATGTTCGACCTATGAAAATAGACAAGAGAATTAAGATATGAGAATAATCCTAATTCTCTTGAGGCATTTAAAAGATTTTGTTCTTAAAGGGTTTTGCTAACTTTCAACCATGAGAATAGGATTGAAAGTTAGATCAAAACACATCATTTTATTTTGAAAGAAGAATATGATTACATTTGTTACATTGCCTTTAGAATATATTCCTTTTGTGGGTAGGAGGATAGTTAAAGAGTTACATGAGTTCTCATCATTGTGATGAAACTAATAACCCGAGATTCTTTACATTCCTGAATTTCAATTAATCAAAAATCTCTTCTACAAGTCATTCTTTTTAGCTAATCACAATTGAAAACGAAATCGGTAATTACAAAGTCTCTGTGGATCGATACTCTCTTACTACTAGATAGAACCGTGCACTTGCGGCCTATCAGTTACATGACGTAGTAGTTGTGTTTGAGAATGATTGACCAAAGACTATGTCTTGCCCAAAACATACGTTTAGAGTAATTGTACTTTAATGCAGAAGAATTGGTTGGGTAAGAGTTCCCTAACTTAAGAGCAAGAAAACCATTTGACTTTCTACTTATCTCTCTCATCTAAGGGACAACAAAGCAAGATGGCTTGCCCATGGTCCACCTCATGTCACGACCCAACAAAAAGTGGTTGGGCTGGCCGCCCTCCAATGTGTGATGGGTTGAGAGGTTGAGCCCCCATGCCTCTTCACGGGTTAGCTGGTGGGTTGATTTGCTACAACCCGCAAAATATACATAAAAATAGAAAACAGATTGTTTAAAACAAGAAAATATAGACTTGGTAGTGTGGATTATGGCAAGCACCAACCTACCCCACCCTTTTGGTGGCCTGGCCCACCAACTTGGTCTATTTTGCTGCCCTTACTCTAATCTCATTTTTTTGCCCTAAAGTTACGGGATTCAAAGTTAAATAACCAATTTTTGCATTTTCATTGCAATTTGGATTCACTTATTATAATAATTGATGCCTGTTGTGATTTTAGAGAAAGATAAATGAGAAAAATGAGATCAGATAAGATAGATAGACACAAATACGCATTACATTTTTCGTCCTAAAGTCACTAAGTCCCTCATTACGCTAAGTCACTAAGCGAGATAGTTAAGCTTAGATTGCATACCTCGATTTCTTTCTCTATTTTTTTTCTTCTAAGATGATGAATCTTCATGCGAAAAGCCTTAAATAAAGGAAAAGCGGTTATGTGGGTATAGGAGTTCTTAAAAATGACAATGGCGCACACCGTTTTTTGCCACATTTGCAGCCTCTTTGAGAGTAAGATATTCATGAGGTTGGATTTGTTGCCGGTATATTTGCACTAGGATTATCTAGAGTGAAAATGGCAGAGACAGAGAGAAACAATAGTAGAATCGAACTCTTTACTAAATCTTTGGTATGGATAAATATATATATATATATATATATATATATATATATATATATATATATATATATATATATTGATTACAAATTATAACCATACATTGATGTGTTGAGATGGCCGAGTTGGTCTAAGGCGCCAGATTAAGGTTCTGGTCCGAAAGGGCGTGGGTTCAAATCCCACTCTCAACATAAATCAATAGTTTTTATTATTTATTTTAGCTGGAAAAACACATGTATAACAAAAATATTCTAAAACTATTATATAGAAAACAATGAAAACATATACCCTTTTTGTTTCTCAAATACCTTCAATTATTTATTATTTTATTCTACATATTTCTCTTTGAAATAAACTAGTATGTAACCCGTGCGATGCACGGGATACTATACTATGTTTTCGTTAAAAAATTTGTGTAAATAACATGACGGTGGAATTATTAATATAAATGCTTATGGAATAAATTAGTGTACTAAAAATAAATTATTTTATCTTTTACAGCTGATATCAATTCTATTTTTGAAAAACACACATAGCTTGCACATTTAAAAGTGAATATATATTAATTTGGTCAAAAAAAAGTGAATATATAGACACAAACAATATAAATTCACAAACAAATATACCTAGACACACACAAAAAATATTTTGGGAGGTACGAGACATAATTTACGATAAATATAAAAAAATTAAAGTGAATATGTTTTTATTAAAATGCGATAACCACAAAAAATAGTCAAAGACTTTTTTCTTAGCATAGTTGTTTACTTTGTATTCAGAGATGTGATTTCTCTTGATAAATGACCAATATTTTTTGTGATAAATGAAATTAATTACTTATACATATAATCAACCAATTGTTTAAAATACAGAAATTCTAAGATATAGTAAAATTTAAATATTTAGGTTAAAAAAGATTATTGTTAAATTTAAATTTAACATACAAATATTAATAGTAAATTATTCTTTTTTTAACTGAACAAAATACGATAGTTTTTATACCTTCAATATTTTACTTTACAATAGAAGTTTTATATAGTAGAAAAACTAATACTAAGTCTAACGCTAGTCATGTTATAAAATCACAACAAAAAGTTCAGATTTTTTTGATATCTCAAAAAAAAGGTCGAAAAAATCATTTTAGAAAATTTGATATACACCTGTTCTAAAATGATGTAGTGCATTCCGGTTGACATTTCTATGATAGAATAGAAAATCAACGGCCATTTCAGCATTGAATTCCATTATGTGCCAAAAAAACTACAGGAAAAAAGAAGACGTGTAAAAGATAAGAGCACTAACTGTATAATGGTTTGTTGACCTACGAACAAAGCCTATTTATATAAGTAGTTGTATGAAAATTGTTTGAAAACGAAATTTCTTTTAAGTTGAGTTTCATTACTATTGATTATTAATCAATGTTTTTTTTAGAAAATAAAACTAAATTAGCATTTATTATTTTTCTCTCAAATTATTGTAAAGTTAACACCTAGGATTAGTGGTCTTGAAAAACATTTTACTTTGTATTTTTTAAAATTAAATATTATAAAACTTTTAGCAATTTATTTTTTATATTGTGATAGTTTTTAATATGTTTAAAATGAAATTTTGTTAGGGAAATTTTTATAAATGAATTATTAACATTATTTGAATTTTTATAATTCGGTTTCAGAAATTTTTTTGTTTTATCATACTTTTTTTAAATATCACAGATATTTTTAAAATAGGAATCTATCTTTGTAATGTTATGAAAAAAAATGGAATATTAAATGTAAATTAATTGTGTGAATGCATTAATTATTATTTTCTCAAATTGTTGTATGAGTGACACCTAGGATAATTGGCCTCGAGACTCATTTTACTTTGTATTATTATAGATAATTAACGATATAATTGATTAAACAATAGTTAATATTTCATTGAACTTTGAAAACGATTCTCCAAAAAAACTACATTAATTGTAAAATAGATAGATATAAACACATATAGCTTCCAATTAAATTATACCTATTCTTAAAAATTTTACTTAAGTGTATGTTTGTCACCAATTTTTTTTAAACTTTAGGGGTCTAATTTGGGAGATTTTATAAATTTTAGAGACTACTTATTACTTTTACATATTTTAAGGATGAAGTAGAAGAAAAACTAAACCCTAGCAGACATGACCAGCACCACCAGATTTGGAGTGTGAATTTTGGAACTGCTCTTGCCCAAATTTGGTTTGCTAGGAACAGCAGAGTTTTTAACCAAAAATTTGTTTTGATTTAATCTACGGAAGAGAAAATATAAGCCCAAATTGCAGTTTATCGTACCTGTAAGTTGAAGCTGGGCCAAGTTAGCGGAACTATGATGTCGAATTAACCTGGATCGAATTTCATTTGGCACTCTCCACAGAGAGTTTTCTGTACTCATGCTCTGTTCTTCTAATCTTCTACTCTGCTCATGACAGACGCGACGACGCGGTTCCGAAATGCCGCCACGGTGCAGGGAACAAACGCCGCGTTGTCCAACGTTTTACCAAAATAATTTCTACAGTTTGTGTTGATTAAACTTTATATTTCCAAACACCAGGTACAATATACGGTGTCTAGATCACAATGCCCCCGACAGCCCATATTCCATCGCAATAGACTTTGTAATATTTCACTTCGTGGGTAAAAATGTCACATTCACTCATGAAATAAGCACTTAATTATGACAAAAGTGCATATACATAAGTTGGTTCTATAATAAAGGATAAAATGATGTTAAATTATTTTTCTATAAGTTATAAGTTGTTTTCATATGCGATCTTGAAGAGCTTATGAAAATGAGGTGAAAACAACTTATAAATATCTCATAAGCTATTTTTATAAGCTCTCCCAAACAACTTCACAAGTGTTTATGCCAATATATTGTCAAAATTGTGTTTACTAAAGTGACTTGTACTCTATATAAAGTATAGACTTTCTAGATCAACATATGACATCCATCTTATTCATTATTATAATATACTTTTTGGAGGCCTAAAGCAATGGCTTGCGCCACCTGATGCTTAGGGTGGCTATATGGGGCTTGCATTGTCTCTACTTAAAATCTATAAATAATTAATGGGTTCATTGTTAGATATAATTTAAAATGAATGAAAAAGATATAATTAAAGTTCATTTTAGGAGTTTTATTTTTTCATGTATTGTAATTATAACGACTTTCAGTTTTAGCCATTTAAGAGCATAATATAAACATGTATAACAAGACTAAGAAACTTATCTATTGCACTAATGAAAGAAACATCACTTGTCAACGCCACAACTATTTTCATTAGCACACAAATGCAAATTATTTTAATGTTGATGTTATTGTCTAGGGTAACAGATGCATGGGTTTGGGATGAATGTCTAGGAGCTCCAAAATATACACTCTTCTTCGAAAATCGTATTATCGACGAAAATCCAAAATATGATATGAAAAAAGATGAGATGACAATTAAATGCGAAGAAAAGTTATATGGTTCAGTTTATGAATTAAAATCGAATCCAGGAGCATTTTTTACGTTTTGTGGTGGATGGATTTTTGAGCCAACATATATTTGCTCTTATCATCTGTTAGATTCGAAGGAGACCCGTAGCTTTGATGCCTACAATGGTTTGTTGGATTGTAAAAGAGAAAAGCAATGCAAATGGAAAATAGGCAAACATCATCCTTTTCTTTATGAACCAAAATACAAAAAATATGTAAGAAAAGACTATAGATGAACATTTTTTTATCTCCATAATTTTTGAAATGTGTAATTTTGACCTTTTGTTAATTAATTTGACGTAATTAAAATAACGGTCATGATAGAAGATCTAACTCCTTGTCGTTGTATTAATGGTTTATTTTGTTGCAACGGTTGTTTTGCATGGCGGCCAACAAGTTATTCGAATTCCTTGTAGCCTCTAATTTCTCTTAGCGTAGGTGTACTTTATTGCAAAAAAAATGTGATGCCAAAAATTATCATTTTCATAGAAATTAATTAGCAAATACCAAACTAATACCTCTATTCCTTTTTTATATGTCTTTTAAGGTTGATTTACGCAAATCAATGAAATCAACCAATTTTGCTATTTCTGATAAAATTATAAGTCTTTTTACTATTACACCCTTAATTTTTATTACTCATCGCATAATAAGGAGTTTTTTTAAGGAGTTAAGAGTATAATTAATGTAACTTGGAACTATCAAAATTACAAATAAAAACAAACATGTTTCTTCTAAAAAAACTGACAATTAGAAAGGAACAGAGAGAGTAATTAAGATTATTTATTCTTTAGATTAACAAGTGATTGAATTATTTATAATAAGAAAATAACAAGCAATCAAGAACGATAATAAAAATATAAGATGTAAATAAAAATAAACCCCCTCAACAAGTGGTGATTAATATGCCTCTTTTGCTCATCGCGGATATTTTAAAATAAAAAATCCAAACCTAAAACACTAGAAACGACGACGTCAAATATGTTTTAAACTCGAGAGCACTATGTAAACCTCAAATGCCAAATCATAATTTAAAATACATTAAGCAACAAACCCTTTTTACTTAAGAACTACGTAGAATTTGCTTTATTTGTTGCACCTAGAGATACGAAGGAGTATGGGTCCACTATCAAGTGCAAAATAAACAATTTCCATTAAGTATTATAATTCATTTTTCCTTGAAATTTATATATAATAAGAAATGGGACACAAATATATGTAAAGTCACCAACTTTTTGCAAAGTTAATTAGATGTAACTTTTTTTCGAAAGAATGTTCAAAGGTGTTAATACAATGGAGATTCTTATAAAGGAGTAAAGATCATCTCCATTAATTATGTCTTCCATTATCTTTAATGTTTTTGAGAAAAAACAATAATAATATCACATTAAATGGGATTTAAATATTTTTTATACACTTAAAACACCCTAAAACTATAGTATAAAAAGTAATGGAGAGAATAAATAGAGAGAGGATCTGGACTCCTTCTGAAGTATTATTGAATTCAAACCGGCAGTCCAACTAGTTTGACTATAAAATGAACTTATAGTTTGACTGTGGGGGATGGTAACTCTACCTTTTTTTGGCATGATATATGGACGAGTACGATTCACCTCTAAGGGTTAAGTTCTCTAGGCTTTTTTTTGTGGTAATAGATCTTAATGTTTTTGCTAGTTCCTCTGGCAGTTGGATTGATGGATTTTGGTTTCGGTTTGGGCTTGGGCTATCCCTTGCATGGAGGCCTCTGATGTTCGCCTGGGAGGATGTCCTTCTTGGGGAGATCTATGTAGCTCTTAGTTCTGTTTTTCTACCAGGGGAGCCATATGTGTGGGTATGGTCCCCGCATTGTTCTGGATTGTTCTCAGTTTTCTCAGCTTATCTTTTTCTCTCTCAGTCGTCGTCTTGTGTTTTGAGGCTTTCTGACTAGTTGCTTGAGATTTTGAACAAGGTTTGGAAGAGGCTTGTTCCTTCCAAGGTAGTTGCCTTTTCTTGGCAGCTCCTTTTGGATAGAGTCCCAACTCGGTCAAAACTTGTTTAGAAGAGGTGTGGTTTTCGATATTGTAGCTACTGTGTGTATTTTCTGACAGTATGCTTACGAGTCCTCCCTTCTTCTCTTTTGTCGCTGTAGATTTGCTTCTGTGATCTCTTTTAAAAAGCGCCTCTAAAGGTCCTCCGTATTTTGGGCATCAGGGGCGCTTCTTAAAAAGCGCCTCTAAATGGTAAGCCCTTTTTTAACAATTCTGTTGTAGTGAAAGTTAAAGTTGCTGACTTAGGGGTAGCCAGATTACAAGATCAGTTTAGTATCATGATTGCCGAAGTTGGAAAAATGAGTACACTCATCTGATTTGTTTTAATATTTTTCTTCAATTCTTAAATATTTGCTGACAACTTAGTATATATTTTGTTTGAATCTGATTGGAGGGGGCTGTGAGAGAGAGGAAAGGGATGTGAGAGAGAGAGAGATGAACAATGAGAGAGGAGGGGGATGAACAGTGCGCCTACGTGGCAGTCTACGTGGACTGCCATGTAGGATAAGTCAGTCAAAATTGACTTTCAATTTTGACCAATTAAGAGGGGGACCTTGATTTTACAAATTGGGAAAATAGAGGGATCAAAATCGTCAAATTAAAACTTGAGGGACCAAAATCGTGAATTGGGGAAAATAGGGGGACCAAAACTGTAATTAAGCCTAAAAATAAAAAATTACTAACAAATGTGCAATTTTTTGCAAATGTGATGAAATCAAATAAAACTAACAAATGTGCAATCTTTTTGCAAAAAAATAAAAAATTACAGCAGCTTCTGCACAATTCTTACTTTGTGGAAGAAAAAACTTTCTCGAGTGCGTCTCTGTCCCGGAGATTAAACTGCAATGTTAAAAAGTAATAAAATGAAAAAAAGCCAAACATTAATACAATAAAATAACCAGAAACTGCAATGTGCAATCGTTATACCTTCATTGTTCTTGTTCCTTCATCCTATTCAAAACCCAGCAACTGTATCCCTGTAAAAACCAGAAACTCAAATTAGGGTTTTCGTGGAAATCAGAAGTAAAAAACAAAGGGTTTTCATGAGGGGAACTGGCAACAAAACACATCTCCGGAGCGGTGGTGCGATTTCCGGCACGGCGGAGCTCCGGTGGAGAGTTCTCCGAACTTAAAATTTCTTGAGGGGTTTTCATGCGGACGCTTAGGGGATACCAAATATCAAACTCGTTTTTTGATTGGACGTCTATGGTGGTCGGAAAATGAGGGGGAAGGTGGCGGTCAAGGGTTTGTGGATCTACTCTGATGTTCCCTCATAGCTACGAAATGATCATGATTCTTGAAGAGGAAGAAGATACAAACACCAGGGGAGAAGCTCCTTTACCATTAGACGATCTAACATGCTACTATTGATGTCAACAATAGTAGTCCCTTTTTACGCGTTTCAATTTTCAAACCCGGATTTATGTATAAAACCATTTTCAATTTTTTGTAAAACGAATTTATCCTAAAAATAGATAAATTCAGTTTTAAAATATTTAAAACAGATAAATCTATTTTACATTTTTTTTAAAATCAACTTTATCTATTAATTAGATAAATCCATTTTGCAAAATAAAATAGATAAATCTATTAAAAAATTATAATTAATTTTCTTAATAAAAATAAAATACATATGGATATCGGTGATCTTTTAGTTATGTTCAGTGTCTAGATATTCATTACACGTGACAATATTGTATGTCGGCTAGATAATAATTTAGGCCAAAAATTTGATTTTCAGGCAACCTACTTCGATTGTTCCGAAACCACATCCATAAAATCCAGAAAAACTCAGCTCATTACACCGTTAGAAGGAACTTCTTATGGGACCTCGAGTCTCAAAATCTCAAATTTCATCGTTTACTATTTTTTATTAATATTTTGAATTTTTCATAGTCTCCAAAAAATCTAAAATAAATTGCATAACATTTTTTTGATTTTATTAGATTTTTAGTGGTGTTATTATAACTTTTAGAGAATGAAAGAGTAATATCTAATACCAATCAAAATGGGGGGTGAGTAAAAACAAAAGAGAATGAAAGCTTCTGAAAACAATTTACTCAATTTTGCTGGCAAAAAAACACAGAATGGAAGAATAAAAAAATGGAATTTTTAAAAGTATTGAATTGAAACAGCATGATACAGTAATATCTAATTCCAATCAAAATGGGGGTGAGTAAAACAAAAAAGAATGATATACAATTTAGCAATGATATGCAATTTAGCAACCCCCCATTACATTGTTGCTTCTGACCGGAAGACTTTTTACCGAAAGACTTTTTACAGGTTCAGAAGTTTAGTTCCTAACCGGTTCCCGAACCAGTTCAAAACTAAACTTCTAAACCTGTTAAAATGCAGCATGGGGGTTTGAAAGCGTGTTACACGTAAGGGCATTTTGAAATATTTGAGGATTGGGAGTGTCTACTGAATAGCTGGGGGTTGTCGGAAATATGGGCCACAAATTTCATCCGCAAGTACTACAAATACAGGGTTTTTTGGCCATCCCTACTTAGTGCCCGCTACACGTTTATGTGTCCCATTCTAGCTACTCGACAGTGTGGACACAATCGCTTTCCATTAACACGCTAGAGAAAATGGAAAATTAATAGAAAAGATTTTTTTTTATAAGCAAATTTTAGTGAGGGTGTGGGAAAGTTAGTTTCTAGGATTTGAACCTTAAACTTCCTTCTTACAACTCATTTATGTCTCTTAGCTCGCCAACTGAGCTATCTTCATGTGACTAATAGAAAAGATTTGAACATAGGTCCTTGTGGTTTCTTAAAAGAAGACAACTACCATATATAGCCAAACTAATATGCACCGATTCATGCAGTTTAATATGTAATATGTAACTCAGTGGTTTAACTACTGACTTGTTACATTGACCAAATCAATGACTGGTCTGAATAATAACATTGCTCTTCTTCAGCTTATACAGCCAAAAACAAAAATGAAAATGCAGTCTGCTTTTGCTTATTTTCCCGAGCAAACGAAGATATATCCTCCTTCCGAATATGATGTGGCTACAGATGACGAAGTCTATTCGATTCTTCAATGTTACTGTGGTTTTAAAAAGGTCCCCATGGATAATAAATGCAAAGCATCCATATCAAAATTGGGTTCCAAAATAGCAAGAAAAACATGGTAAAAATTAAGAACAAAAAGTAAACCAAAATCTGCTACTGACGTCTAAGAGTTGGAAGCAAGCAATCGTAGACACTCTCCAAGCGTGAAGTGACAGTGAGCTTGTATGCAGTTTGCAGGCCAGGTCTGGCCAAATCAATTATATCCTGTCGCAAACTGTTCATAATATTTATTGATTTAGCAATGTCAAATAATATTCATGCATTTTTAACGTGCTGGAATAATAAGTGGATGTAAATATAAAATCCATTTTACAGAAAAAGTGAGGAGACATGATATATAGAGATTAAAACTAACCACTGCCACTCTCCGGAAGCTTCTGCATGCCTCTTGACCGAATTGTACAGGCGGTCCAGGCTATAAAGTACCATTCCAAACATACATCTTGCATCTCTCTCCTGTGAAGGAAACATAAACCCAATTTTTTTATTTTTCATTCTCAGTGATGCATGACGTTCGAATTAACTGAATGCAGATCAGGTAAACAGTGTTCTTTCACCGATTATGTAAAATCAAAATAGAAGATATAAAATTAACAATCATCATCATTGTAGAAGCGTGAATACTTAGCAAATAAGTAAAGAGTAAATCATGAATTTTTGTAACGACAAAACATAGATCTAGCCTTTATATCCTAACACCAGGTTCTCAAACCAAACATTAACATGAATAATGTTACCATAATTAAACTGCTTCAAAAAAGAATATAACATGAATAATTTGCCAGTCATTGTTTGAGTTGAGAACTTGACGGCAAGAATATATAAGAATAATGCTTTCAGTTTTGTCCTCTTTTGAACTGGTCGAGCCACCCGAAAGTGACTATTCATCAAAGATCGAAGGGTCATATTTTTCTTTTAGTTCACCTCGCATAATAAAATTGTTTTAAAAGGGGGTCAACAGCGGATCTCCACATAAAATTGTATGATAAATATCACTAAATATCGATAAGTTTTGTCAAAAAAAAATTACCACTATCAGCTTCTTTGTAATAAAAATAAAAATAATTAAGAGCCTTGATCCCTCCACTGCACAATACTATGAAACCGAACATGACATACTCCCTGTCTTTCCCTGTAATGGAGTGAGTAACTCAGCTTTGGAGCCTAAATGTTTGACGGACTAACAAGTTAAAGTTTAATTCTACTACTAGTTAAATAATGAAACTGTAAAAAGAAAAAAAAAAGTATATTCCTTCCTCCATCAAAAATCGAAGTTGTCCTGTAATTATCTGATCAGAAGGCATTCCACATACATGTTAAGCAAGACTTACTCATGCAAATCCCACTGTCTCTTTTGATCATTACACATATTGTATATCATATATTAAAAAAAAAAAAAACAGGTTTATTTGACATAGGTATCGTGGCATACTTCAGTTCTCATGAAGCTCCGCGCCAGTTGACATGTATCTTATTATTAAAATATAAGTAAATCTCGACTAACACATGATAAAGAATTATGATGTTGTTTAATTCATGCAACCAATTCCACTGAGTGAGATAAGGCTTGGTTATTGTGAGTAATTTTCGACTATAAGATTAGATACCAATTAATATTTATCCTATCTAAAATTTCATGTTTATACTTTATATGAATATCATACGGCCTACAAGTTAAATTTGTTACCAAAAGATGTTAGTATCCAAGGCTTACTATTTAAGAATGCGAACCCCCATCCCCCAGTGTGTGCACGAGGGCAGAATAAAATCAACATATACGTATTTTTGCACAAAATTCTGTCCTATATAGACTTAAAATTTCATTTCAGGGAGAGCTGAATAAAAACAAGAGTCGGGTAAGTTTCTTACCAGCCCTTGTTCAACAAAATTTTGATACTGCATAATCCTTTTCTCAACCTCTACAACAAGTAGTCTCCTCTGAATCCGAGCAATTCTACCTCTTCCCTCAGCTTTAGTATCCTGATTTGTCAAAATAGAATACCAAAAAAAATTCAAGACAGAGACTTCCCGAAAATCATTGGAAATTATAAAAATCCATAGACATGTTTGCTAAAACCGAAAGCAAATTTACCTTGGAAAATCAGTGGAAACTATGGGCTTGCTTGATTACAAATTTAGAAACAGTGTTCTGTTTTTAAAATATTAACAACAAATTTGTTCTTTCTTAATTTTTTAAAAAACAGAAAACTGTTTTTAAAAGCTTAATCAAACATACCTTATATCATAAAATATAATGAGTATTGAGTTCCCGGACATACAAATTTCACAGGAACAGAAAATAAATAACTTTAGATATCATAACACTGTCTAGGTTCCTCCATACAATATGATTCAAATAATGCAATTATCATAAATTGGCTGTGGTCGAGTACATCATTAGTGAACAAAGAAATAACAAAGGAACCTGAACTTATCAGTCTTTGATATCAGAAAACACACCCATATTTAAGATACATAAGTGGCTAGAAAGAAGGGATGTAACATCCAGTCATTATCAAATATAAATTAATTCTAACGGTAACCCATACACCAAAAGTTGAGCTACAGGTGATGGGAAGAGACAGAGATGTGGCAATATGCCAAGCAGGTGATAACTTGCAAACATATTCCCAACAATCTTATCCCAAGTTCACTTTGATTACTTCATGGTGCAGGGTTCCCTCCAAACGATATCCACACTCCACTCATTTGGTTTAGAGTTGGTATAAGGTATCTTAAATTAGATTACAACAGCATATCTGGACTCCTATCGATTGTAAGCGTGTCAATTTTATCAAACTAAATAAAACAGGGAAATTACCTGTTTGAACCATGCCCGTACTAACATAATGAGTAAAAGGGAGAGAAAGAAGGCCGGTAAAGCAGCCAGAATCGCAAAATTGATTTCATTTGCCCGTAGAATTTGGTTCAGCTCCAGCATTGCCCTGACCAAAATATCATCGTGAGGAACTTAAACCATGTGGAATATTCATTTAAGTTTTCAGATTCAAAAAACTCACGTCTCAATATCCAGTTTGAGCTTCTGAACCTGTAATAGTGAATAGTTATATTAAAACAACTTAAACATATGTTGTGATTAAACAATTAGTTTTATTATTTATTTGGGATTTTTATTATGAGATGATTTACTGTTAGTTAGTACGTAGGGATTTATTCTATTTTGAATTATCTAATCCCAGCTACAAAGGAATAGTTATTAGGTTGTTTGGCCTTATTGGGTCCATAAATAGGCCCCAGTGTAAATTTTTAGATACTTTTGATGATTAACTTAACGCACTGTTTTTCAGGGTTTATTTGAGAGTCAAAGAACAACTCTCTACATCTAAAGAAGCATGAATTGTCAGGGAAGTACACTGTCAAGAGGAGGAGCATTATTTATAATCAACATCATGTTACCTGTATCATTTGAATTACATTACCTGAATAAGCATAGCCCGAGCCAGCTCTCCACTGACAAGGTTTTGAATAGGATGTGTGAGTTCCTTCTCATACCTACATTTATACATGAAATATATTAGATCGTGACACTTAAACACTAATAATACAAGAATCAAAGTGATAACCATGAATACAGAATCTAATTACATTACTATCCTTGGTAAATTTTAAAATCTGGGAATTAATTTAACTTGAAAATATTTATTCAGAAACATCGATAAGGAATTAAGATTTTATAACTGGACATCTGAAATGGAAAGATTTAACAAGGCACAACACATTACCTAAAAAAAGTCTACGGAAGCTGTTCTATTTACCCACAACCCTAGGTCAGAAATTCCTTGGCAATTAGCAAAAGTCATAGCAATACATATATTTATGTCAGTGCCAAAATCAATTGCTCTTTAGAAAACAACCGACATATCATCACAATAAAACATCAATTGAACAGTGCCTTAACACCCCACTCCCAAGGAAGTAATTGGAATGGAGACCTATTTTGATGCTAAATCCAGAAAACAACTAAGCTATTACCAACATATAATGAACCCTATAGTTATAATGTTGAAAACTGTTCACTGCTAAATCCAAATAGTCTTTAACAATTAACGCTTCAAACTCAATTTTACAATTACCAATTACTACCTTACCAGCATAGTTAGAGATAGCTGTAAAGTGACATTCCAATTATAATTATAATTATAGTAAAAAATCAAAAATAAAACCCTAACTCACCTGTCCATGACTATCTCAAGCATTTCTTGATCTGAGGCATTCACTGGGAATTTCTGACCCTTTGTCTGCTCACTGAAAGACAGCAACATTCTGTATAGATACACAATGAAAGAATTATGCATGAATCCAGTGTGCCTTTGAACAATATCATGGAAATAAACAATTGTCGGTCTCTACGACGCAAATACAAGTCATGGTCATATAGAAACAATTCATTAATTCAAAGTTTGAAGGCTAGGTATCTCCAATGTGTCTTTGCTGCTGGTTGCTGGACAAACATATTTATCTCATTAATTACAAATCCAAATTCTTCAGACATAGATATGGCTGGTAACCATTAACAAATATTGAAATATATTCCTGTTATGGTAAAAATAGATAGTTGAGAACATTCTAAAATGATAACAGTAGGTAACTAGAGTAAACTAAATCCCCAGGATTAGAAAAATTAGCATCCTGCATTCATTGTCTAATTTCCAATGTAAAACTTTTTCCTCATGAATAGTTGATGCATTTGTCCGTTCCTTTTTTAAAATATATCTTCCATATAATATATAGAATCGGTTTCAACTTTCAAGCCATGAAAGAAACTCGATGCAACTCATCAGAAAATTCCAGGTGCCAAAAGTTTCATAAGCATAATCGATGAGGTCTTAATCCTTCAAACATTCCTTCACTGGCCTCACATCCATCAAGCAAGGTTCATCAACTTGCAGGATTGCAAATTCTATTATGAATAAAGCAAGTCTGGGTTAACAAATTCATGCATAGCATAATTACACACTAACCCAAAAGCAACCTTCTACGATTCACAACTTTCAGCATACTAGTCCCCAATATAATCTATCAATTTTATACTAGATTTTTTAATGGTGCTACCAAGTCTTGTAAATATAAAGATTAACCATCATTTAGCATTAATTATTTTTCTAAAATATAATTTCAAATCAATGCTATATTACCTTCATGGTCAAATATGCATAGATAAAATAAATAATATGCTACATTTTTTATTAAAAAAACAATGAAAACAACTTTGAAAGAAGGATAAAATCATTTCACTTTCCATAAAAAAATATTCCTAATGATTGGAAGTCCATACTTTAGTTGGAAAAAGCAACAATAATTTATAAAATAACCACAGTAGCAAAACTTGTAATAACAATTTCTTATTTTTATGGTGACTAAATATTTATTTTAAAAGAAAAATAAAGGGATATGGAGCCTCGTTAAAACCTTTTGATGCAAAACCCTCCTTAGGGAAAAAAACATATATAGCAAAATTATAAGTTGTGTTAAAAATAAATACTCTTTGCATTGAGGTTGTACACAGGTCTACTATTCAAATATGGGAAAAAGGAAGACAATCTATTTCAACACCAATAACCTGTGTAGTGAATTGGAAGTCAGCCGCACCTCTTCAAGATCCATAATACCTTGATGCCTCTTCCTGAACGTCTCAAAAAGTTCATCTCTGATAGACAAAATCTGGATATTCATTCCATTAGAATATATGAATTATGATGTGAGACAAATAAAGGGACTCAATAGATTATAACTTTTTAGGATATTAATATAATAAAACCGACCTAGGCTTAATTTCAAACACGAACTAACACTATCCCAGATTTAAATGTTAATCTAAAATTTTTGTTGTTTTTTATGGATTCCAACCCAATTTATCTAGCGCTTTCGATGCCATCTACTAGGCAATATCAAGCCTAATACTTCCATCCGTGTCGATTAGGAAATCACGGTCATCATGGTAACATATTAACAAATAGGAGAGAAGAGGATGGGAGAAGAAAGATAGAAAAAACAGAAATGAGTCCCCTGCTCATGGAAAACAGTCTTTTATCTTTTAAGAAGGCTACTTTGTTAATGCTAATTACCAATGGATTTTATAAGCAAAAAGCGGTTGAGAAATTGAGAAAATTGAATATCGCTGATAGCCAAACCTCCTATCATGTAAGGACACCATAAGTTCAAGCCCCCTTCATTTTGTCCAACATTATGTTCTGATGGACAGGAGAAAAAGGAAAAGGAATGTAAATCTAGTAAATAATAAAGAAATGTACCGGTTGCTCTACGTGATCCTTAAAAAAGCCAATTGTTGATTCCTTTGCTTCACGAATCCAATTATCAAGATCAGAACTTCCCATCACGCTACTATGCCGTAAGAGCCACATGGAACATACTGAGAGACCAACTGCGCCACATGTATAGCGGATCCAATATTGGGTTATTTTCTTTGGCTTTCTATGCTTGTAAACCTGAAACAAAACACGACCATATAGTTTGCATCTTAAAATTTAAGCCACTTACCAAGTAAACCAATCAATATAAGCCAACAAACAAGGAATGAATCAATATCATCAAAACAGTAAGAGGTTTGATTGTTCAGCCTCCGAACCTCCATAAATGATTAAATCCAATAGATATGGTAAAGAAGGAGAAGCCCTAGAAAAATTGACTCCAGTGTCAGTTAAGACTCAACTACTCAAGACAATATTTTCATTTCGAATACCCAATAGCAAAGTTCCAAGGATGGATGGAAGATAGGAGATCGCATACGCGACTCCTACTATGTTTTGACTTACAAAAAGATCTATGGTAAAGTCAGGAAAAGATAGTTGAATTGTAGGGTTTACTATTCTATTTCTACTCATAAAATAGGTTTTCAGCCTTTTGAATCACCAACCAAAGCACAAGGGGAGGGGGACTAAATAACAAGGAAAGACTAGGTGAGCCAATCCTGTGGGATGACTAGTCACTTGTCAGTGTTATATATTAAAATGAACCCCAATTCTTCACCTACAAATAACAATATTTTGTATATTTGAGATAATATCAGCACTTTCAATTAAGCAAGCCATAGTATGTTATATAGAAATTCAACTTGATGTCAGATAATAAAGACTACAATGCCAAATGTAAACGGGTTGTTTAATTTCTTTTGGAGGAGGGTGGGCTATGAACATACCTCCAACCTCTTTAGGTGCGACTAAAACCCCTGGGCACAGAGCAATTTGGTTACCAGTTCATTTGGTTATGTAGAAACTAATGCTTACTTGCAATTTTTTAGGATTTGAACTCCAGTTTGCAGTTGCAGAGATCACAACAACTTCAATGTTGTGGACCACAGTTTAAAGCAGTAGCAGCCAAAAATGGGTTGTCTACATATTGTTTAGTGTTTACAACTGAACAAGTCTTTTAGGTAAAATAGTAACAGTTTTTGAAAAAAGTTATAACTACATTTTTAAATTTCTTATTAGGAAAAATTTTCTGTTCAGTAAGACTTCACAAATGGGAGTGACAAGATTCAACAGTAATGACAGGAAAACAATTTTCTGTGGGACTTCATAGTTCTTTTGGCAATGAAAATATAGATGGTGGTGATGGTGCATAGTGCTAAACAGGAGGGAAAATAAACAATGTGAAATTTCTGCAGCTCTGCTCACCAAAAAAGAACTGCTAAATTGCTAATACTGATAGAGTGAGCTGCTGGAAAGTGAACGATCAACTTATGAAGATCAGAGTCAGATCCTCTTTATTCTCCCCATAATTATAGAAGTTACAAGAAATTCATACCACCGGAAATGGTTCTTTATGATGTATTTGAGATGTCTTCATTATCAGGAGACTTTTCTTTTTTTTTTGTTTCTTTTGTATAAAGGGGATCAATTTTGCTTCCCCGCTTCTTCCCTATATGGCTCGAACCCACAACCCTTTAGGTGTAAGTAAAACATCTTACCAACTTAGTTGCGCACTTGCGCTTCATTATCATCCTTATCAAGAAACTGGAGAGATCACTAAGCTTCATAAATTGAAGACACTAAGACTAAGGTCACCATGAGAGCTCTACAATACAGTAAACACTAAATTTTCCAACAACCATATGCATATTGTAAAAAAGTTGACAACTATCTTCTTTCAAATATTAATAAGATAACATACGATTGAAGCTTAAGATTGAAGCTCTTACAAGGAAAGATATATAAGATTCCAGCTTGTCTAAATTTTGATAAACAGAATTGATAGCATCTCTGATTTCACAATCTGTCCATTGGGACCCTTCCTGATTTATTTGTGGCAGCTTCTCAAACAGCAGGGGAATTGAATAAGTCCCGTCAACAGAAGAATCATTCTGAAAGTAGAATAGGTCAATTCTGGAAATAGACAGCAATACTGAATACAAGTTGCAAATATACCCTTCAGTTTTGCTTTATCAAACCACGGTTCACAGAGATAAGATATATTAAGGAAAATAAAGGGACAAAAAACAAGGAAAAATGAATAACTGTTTTATTCATGTGAACCTGACGCAGTTGCAAATATACCCTTCAGTTTTGCTTTATCAAACCACGGTTAGAGATAAGATATATTAAGGAAAATAGAGGGACAAAAAACAAGAAAAAATGAACAACTGTTTTATGTGAACCTGACGCATTGCATGCAGATGCCCAACTGAAGCTTCTAATGTTGAGAACAAATCATTAATTGTAACCAACAATGAGGGAAGCTTATTCTCTGGATCTGTTACCAAGTCCTCTCCAATTTTATCAACTTCCACATATACCTGAGGTGAAGTTTCAAATTTGCAAGTCATGTCAGTAAACTAATGGCATATTGACATTCAACAAAGTTAAGTTGACAAGTAAATTTTTCAGCTTTTTAATTAATTTTTTCTAAAAGTGAATTCATCAATTTCTGTTGCATCTGTTCATCACTTGTCTGAGTTTCCAAAACCATGTGATATGCTATGAGAACTTGAATTCTATTACAAAGGTCCATTAAAGAAGTTCCCCAAAGACACCAATAACTGTGCCATGGTCAGAAAAAGGGAGCTACACAGAAACAAAGTTAGGCCAATTAGATGGAAAGCAGCAGGCAATACGAAGCATGTATGTAAGATATAACAAAATGCAACGCATTCCTAATCATTCAAAATATTTCCTCTTACATACTGCAGAGTGCAGACCCTTAAGATGACAATATAAGTGTTTAGAACTGCAGCCACAAGAGATAAATATGTGTCCATGTTGTAGCTTTCACGGTCAAGGTACTTCCACCGTGATTTGAATGGATCACGGTTGCAAACATCCTTAAAATCAATTTCCCCAAAACTTGCAACAATAAACAAGTATTACATAGAGCAATTTGTGTTCATGTAAGACAAGTTAACACTCAAACACAAGGAAACAATAAGCCAAAGGAAGCAAACCTGAGCCAAGAATATAGCCAGTGAACATCGTAGGCTACCGAGAACAGTTACTCTCTCGTTAATATAATCAGATGCAGATTGGCATAGATTCTCTAAGGAAGAACCCTCAGCAGCACGACCACGCAACAACTTAACAGTCTCATGAATGAAAGCGCTAGGACCCCTCTCAAAAATCATGAAATACGCTTTCTTATTATCTGATCTCTGAACATAAAAACAAACAAGCACTATCACTGTAACTGTAAGTATTTTCAGAACTAACATACAAAGAATAACAAAATCGAAAAAAGAAAAACGAAAACAAAACCTCGGCTCTAGACTGCCAAAACTGAAGATTCTTTTGAATGCTATGAAAATTTATCAAAACACGTTCTAATACATCTTCCAAAACGGCGTGAACTCTGGAAGCGTTAGTCGTATTCCTGCAAGTGAAAAATCGTCAAACACAAACTTCAAAAACCCTAACATTCACTTAATATGGAAAAAGAAACAGTGTTAGTGTTGAGAATCAAATCATAAACACGAATTCAATAATTTGTGTATACATTTCATTAGTTATTTGAGTTTGATTGAAGTGAAAGAGGAAAATGAACGTACGTGAAAGAATCGAGCGAATTGGAAGGGAAAGGAAGAGGGAGACATTCTCGACGGCGTGTTGATCTGAAACGAGAAGTGAGGTTTGAGAGAAAATGCGTAGGGGAGAAGAGATAGATGGCGGTGAGTCGATTACGAAGGAAATCGTGGTAGAAGTGTGAGAGGAGGTTTCTGTTTGCGGAGGGTTCAGTTTCTGATGGTGGAACCGCCATCGGAGCAATCAGCGTTCTAAGCTTTGCGGTTTTCTGACTTCTGAGTAGCAAATAGCATACTTTTTTATAGGAAGTAGAAACAATTCCGCCAAAATATGAGAAGTTTTTTTCTTTCTTTTCGTGATTTTTCAAATGAAAGGGGATGCAACTGCAAACCGTTCCAAACAGTTTTTTTTAGTTTCATGTGTACTTATTTTTACACCATCGACTAATAAGAAATCACGAAAAATGTGACTTATACGAAAGAATCAAATAAAAGTCAAATATTTTTATAAAGATTTAATAATTTATTTTTTTTGGTACAGGATTTAATAATTTATATAAAAAGTAGGAGTATAAACTATTGAATTAAAAAAAATGTTTTACATTATCTATCGATTACAAGTTAACACGTTATGAAAAAGAAGTTAGTCAATTGGTACCTTATATGTCAATCATACCATAAATGTAGTTTTTTTTAAACCCCCCCCCCCCATTGGACCCCATACCCCAAATTGACCAAACAGACCAAAATACCCTTAAAAATTTGTTGAAAAACGAAATCATTCCTCATTCCATCATATTTTCAGAAAAATTAAGTTTTTTTCCCTAAACATCCCAGAAATAGACGTAACCGAAAAGATTTCCGGAAATACCATTTTTTGAGATATTTCCGGAAGGTTAAATTCCAGGAAATTCCGGAAATACCTCAAAATTGGCTTCCGAAAATACCTCTTTTTGAGGTATTTCCGGAATTCCCTGGAATTTAACCTTCCGGAAATACCTCAAAAAATGGTATTTCCGGAATGTTTTTTTTTTTGAAATTTCGTTTTAATTAATTTTTTTTTTGCTTTTTCAGTGGCAACCAGAACAGGAAACATAGAGCGAGGCGAGCATTCAGGAGCGGGAGGAGATGAGCAGAGTCCTTCTGGCAGTAGGAGTAGGTTCCGATTGAGGACTAGACAGGTCGGACACGCGTCTGAGCGTCAGAGACGTGTCCGAGAGCGAGAGCAGCAGCAAGAGACTGAGCCAGACGTCATGCATGTAGATGACCAGGCTGAGGCTGGGGTTGCTCAGCATGATGATGAGGCTGCTGAGCAGGTTTTGTTACACTGGTTGCATGTTCACTGCGTCCAGAGACTATTACAGACGGAACAGGTAATACTTTTAATAATTTGTTTATTTTTTAACAATTAATTACTTTTAATAAATTATTAATTACTTTTATTTTTTTATAGGACCGGGGTAAGATTAAAGGTGCTTCTCATGGGGGGAAGATACTGAAGATGAGACCTCAGCAACACCACCCACATATTGGAGGATGGTTGCAGTAGGCCCATCTGTTTGAGCTGGACATCACACCTCTTGGCAACATCAACCACGAGCTCATATCAGCTTTTGTGGAGAGGTGGCATTCTGAGACCAGCTCATTCCACATGTCGTGGGGGGAGATGACAGTGACGTTGGACGATGTGTCTGCGTTGCTCCACTTGCCGCTCACCGGCACACCGTTGGCGCATCGGCCACATTTTGACACTGTTGATGTTATTCGGGCTGGAGTTGACCTGCTGGGCATTGACCACACAGCCTGTTGGGCAGAGTGTCAGTTCAACAGGGGACCGGCATTTCGATTTTCTTTCTTGATGGCCGCATACACACAGAACATGGAGCGCGGTCATCTTGATCAGGGGGCATGGTGATATCTGCTACACTTGTTGGGAGCACCATTTTTGCCGACAAGAGTCACACATCTGTCCCAGTCAAGTGGGTGACTCTTATTTCGGACTTTGCCCTGTGTGGCCAGTGGGCTTGGGGTCCAGCTGCTCTAGCTATTCTCTACGAGCAGCTGAATGATGCTTGTTACTGAGAGACGTCGCAGATTGGTGGATACGCTTCTCTGTTGTAGGTAACTAATTAATTAATTATTTTTATTTCTTTTTAATTACTTTTATTTATATAATTACTTATTTATTTATTTTTATTATTTTAGTGCTGGATATATGAGTATTTCCCCACCATCGTGGTGCCGAAAGACTTCGGTGCCAGTCAACTTCCACGTTACAGCAGGTGGGCGAACAAGAAGTGCGATAGTATCAGGCTTCCAGAGTTTCGGCAGCTGCTGGATGACTTGCAGAGGGAGCAGGTCATATGGATCCCCTGGGACGACGACAGACAGTACCTTCGGTTTCACAACATTTCATTATTCAGAGGTTGGCTGTTGTGGGGGGATGTGGCGGTGCCTTATATGCCAGACAGGGTCCGTTGGCAGTTTGGATATGTCCAGCAGATTCCTGATCTACCTATTTCGGGCCCACGTCCATCTTCGGAGGTCATAGTACAGCAGCCGATGTTCTATCAGTCCCTAGTGCGGGCTTTCAGGGACAGCGGTCGACGGACACCCGTCCAGGATGCTTGTGATGACGAGTACCTACCATGGTACTTCCAGGTGCCCATTCCCCGCCAGACTCCGGCTCCGCCTTCACCTCCAGCTCCGCCTTGGCCTCCAGAGGATGTTGGTCCACTTTGCTATGAGTCCAGGGAGAGAGTAGCTAGGCATGTCCAGGATGCCTATGATAGTCTTTTGGCAGTCGACGGCATTCCTAGGGATGTCTATGATAGTCTGTTGGCTGCTTTACAGCTTTTGGACATTTAGTTGTATTATTTTTTGTATTTTTATTGTATTAATACTGATTATTATTGTTTATTTGTTTTACCAAGTTTCGTTACATTTAATTATTTCGCGTAATTTGATTTCACGTTCGGTTACAATTATTTTGCGCGATTTTAAATAAATAAAAAAAATTTTACAAATTTCCAGAAATAAATGGCTTTCGAAAATACCTCTTTCTGAGGTATTTCCGGAAAACCCATATTTCTGCCTTCCGGAAAACTCATATTTCTGCCTTTCGGAAATATGTGTATTTCCGGAAATTTGTAAAAAAAAATAAAAATTTAAGTGTATTTTGGGGATTTAGCGTAAAAAAGGGGTATGGGGTTAAGGGGGGTAAAAAAAAATACCTACCATAAATTGCTATTAATTGTGGTTATAAAAAAATTATGCCTAGTGCGTAACGATTAAACTCTTTTTATAATGTATCAATTTCAAGTTGGTTTAGTTTGACAGATATCTTTATAGAGCACCGCTAGATGGTACGCAGGAATTTTTAAAAAAGCGTCAGAAAATAACTGTAAAGTGGACCCCTATCATAGAACACCATTCATGTGCTTTGATGAAAAGTAAATAGCTAATGTGTTCCTAGGATTCTTATTCGTACCACATAGCTTTATCCATCTTTATATTGTCGTTAACTTGATTTTAATCTGTCTTTACATGTTATATATGTTGTGACATGTTAAAAAACCTGTGTTGCAATTGTGAAATAGTTTATACATACAGAAATGTGTTTCTTGCACGGTTGCTGCACTCCCTTGGTATTCATTGGTTTGCCGGGGCTCCGAGAGACCACAGTTCATTTGTCCTAAAACGATGACTAATCCGGCCGTATGGCCGATTCAATCCCCTATTTTTGAAAATAAGATTTTTGATTTTGAAATGGAAGGAATGTGTTTGTATTTTTTAATTTAGAAATTATTTGTTTTGAATAGGGATTTTAGGACCCGATCCGTACGGTTCATTCGTGGTCCTAAAAATCTGACTAACCCGATCGTACGACCGAATTAATTCCCTATTTATATTTTGGGTTTTTTGTAAAAAAAAGAATTAAGGAAGAAACATAATGAAACTTGTTTATTTTTGCGCTTGACAGGGGTGTGACCCTGCTCCTACGTATCTCTTGGTAGAGAATCAAAGGCTACGTAGTTATAGGTAGAAAAAGGTTTGTGTGAAAAAGAGTTGGACTCGCTGGTTTGTAAAATGTGAGAGGATGAGTTGGACTCATCAGTTTGTAAAGATGATGGAGATGAGTTGGACTCATTGTTTAGTGAACGAAATTGTTTGTTTTTGTAGAAAAATATGGAAAAGGGGCGTATTTGTACAAAAGGGGTGCATAAAGCATCAGGGGGTTGTATTTTGGAAAGGGGTGTGAACAGTAAGACCAATTCATTGTTGTCAAAAAAGGAAGGGCTTACTGTCAAAAAAGATGGCTACGAGTTGGGCTTGTACCTGGTGCTGTATGATTAAAACATGGGAGGTGTAAGAATAAATCTGATTTGAAAAACAAAAAAAAAAAGGAAACAGGAGGCCCAATACACTATAAGCGGTAAACCTAAAACTAAAGACCTAAAAATCCCTTTCTCCTCTAACTCAAATGCGCCGCTGCCTTCCTACTGGGGGAGGGAGAGAGAGCAGAATTTTGAAGAGAGAGAAGGGGAGGAAACTAGTGAGAGAGAGAGAGAGAGATGGGGCGCGACGGAGAGAGAGCCTGAGGGAAGGAGAACGACGGTGTGGGTTTGAGGGTGGTGCACGATGGGGTTATATGGTGGTGAGAGAGATAGGAACGACGGTTCATGGTGACGGTGGTGGTTGTGACGACGGCCACGCTCGCTGTGGGGACGAACACCGTGACAGTGTTGACAGCGATGGTGGTGAAACGAGAAGATGGAGGCGCCTTTAATGGTTCACGGCCAATGGCCACCGTGTACGGTGGCCGGAATCTGTGAGTGAGCATAAACTCTTTTTTTGCTTCCTTTTTCAGTTTCAACCTCTTCTCTTTTTCTAAATCTGACTCTATTTTGCTACTGTTTGTTATTCTAGTTTAGATCAAGGACGGTGGTGGTGATGGCCGAAGGACGAAACAGAGGGAGATAGAGGAGGAGGTGCGAACGGTTGTACGACGGTGTTGGGGGGGTACGGTGGTGGAGATGGTAAGTGTATTTGGCGGCTGTTTTGATGGCTATTACGATGGTGGTTTGCGAATGGAGAGAGCGACGGTGGTTGGTGACCACCATACGGTGGCCGGAATTCAAACTCCCTCTTGGTTCTTTCTTTTTGGTTTCCCAATTTGTTGTTTTTGATCTCTGTATTGTTTTTGACTACGGATCCCCTTTTATTTTTCAGCCTCCCTTCTGTTCTCGTTTTCTCCTCCTCTTTACTGTTCATTGTTGCTTGGTTTTTATAGGTGAATTGGTGTGATGGAGGTGAGGAATCAAAAAGGACGGTCAGTAAAAAGGACAGCATTTGAGGAAGAATCAAAAGGACGGCGATTGGATAAGAATCAAGGACAAGAGCTAGCTGGCCATAGGTGGCGCAAAAGGACAACCATTGAGGGAAAAAAAACCCTAGCTAGGGCAGCCAGCAGCTGCGCCTCCTTCTTATTTTTTGAATTTTGTTTTAAAAACTTTGTATTATTTGCCTTTTGTTGTTTCCGCCCATATGTGTAAAAGGACTTGGTTATGTAATAATAAAAATTTTGGCTATTCAGCTGATTTGGTATTACATTTTATTTATTTTTATATTTTATTACAACAAGCAATAACAACAAGAAACGAGCATCAAAATAAACGTACGACGAACGTAAAAGATACGCGTACAATTAAAACGACGAGAATAAAATTTTTGGGATTTTTCAATTAGTCGGACAAAATTAGGGTATGACAAACGACACCCACCTTCTCCCTATTGAAGTAGTCCACATTTACACTATATATATACCAATAAATCACAACTGAAAATACCAATTGGGCCACTTGGCAAATTGGACACTTGGCCCTTTTAGGGACTAATTGATCTAAATTAATTGAGGTTTTTTTATACCCCCATCAACATTCAACTCCCATCTACCCCCACCCAATACCGTAATCCCGAAAATACCCCTAACATAAATTACAAAAATTGACTTTTGGAAGATTCTCTGGTGGGGGACCACTTAATCTGGAAATCAGATTTACCTAAATGGAAGGTAATTTCGATTAGCTTTAAATACGTATTAAATTGACACGCATAAGTCAAATCGGATCTATCAAACTGACAGATAAATTCGATTTGACCATTTAATTCAGAACAGAAAGCGAAATTTTAATAAATCGGATTTAGCTAAATCCGATGCGCAATCGGATTTACCTTAATCCGCTTATATGTTTTAATGAATCGGATTTACCTAGATGGGGGTATATCCGATTTGTAAAAAATACAAAGCGGATTTACGTTTGAGGCACGTAAATCCGCTTTGTTTTTTTTTTAAATTATTTTCTGTATAACTGTTGTTCTATTTTGAAACAGATATTGTGCATACAGAGTCGCGGGTTGTTCCTATCGTGGTAGACACTACAGAGGCATTCTGGACGGAGAGGGTATATTTTTCAAATTAATTTTCTTAATCAAAGTTTGGTACATATTTAATTAATTAAGTACGCAACATTTATCTATTTTTTCTATTTTGTAGATTTTTTCCACACGCCAGGATGTTGAAGAGTGGGCTAACGCGGTTGGGAGGTGTATTGGAGTTGTGGTTATCATTGTAAGATCTGACAAAGCTGGAGGTAAAAGGGGTTCTAGAGATAAGATTATTTTTGGTTGCGAGAAGCAAGGGAAGTGGTCTAATGATTCTAGAGTTTTCGGGTCTAAGAGAAGAAGCTGTCTGTTTACATTGAGAGCTACTTGTACAATACGTCATGGGGGTTGACGTGTGAATGTTAGGTGTGGTCTTCACACACATGAGTTGCTTACTACCCCGGTCGGGTCGACAACTTTTGGTCATTTAACTAAGCCGTAGAAAGCTATTGTTAATGAGCACACTGATCTGAATGTTGCCCCGAAAGATTGTCTTACTGCTTTGAAGAACCATTATCCGGACAACGTCACTTCTCTTCCTCAAATATATAGGCAGTGTTACGCCTATAGGTCTTCTAAGAGGGGTCCTAGAACGGACATTCAGGAGCTTTTGATATTGATTGAGTTGCAAAATTATTTATGTTGGAGCAGAAAAGTTGAGGGTTCCGATGTGGTCAGTGACATCATGTGGGCGTATCCCACTTCTATTAAGTTATTCCGGTTGTTTCCAAAGGTTCTTATTCTTGACACCACCTACAAGACCAACAAATACAATCTACCTCTATTGGAGATTGTAGGAGTCACTTCAACGGAGTTAACTTTCTCGGTTGCTTTTGCCTATATTTCACACGAGCTTGGAATTCATTTTACTTGGGCATTGCAGCAACTGAAAGAATTATTTGACTTGCACGGGCTTCAGCCTCAGGTGTTCTTGACTGACAGAGATCTTGGTCTTATGTCCGGTATTGTTGATGTCTTTCTTTCGGCTACAAATTTGTTATGTTCTTGGCATGTGACTAAAAATGTGAAAGCGAAGATTAAAGAGTTGGTGCACGTGGATAGGCAAAAGGACGTACTCTCTCTTTGGCATAACATTATTGATTCACTTGACGAGTCAGGGTATTCAGCTCACTTGAAGATTTTTGAGGACTCCTGCGTTGATTTGCCCGCTCTAATTAAGTATGTGCATGACACATGGTTGACAAAGCATAATGAAAGATTTATCTTAGCATGGACAAACCAGATCCCACACTTCGGGAATCAGACCACCAATAGGTATTTTTATCGTAGATTAAATTTTCTTGACACGTGTTTAGTATTTTTATCGTAGTTAAAAATTTTTTGACACGTGTTTAGTATATTTATCGTAGTTTAAATTTTTTTGACACCTGTTTAGTATATTTATCGTAGTTTAAATTTTTTTGACACGTGTTTAGTATTTTTATCGTAGTTTAAATTTTTTTGACACGTGTTTAGTATACTTATCGTAGTTTAAATTTTTTTTGACACGTGTTTAGTATTTTTATCGTAGTTTAAATTTTTTGGACACGTGTTTAGTATTTTTATCGCAGTTTAAATTTTTTGGACACGTGTTTAGTATTTTTTTCGTAGTTTAAATTTTTTTGACACGTGTTTAGTATTTTTATCGTAGTTTAAGTTTTTTGGACACGTGTTTAGTATTTTTATCGTAGTTTAAATTTTTTGGACGCGTGTTTAGTATTTTTATCGTAGTTTAAATTTTTTCGACACGTGTTTAGTATTTTTATCGTAGTTTACATTTTTTTTGACACGTGTTTAGTATTTTTATCGTAGTTTAAATTTTTTTGACACGTGTTCAGTATTTTTATCGTAGTTTAAATTTTTTTGACGCGTGTTTATTGTTATTATTTAAGAGTCGAGTCAGCTCATTGGACTTTGAAGAGACATTTGAGGACTTCCAATACTCATTTGTTTAAAAAGCTTCGCGGTCTTGTCTCTTTAAATGCTTTGGATCATATTGTTAAAGAGTTTTCAAAATCGACATCTGGGGTTGGATATGACAAAGCCCGCTGTGGGTGCATTATTAGAAAGACACATCTTCTTCCTTGTGCTTGTGAGCTAGGTGTGTACCATGTCTTCGGTACTCCTATTCCGTTGGATGTTGTAGACGGCCATTGGAAAAAATTGTGTTTGGATTCTATAGATGATAAATTCTCGCAAGAAAAATCGGCTGACTGTGATATTTCTTACCAAATGGAGATGATTTGGGCGAGATATAATCGTATGACTCCTGAGGAGAGATTCGTCTTCAAGAAACAGCTTAATGAGCTTGCATTCCCTACCACTTCTTCAATGGTTGCACCACCATTTAAAGTTAAAACAAAAGGTGCACCAAAGAAGAAAAAGCAGAAATTATATGATGTCAAACGTGATCCTTCTGGGTGGGAGCATGTGGATGAGAAGATGAAACTTACTCAAGAATCTGGAACTTCTTCTAACAATTCATCACAGCGGTCTTCTTGTATAAAATCATCACAGCGGTGTTCAAAGCTATCTCAGAGTGTTTCTAAAAAATTAACACATCAGGGTGAGACTAAATTCAATTTATCGCCGGTTCCTCATCACGTGCACTCGTATGTGGAAAAAATTATTGATGTTGAAAGGGATGGTAATTGTGGGTTCCGAGCAGTAGCGGTTGGTCTCGATCTTGGTGAGGATAGTTGGCCTATAATTAGGCAAGATTTAATCAAAGAAACAAAGGAGGGGGAGCAACTATATACTTACATGTTTGGAAAGGACAGACTTGCAGTGCTTAGAAAAGCGTTATCCATTGAATACCCCGGTTTTCAGCAGGAGGATAAGTGGTTGAGTTTGTCTGAGATGAGGTACTTTATAGCTACTAAGTATAATGTGGCCCTAGTTCAATTGTCTTTGGATATGAATTTTACTTATCTTCCTCTGAGAGGTAGTTATTCTTCTTCCAAGTATAAAATCATATCTATTATGAACGTCAGGGATATCCATTGGATGCATATTTCGATCTCGCCTGTCTGTCTGTTGCCTCCAGTTGCTTTGATGTGGTCTCATAATCGATCAGATGAATCTACTTCATGGTTGGATCCTTATACCGGCCGTTTTGCCCTTTGGCAGTCTACCGCTTTGAAGATGTCCCGTCTCCCTCCCACTATTGTAGACTTAACCCATGATTCCGACGATTTAGATTGACATTTCTTGTATTTACTATTGTACCCACATTTTTGTAATTATCTATCCATATATACCAAAAAAAAATATTAAATGTTTTAAATTTTTTTACAAGTCTTTACCCTGGTAAAGGGTAAATCCGCTTTTGAATTTAACAAAGCGGATGTACCCCCACAACAGGTAGATCCGCTTTGTCTCTTTGACAAAGCGGATCTACCTGTAAGTCATTAGTCAGATACATCTGCTTTGATAAATTCCTAAGCGGATTTACCCTATTAACAGTAAATCCGATGCGATTTTTACAAATTGAATCGGATCTAGGTAAATCCGCTTTTGATTAATCTCAAATCGGATTTACCTAAATGGGGTTAGATTCGCTTTGCAATTGGGGGTAGATCCGCTTTGATCAACGGTGCAGATTGCACCGACAATATCAACGATTGATAACCATTGACGAATTCTATAAATACCTATTGCCAACCTCATTCTTGTCACTCCCAAATTTCACTCTCACTCACTCCCTAACTCATTATCTGCTTCTTCTTCTCCACAAAAAAATGCCCCTAACACAATACTCACATGATTCATCCCTCACTATCATTCATCATCAGGGCATCATCACCGACAAAGTTGATGGTGTCTGTTTCGAGGGTCGTGACACAATGCAGAGTAGGCTTAAACACAACATAACATTCGCTGCCCTAAAAGATAAACTGCTGGGTAAGGTGCAAGTGGAGGGCGACGAGCGAGAGATAACTCGTATAGTTTATCGGAAACCGGATTGGTCTGATGGACGTGTCCACTGGTCTACAATGGATGTCAAGAACGACGATGACGTCCAAGCAATGATGTCCATTTGTGTCATGTTTAAGTGGAGGAGTTATCTGCATTTGTACGTGGAAACCACACGGACCGTCGCTGAGATCCTTCGTCGATTAACTCCACCAGCTCAGTAGTTTATGTCCATTTTATCGTTTTCACTGTCACTCAGTTATTGTTATTGTAGTTTAACTCCACCAGCTCAGTATGTATCTTTTATATTTTATTGTTATTGTCGTTGGTTATGTTTTATCTTGTATCGCATGATATCGAAATTATATCTTTTATCCACAAATATAATAAACAAGAAATACTAATAATCAAGTAATATAAAAATAGTTCAAGCATACAATCACACAAAACCCCTAGTCACGCCCCCTCGGTAGCATATCCAGTAATCGGGTGAGGCGAGCGTATGTCTGACTATCCATCCTAATGTCTCCACTCCGAAGCCCCCTTCTAATCTCGTCCTCCACAATCTCTAGCAAATCTGGCTGTACTGATGGTGGTGGTGGTGCAACCGGTAAGAGTCTAGGAATAGATGCTCCCACATACCAATGTATGTAGTCTGGAGCAACCTGACCCAACTCCTCAGCAGCATAAGTAGTACGCAAAACGTCCTGCACCACAGGCATATAATGTGCAATCCGAAAAATGCAGTCTGCATGGCTCGGACGACCGGTAAGAGGGTGACGTGGGATGACCTGCACGTACCCAAACTGTCTGAGGCATCTATCGGGCATGTAGGGAACAGTGATGTTTCCCCAACTGATGTGGCCCCTGTATAATGAGACCTGCTCAAAGTCTCTATCCTCCTCTCGGTGCTCCTCAGACGGTCGCCAGCAGACATCATCCGAGGTCAGTGCATCAATCCTCTGCCTGTATACCCCCAACTTCACTCCATCTGTCTTCTTCTTCCTTCAACGCCCACACGGTGCTCCAGTCCGCAATCCACTCGCCCTCTCCACCAGCTGAGGGAAATACCATAAAATCCAGCTCTGAAAAAAAGAAGATAAACAACATGGTGAATTAAAAACTGTTTAACAGAAATTTAACCAAACTCGGAAAAAATTAACTTAAAATTATTACCTGTAAGAGGGTCGCATACCCTCTTAACTGATGCGCTTGGTCCAAGCAGGAGTAGTTCAGCTGGTCATACATGAAAGCAAGCCCTACTGCCCCCCATGCATATGATCCCACTCCAGCTGCACTGACATCCTCAAGTAGCAGCAGCCACTTAGCCTCAGCCCTGTCGCCGGTTTTGACCGTGAAGATGGACCAGCTCAGGATCAGAAGGATAAAGGCCCTGACAGCAGGACGCATGTCATTCTCTATGGACCCTCTAGTAACAATCTCCTGCAGCCACTCAAAACGGTAATATGGGCCAGATGAAGCTCGACACTCCAGCCCCGCCTCCTCTATAGTCACACCTAGATAAACATGTGCTAGGTGGATGGCCTGATCAGTGGTGACCGAAGTAGGTGAGGCTCTGTAGTAGTTCCCCGTAATGGGTAGATGCAGCAAACATGAGACATCATCCAAAGTAATCGTCATTTCACCAAATGGTAGGTGAAATGACGATGTCTCTGAGTGCCACCTCTCAACAAAAGCAGACATCAGCTCATGGTCCACCTTTGTATGTCCGATTGGGACGAGGGGGCTAATTTGGAACCAGTGATAAAATCCCACATCTGGTGGTTTTGGGCAAACCCAAGCAGTCTCTGAGCCAGCTGTTACCATGGTTGGTAACCTTCAATTTCCGCTCATATGTCTGTATTATAAAAGTATCAGAAATAAGTCTATGTAAATAAATTAAACTAAGAAGGCTATGTAAATAAATTAAACTCACCAGGTCTCTCAATATAATGGAACAGACATGAGATCCTAGCCCAGTGAATAGAGGAGACTGCTCATCATGCTGCTCCTCATGCTGTTGAGGCTAATGGTAGTGCTCCTCTTGGTACTGCTGATACTGCTGCTCAGGCATAGAATGACCCTCAGACATAGAATCCTCATCAAGATGATGCCCCTGCTGGCCCTCCTCATACTGATAGTCAGGGGCCTCCTCCACCTGCTGATACTGCTGCTGTCGCCTATGGCGGGTAGACGCATGTCCCGCAATCCTGTGGTGGGTGCGTGTACTCGGAGCAGATGGCGATGCCCGAGACGAGGACTCCCCTCGATACCTGTTAGACACTGAAAAAAAAACAATTTTTTTTTAAAAAAAACAAAGCGGATCTACCTATATCCGATGGGAAATCGGATATAGGTAAATACGATGGGGAATCAGATTTAGCTAAATCCGACTTACTGTTTGCGCTGTCTCTGTGGGAATCGGAAGTACGTAGATCCGATGCGTAAATCTGAACTGAAAATCAGATATAGCTCTGAATGGTAAATCCGATTATCTCTGGTAAATTTCTGGTCAAACGTATGCAAGTGAGAAATGGTAAATATTTTGTAATTTTGTCAAAATTTTAAGGGTATTTTGGTATTTTCACAGCATGAGGAGCAGTATCTCTGGTAAATTTCTGGTCAAACGTATGCAAGTGAGAAATGGTAAATATTTTATAATTTTGTCAAAATTTTAAGGGCATTTTGGTATTTTCACAGGAATGATGGGGTAGATGGGAGTTGATGGGGTAAAAAAAAACCATTAATTGACTCTCTAAACAATGTAAATTCTGCTTTTAGAAATCACTGTGCAGCGCTCTATTCAGCACTTAATTCTTTCTCTTCCTTCATGTCCTTCCCTACTCTCCCTCTCTCTTCTTTCTCTCATCTCCCTCTTCCTTCTGATTTCTGTTTCTTCTTCTCACCCTCCATACCCTCTCTGTTTCTCTCACGTCTCTCACTCTCAACCCTCTCTCCTACACATTTTTCTTCAGATTTTTCTTTCTTTTCTCACTCTCAATACTCTCTCTGTTTCCCTCACATCTCTCACTCTCAATCCTCTCTCTTACACACAAATTTGGGCAGAAATTGAAAATCAAACCACAACCGAAACCCTGAATCGCTCATCAGAATCATCTGTGACTGAGAACCAAATCGCTCTACATACCATGTCTTTCGGTTTGCAACTCTTCCTCTGATAAACTTCTTCAATTGTTTTGCAATAAAACTAATATTCATCTGATTTTGCTTTTGTTTTGCTGACATTAGGTTTTGTTTTCGTGGAAGACACAAGTTGAGCAGAGATCAAACCAAATCCTAAACCCCTCATCTTCAATAGGTATGAAGTTTTTTTGTTATTGAATCCTAACTGTTTGCTGTTACTAGGTTTTGTTTTCGTGGAACACACAACTTCTTTCCCTTCTTAGTTTTGGGTTTGGTTTTGGTTTAAGTTTGGTGTTCATAGTATTTTGGTTTTGTTATGTTTCCTTTTGTTCTTAGTTTAACTATTTTGCCAAAACCCTAAACCCCTTCAACTTATGTTTTTGTTTTTCGGTTCATATTTTTTTTCTCTTCACAGTTATGTTGCTATTGTAGGTCCATAGTTGTTTGAGTGAGATGAAGTTTGTAGGTTCGTGTTTATTTGAAGTCAATATAATTTCTTAGGCATCATTTGTTCTATTATTTTTTTCATCCTCCATTCTGTCCTTCCATTTTTTGTCTTCATATCTGATTTCTCACAATTTGGATCTTATGAAATGCTATTTTCTTTTTTATTTCTCCATCAGGATTTTTTACCTTTTGATGTGCAGAACTGATAACATGTATACCAAGCACAAGGAGAGTGTACACTTTGGTGAATATTCTACACTAGATTTATACCATTTATCTCTCTATGGTTGCAATCATTGTTTTCCATTAGATTGCATGTTGAGTTTCTTTGTAGAAAGCCACTGTTTGGCTTGCTTTTGATTAAAACATTGTAAAATATGCTCTCTTAGCAAATGAGTTTTGTCTATATTTGTTGAGTAAAACAATTTCTAACTATAAGCCTTTTTTTTTGGAAATTTTGATTTCTATAGATGGAAGCCATTTTTACATAATCAATGGAGCCATTTTGTTGATATAGCTGCAATACAAAGAGAAATTCAGGTAATTATGATTATACATACTTTGGATTTTCTTCAAAACTGTTTGTTATGAAACTTATATGATTGCATATATGAATTAAGACACTTTGTTTGATGGACTATATCTTGGAAGGATTTAATTTTGACTTATTGACCGTGAATGGTATGAGTCTTATTCTATGAAAAGTATTAGTTGGTCAGGCATTTGGTATGAACGATGATAAAAAATAGACAATATAAATGGAATGTGTAATGAGTTCATCGTTCATCTTTCCATGACATTCTTTTGTTGGTAGCATTCTATGACAGTGGACTTTTGCAAGTAAGAAGCTTTGATTCCTTTGGCTGATGAGGTAACTTGACTTTTTGAACATCAAATCAAATATATTTGGTAAATTAAGATACATGCTTAAGTTTCACCAGTTCAAATTGCAAGGGGAGTAGGGACAATTGTCTTAATAACTAAATTACTGGAAGCCATGATTATAGTTACTGGCTGTTACTTATCAAAGGTAGTGTGAAATTCCAATTGCCTTGATGGTCAAGATATTCCAATTGCATTTGTCATTCCAATTACCTTTGAATCAGTTGTTAAAGTATTTTGCTGGATTTAGTGTTTAACTTATGAGATTCAAGAAGTTCTTTGTTATTCCAATTGTCTTTCAGTCAGTATACAAGTTCTTTGATAGTATATACCATAACTAAGGGCTATTTTCCTTTCTTTTCTATTCAGGAGCAAGAAGATTTGAGCATTTACGTGAAAGCATTTTGCCAAGCATCCCTCCTTTCCCACATCTTTTGGATGATATTCGTGCTTTTTAACATTGTGTTAATGCTGCATTATTAGCCAGCCATTATTATTTGGAGTTTTGGCATTAGAAGTTGTGGGCGTGATATTTAGGACACTAATATGTGAGTCTGAGACATCAAGAGGTATTAGTTTCTTATGATCTCATGTTTTATACTTATTCATTTGATTGAAATTATTGGAAAAACTCCTTAATGTACCAAAGTTCAAAACCTTTTACATGTGCTTATTAATATGATGTACTCGACTTGCCTATTGGGTTCATATCTCTGTGCTTTTGCATTATTAATGAAATATATATTTCAGAGACTTCTTAATGTTTTTCAAATTTAGTTCTTTGTGTATTTCAAATTTAGTTCTTTGTTGCTGAAATTTCAGAATACTCCCATTATGTTCCTTTAGTCCAAGAATACAAGTATAGTAGATACTCTATTTGTTGTAACTAATTGACGTGACTATTTTGCTGGTGTAGGATGGAAGAAGGAAAACAAAGGGAGGTGAAAGAAGCTAAGAAAACATGAAGAAGGAAAGAATGAAACTTATATGAGAAGTACTTAGAGATTGAAAGAGAAGAAAAAGACGCATACACGGGAGCTCTTATCTTGGTAAGAAAAGTATACTTTGTTTTCTAGATTTCCCTTTTATGGTTATATTATTTGCTATGTGCATCTAGAAGTTGAGATAATAACTGAATGGAGATTAAAACCTATACTTCCATCATTTTCTTTCCTAACCATGTCCTTTTATGCTGGTGTAACAATTTATAAATTTGGGATTGATTGCTTTGGAATTTGGCTATGATCATTGTGTCACTTTGATTGCTTGGTGCTATGGAACATGAAAATGGTTGGATTTAAATCAATGTTCACTTGACTTGCATCATTATTTTCATATCAGCAAACCAATTACACATTCTTTTGTGATCAGTTCTTTTACTCATTATTAATTTGTGTTATGATTAGATTGCATATCTTTATTAATCATGCTTTTGTAGACCTTATCCAAATTTCCATTTTTCATGCTTATGTTTTGTTCTGCCACATTGGATAAGTGTTTTTTATGAAGCTGTGTTATTGCTAATTTAGAGTGAAGTGCATTATTTGACTAACTCTTTTACTCATCAATTGGGTTTACGTTGGTGCTGTCGAGAATACAAGCTTACATTTCAAGTGAATTTTTGTCAGGAAAAGAAAATTTGGGCGCCAACAACAAGAGAAGACAAAACCAAAAACATGAAGAGCGTGAAGGTGAAAGAAACAAACTAAAGGGGGAAATAGAACAAATGCTACACACAGACGCTACATATATATATATATATATATATATATATATATATATATATATATATATATATATGTGCTGACGGCTGAGATAAAATGTCAAATTGTCAAATTTGTTTTGCTATTTGAAACACACTCATGTTTACAACTTTATGATTGGAACCATTACTCTACAAATATATGCTCATATTTGGTTATACAGGTTGACTTATTCAACATCAAAACAATATTTATCCCCATTATAAATTTGTCATTACCTCAACAAAACTGTTAAAATTTTTAGGCTAAATTATAGTTTTGGTCCCCTTATTTTCAAAAATTCAGACATTTGGTCCCCCTATTTTAAAACTCAGACATTTGGTCCCTCAATTTTAAAAAATCAAATATATTTAGTCCAAAGAGGGGTTTCTCAATTTTTTTGGTTGAGTTGGAATTCTGCCAAACAAAAAATGCTGATTTGGCCTTCATTAAATGATGTGGCAGCTGACATAGGCTGCCACGTCATTATTTAATTAATTATTTATTTAATAAAAATTAAAATTAAAATTTAATCAGAAAATTATAATATTTGAAATTTAAAAAAAATCTAAAAAAATCTTCTCTTGATGATTGAAACGCACCATCATTCTTGATAACAAAAAACAAAAATGCATCATCATTGAACCAGAAACGTATCAAGCAACAACAACATTTGAGTATCAACAATAGATTTCATCATCATCCTTTCAACACCAGGTTTCATCATCATCATCCTTTCAACACCAGATTTCATCCCCCCTCTCTCTCTGACACACACATTGATTTCATCATCCTTTCATCAACACGCGAATCCATGCCAAATAATTATTAGTCAACAAACAGGAACCACTGCCAACCCCCTCCCCTTCGCAACCACCGTAGCCAACCCCCCTCCCACGCCGCACCACCGTAGCCAACCCCTCTCCCACGCCGCACCACCGTAGCCAACTCCTCTCCCACGCCGCACCACCGTAGCCAACCCCTCTCCCGCGCCGCACCACCTTAGCCAACCCCCTCTCCCACGCCGCAACCACCGTAGCCAACCACGAAACGAACCCAGAAAAAGGGAGAAGAAGAAGATCTTACCAAATCGAACCCAGATTGAACCACCGTAGCCAAAAAGGGAGAAAAAGGGAGAAGAAGATCTCACCAAATCGAACCCAGATTGAAACGCCGAAACCAACCACGAAACCACCGTAGCCAACCACAAACCCAGATTGAACACAAAACCCAAATCGAACCCAGATCGAACCTAAATCGAACTCAAATCGAATCCAGATCGAACCTAAATCGTTTCGTTCTTCTCCCTTTTTATGGATTCGTTTCGTTTCTTCTTCTCCATTTTCTGGGTTCGTGGTCGCGGAGGGTGTGACTGGGTAGTTTTGGAGAAAGGGACGTGGTGGTTGCGAAGGGGAGGGGGTTGGCTACGGTGGTGCGGTTTGAATGAAGATGATGGTTGCGATGGAGAAGAGGGAGAAGAGGGACGCGGTGGTTGCGAAGGGGAGGGGGGTTGGCTACGACGGTGGGGTGGTTGCGATGGAGAAGAGGGAGATGAATCTGGGTTTGAATGAATCTGGGGTGGTTGCGATGGAGAAGAGGACCTTCTGATTTTAGTAATAATAATAATAATAAATAATATAGTTATTTAATTATTTTAATAATTATAAATAATAAATTTGATGTGGCTTGCTGATGTGGCTTCATTAAATGATGTGTGCAAGCTGAGTCAGCTGCCACGTCATTTAATGAGAGCCACATCAGCAAAAAAATTTGTTTGAGGGCCAATTCAGCAA
Organism: Astragalus membranaceus; assembly: GCA_039519185.1. Classification (NCBI taxonomy): domain Eukaryota; kingdom Viridiplantae; phylum Streptophyta; class Magnoliopsida; order Fabales; family Fabaceae; genus Astragalus; species Astragalus membranaceus. Next base: position 171,716,219 of record CM076849.1, read on the forward strand.
AAAAAAAAGAAAAACCCCCATTTGGACTAAATGTTCTGAGTTTTTTAAAATAGGGGGACTAAATGTCTGAGTTTTAAAATAGGGGGACCAAATGTCTGAATTTTTGAAAATAAGGGGACTAAAACTATAATTTAGCCAAATTTTTATATGTTACATCCAGTATTACTTGAATGCCACTTGAAATATTTAGTTTTGTTTGAGTATAATCATGCCACATAACACGTTCAGCTCGTGCGGATGCACGAGTAATGTACTAGTGTTATTTTATAATTGGACAACCAGTTTGAACAGTACCTTAGGTACTGTTTGTAAGTTTTCTCCTATATATTAATCTCGCTTACTTAACTTTCCAATTGTGCACCATTGTTTTCTTCTACCAGCTCTTCCTTTTCTATGTTTGTGTGCTTTTCCAACTGTTTCAAGATTTTGTTCAAAGAGGTCTGCTTCCAATTTCAAAGGGAAATTGATGAGGACCTCCTAGCTCAAGGAAAGGAAGCACAAAAAGGAGTGGTTACTAGAAGCAAAGCAAGGAAGCTTCAAGAGGACATGGAGAAGATGATTAGCTCTTTGTTGATTCCCATTGGAGGAGAATCTAATGAAGACAAAATTTACCAAGTGCTATTCATTAGTGACTAGTCCTTATTACAAAAATATATTAGACTTGTTTTCTTTTCTATTTGTAATTTGTAATAATTGTACGTTGATGTATTTTCCTTTTAGAAGCCTAGTATTTGCTCTAAGGCATTAGGTTGTGATTAGAAACTTAGGGTGGCGTGCTTAGTAAATTGCCAAGAGTATATATTGGCAAACATAACAATTTGGAAGGGGTTGGATGATATAGAAATTGATTTTTGAGAGCATAGAGTTTTCTCTCTCTTGGTTCTTGGAAGAACTCAAGTTGGATCTTATCAAGGGGCTATTCATCTCCCTTGTGGCGATCATGCACCGATCTTATCATCTATCTTTAGATGTGGCGATCTTCACTCCATCTCCACCTTCTTTCCTTTCCATTTTGTGAGTTTTACTTCCTTCATTGTTCTTAATTTTGGTTGATTGAGTCAAGAAATTGGAAACCTAATCATGGAAAAAAATCCTAATATTCAAGATTTGCTTGAATTTCACATCAATTGGTATCAGATTTAGGTCCTATGATTAGTGTTCATGTTTCTTTAATTCTGTTTGCGTTTTAATTCCTTTACTGTAGCGTTCCTATTTTTTGTTTCTGTTTGCATCCTGTTTAATTTTTTTTCTCGTTTCTTTTGTTTGCGTCTCGTTTCGTTTCTGTTTGCGTCTCGTTTCTTCCATCTCTTTAGTTCAAGTCTCTTTCGTTTTCGTTAGTCTGTGCGCTTGATTAGCGTTCTTTTGTTTTGTTTTGTTTTGTTTTTGTTCTCGTTCTCGTTCTCTCTGTATGTGAATTTGCGTTCTTGCAGATTGGATCTGTTACACGATTCTGCATTTCTGTATGTGGTTCTGCAAATCGATAGGATTCATTCTGCAAATCACCAGTTTGAACATTTTGTATTGTTACTGTAGCGTTTAAACCAAAAGAAAAAAAAAAGAGGATTGAATCAATTGATCGATCATCAGTTCTGCGTTTCTACTACTGCAATACTGTTCATTTCAGTTTTAGTTATTGATCCGTGATCTTGAATCTTTTGGTACTGAATTCGTTTCTGTGCAATTCGGACCCGTGCTATTTCGTTCTGGATCTCCCGTGGTTGTAAATCAGTAGTTCGTGTTTCTGATTTCGTTTGATCGGTGTAGTTCTGATTTCGTTCCCATAGTGGATTTCGTTCGTGATTAATCATTGCATGCTTCTGTGTGTTTCTGCATCTGTTCTTGAATTGGTGATTATAGTTTCGTTACTGCCATTCTTGATTACGTTCGTTCGTGTCGACATTGCGAACTTTGATTTCACATTAGCATTGTGCTTGTTGCTTTCAGTCAAATTTTTTCTTTCTTGTTCATAATTAGCATCTGATTGCATCCTTGCGAATCCTGATTTGATGTTAGCGCGGTTGTTGTGCGTTTGTGTTCTGACTGCACTTGGAATCTGTTCCTGTGAGTAATCCTGCCACTATTATTTTGAAGGCTTAATTACAGTTTTGGTCCCCCTATTTTCACCAAATCACGATTTTGGTCCCTCAAGTTTTTTTCTCACGAATTTAGTCCCCCTATTTTCCCAATTTGTAAAATCATAGTCCCCCAAGAATTTGGTCAAAATTAAGACTCACTTATCCTACGTGGACTGCCACGTAGGCATCCTATGTGGCATTTTAATATTTTTTTTTAAAAAAAATTAACAAAAGAAGGAACGAAGGGTTCAGTCAGTGCATAGTGCGACAGAACCATCTTCTTCCTCCCTGAGCTCCGACCTCCTCTTCCATCTTCTTCCTCCCTGAGCTCCTTTCATCTTCTTCCCTGAGCTCGTTTCATCTTCTTCCCTGAGCTGAGAGCTTCGTCTCCTACAATCGAACCATAAACCCACACGAACCTTCGTCTCCCTGAATCGTACCAAATCGTACCCAAATGTAGGCGACGAAGGACGAAGAAAATGGCGACGAATCGAAGCACGCAGGAGACAAAGGAAGGGACGAATGCTTCTTCAAACAAGAATGAGAAGCAGAAGTATGTTTCACGGTATGTTTAGGTCTTTGACCACTTCGTTTTTATCCTCTTTGTTCCCCCTTTTGTTGATTTGTTAATGTCTTCAGTCTATTTTGTTGATTTGTTAATGTCTTCAGTTTTATCTTGTTGATTCTCTGTTCAGGCCTGTAGAATTCACATGTTTGAGATTCCAAATACACCATGGGGGTATGTTTGTCTATTACCCTTCAAAGGTCTATGTCCAGGGTGAAATGGACATAAATAAATGGTTGGAAACATACATGTATTATGCATAAATGGTTGGAAACATACATGTATTATGCATAAATGGTGTGAAATGCTATAGAACTGAAATGCTGCTGAAATGGAAATCTGTATTATGCTGTATGCAATCTGTATGCAACAAGCGACTGTGTGTTTGTTTTTAGCAGGTTGCAGCTGATATACTGTGTTTTTAGCAGGTTGCTGCTGAAATGGAAATCTGTTTTTAGCTAATATACTGTATCATCTGTACTCTTTATTGCATAATCTGTTTTTAGCAGGTTGCTGCTGTATGCATAAATGGTTGCAAACATAAGGATATCATCTGTTTTTAGCAGCTTACTACTGTATGCATAAATGGTTACAGATTGCATAATCTGCTGTATGCATAAATGCGAATACTTGTTGGCTTTCATTACATAATCAGTAGCTACTGTCTATATGCAGCTTATGTGTTAGAACACTTGTTGGCTTTCATAATTGATTTCATTCATTACAATTAATAGTATGTGTTAGAACATCTGTCTATATGCAGCTGATTCTATATGCAGCTAATTTTGAAATGCTATTGAACATCTGTCTATATGCAGCTACTTGTTGGCTTTCATAATTGATTTCATTCATTACAATTAACAGTATGTGCAGCTTATGTGTTAGAACATCTGTCTATATGCAGCTGATTCTGAAATGCTATTGAACTGAAATGCTGCTGAAATGGAAATCAGTAGCTGAAATGCGAATTATCAACAATTACTTTGCCAAAAGCCATTCATTACATAATCAGTAGCTGGAAACATACATCATTACATAACTTACATCATTAATCAGTAGCTGGAAACATACATCATTACATAAACATAACTTAACTATTAACCCCTAAACCATTACAAACATACCCTGAACTAATAACCCCTAAACCACAACCCTAAGATTGAAAACTAATGCAACAAGGATGAAAATAATGATCCAGGAAATTGCCAAAAAACCCCATAACATGTTGTTCTTTTTCTTCATTTCTTGTTGAGCCTTTTTTGCTTCCTTGAACTCAGTAACCTTTGTCTTCAATTGAGCAACATTGCTATTCAAGTCAACAACTTTTTTCTTCAAGCCATCAGCCTTCTTCATGAAGGACCAAATTAGCTCCTTAGCTCTAGGACACATATCTTCATCATACCAGTTAAAGAATTGACATTGTTTTGCACCAAAATCCTGAAAAATAAGCAGTGGACCGATTAAAATAGAGATCAAAGAGAAATAACAGCGTAATGGCAGAAACCATACCTCATATAATGCACATCCATAAAACCTACGCCCAGGGTTCTGTTTTGTCCAACCAGTCACCAATGGAGCTTCCTTTCCACAGAAGCATTGAATGGGTCTTCTTCTCAATGAACCTTGTGACGAAATAGAATACTCAGACATAGGGGTTCAGATCGTGAAGGGAGACGAAGAGATTTTGGGGGATTTGAAGCTCTGAATCGCGAAAATGGTTGAAGAAAGAAGGAAGGAAGAATGTACGATTCAGGGGAGACGAAGGTTCGATTCAGGGAGACGAAGGTTCGTGTGGGTTTATGGTTCGCGCCATTGAAGCTCTCAGCTCTCAACGAAGAAGATGAAAGGAGCTCAGGGAGGAAGAAGATGGAAGAGGAGGTCAGAGCTCAGGGAGGAAGAAGATGGTTCTGTCGCACTATGCACTGAACCCTTCTTTTGTTAATTTTTTTTTTAAAAAAAATATTAAAATGCCACATAGGATGCCTACGTGGCAGTCCACGTAGGATAAGTGAGTCTTAATTTTGACCAAATTCTTGGGGGACTATGATTTTACAAATTGGGAAAATAGGGGGACTAAATTCGTGGGAAAAAAACTTGAGGGACCAAAATCGTGAATTGGTGAAAATAGGGGGACCAAAACTGTAATTAAGCCTATTTTGAATTGTAATTCTTTTTGCAAATCTGATTTTAGTGTTATTTCTTCCATACTTACTCAAATCTGGATTTTCAAAAGCCAAAATAGTATAGAAAAAAAAGAGGAATCTGATTCTGCAAAAAAAGAAAGTGAAAACAGCTTGTAAAAAAGTGATTCTGAAAAAAAAGTGATTCCAAAAAAAAGTGCTTATAGCAAAAAAAAGAAGAAGAAGAAAGGCATAGTAAAAAAAAAGTGATTCCACAATTTTGATTATATACACACATTTACCACTTATACACCTTTGGTTTTCTTTGAACACATACATTTTTTTTTGTTTTCCTTTGTTTTCCTTGAGTATCTTGTTCGAGCACTATTTGTTTTAGCGTCTCCTTCTTGTTAGCTTTCCTTGTTGTCTTCTAAATTGTCTTAGAGTCTCTTTGTGTCTTTTTTGGCTCTTGTATGATAATTTTTTTGCGTGGTTGTCTCATCGGCTATGAATGAGTTATATGAAGGACATCAGAAATTCTAAAAAGGATTCCTCCCTGCAAGCCACCCCTCATCATGTGTGATAGGTTGACTTTGTAGCCATTTGAGATAAAATCCCTCTTGCTAATATGGGTTGGGGGAAGAGGCTTATGGTACCGGGGGTTGAACTTGGTGTTGTGACTTTATTGATTTTAAGAGGTATTTAAAAAATGGGGAAGTCTCTTGTTTGGCTTTGGACATACCAAAGTCTTTATTTACTGATATATTAATTTTATATATCTGTATATTTTGGACTCACATGAGCCTATCCTAGAATGTCTATTTTAAGCAAGTTTGATTAGTCAAAATTATTTTTATTTAATATGATTGTTATATATTTTCCTAATAGCTATTTACCCTAATTCCTTAGGTGATTCATGCCAATAGGTAAAGCATTAAGCCCTAAAACTAGAGAATTCACAAACCTATGGTTCCGTATTCCTATGACAACAAGTATGTGATCTAGACCCCCAATTTCAAGCCTACAAACCCATATTCCTATGGTGATCATAAACCCTAAATCATTAAAACTATCATATGTAGTAATAAAGCATTAAACATAGAGGTCTAGACATATGATAAATCAAACAAACAACTGAATTAACCATAGCAAAGTGTTCAATAGATAGGTTTGGAGAGAATCATCTCTCCGTAATCTGAGAAATTTAGTTACACATGATCAGAGAAGTACAAACTAAGATAAAAGAGACAATACAAGTGAAGGAAGTCATGAGAACCTTCAACCCCTTGTTCCCAAGTGCCTGGAAGCCTCCAAATTCGCCTCTCTCAGCTGCTCTAAACCTTGGCTGCACTCCAATGGACCCGTCCCTTCAAAAATTCCTGAAAACTGCTTAAAAGCCCTAGTTTTCGGTCAACCATCGCGTCGCAACACGAGCCCGTCGCGACGCGAAAAGTGACAGAATGTTCTCCTGTGAAAAGGCTTCGCTGCGTCGCGACGCGAAAAGTTCCAGAAACCAATTCTTCCAATTCCTACTGCATCACTAGGCAATTGTCTGGTTCGCTAGCTGATGCCACAACAATTTGGAGGTCTTCAATTACAGTATAACACCAGAAATGCTGGAAATTGCTTACAATTGACTTCCTAATACATTTGATCCAAACTATGCTAATTCCCCTGATAATGACAGAATTACAATCAAACTCATGCAGTTTTGGATCTAAACTTGAGCCACTTATATCATATGACAGAGAGTCAGCATATGTAAGCTCTGGTGAACAGAGTGGCGTGTAGCTAAATACAATGTTAATTTGGTCAAACTACGATGGAGTCATTCCGCCACAACTATATATGAATGTCAATGTAAGTGGCTTCCTCAACAGATACCCCTATTTGTTACTGCTTTATTCTCATCATATCAAGCGTGTTAGTTTTGATCTAGGATCATTTAGGTTTGTTTTTTTGCCAGCAACATGAGTTTTGGAAGCACAATAGTAGCGACAATAGTTGACCGATCCAAATTTGCCATGCCCACTTCGGCGAACTTGTGTGGCTCAAATTTTTCACGTCTACACGGACAAATTAAGCAACAAGAAAATGCAATTACACTTGATGTGACAGGGACTCTATTCCAAAGCCGGTCAATATCAAAGAAATGCTCCTTCAAGGAATGTCTTGCTGGTGTGATCAAAGATGTGAGTTTTGAGGGGTGGCCTTCCCTAGAGCTACTCTCTCGACCCCAACAAAACCACCGGATAGTGGTTGTCCTATAATGCAAGACAGTTGACCTAACAGTTGGACCTCTCTGGCACAGGTAGCTGCAATGGTTCAAATTCATGCTTTTAGGTTTTTTTATAATGAAATTCTTGCTTTTAAATGATTAGATATTTTAGGTAAGTAGCATTGATAGTCGAAATCAACTCATATGTCTAAAGTTTTATCTAGGAGTTTGCGTTAATTAAGTACTATGTATTAGAATAGTTAATATTTTATTGTATAACTCACTTAGATGAGTTTGTATAGTTGCTGGTTTGTTAGCCTTAGTAACTGGCTCAGCTTCCTTTTACTGATCCAGTTAGGTACATTGTTGTATATATAGGGATTGATCCCTCATTCAATAAACAAGTTCAGTTTTACATTCTAACATGGTATCAGAGAAAAACCAAAAAAAAAATGGCTGAACTTCACTCTCTCTTTCTGACTCACGAGTCCTCTTCTGGAAAATTCCTTTTCTCTCTCTCCTGAGTCACTCCTTCTTCCTCGCGAGTCTCTCTCTCAGAACGCCATAACCGTTTTCCTTCTGCGTTTTCTTTCCAGGTTTCCTCCCCTTCACGGATCTGGTTTTTTTTCTCCTTCCTCGCGAGTCCTCTCTCTCAGAAAAGCAAAACATTTTTTCTCTTCTCATCGCACTGTTTGAAGCGATGCTCTCTCTGGATCTTGATCTGCTTCTACTTCGATTTGCTGCATCAAAACGCAACTTCGTTCTCTTTGGATCTCGATTCAGTTTCTCCTTTCTCAGATTCAAGATTGCAATTTGATTCAGGTTTTTTTTTTCTCTCCTCTTCTACAATCACTTCCGATTCATTGTGCGTTGTGATTGTTCTCGGATTCTTGATCAGAACCTTGTTTTTGGTTCTGAATCGTCCTCTTAAATGGATCTTGTATCCTTCTCTCTCCCAATTTTGGCCTTTGACCTAGATCGGCTCCTCTTTGGAATTTCGATTCCTTCTCAGATTCATTATTAGAATCTTGTTTTCAGTTTCCTTCTTGCTGCGATTTTGTAATTGTTAATCGCTATTTTTCGTTTCTTTTGGCTTTACGATCTGGTTCATCGCGCCTTAAGCTTCGATTTGCTTCGGTTTTCGATTTTCCTCTTTTTGACCTGAATCACAATTTGATTTATGTTCTCGTGATTCTGTTTGTTTTTTGGTGCGATTTCGTTTGTGTTTCCTTTGTACTGTGTTCTTTTTTTTTCGTCTGAGATTTCGTTTGCCTTCAATTTCGCGTTCTTGCAATTTGCATCTTTCGGTTTGAGATTTTGTTTTGCGAATTTCTGCTCTTGATCTCAGTTTCTTTACATTTGCTGTTCTCTCCATTTAAGTTTTGATTTCGTTTGTCACCTCGATCGTTTCTCATTGTTGTGCGATCTGATTTGGCTTTTGCGATCTGTTTTCGTATCACGATTCTGTTTTGCGATTTAATTTCGCGTTCGTGATTCTTCTCACGATCTTTGTTCTTTGCTCTGCGCTCTGCAATTGCGTTCTTGAGCATGTCTTGTGTGCTTCTGCGTAGAGCTTCTGTTACGATTCTATCAAGAAGGGAAATTATTGAGATCTTCAAGATCTGGTAAGGAAGATATTCATACAAGATTGATGAAGAAATATGTGAAGATACCTAATTGATGGTTTCATGTTACACTTTTGGCTTCATTTTTACTTGCACTTATGATGTGTATTTTTATGAAAGAGGAGATACAAATGCCTTGGTGGCTCTTATTTTTGCTTCTGGAATTGCACTCACGTTTACTCTACCCATCAGTATCATAACAACAACTAATCAGAGTCCAGTTTTAATATCATTACAGAGTACATTATGGGTGTGATTTCACCTGGTGAACCGATAGCCAATGTTTGCTTCAAGACCTATGGCTACATGAGTATGTCTCAGGCTGTTTCATTTCTATCTGATTTCAAGCTAGGGCACTACATGAAGATCCCACCAATTATTATCACTGATTGTTGATGATTATTTGCTGCTGGTTTTGTGCTGGTTTGATGGCTAGAAGCTGCAGCCTCTGGTGTTTGTTTTTTGGCCAAGTATCTCAAGTGTAGGACATGCTGCTATTCTGAGCCTCATAGCGTTTTTTAGTTGGCTGCTATTGCCCCTGCCAAGTACTATTCTGATCTTGCTGGCCCAGAGAATGCAACTAAGTACAAGACCTTGATCTTCCTTCCTGGTTCAGCATCTGCAGCGGTTATTGCACATATGTTGTTGGTGTAGATTTTTTTTTACTCTTCTCTTCAAGCTGAACATGATTGTTACTCATGATCCAGCTTGAGGGGGGCTATTAGAATAGTCAATATTTTATTGTATAGCTCACTTAGATGATTTTGTATAGTTGCTGGTTTGTTAGCCGTAGTAACTGGCTCAGCTTCCTTTTACTGATCCAGTTAGGTACATTGTTGTATATATAGGGATTGATCCCTCATTCAATAAGCAAGTTCAGTTTTACATTCTAACACTATGCCCAATAATGTATTGTTAGTATGCAATTGGTGTATCAATAATACGTGGCATTTTCCCGTAATGAATGAAATATATTTTTTATCAAGATGAAAGCAATAAAAAAGAAACACAGAACAAAAAAGAACTAAAGTCTAACATGCTCAATCCCCATAGCATCCGTTATAAGAAGAGGCGAAACAGCGGCAGGAGAAAGATCTCACACATGATCTCCATAGTTTATATTAGCTCCAAACTTTGCTAACCAATCAGCACACGAGTTGCCCTCACGAAGCATGTGAACAAAATTCAAATCCCAAGCCTTGAGAGAAAGTGATTTGATGTAGGAAATAATGGAAGCATGGTGGTAGGTATGTTTTAGCTCAGGAGCAATCAATGATAGGGCGGTAATCCAAGAAGCCAACCACTTGTATGATCCCGAAGTAATCCCCCATAGCCCTACGACCTGGGTTACCAATGAAGCTTCCATCAAGATTAAGTTTAATACAACTGCTAGTAGGAGTAAACCAACGAACAAATCTAGGAGGACGAGTAGACCCCTCAGTAGACAAAAATTGAACAACATCATTAGAAAACTGTTTTGCTCAATTAAGAAACTTCTATGTTGCCCATTTTGCATCATTGAGAACTTCTTCATTTCGAGTCATCCTGAGGAACCAACAAGAACAGATAAAGATAATACATTGGTCACCAATAGCATGATGTTTAAACCAGAGTCGAGCATCATGATTAACCTTTCCAGCATCAGTGTTAAAACACTACAAAAAAAATGCCCATTAGCGAGGGATTTTTCCCTCGCTAAATGCCCCAAATCCGTCGTTAATTCCCATTAGCGAGGGAATTAGCGACGGAATCAGTCCCTCGCTAAATCATTCCTCCCTAGTGGGAATTAGCGAGGGAATTTGAATCCCTCGCTTATTAGCGAGGGACTATTCCGTCGCTAATTCCCTCGCTAATTAGCGAGGGAATATTCCGTCGCTAAGTCTGACAGCCACGCTTTTTTTTATATAGTTATTATTATTATTATTATTATTATTATTATTATTATTATTATTATTGTGTGGTGGTGGTGGGGAAGGGTATTAGGGTAGAGAGAGAAGGGGAGAGAGAGAGAGAGAGAGAGAGAGAGAGAGAGAGAAATGAGCTATGTGGTGGTGTGGTGGTGGTGGTCGTCATGGTCGTGGTTGTGGTGGTGGTGGTGGTGGTGGTGGTGGTGGTGAAGGGTATTATGGTAGAGAGAGAAGGAGAATAGTAAGGGAGAAGGAGAGAAAGAGAGAGAGAAATGAGTGGTGGTGGTGAAGGGTATTAGGGTAGAGAGAGAAGATAGAGTGAGAGAAGAGTGTGAGGAGGTGGTGGTGGAAGAGTGAAGAGAGAAGAAGAGTGTGAGAGGAGGTGGTGGTGTGGTGGGGGAAGAGTGAAGAGAGAAGAAGAGTGTGAAAGGAGGTGGTGGTGTGGTGGTGGTGTGGTGGTGGAAGAGTGAAGAGAGAAGAAGAGTGTGAGGAGAGAAGAAGAGAGAAGGGTGTGAGGAGACTAGGAGAGAAGAGTGTGTGTGAGAGGATAAATAAGCTGAAAAGTCAAAAATTTAGCGAGGGAATTAGCGAGGGACTGACAATTCCATCGCTAAACACCTGCACGAAGTCCTATCGTCTGAAAACTGTCAGAAATTAGCGAGGGACTGACAATTCCGTCGCTAAACACCTGCACGAAGTCCTATCATCTGAAAACTGTCAGAAATTAGCGAGGGACTGAAAAATCCGTCGCTAATTAGCGAGGGACCTAAAACTCCGTCGCTAATGACAGAATTAGCGAGGGACTAAAAATTCCCTCGCTAATAAGCGTTTTTTTGTAGTGAAAGACGCTAACCTCCAAGCATTCTGAGCTCTAGAGCAATCCCGCAACCTGTGAATAATGTTCTCTCTATCAACACCACAGAGATGACAAGACCCGTCTTGAGTAAGAAGATGTCTATAGTACTTGAATCCATTAATAGGAAGGCTCATGTGTATGATAAGCCACACAAAATGTTTCAAGTTTTCTGGAATTTTCAACTTCCAGATCCAAGACCAACTGTCACTATGATTCCCAGTTTGATGCAAGAAGAAAGGACCTTCAGTACTTGTAAGCCTCACATAAGCACTCTTGGGGGAGTAAGTCTCTAATGGAGACGGAGCCCAAGTCAGGATGTTAGTGATATTAGAATTAAGAAATAAACTCTGAATTTCTAGTTCACAACCAAAGGGATTTGAATATAGAAAAGATCAAAATTCGACCAAGAGTCCACATGTATGTCTCTAACCGAGAGGTGAGTATCATGAATATCAACAAAAGAAACGAAGTTACATACCCTCTTATGCAACCATTTTTCATACCAAAAAGATATATTACCGATACCAACTCTGAAAATATAGCGAGGTTGCAAATGGTGAGTAGCTTTTAGCAGGGATTGGCAAGTAGAAAAAAAAGTCAAGTTTCCATATTTTCACTTAAGAAAAAAACCAAGGAGGAAATTGTCTACTGCATACTCTCTTACGGGAGCTTATCCTATTGGTGACACGTTTGCAATCTAATCATTAAAAATATTAAGACAAGCGCCATTGTTGACCAATCAAAATGATCCTTCTGCAACTATAAAAAACGACATAGAAGAAAGATACACACATTGACGAGAAAAACAATAAAGAAAATGGCAACTCTGGGTGGCAATGATGTGGTGGAATATACCCAAAACAACCTCGAGATCGACAACCTTGCTCGTTTTGCTGTTGAAGAGCACAACATAAAACAGGTCTATTCGTTTTTTTCCTCTTCTTTTTACCATTTGAAGTTTTGTTCTTCCGTTGCTTGTTTCCTTGGTAAGATTGAGGATCAAAGTGCAATTTACACAACTTTAGCTCTCATGCTTTGTATTAATTTCGTACTCGATCATTTCATGATCGATTCTGTTACGTGATTGTAAAGTCAAAAGTAAAAGTAGGCTTTAGTTTGTTTGAAGTTCTAACTTATGAATTTACGGCCAAGAGAGTTGGATAAAATTTACAGTTTTTTTTTTGATTCAGAAATTTACAGAGTTGTGGTAAAACTATATAATATTGGTAAAAGATAGACATTTTTAATTAACGAAAATGTTCATTTATTTGAGGATAAAAGAAGTATTTAATTATAGTAGTAAAGGATATACAATAATGAAAGAAAAGATGAAATTGTACAAGCTATAAGTTTAAGAAAAACGATATAATCTAATGAAAAAGACTATAATTTTATGGTTATTAAACACTTGTTGCGAGCTTATCCACTATAAATTATCTGTTATAAGCTAATGGTTTGATGTTGCCAAATAAAGTCTTACTAAACATTAGTAGCTCTCTTTTTTGATTTGATTATTGGATTGTTGATGCTTATATATGTATATATATATATGCAGAATGCATTGTTGGAGTTTGTAAGAGTGTTAAGTGCAAAGAAGCAAGTGGTTTCTGGGACCTTGTACGACATCACTTTGGAGGTAAAAGATGGTGGGAAGAAAAAGGTGTATGAAACTAAGGTTTTGGAAAAACCATGGTTGAATTTTAAGGAGGTGCAAGAGTTCAAGCTCATTGTTGATACTACTAATGCTCCTTCTGTGTCTAGCACTTAGCTAGGTATTTTACTAATTAAACTATATATTTTCCCTCATATCTTTGTTTTTGTAACTACTAATTTGGTAGGAAAGATGATAATCATAACTTGTAGAGCATAGCTGTAATTGTAGGATAAACTTGAATAACCAATTTCTCACAAACTTGTCAAAAGTTAATGTTATGTATTTATTTATTTTGTTAACTTTTAAAAATAGAAAACTGCTATAAAAAGAAAGTTTAATTAGGTTAATGAAGATTATGTGTGGCTAATTACTTGTTTATTTTTTCAGGTTACTGAAGATTATGTGTGGCAGCTAATTTGGCTACAAGGTGCAAGCATCAAGAATTCAGGATATCAAATGCATATTGTTATGTATATATGGAATAAATGTGTTTGAGTAAATAGTTAATAGTTGTTGTATTGAATAAAGTTGATACTTTTTATAAAAAGAATTGCTAAAGTGATTTATGTTTGAGTGGCCTCTAATGTGCACCCTAAAAAAGATGCAACAATAGACCTTTTATATTTAGTTATTTACAAGTTAAACTACTTCTCTTCCAATTTCATTCAATTCAAATTTTTAATTAAATTGAAAAAGATGACTACTAAATAATGTTTTTAAAACCGGATCGGAGATCGAACCGGCGAGACCTCCGGTTCATGGTTCAATCGGTTCAACCGGTTCAACCATGGTTGAACATGGTTGAACTTGAACCGGATAAGTAATTTATTAAATAAAAAATAAAAAATATTAAATTTTGGAGAAAAAAGTAAATTTAAAAATAAAAAATTGCATTTCGGGCGGTTCAAACCGGTTCAACCCGGTTCGGTTCCCGGTTCTTTCCTGGTTCAAAGCGGTTCTTGGCGGTTCAATCCGGTTCTGGGGCGGTTCTTTGGCCTGCGGTTCAAATGGGGTTGAACCAACCGGCCAGGGGTCCGATTCCCGGTTCAACCGGTTGAACCGGCCGGTCCGGTCCGGTTTTTAAAACCTTGCTACTAATGCCAAGATACATCGGCACACCCAAACAACACCCACAATCCAAATGCTACAAAAACAGTGAAGCATTAACATATTGCTCAACACTGAAACAGCTCCCTGGTTTTGAATATATGAAGCTGATTTAAGGATCCAAACAATCCTTATTACTCCAATATTGACTAACACCGAAAGGATCTTTAAGAAAGCTGCAAGCTACTCTCCAAAATAGACAAGGCTAAAAGCACCTACCTGCTCTTATATGATAAGGCCAAAGCATCTTTCATCACCCAAAGCTATAATTTAACAAAATCACCAATACAATAGCCAAGCCAGACACGGTGTGGTATCACACCCTTGAAGGACCTGAGTCACGAGGTATCACCAAAACTTCAATACAGAACATAACCAGAGAAATAAGGTGTTATATATGTTAAGTCTCACTTAACATGCCAATTGTGAACACTCGACAATTGACACATGATACGATACGATACGATAGACTTATCATATTTTGTCATCTTATGTTGATCATTAAACGGTTCTTTAAGTGATTGAATATTTTAGGTGAGTAGTCTAGATAGTCAAAAATAACTCATATATTTAAAGTTTTATCTACAAATTTATATTAATCATTACTATGTCCCAATAGTAGGCGGTTAGTATAATCCAGAGCGTGGGGTTCAACGGTTGGGGTTGAATGGTTGATCCTCCCTTAACCAAGGGTTGGAGATTCGATCATCGCCTTGGGTACGGAGCAGCTTTAAAACTCCGGGCCAGCTGTCCTGTCCCTCGAGGCACCTACAATGAGCGAGAGATTAGTCACTGCTGTCCGTGCGGTGGATACCCGGGTTTACCTAAAATAGTAGGCTGTTAGTATGCAATTGGTGTACTAATAATCTGTGGGCTTCGCCATATGAGTGATATGATTAATAGTTGACCCAAAAAAAATCATGTTTCCGTAAAAATCAGGGAGGATTGTCTACCGCATTCTCTCTCACCTCATGGGGAGCTTATTCGATTGGTGACACGTTGGCAATCGAATCATTAAAAATAGGCTTAAATATATGTTACTCCCCTGCAAATATCCTCATTTTCCATTTACCCCCCTGCAATTTTTTTTAAAAAAAAAACACCTTGCAAATATTATGTGTTTCTAGTTACCCCTGCCGTTAACTTTTTGTTAAAAAAAACTGACGTGGCAAACTGAGATGACGTCAGTGCCACGTGGCACTAACACGCCACGTCAGCAGGCCCTGACATGTGCCACGTCAGCAACCAATAGATGACTGCCATGTGGCACTGGCTTGGCAATGTGGTGCATAGTGTGTTACTAAAAAACAGATCTGTTTTCTCAGATTAACAAGATAAACAAATTCAAAATTAAGAAGGGGTTTCTCAGATTAACAAGATAAACAAATTCAAAATTAAGAAGGGGTTTCTCAGATTCACAGATCTGTTTTCCTTTAAGTTCGATTTTTGTTTTTGTTGTTATTAATTTGGGAATGAACGCAGGGAACAATATACATATGAACACAAGAATAATGGGTATGAACCAGATTAAATAAGAACACCAAGGCATTGGTCTGCGATGAAGATTAATTTGGGATTTCAACATGTCGTTTAATTTCGATTTGAACTAAGAGTAAGCAGATCGATTTTTGGTTGGTCTGAAGAAAATGATGAATAGTTTCTGCGTTGAAGAAGATGAAGTTCAGATCAGATGAACTATGTAATATATATTAATTGTTAGCCTTATTTATTCAAATCATGTGGTGGCTTAGGGTTATTTGGGAAACTATATCACACTAAGGCGCGTCAGTGCCACGTGGCACAAATGTCCAATAATATGGAGACACATGGCACTGACGTCAGTGATGACGTCATCTCATCTCAGTTTGCCATATCAGTTTTTTTAACAGAAAGTTAACGGTGTTTTTTAAATAAAAAAATTGCAAGGAGTAAATATAGAATGAAGATATTTTGAGGGTAACATATATTTAAGCCTTAAAAATATTAAGACAATTAGCACCATTGTTGACCAATCAAAACGATCTTTCTGCAACTATAAAAGAAACGACATAGAAGAAAGATACACACACATTGAAGAGAAGCAAAAGCACAGAGAAAGACAGTAAAAAAATGACGACTCTGGGTGGCACTGACGTGGTGGAATATACACAGAACAGTGTCGAGATCGACAGCCTTGCTCATTTGGCTGTTGAAGAACACAACATAAAAGAGGTCTTGAGTCTGATTTTTTTTCCTCGTCTTGTTTTTACCATTTGAATTAATTTGTTCTTCCTTTGCTTGTTTACTTAGTATAAAATTGAGGATCAAAGTGCAATTTGCAGAACTTTAGATCTCATGTTTTGCATTAATTTCGCACTGGATCATTCCATGATCATTTTTGGCTCGATCGTGATTGTAAAGTCAACGGTTTGTTTCAGTTCCAACATAATTTTGTTTATATAAACAGCTCGATTATTCCTAAAAAACAGCTTAATTGCACGCATAAGCTATTTTTATAATAAAAGATAAAATAATATATATTGCATTACTTTTATTAAGCTATAAGTGTTTGCTCTATTTTGATTCGAGTATTGTATGTTGGTATGCAGAATGCAATGTTGGCGTTTGTGAGAGTGTTAAGTGCAAAGAAGCAAGTGGTTTCTGGGACCTTGTACGACATCACATTGGAGGTAACAGATGGTGGGAACAAAAAGGTTTATGAAACTAAGGTTTTGGAAAAACCATGGTTGAACTTCAAGGAGGTGCAAGAGTTCAAGCTCCTTGTTGATACTACTGATGCTCCTTCTGTGTCTACCACTTAGCTGGGTATTTTACTAAACTATATATTTTCCCATCTTTTATGATGACGAATGCAAATCCTTAATACTATCTTCGATGACCTCACCACTCACTTTTGATAACATGGCATATTCAATCAATTATGTCAAAAAGCTTCTACAAATGATTTTATTAAATCTCTGATATTCTGTTTATTTTTTCAGGTTACTGAAGATTATGTGTGGCTAGCTTGGCTACAAGGTGCAAGCATCAAGAATTCAGGATATCCAAATTCCAATGCATATTATGTATATATGGAATAAATGTGTGTTGAGTAAATAGTGGATAATTGTTGTATTGAATAAAGTTGATTTTTAAAAATAAAACTGTTAAGTGATTTATGTTTGAGTGGCCACTAATGTGCACCCCCAAAAAGATGCAACAATAGACCTTTTATATTTTACTTCTTAGAACAAAGTTAAACTACTTTTCCAATTTCATTCAATTAAAGGCTTTACTTAAATACAACTGCAAAATTACAAGATCATTAAGCTACTAAAACATGTATAAAATTTAAGAGGTCCAACTTTGCACCCCCTTTTTGGTGCTTATTTGGCACCAGCTGTTGAACTTTGAAAATTTATAGTTGCAAGTCAGAAAATCTCCTATCAATGGAAGTTTATACAGAAAATGTATTAGAAGATTTATCTCAAATTTGTTACTTAAAATAACAACCAATCATAATACTCATAATGTATTAGAATCCCACAAGAACATCGGTTCAAATCCTGCTGTCATCCTGTCGATGTGAGGACCTTATTGTGGGTAATATGTAAAAGCCTATGTAAGCTCTCAAAGATCCTTGAGGCCTTCTCCGGCTCTGGTGAGCCTCGGGGACCCAACTCGCCTAAACTTATCGTAACAAAAAAAAAGATTTATCGTCCACACAATACTCATAATGTGTGCTTCACCTTGGTCTTCACCTATAAATATGTTAACAATAAAAACCATCTAGAATTGTGAGATGTAAAGTATAGCATTGAGTCCAACATTTTGGGTTGTATCCATAACAAGAGGTGTAGAGAGTTCCACATTGAATGTGATATGACCTAAAATTTTTTTATAAATGGCAGACATCTTCATCTTGCAAGCTCGTTTTATAGAATCGCGTAAACTAGAACTCATACGACCTTGATTAGAGAATTTCAAATTAAAGCTACCAATTCAAAAAAAACCACATGGCTCCTAGCTCAAAAAAATTGGAAGTAATCAAAAGTTTAAGGATATTCCAATAGCTTGGAGAGGTAAATAGACAAATGTGAACAAAAAATCATGTAGAGAAAATATTGTAAAGGCATTGCCTAAGGGAGGCATCACATAGATTTAGGTGAAGTGAATTCAACACATTACACATAAAATCTGAATGTATAGTGCCTACCATAGGCAAAGCCCACATAAGATTAGAATTTCTAAAATTGCTAAATAGAACAATATTTCCACTAAGATCCTCTAAACTAAGGTAGTAAAGAGAGTATTCAATGCATTCTAATCCTCCTGACCACTAAATATCTAACTAACACTACCTATCTGCTCCTAAAAAGCCTATTCTAATTTTCCATCAGAATTTTCTAATGACTATGTAAGAGCAACAAGTTTATCTAAACTTCTTCATCATAATCCTCCATATCTTCATCAATCTTTCTATTTAAGTTCACAAGTTGCAAGGGATCAATGGACATTTTTTCCACATCAGACAAAGACCATCCAGGATACTCCTCGGGTTTCTCTTCCGACTTTGATTTTCCAGGTGAACTGGTAGGGACAGGAGTTGGCGCAGATGAAGAATCCATGTCGTCATCTGGATTCATATTTAAGTCGAAATTTCGAACGGCCACTTCAGTTGGTTTACTGACTGGAAAAATTTGCTTAACTTCCTCAGCATCTTGTACATTTTCCGGGCTTCCGTTGCTTTGGGTGTGCTTGTTGTCATTTTGCTTCAATATATCGGAATCGTCTTCTTCAAACTTGACATGTGAGACGATGTCTTGATCTGTTGTTTTACTTCCTCGGCCACGACCTCTACCTCTTCCCCTACCCCTTCCTCTTCCTCTAGTATGACCAGATTCTGGCTGCACACATCATGAAAAGGAAAAAAAAGAACTTATGAAGTTACTATCCAGATAATACTAAAAAAAAGGTAAACTTGGCATAATTATGGAGTTGGATAATTGAAAACAACTTGTATTACCATCTTGCTTTTCTTGGTCTCCTCTTCACTGTCGTTATCGTCGCCTTCAGCAACTTTCCTAATATAAAACAAACAGAAATCAGCATACATAATTGACTACAAGTAATAAGAACATTAACCAAACACAAACCTTCTCTTAGTGATGGCTTGATCGTCGCCAGTTGCAACAGCGCCACCTAAATCAGGAACCTTGCCGACAATATCTTTCAGAAAATCAAAGACATTAAAAGTCTGTACGCATTGTTTTCTGCAAAGCCAAGAGAACAAATAAGTAAACTTTTTGGAACCATGAAAGACGAGAGAAACGTTAGAACAAACATCAGTATTCCACAAGCAAGACCATCCCATCATTTTTTCAGTAGAGAATCGCTTTTGTGAATGTGAGAAATAGGAGGGAGAAGTGAGTTTCACAAGACAAAATATATTATCATTAGAATTGCACATGAAGCACCGACACAAACACGACATTGACATGTAGACATCGGTTTCAATTTGAAAAATGGAAGTAACTGAAGTGTCGGTGTCGGTGTTACATAGCTTTTGTGTTCTTTTAAGTACCATAGTTAACAACCTCAAAAACAGGAGACCTACAGGATTCTTAACCATCTTCTACAGCATTGGCATAAAAATAAAATTGAGGCCAAAATAAATCAAATAGAAGTTCCACTTACAAATGAAAAGCATTCATGGTCTTTGCTCCTCTCCTGAGCGTTATCTCATATGTTCTATCACATAAATCTTGCAGAAATAGCTCTAGTGCTTTAGCTGCCAATACATAAACACAAAATTACCATTAATCAGTACAAGCTCCCAATAGCCATTGCAACAGAAAAAACAGTATGTATGAAAGAAAGGCTACTTACAAACTAAAAGAGGCACAGCCATTGCAATCTTCCCTACATCCTCATCAGCTTGCATGATTTTCTTAATCCTAGCCTGTCAATAATCATTTCAATTAGATTATGCATCCATTACTAGTTACTAGTACAATGAAAACTAACTAAATGAAGAAGATAAAAGGCAGGGATAAGTTCAGGGGAAACAGACATTTAAAATATATATATATATAAAAAATACATAATTAGAAAAACACATGTAGAAGCATAATCCCTTAATCTTATACTACAGAACATACTGGCCCTGCTTATAGGTAGTCAATATTCCACAACGAAACCAGAGCACATAGATTCTTCTTCATAAGGAAAACAACAATTTTCAAACAAAGACATAAATGAAAACAAAAATACAAAATTATAATAAAAATAATCAAAATCACACTTCTCAACTTATCGGCATTTCATTTTGACTAAGAACATCCAGCAACCCACCACCAAGCCTCATCCCAATTTTTTTGTTTTCTAGATTCATAAGTTGGCCCGTATTGACACATCAGCATTTTTACTTTAAGCAACCGGTGCATGAGAGGCGTGAAACACCACCGATGGATGCTTATGACGAGCGGGTCAGCCGTTGGGTCTTAACAGGAAGTGCATAAGCACCCACCATATTGGATGGCCTAAATATGTTGCACAGTATGTGGAATTTTAACAAAGACTTATGGTTCCTCTTTCTCCTTCAGAAACAAATCTTATTCCATCCAAAGTACAAACATCTAAGGGCATATTTCTTCAAACAACATTCCAGATTCCAGAAAGATAACAACTTTGGATGAGGGAATCAGCCAAAAACTACTAACCCTTGTCAAATGATGCCCAACTTGCATACTCAACCGAATAACATAAAAACCAGTTCATTAAAAAAAATCAATATTCATGGCCAAAAAAATCATGGTAACAAATATTTCTATTCCCACTCAGCGTGAATAAGAAGCAAGTTTTCACATAAAAAACATAAACAACAGAAATTCCAAAAACAATCTCCTATGTGAGCCAGACAGGGAAAATAATCAATCATAATCAAAAAAACCTAAAGACAACAATAATAATAAGATTATCAATAACACAACAAATAGAATGCAACAACAAGAAGGGGTGAAAAAAAAAATAAAAGAGAAGAAAGCTTGAACTTACAGCAGGGAAACGAGTATCAAGTTTCTTCTTCATGTTGTAAAGAGAAAAACAAGGAAAACGGTTGAAGTTGAAACCCCGCCTTGTTTTTATAAAGGGGAAAAACGAAAAGAAAATAAAAAAGGGGGAAACGTTGAAGAAGACGAAGAAACAAAGTAGGAGAGTTTTTGTTTTGGATTTTCTGGTGTTTATTTTGTTTGTTGTGTGATTGTGTTGTGTTGCCCTTCCATCACGAAACGAACCGCTCAAATTCTATTTCTTCCAGGAGCCTCTCTCCTCTCCTGTCGTGCGGCGAACACTTTTGTTTTGTCCTTTATTTATGTTGACTCTCCAAAAACGTGTGTGCTTTCTTATGTTTCTGTCTCTTTCTTCTCTCACACATGATAAAGTAATATGTACATGTGGATTAACCTAGTATAGACCATGACCATCTCTTTCACAAATTTAATTTAGGGTTGAGTATTTTTTTTTGTTCTCGTCAAATTTGTAAATTTTCTTTTTAATCTTTGTAAAAAAATTTACTTACTTTTAGTCTTAATGTTTTTCTTTTCTTTTTTATAAATCAGATGTCCTCTGTGCACAACTGCAGAGACTAATACTCGAGTCAGGTTGGACCACAATTGGCGACTATCACCGTTGCATGCCCAAAACTGGATTCAAACTCGGGACCTTGGTTAAGTTGGAACAAACTTTTATCATCTCATTCAAGTGCTCTTAGGTGTCTTAACGTTTTTCTATCAAAGCTTTAGTCCTCATTATAAGTATTGTCCAAGTGAAATGTGAGGCTAAAAGTGAGTGAAAATTTTTAGAGGAATTAAAAATAAAGTTTGCAAATTTTTAAGGACAACAAATATATTTAAACTTTTATGTGTCAATGCGATTTTTTACGATGTCAGTCATTTACAAAAATGACACTTAAGAACAATTTGACTTCATCTCATCTACCCTAAAAGTCATCAATATCATAACTTTAAATAATTGATAATGTAAAAGAATTATACATTATTTGTGCATGTCAATTAAACTCTATATTTCACGAAGATCAATAGAATTTGATTTTTGCTAAAAAAAATATAATTTAATTTATATGTACATATAGTGGGGTGCTTCTAGGGTGAGAGAGCAAATCAAATATCTCACTGGTGAACCACTAGATTGACCGTAGAATATTATGTAAAATGCTATGAGTGGTTAAGATTGAATCAACCAATATTAAATCTCAGCCATTGATGAATTTTTATACTTTATCCTACGGTTATATTTAATGGTTCACCGTTGAGGGATTTGATTTGCTCTCTCACCATAGAAACACCCCATATAGTGTATAATTTTTTGGTTCAAGAGACTGGCACAATGACCACATATAAGGGAAATGGGGATTGAGAGTGCAGCATACCCGGTTCAAACTCGGGAGCAAGCGAAAGATGTCCCTAATTTCAACCAAGTGAGTTACACCACTAGGACACATATAGTGTATAATTATATTACACTACCAATACCCTTGGAACAGTTGCACAATATGATAAGCCCGAACCGGTGGTGTCCAAAACTCAAAAGAAGAAATCTCGGCAAAAAAAGAAATTGGTCCAGGACACAAAAGGCTATAATACCCTTTCAAAGACAAATTTTGTCATTGTCTCTTTTTTATCTGACTATTGCAAGTTAGACTTGGCATTTTCAGCAAAAATAGAATTTACTCTAGAGATTTGTATGCTATATTTCCCTTTTAAGGACATGGACATCTTCTGTGTCTATCTCATTTATCTGACTATTGTAAGTTAGTTCTTTTTAATTGTCTCTAGGATGAAGTGTTTTAGGGGGATCCCTATTATTGTTTTGATTTTATTTGTTTTTTTGCCAATGATATTGGTCTAGTTCCCCATTTGGCTCTTTTCTGTCATCTTTCTTTTTTTCTCTTTTTTAATAAATTCAGGGGTTGTTCTCTTTATCCTTCTCGATGTTGTCCTACATCAGAAGATTTTAATGGGACTTCATTCCTTCTTGTTGCTTAAAAAATGACGTGTAAACTTGTAATAATTAGTAGATAGTGTAAAATACTTATACATCTATTTGTGTATATAAATTATAAATCCAAGTTGTATTGGAGTTTAATATATATGCACATACTGTGTATAAGTTTTTATAACAATAACCATTAACAATTCATGGAATGAGTACCAATTGACTAATTTCTTGTTAATGATGTGTCGACTTGTAATTTAATGATAAGTGTAAAACACTTATGCCCATATTTTATAAATAATCCATTATATTGTGAGTTGTGATTGATGATTAGTTGGAGGTGTAAAAAACTTTACACCCACCATATCTAACAAATTTTATTTTTTTTTAATATTTCTTTAAATATAAAAGAGAAGAATTGATTTTTTTCATTTTCTTTTCAGATCCCTTTCTCTTCAAAACCCTAATTCTGTCAAATTCAGTTTGGGCCTCGAAAAACCTATCCCTCTCTTTCTCTCTCTAGCGATTTCGTGTCAACAGCGATCCCTTCAACATCAACAACGCCCTCTTCTCTGAAACCCAAGGTTGGTCCTTCTTCCCCTCTTTCTATATTTTCTTAATTTTTTAATGGCTTTTTCGTCTAAAAACCATAGCTACGATATTCTGTTGCCACGGTGTTGTTTGTTTCTGAGAGTGAGAAAACCGCGGTTCTATTTGGTTTCGAGTTTTGTGCAATCGTTGAATTCAGTGATTCGAATTTTATATTTCACTTTTTCACGCGGATTGGGAATTGGCGAGCTTCGAGTTTATTTGGATCGGTGAAGTGTGAATGTTAGAGCGAACCGCATGAGCCTCGGGTTGTTTTTGCGTTGATTGAATTTTTTCGATGTTGAGTTTATTAGGTTTCTTCTTTGTATTGAGCACCCATTTACATGACAACGTGTTTGTTTGTGCCAGAAAATGCTAAATGTTTCGTTGTTTGAGTATACATATCATATTATGATGGGAAATTTCGGTATAATGGTTCATTCCCTAATGTTGAAAATTTAGGAATGATTAGTGATTGTGAAGATTTGTGTGAGACTCATCATGGCTTTGTGGAAGAATGTTAACTCTTGTTTGAGTTAGACAGCAAGCTTTGGCTTGAAAGTGTGTTAGTTGGGAGAATTTTCTGATGTGAAGCTCTTCAACCACTAGAATAAGGGGGCATGGTTGCTAATCAACAAAGGAAGCAGTCACGGATCTTGCCCATGCGCCTCTGAAGAAGACCAATTTTTTTATATTTACTATGTTGATTAGCAGAAGTAGAATGGTGGATGACAGAAGAACATAAAATACGAGCTTTGTTATGTTCTCATGATGCTTATTCTTTATGGGGTCCCCCAATATGAACCTGATCCAAAGATAGACCCTTTAGTTTAACTGGCGGCACACAGGTAACTGTGTGATGAAAATTAGGAAAGCTTGGAAGAAATCAGTTACTCATAGGCTTTAGCTCTTTCCAATTTTCAAGAATATTATTACCTCTCTTTTGATATTATACATAAAGACTCCAGATGCTAGTGACCGATCAAGCGTGCAATCAGCTTTCAACTTCCCAGGTATGAGATACACAAGTATGTGATTACAATGCCCCAGTCCAAGATGACTGCAGACATATCATATTCATTCCTATCATTTGAAAGTATTTCAGAACTCCCAAAAAACTGGGATCTTAACATTCTTGGGAAAGGGACTTTACCAGTATTCATAAATTACCACACTTCCTTCGTTGGATTACACTATGTCTGTATCGATTGTGGAAGTATTATCTACTCTTGTATCTAAAAACCACTGCATTCTGAAGTGATTTCTGTTATCCACTCACTCCTGTTGTATATATTAAAGCAATGCATCATCATTGCTTCGCCATCAGTGATCACCAAGGAAGCAGTCACTAATCTTGTGATTATCCATTTTTTATATATTTACTATGTTGATTAATTGATTAACAACAGAGAGGTAGAATGGTTGGTGACAGAAGAACATGAAAATATGGGCTATGTTACACTCTCATGGTGCTTGGTTTTTGTATTTCTTTTTTATTTTTTTCTTCTATATTTTCTAATCTCAATGTATTGTGTGTTTTCAATTGAGACACTAATGTGAATTGAATAGTGATACTAGGTTATGTGATACTTAGGACCCAGACTTTGCTTCCATTGTTTACTATTTTCATTTTCTCTCATTTCCACTAAAACTAAGAAACATCATATATAACAAAACCAATGTTTTTAGTCATTTTGGAAATGGCAAAAGGTTGTTTTCATTTTTTCTAAAAATATATTCTCTAGAACTAGCCTTTCATCTTCTCTTTATAATTATAACAGTTATTCAATACAATAGTCTTCCATCCTCTTGTTAATGATTTAATATGACTACAAATTTTAGAGAATGAAATGAGAAAATGTTTTTAGAAAGTAACTTTCATCTTTTCAATAATTGTTAAAAAATTATCAAGTGATGTGGTTCATCCTTCTGGTTAAATAAATTCAAGTGAATCCTTCTCAATTTTGAAGCTGTGACATGCCATTGTGTTGCCGGGTAAGGACCTACGTTTTTTTTGTCAGATGGGCTGTGTATAAATTTGTAATTGTTATTAAAACGACCAGAGATTGCTGTACTACCTGAATACAAAAATGAAGGAACATCATTGGTAAAAACAGCCCTGTGTGAGGTGTAGTGCTGAAAATCTTTCCCTATATTTCCCTCCCCTTCCATGTTTGTCAATGTGTGATTATTTTTTTTGGGGGGGGGGGGGGCGGGGCGGAGTTATTTAGCTGTGTTATTATTTTGACATGTACCTAGTATTTGGGTTAGTTTACTTTCTTTTTTCCCTGGTTTGTTCATTCTTTTCCTTGGGGTGTGTTTGTTTCAAGGGATATAAAATTATCCCCTGGAAAGTGTGCTCGGTAATATAACATTCACATGTTTGCTGCAACTGTGTTGTGCATCACACTTTCCATTCCCATGATATAGGGAGGAAATCTTATACTTCCGTAGGAGTAGAAGTTATTTTCTAACTCTTACTTACCACTTATCACTTTCACCTTATATTACCCATGTTTTTCCCACTTTCTACCCCCCTTTACTAGATTCTTATACTTTAAATCAGGGGATGAAAATTAATTTCATTGTCATTGGCTTTAGTATTAAGAAGTTTCCTCCAACTTGTAAATGCGTAATTTTTTGCCAACAGATACATTTATTACCGTACCAATGCTTACTATGTTGATCAGGGGATGAAAATTAATTTTCATTCTCATTGTCTTTTGACTATTGACTATGTTGATGCATGTAATACTCTGCTGATTCGGTAGTTAACTGTGAAAAAATGCACTAAAATTTTTTTTCTTTAAATGTTACAGGGCCATTACCTTCTAAAGATGTCTCCTGCGTCCCGATCCAAGTCTAAAGACAAAAAGGCTACCAAGGAAGCTCAAAAGGCTTCTGCAAAGCCCACAGGATCTGGTAGTACAACAGCTGGTATTCCAGCTAGTGCATACAACCCATTATTAGGAACATTCTATACTTTGGACACATCAGTGGCACCCTCTACCTCACCAATACATTCTAATGGTCGTTTTCGAAACATAGATGAGACAGATGAACATCCTGGAAGCTCAGTGGTAACTGGTTTTGAGTATGATTCTGTTTCTAACAATGATAGTTGGTCTGGTGAGTCCGAAGACCATAAAGAGAAAACTTCTAATCCCCCTGTTCGGTTGGAATCAGTTCCAGGAGCTGATAACGACAAGCGAGAGAAAATCCGCCAAAAGAATGAGAGAAAACATCAACGACAGAAGGAAAAGCGAGCACAGGAGTTGCATGAGCGGTGTAGTGGTTATCTTATGTCAAGGAAACTTGAGGCACTTGCTCAACAGCTTGTGGCTATGGGATTTTCTCATGAACGGGCAACAATGGCACTGATATTGAATGAAGGCAGGGTGGAGGAATCAGTCGCATGGTTATTTGAAGGCGGTGAAGAAGCAGATGGTCAAAATACTAAAAACATGGGTAGGGGGAATTTGAAAATTGACATATCAGACGAACTTGCACGGGTTGCAGACATGGAAACCAGGTATGGTTGCTCAAAACAGGAGGTTGAAAGAGTGATTGTTTCCTGTGAGGGTGATCTTGATAAGGCTGCAGAGACCTTGAGAGACTTGAGACATGATCCACCATCTGCTCCACCAAAGCCAGAGGAATCTGGGGATCCCTATATCATCAACAGTGGTAAGCAGTCAGGAGTTGCTAGCCAGATCTCAAGGCCACAATCAAAACCCGTCCCTTTTCCAAATCAACCTAAAAAAGATGAAAAAGATTTTAACTATACCAAAGCAGCAATTACAATTGGAGTATCTTCAGAATCCAGTAATAAAAATATGCAACCTCTAAAGACAATACAGACCAAGTCCGAATGGATAAAGCCGCCTCAGGCTACTATACCAGCTGACAAAAGATGGCCTAGTGCAGGATCAAATCTTTCTGTTTCTTATTCATTGGCATCACCGTTGCAGGTGTCATCCCCACCTGCTATGTCTGAAGCTCGTTATGTGCCTGTAGGAGGCGATTGTAAAAACTTTCAACCTGGAGCAGCCAAGGAACAGATCGTTATGATGCAGCGGCCCCAAACTGCAAATGCAAAGCAGGTTCCAGCCGCAAGCATGAGTTCATTGCCTACTGGAATAGCTGACAGTTGGTATCCAACTAGCAATATAGAAGCTATGAGGTCTAATGGTTTTTTACCTCACGCTCCTAGTACCAAAAGCCTTAGTTCAAACTATCTAAGTTCTAATCAGATGTACAAACAACTTCAATATCAACCTCAACAACAGTTTGTTGCTGGCAGCAGCAACTCAGTAGATCCTCAAGCAATCAACCGAGGAAGTAGGAATAGAACTGGCGCTCCAACTCTTACTCCCGCCTCTTCTCTAGGACTCTTTTCAGGGATAGGTTCAGCAGCCACATCAGGGGCATCTTCTCCAGTAGACTGGAGCACTGGTGGGTCAATGCAGTTCGATTATACCAACATAGACTGGTCCTTGGATAGAAATTTATCTTCTACAGGTTCAAATGCTTTGTGGTCAGGGGTTTCACCTTTTACAAAGAGTAGGGCTGATATGTATGGCTCAAATACTTCGGGAGTTGTTTCCCAACCGACGAGATCGTTACCCTCAAACGTGAGCAGTATTCCAATGGCTGGATTGCAAATTGGTGGAGTAGCATCCACTGAAACATCAGCTGCTGGTTCCCAGGAGTGGAGTTCTCCATTTGAAGGGAAAGATCTCTTTAGTTTACCCAGACAGTTTGTTTCTTCTCCTTCTCTGTAAAATGTGGGGAGAGAAAAAGAATGAATGAATCAATAAAATGAATGAAAGACCCAGAAATGTGTGTGGATTTGATGTTGGTTCTTATGATTCTACAGTTGATGTTTGTTGGTAGTAATCTTTCACATGCACACTCGCACTTTCTCACTCTGCCCACTCACCCACCTCCTGATCCTCATGCTCTTAAATAAGGCCGGAAATCTTTAGTAAGAGAGTAAAGCTGCAGCACGAAAGTAACGATAAACTTGAACTGTACAGGGCTACTGGATTGCTGATATTATCATGTAAATCCAATGACTCTGTATTGTGTTTATTGTGTCTAACTGTGTGGCTAAAGCTGTTATATAGTCATATTAGAGTAGGGGGTCTACTAACAGCATTTAATGAACAACCAGAATGCATCGTTAAAAGACAAAGACTGCAAAAAATCAGGGAATGGATAGGTTAAACCATTGACAAAAACCGTATTGATCGTTTATGCATTCAAGTTCAAGTCTAATACAATCGTCGATTGCTCAAGTAGTTAAACTTTTTAGTATTTGTTTGGAACCACAGTGAATATGTTTGGCACGGTGAGAATGTTAGAGTTATGTTCATTAAGAAGTGTTACAATATAAGAAAATAGCCTATAATATCATGATATTATGTTAGAGTATCATAGTCAGATTGGTTTTTTATCTTAGAGTATCTTAGATTATCTCTTAGGATAAGTTTTCATATTACGTCATTATTATTATGATTTGTTTCTTAATTTAGTTATTTAGAGTTGAGTCTATTTATCCCGTTTAGTCTTTGTAATCAGTCAATCAAGCTATTATCAAATATATTCAAGTCTTTATTATTTCAACATGATATTAAAGCCTGTCCTAAATCCTTTGGGCCACCCACCATTATAATCCATGCACCAAGCCCAATAGTCCCAATAGTGCTGGGTGTGAAGGGGTGTATTGGGAAAAACCCAAGTCCCACATTGTCTAGAGATATGGTCACAAAAATAAAAATATTACATAGATTTGCAATTAGATATTACATAATTGCAGAATGCCGGAATAAATAAAGATATTACATAGATCTTGTACTTGACAAACACCAAGTACAAGATATTAATGCGTTACGCGGAATAAATGAGAAGGTTTACTTCATATTTTTACTTGCACAATCACACAAAAAATCCTTCAATATGAAAAAGGAAGATTGAATGGACTATGGCCCACATTATCTCCAGAGAACTAGAGGTGGATAGCATTTCATTTTTCCAGGTGATTAATGATATATACAGTTAAACTAAATGTAAATGTAGCTATTGTATATTCAAATTTGCCACTCCAAAAAAAATGTTGAGTTGAGGTACAAAAACATATAAAATGGTGTTGTTGTCTTCTTCTCTTCCTTCTTTCTTCCAATTTCCAACTTTATTGACCCAACAAAGAAAGCACCAACTACTACTATGGAAGACTTCTCCATCTCAACAAACCACCCTTCAATCCACTTCTTTCAGAAATCTCCACAAATGTTTCTCACAACAAAAGCAATCTCAATCTATCCAAGAAGAGGAAGAACAACAAAAACAACAACAAGCTTTCCAATTTAAACGTTTGTTTTCAAACCTTAACAAAGCTACTTTGAAGAGGGAACCTGGTTAGTTGGTGTATGCATTGCAATTTGCTATTCTGTTTTACTTTTACGTTTGAATTATGTGTCCTTAATAGTCCTCTCCATTTCATTATTACTTTTCTTCATAATGAAACTTCCACTATGCAATTTTAACTTGTGTTTTGACATTCACAGGAAGCTTATCTAGTGCAATTTTCCTTGTTGCAGGCACCACGGTGTGCCACTTTTTCTCTTTCTTTTGTCTCTATTGCCAAATTTTGTGACAACTTTCTACTTTTTTCTTCGATGTGTTTATATTTGTATTCATTTTAGCATTATATTGTCATAATTTTCCTCAAATCAAATGCATGGAAATATATTGCAGGTGGGTGCAGGGATACTTGCAATTCCAGCAGTGACACAAGAATCAGGCTTTTTAGCATCTGCTGTTATTTGCATTCTTTGTTGGGCATTCATGGTAATTATCATTTCCTATTATGACTCTGTTTGGATAAACACCTTAATTAAGCATTTATAGCATAACCGCTTATCATATAACTCCTTAAAACCTTAGTTTTGCTACATAGTATACATTGTTTTCCCTGCTGAAAAATCAACACATATACATACACACAGAAAAGGATCACACATAAACACACTTGATTAAAATTCCTGCAGGTTGTGACAGGTTTGCTCATTGCTGAAGTAAATGTCAACACTATGTGTGAACTGGGTTCTGGCGGCGTATCATTGGTAACTCATTCTACTCCTTACTCCTTATGCTTGCATGTGTTTTACTACCTCTGGTCCATTTTTTAAGAGACAATGCAGTTTTAGGTTCATTGAACCGGTCCACTTTATAAAAGACAATGCAGTTTTTGGTTCACTGAATATATAGACTAAATACATCTGTTATTCAATGAACCTAAAACTGCATCGTCTCTTATAAAGTGGACCGGAGATAGTACTTGTGTAGAAAGTAAGCCACTGAAATCCAGATAAAAAGTTATTAGCCCGTGTTTGACCACGGCGCCTTAATTCCTAACTTCTGTGAAATGAAACATGATTTTGGATGTGTATGAGATATTTCTTATGGAAGTAAGATGGATATATAGAAATGAATTATGATCTTAGAAACTTGAAAATTTAACAGATGTGCATTCAATTTTTGGAGATTTTGTTTTGTGACAATTTTTAGCTGTCTGTTCTACTACCTATTTAGATTATTAGTAACTTGATCTTGATTATGTTTAGGTATCAATGGCCAGAAGAACTTTAGGGTCAGCAGGAGTTCAAATTTCATGGTAAGTTCATAAATCATCTTTGTAAATTTAACACGTGCGAGCCATCGGGTTTCATTTCATTAGCAATTAACAATAGATGTCATTTTGTTGCAGTTGGTCATACATCTTCATCCATTATGCCCTTCTGATTGCTTATCTTTCTCGCTCTTCAGATATATTGACAAACTTTCTTGGCATTCCCATGTACAAGCCACTAACTCTACGTACTCAAAATTATTCCTAAATTTTCATTGAGCTTAAGTAAGCCTTCAAAGCTTGTTAGGAGCTAATAATACTAGCATTTTTGGTGACAGATGGGAAAGTGCAACTTTGTTCTCATTCATTCTTGGAGCCATATGCTTCTTTGGAAGGTTGGTCTTTCTTTCTTCATGCTGTCTGGATCTGAGCTTATCTTCTGTGAAATTATATCCCCTTTGATCCGGGTTGTAATAATAAAAAAGTATATACTATACTATTCTAGACCTATTTATAAGTAAAATAATGCAGTTTTAGTCATATTTATTAATGAATAACTGATATATCTGATAAAGAAAAAAGAAGTAGAACTTGAATGAAATCACTAATTTCTTTCTTCCACCTCTGACTAATGAGACTTAATTGTAATTTGTAGCCAACGCTTTATTGGTGCAGTTAATGGAGTTCTGGTAATAGGAATCATAAGCTCTTTTGCAGCTCTTGTGGTAAGATATTTAAGTCAAGAAGTATGACATTTTTTATTAGTTCTACTTCTGCATCATTTTACTCTTATTTTTCTGTTGATATCGAAATTAATATTTTCGATATATATCAGGCAGTTGCAAGTGGAAACCTGCATTTTGATGCTCTTTTGAAAGCAAACTTCCAAGCAGCTCCTATGAGTATACCTATTATTGCACTCTCATTTGTTTACCAGGTAATTTCGCTTTCGCAGCAAACCTCCATTTGTCGAATAATCGACAAAGTTTAACACTCTGATATATACTTATTCAGAATGTTGTACCCGTTCTTTGTACAAATCTTGAAGGAGACTTATTAAAAGTAAGGTGACCAATCTCATCTTTATTCTTTCCTTTAACATTTATTTTCACTTTGAATTGTGCTTTCCGATTGAACTGTCCGGTCCTGTCCAGTTCTTACAACACTGATACATAGTTTTATACTTATATTACCCCATATGATTTCTCTTCTACTATTTGTTGTTTTCTATTAGAAATTTTTTAGATCTTTTAATAGCATCTGCTTTTTTATTACAGAAGTGCAATAATACTAGGAACTGGTATACCTCTTGGTTTGTTTCTTATTTGGAATGCTGTTATTCTGGGAACTATTGGTGACAACGCAATGGGTCTAGATCCGATACAACAATTGCGATCATCGAATGGAACGATCGGAGTAAGTTTATGACAGTGTCTAGTATTTTTGAGCCATAATTATAAAGTTTGATGACAATTTTTTTAATTCAATTCTACAGCCTATAGTTGAAGTCTTCTCACTTCTTGCAATTGCTACATCTTTCATTGGATTTGTTCTGGGGTTGTCAGACTTCCTTGCAGATTGTACGTATTATATTTCCATTGTTTTTCTTATCTTTTGATTAAATTTAATATTTAAAATCAGAAATTTGATCTCCTAAGTATTCAGATTCACATAGGAAGTATCTGAATAATACATTTATTGCTTCATTGTGTTGATTTTCAGTGCTGAAACTCCCAACAGGCCAGAATAGGCCTCTGCCATACATACTGACTTTAATCCCACCACTTATACTCTCATTATTGGACCCTGAAATATTTTTTAAAGCTTTGGACTTTGCTGGAACATATGGAGGTGTAGTAGTATAAAATGTCTCTTCATTTTCTTAGTGCTCATTATTTTCATCGGAGGTGAAGTCTTCTCACTTCTTGCAATTGCTGGAACATAAAGTATCAATTCGGAGAAAAAAAAGATGAATGATCATTTTGAAACTTTAAACTAGTTTAAGAACGCTCGAGAGTAATTTTGTCTTATAAATACAATATAGTTGTTTCTTCAAAACCAATTTTAACATGACAAGTTTTTTATCATTGTTTCATGTAGTATTGGTGCTTTTCGGAGTTATTCCAGCTGCAATGTCATGGTCAGATAGGAACTCAAATTCATCATCATCATCATCATCTGTGAAACTTCCTGAACTCGTTCCAGGAGGGAGGATTACCCTACTACTTGTGCTTGGAGGTTCAGGATGTGTCATTCTCTCTGAATTAATTGAGAACTTTCAGCACCTTTGAAAAACTAGTCTTGTTGATATATTTTCTTTAACCTTTTTGTTTCTGTTTATAATAATCATCAAAAGCATATTTTAGCGCGTGTTTGGAGCCGCGCTGACAGCTCCATCAACGCACGGTGTGTTTGAAGCTACTAGTTGAAGCTTCTACTGTGACTGCGGTTTTCACCGCGGTTTCAAACATGGACTTAGCCTTCCAGTGTAAAGAAAAGGGTGGTGTACATATTCATATTATTACAATTTGTTTTTAACCCTCGTTGCTATTCAGTTAAATAATCTGAACCATTAAGAAAAGTTGCAAGTAATATGAAGTTACCAAGTGCATGTGAGAAGCATGTGGATTATGAGTTTGGGAGTATTGTTGGTTATTCCTCAAATGGTTAATTTTTATCTTATCTTCCATGCACCAACAAGTTGAACTACAACCTTTGCATCCCTTTTTATATATAACTTCATTAATTATTTTCCATTGTTTTAATGTCACAATTGTAATGGTTTGAAATTCTATCTTTAATATGGATGCCAGCTGTCAAATTGATCAGATACCAATTACAATCACAACCCAAAATGTATACAAGAACTGTCATATAAATATTGTAAATTATACTTAAATGTATACGAGTATTTTGGGATATATTTTACTCTATTTGTGATTCTCATTATACTTGCTACTTTAGAATTCTTATTAACATTGAGATTTTTAAAATTAAAATGAATATTTTAATTGCATAAAGCAAATAAAAAAGTATTTACATTTTTGTTTCATCTTTTAAACTTTTAAATTAATAATAGGAAATTTAAAAATTAATCATAGGCGATAGAATATATGGTTGGTTAGTGTATTAAGTATCTTGGTATGAGATAGTTGCACATAACTTAATAATGAAGATAATAAAGACTATATAAGATGCTAGATCATTAAAACCTATTACCTTCAGGTTTAGGGAATAAACAAGGTCTTTCAATACAATTTTCAAGAACTTGTGTACAGATTAATTGCTTCACCTAACATCATTGGTCTCCTTGAGTGTGTGTGTGTGTGTGTGTGTGTATATACTGGTAACTTACAGTTGTGGAGGTGATAGTTTTGTGTTTTTAGTGTGTTTTTAATGGAGGTATTAGTTTGGTATTTGTGTTTGTATAACCGATCTTAGCCTTAATCATTAAAAACACTACATTGGATGAGGTAAGTTGAAAACACTATTTTGGTATGAGATAAGTCAAATACTGGAGCTGTTAGTTTGGCTATACTACTATTGAAGCATTTAACCTAATTTAGTTACTTTTAGACATTATTCCCATGTTTTTGCTTGTGTCAATTTCTTAATCAAGGGTAATTAAGTATATTCATAGGTAGATTTGCCGATAAAGCAAATACTTGTTGGTTTCCCTTATGTAGAAATGTGTCTGGATCTCCCCATTTGTGTTATAATGATAATGATGTTCTTTTGAAGAAGGGTGTAGCACTGGAAAGTGAGAATATAAAAGGCCAGGAATGATTCTAGTCTCCATAATTGAAACATCCCAATTTCTAGGTATTGATGATAATTCTCCCCATCATTTTGCTAGGGGTTAAGGGATGGGGAGGAATTTAAAACATACACTTGTGATATAACAATGGCAATGGCTAGGGTACTTGGTCGACAACAGATCGATGTTTTTTTATATAGGCAATGTTAGTGGGGGAGGGGGAATGTTAGTTTCCCGGGTTCGAACTAGGGACCTCATTCTTACACTCTTTTGGTGTATTCTTTCGGTATCCCTTAGCTCGCCAACTGAGCTACCTACTTGGGATACAACGAATCGTTGCTTAAAAATAGCTCGAAACTCCAATGCCAACTGACGATGTCACGGTCCTCCACATCACACGACTTGGATGATGACTTAATTGACGCCGTTTTTGGCAAAAAAAAACAATGGAAAGAAAAACAAATATGTTAAGCTTTGAGACACTCATTTGTTTTCCCTTATTTTTGTTGAAGCGGCAACTAACTAAATTGTTGTCTAGGTCACGTTCGTGTGAAGGACCATATGAGGGGTGCCGTCGTCGTTGGAGTTTTGAGCTATTTCCAAGCATTTATCTACCGTAGACCACATGTTCTGCTGTCACTATCCCAACCTAGAAGGTGCTTATAACAAAGTTTGTTCTCTCTCTTTTGGGAATTTGATGTTTGGTGAGTTTAAATTGGGCATATTAGATAATTTTTTTTACCATTTGACATGTTATTTGAAAGTTGTATTATTTCAAGTGTACTTAGAGTACAAACACTAATGTATTTAAATAGGCTATTCTAAATGTAAGTCTAATGGGCCTGATAATTGGGCCGGATAAATAATTACAAATTACACTATTTACAACACTCCCCCTCAAGTTGGTGAATAGATATCTATCATTCCCAGCTTGGATGTAAGTTCTTTGAAATGCTCTGTTGGCAAGCCCTTCGTTAACACATCTGCCAATTGGTGTCCGGAAGGAATGTAAGTTGTAGTTATTAACTCGCTGTCAAGCTTTTCCTTAATGAAGTGACGATCTATCTCTATGTGCTTCGTCCTGTCATGTTGAACGGAATTATGAGCAATACTGATAGCCGATTTATTATCGCAAAATAACTTCATAGGACCTTCACATTGTATCTTCAAGTCATTTAGTACAATCTTCATCCACAATAGTTCACAGATTCCTTGTGCCAAAGCTCTAAATTCAGCCTCAGCACTTGATCGAGCCACTACATTTTGCTTCTTACTTCTCCAAGTAACAAGGTTCCCATAGAGCAAAATCACAAAATTAGCTTTGAAGAATAAAGTGCCAAAGTTGACAAGGTCCAATATCAGAAATCGGTGGGAAAATCGATTTACTTGGCACACACTAGACCTGATTTGGCTTATGCAGTCAGTGTGGTGAGCCAATTCATGCATGACCCAGTTAAGTACCAACTCTATTATCCATTTGAGTACTTAATTGGTTGCTAATTGTCTTTTCTTTATTTTTTGGAAAAAATATTGAATTGGTGCTTATTTTTTATTCTTCTAAAACTCTTTAAAAAAACAGATTGCATTAGTTTTTTGTTCTTAAAAGTTTTGTTTGGTACTCTCCTCTGAGACTATTGTGACATGATATAACAAGTGGATGATGCCAAGTTTGCAGATATGGCTTAAAGCTCTTTCTTATATTATGGTAGGGGATTATATTATGGTAGGGGATTGAGCTGGCAAAATGGGCTACCCGACTGGTATCTGGGCGGCCCACATCGGGTTCAAGTTTTTACGAGTCTGGCTAAAAAGCTTGGATTGAAATTAGGGCCCAACTTTTATGGTCCAATCTCGGCCTTATACTGGCTGCGGGCTTTTCGGGCTAACCCGCGTTATACGCCAATAATAGTTAAAAAAATACTTTGAAAAAAAATGAAAATAAAAAGGTCTTTTTATTCTTTAATCTCACTGTAATGTAAAAAAGAAAGAAAATAATTATAACACCGCCGGATGATGCCCATAATAATATTTCAAATACCACACATTCTGGAAGAAGTTATTCAACGTAATTAAATATATGGTGATGCCAATAAAATAACAGTGAGAGAAACTGTAAGATGCGAGAAAGGAAAGAAAAATTCTAAGAGAAGATTGAAGTTTAATAATAGTTGTGTATGCTTTCTTTCTGAATCTGGAAGATGCAACAAAATGTTACGTATACAAAGAGTTTGTAACTCTAACTGAACTAGAGTTAGTTTGACGGTCTCATCTGGTTCCAACTAGTCTAGCCAACAAGTAATTATAAAACTACTTAAAGTTAAGTTGAATGAGATGGCTCATAGAGTAGGCCAAGCTAGCCTATTTAACGGTGGATTAGTAAACATTTTTAATTGGATGGTAATTTTTATACCCCTCCCTCACATATTTCAATTTATCCCCATATTACTCCTCTCATTTATTTCAGATTTCCCACATGTGGTGAAATATTTTTACTGTTTGGATTTACCAAAAGACAAGTAATTCTGGTATGCATTTATTAGACATATGTTTTGGATTAGGCCAGGAGGGCCATTAAGCCAACCGGACCTGGATCAGCCCAATAGCTAGGATCCATATCCAGTACCTTGTATTATGGACTGGGCCACAAGGCCCACTCAACCAATTGGACATGGATCATCCCAATAGTTAGGATCCATATCCAATGCCCTCTTTATCACGCATCAACGGCTCAGATGCATCCGATCGATCCAACGGCTCAGAGCTGTCACGGATCCTTATAAATACTGGCTCGCATGGCCATAAAAGGTACACATTATTCACCTTCCTGCACACTCTTCTATTCATTTTGTTAAGGTACACATTATTCACCTTCCTGCACACTCTTCTATTCATTTTGTTATTCACAAGACTCTAATCTAGAATTTTATGGAAATCAAACTTTTTCTTTAATTGGATAGCAATCAAACTCTTATCACCTATACTCTGGATAGCAATCAAATTCTTTTTTTGTACAATGAATCAATTTGGTTTCATGCTTGTAAATTCAATGTGCTAATCAAATGATTCTTCATTTACTTTTCATAAAGTAAAATAAAAACACTATTGTTTCTAGTGTAAGTGAGTGGGACACCAAGTAATGGTAGTATGGTATCATGCATCATCAAATTGCAACAATAGTACTAATTACTCCTATAAAATAAAGAAAGAAAATCTCCAAATAGTTGGCAAAACCAAAATTTCTACCACTCTTATTTGTTTGTTTGTATTATATTGTATGTGGCAATCTGACATATATACAAAGTTGTGTGCTGGAGAATAATGATACTGCCTGTTTGTTTGTGACTAATGTAATTAAATATATGCAATGCATGCCAACGTTACAAGGATAGGATCCGCTTCATTTTTTTTTTTATATATGATGACAAAATCACAAAATTAAAAGATGCTATGTTTTCTTTCTTATATTCTTGCTTCTGCCTGCCCTTCTTATTGTGCTGTAAGCAGCCAATTGGCCACTGATATTCAGTAGAGTCTAGATTGACTCAGTAGTCAGTAGTCATATACTACTTCACACCTCTCATGGGTATGTGTGTGTGTGAGAGTGAGAGAGTGAGTGCTATTAAAAATCAGATGAACTTTAAGTTATTTTATTTGAAAAAAACAAATGAAAAGTAACTCATGATGTGATCAAATGAGTTTTCACCAGCTAAAAGTCTGTGTACTCAATGTTCACACACCACTTGTGTTTTGCATTAGGCTTTGATTCAAGCACACTGTTTGCTAAATATTATCTAATTTAATAACTTATTATATAATAAAAAGCTTCAAAGAGATTCAACTTACTGAACGAGAGACTACATGTACACAGATTTTAACAGACTTTTATCTACTATCTTCATTACATGATATTAAGTTCAAAATACAATATTAAGAAACTCTTCCCTTTTCATTTCAACTTACAAGCATTATTAGACAGGCAGCTATACTACTCACCCATGAGAAGAAATGAAATTTTTAGTTACCAAAGTGCCATCGATTATAACTTGTTCCATTATTCTGGTCAGGAGTGGTTGAAGAGCTGCTTCCCCCACTCTGATTATTGTTTGAACTAGAAGATGAACGGAATGGCCACAAAAATGATAGTGGATTTCTCCTTCCCTGGCTCTGATGCTCATTCTCCCTACCTCTGGAGCTATCATCGCTGCCGCTGCTGTTGTTGGCATTCCTTCCTCCCCGACTTCGATTACTACTACGAGAACTACCGTGTCCTTGGGGTGGAAGCTCAACACGGCAAACGGGACAAGAGTTATGCTGAACCAACCAAGGGATAATACAGTCAGAATGGTAAATATGGTCGCAGGGCATCTCCCTGGCTTCAGATCCAAGTTCAAATTTTTCTTTACAAACTGGACAGTGTGAATCTTGGCGAAGATGCGCCTGTGTGATTTTAATGGTAGGCATTGCATCAATTGAAGATCGTGCAGCTGGGGGTGGACCACGGCGATCATTCATGGTAAGTTGTTCAATAAGTTCTTCAAGTCCAGAACCCATAAAGTAGTCGCCAAAATCCACACGCCTAGGACCACCTCTTGGGCTGTTGTTAAACAGGGTTAGTCCAGGAACTTGACCTTGAAATACTAAAAAAGGACCAGAACTATAAACACCCCAACTCTGTTCAGGAACTGGGACAGTACTGGACCTCCCTCTAACATCATAGTTCGGGTGCATTCCAGACATTCTATGCCTCATGAAATTATCAACAGCATCCATAAGCCCAAATCTGTGGTCAGAACCTCTTTGCTCCATAAAAGCATGTATAGCTTCAAATATGTCAGGCATTTGTTGAAGATCTCCCGAGCGTGATGAAAAGGTAGAATGGGGTGTAGCACCTCGCAGTTCATTAAGTTCTTGTACAAATCCCCCATCACAGTAGGGGCAAGCGAAATCTCTCCCTTCAAGCACGATTGGCTGATTGCATGCATGACACCAGTGCGTTGCTCCACTTGACATTCTTTCTCTTCAACTAGACCTTAGAAATAGTAAAATCTGTATCAAAATTCAACTTTCATTCTGCATCATATATCTAATATCTATCTATACATAAATAAAAACAATTAATAGATCAAAAACTAATTATAATTTTGGAATCGATAAATGAAACAAGCCCTGAAGATTCAATATTCCAATTCAAGCCCTGAAGATTCAATATTCCAATTCAAGCCCTGAAGATTTAATATTCCAATTGGCTATGTGGGTGTTAATATACATATGATAACCGGAACTAATTTGGAATCGTACGATACTTACTACACTGGCTATATCCAATTAAATTCACACCAGCAAAGGGACCGAAATAAGATCAAAGTTTTCATTTGATGAGAGCTTCAGTGCACCAGAACTCCAGAACGCAAAAAAAGATTTTTTGACAATGGATACCATAATAAGAAATGTGAATAAGGTTTATTCCCTAACTTTTGAAATGAAGTACACAAAGGTTTCATTAAGTTGCCTGCAAATCACAGCAGCATACACGATTTAGAAACTAACTTCCAAATTCCAATTATAAAAGGAAAGTATAATCACACAGGTCCCAACTTAGCTGTATTTAAGCATATCTAACGATCCTAATACTTAATTTTCTACAAAGGAAAGTCAAGACTTCTACTACTAACAGAAGAACTGCTACTATAAAGGCCAGTTTGCATTAACTTCCAAGTTCCACTTATGAAAGTCTCTCAATCACAATAAGTTTATGCTTGAAGTCCTTATAAGCTTATAGTTATTTATGGAAAAGTTAAATGAAAGAGCCTTTGAAAAAAAAAAGAGATACAGAAACAAATTTCAAGTAATATGAAAAGCTAATATCTTAAAAACTCAGTTATTGACTTATTATAAGCTTCTTTTAATATTTCTTTTTCTATGATTACACTTACGTCTGGAAAAATTTGTCAAATATGGGTGAAAGTCAACTATGTCTTTCAACCAAAACATGACACTAAAACAAAATTGACAAAATTACAGATCACAAAAATGCAAAACACTCAAACAAATTGAAAGAAACAATTAAACCAGATGCTAGATACCACATGTAACTGTAATGAAAAATTATATATTTTGTAACAGAGAAAGGTTATCAACAAAGAACAGTTAGGGAATTAGGTCCAACATTCTATAAAAGGGGAACAAATTTTGTGCAGAATCCTCATAAATGAAATCAATTATTTCCTAAATTGAAGGAAAAATTAAATTAACAAAGATAAATAACTGGGATATCAAAATTGATGCAAGAAGCAAAGGGAAATTATCATTGATTATAACCTAAGATACAGTAAACAAAGCATAAACAAACCCCAATTGAAAATTGAGAGTGAGAATCAAACACGAAATTTGTAATTAAAGCATAAATTTTTTTTCAAATGTAGATTCAATTAATCAATATCTATTTACTTCAAGGAGCAGATTAAGTTAAAAATCATACAGAATCGAATCGACCACAAAGAACAAAAAAGTCCAAAAAAAATAAGAATAGAAATTGCAGGAGAAATTGAAAAGTTCAGGATTCATCAAGAGTGAACTTACCAGAGGAAATAGCAAGAACTAGTAGCTTAGTAACTACCCTGAAATTCTAGAGAGAGAGAGGACTTTTTGCTTCTGAGCGAAGAAAAAAGTTCAGTTTTCACTACTTGAGAATTATTGACTCTTTCTTTTATCGCAAAAAATGAAAGAATATAATTAATAAATGAAAAAAAAGAAGGAATGAATGGAAATTCCAACAGACACTGTACGGTATGACAAATATCACCGTCTTTGTGGGGTTGTTGTGCATTTACGTTTATACCCTTTTACCATTAACTTAAGTTACCCTCATGCTCAATGAAATTCCAGCATAAAATAGCAATGTTTTAAAACTCGGACCGCTGACCGACTCGATGAAGGTACCGGGTCACTGGGTCAAGGGTCGGACCGAAGGGTCGACAGTTGAACCGCATGACCAAAACCGGGACCGGATGACTCGGACTCGGTCTCTATTTCGCGAATTTTCAAGACCTATATAGTATAAATTTCGTACCTGTGATGACTGGTTCCTTTCTTTTTAATAAAAGTAAATTCACGTTTCTTATTCAAATGCATAACGTATGATATTGTTTGTTTAATTGAAATGAGAGATGTTATAAAACAAACATATTTGCATTTAAATCCCAATAGTATCGTTGGCCTAGTGGTTGGTGCGCACGGAGGTGAAGACCAAGTGCTGTGTTCGAATCCCAGCTTTGGAGTTTTGCAAAAATTTCGAAAATGATGCATAGCCATTTGTTGCCCGGCTCGAGTCGAGTTGACCGAGTTTCGGCCGAGTTCTACCGAGTTGACCGAGTTTCGGCCGAGTTGATGACATAATCACCGGTTCAGTGCATATCCGATCCAACAATCAACTCGACTCGGTTACCCCTCCGGTTCCCGGTCGGACCGGTTCAACCGGCCGGTCCGAGCCGGGTTTTAAAACACTGTAAAATAGTAAGAGAGAGCACATAATTTTTTTTTATAATCATTTGTAATTTTTCTATGAGAAAAGGTTAGATGAGTTGGGTGTTGAGAATGAAACTACCATTAAGTTGGAGAAAGTCTTACATTTATAAAGGTACTTATCACTTTTAGAGGGCCAAGTTAGCCCAATTTTAACGATTGTTGTTGGCTATTAACAGAGTAGTATCTCATTGTTTTTAATGAACGACTGCCCAATACTAAATTTATCCACTGCAAGAATCGAACTTGGGAGTATCAGATCGACCTTCCGTAGCACTAAGGTAGCTCATGTCACTTGGCTAATAATGTTGGTTTTAGCCTACTTTTTATAAGGAAGCTAAACATAAAGAGTGATTTTTAAGTCAAAATGAATTTCTTAAATGAAAATAAAAAAATGCTAAAGGTTTGGATACGAATAATATTTAAAGAAAATTTCATCAAACATTAACTTTATACACTACAGCATAGCAAAATAGAAGTGAAAAACAAATAAAAATAAGCTTAAAATATAACAATATTATTATATGTACAAAAGAAAACACAACTGAATTATTATAAATCCAAATTTATAAGGTAAAAGACTCTTTTAGAGAACAATTATGATAGATAAGAGAAGAAATATTAACTAAATAATAAAAAAATCAAGAAGTTAGCCTAGTGAAGCATGACAGTATTTATATTCGAGAGGTCCCAGATTCTTAAAAATAGAGTTTCTTTCTTATATTTTAAATCACAAAAAAGAACACATTTTGTTTATTATATTGTAGGAGGTAGTAATTAGGATGAAATTTAGAGTTGCGTTTGTTGATTAAATTGACCAGGAACATTCCCAAATTTTTGCATCACTAATTGACCTATGTTACCGGCCAGCAAAACTC
The DNA here is from genome assembly GCA_039519185.1 of Astragalus membranaceus. Lineage (NCBI taxonomy): Eukaryota > Viridiplantae > Streptophyta > Magnoliopsida > Fabales > Fabaceae > Astragalus > Astragalus membranaceus. The sequence goes on from CM076849.1 coordinate 171,759,717, forward strand.
ACTAATAATGGAAATGGCAAAATAAGATGGGGATCAAAACACCGATTTTGTTAATGTAGGGACTAAACTTAAAATGACCCAATTTTGTAGGGACTAAAAATATATTTTACCCTATTTTTTTAAACTTAAAACATGACACACAATCCCTATATAGTCTCTTCGTAATACAATATAACCAAATTTGAGTCATTTAACTTTTAACAAAATATAAGCAAAAATTGACTTTTTAAATTCTATTTAATGATAGCATAACGAAAATATCCTTCATTCACGAAACACCCTTGAATAATGGTGTGGATAAAATATGTGCAAGTATACACAGTCACACAAGTAATACAATGATAAGAAAGGTCGAACCCACTTGGATTGATTAAACTATTGTATGCTTAGAGAGATATAAATATGTGCTACTACACTACTCACAAAATTTGAGGTTTTTAGTTTAAGTGAAAACAAAATGCAAGTATGTAAAATAAGATGAAGGAAATCAGTTGAGAAAGATAGTTGAGATGTCTTTACTAAATAATGCTTCTTTTGAGAGTTTCTATGCTTTTAGAGATGCAGAAGCACTTTGATGCAGAAGCATCAAGTGCAGTAGCATTGAGTGCAGTGCATAAGTGTGTGCTTGTCAGCTACTTTCTTCAGAGTTTCGTTACAAGCTTCCCATGTCTGGGCTTGCTAAATAAGTTCACTCCTGCCTTTGAAGTTCCCACAGTTTCACCCTAAGGACTATGTTATCCTATGTGTAGGACTTAACACGGTTTTAACACAGTTTCTTTATTAAATAAGTCAACAAAGCCTTTATTAAAACACTCACCCTTATTAGTCTTGATTTCTAGTTATAAACCATGTCTGTGTATATAACTCTACTTCTTTTAAGCGATCAACCTTAAAATAAGATGGATATAGTATAACACAAGACCCAAAATGCTACAACACTTAAAAGCATAATAACTTACTCAAAAGATCATTATAAGTTTAGAACATCTCAACTAAAAGAATTTAGCTCATGTTACTCATTATATAATAGAGAGAATCTGTAAGGAGCATAATAATATGAATCATATAAAAGATATCAATAGGGTAGAAGTTACACAGATTGATGTTCCTTTGTATGAATTCTAATTGGTGCAGAAGCACTGATTCCTTCGTCTGTCTAAGAAGAAGTGGAGGAAGAGGGTGTCAATTCCTTCCTCACCTTCTTACAACTAACTACTAAATAAAATGCAAGAAATAAACTACTTAAAACTGTATGAAAGCTATATAAATTTGGATGAAGAAAGGGATTGTTCTTCAAGTGCGAAGTGGAGCCTATTTATAGCCTTTGAGGCTTCCTTTGCATGAGGGTTTGCGTAGTAACTAAGTCAGCAATATGGTGCCTAACCATGGTTACTTTCCTGCTCTGAATTTGAGAAGATAAAGTCCAGCACTCTTCTTTAAAGGAGGTCCAATGGTGGAGATCCATGTGTCTTTAGGTGTATAGCCCCTTATGATGATGTTTCATGGTGGACGCCTCCCTATGCATGTGGGCATGTGTCTCCATGTGCCCAATGACTAAGCATGATGTCACAAAACTTCTGGTATCATGGTATGAATTGATGTGCTTCTAAGGTGGGGGGTTATAAGCTCACAGCTAGACGGTGCAGAAGCACTAAGTGTAGAAGCATCTAGTGCAGAAGCACTAAGTGCAGAAACACTTTATCTTGGATGTGCCTTTAGTGTGGAAGCAATGCTGTTTTCCTGGTGCAGAAGCATGAACTGCAGCTGCACTGAGCAAACATATCAAACATACCAATATATATACAAAATGCTTAAATCATTGTACAATCTTCTATAAAACTTATAATTTTGTTTATTTGACTAAAACTACTATATTTAATACATATTATACTTGGTTTCAGGCAATTAGTTATGGTTAGATGTATGAATAACTCCATATAAAATAGAGTTATCAAATAATCACGAAACACCCATTTAATTCACCCTTGAATAGCTCGACTCGAGTTCGACATAATCTCCTAGTCGAGTAAAGTAAGAAATGCCCTTTAATGTCAAAACTTTACTCGAGCTCAAACTTTACTCGTTAGCTCGACTCACATAAATAAAAAGCAAAAATAATCTCCTTTTTTTGTAAAAAAACCAAAACTTTCTAGATCTTTGACATTTTAAACTAAAAATTTACTAGTATTTTTTAGATAAAATAATTAGCTAATTAAAAATAAAATATAATTATAATATATCTTATTTACTTCTGTGACGAGTTTAATAAACAAAAATTAGACAAGCATAATAATATAGTTTCAAAATTGTATAATAATATAGCTAGTGCTAAATAAATTTCACAAACCAATAAACAAAATTTTTGCTCTAAAAACACAATGCATAACAAAGATGATATTGAAATTATATATATATATATATATATATATATATATATATATATATATATATATATATATATATATATATATATTATGGAGTTGGTTCATGAATCAAACGAGTCAAACTATACGTAGCTCAAGTTTAGGTTATATATGTAGTGTCTGGATAATAATGGTGGGTGGCCCAATGAATCTAGGATAGACTTGGTGCGTGGATCATGATGGTGGGTGGCTCAATGGATCTAGAATAGACTCTGATATTATCTTAGAATTTGGTTTGGGCCTAACTCAACCCTACAAAACCGACTTGAAAGGTAAGAAATGCCCTTTCATTATATACTCTTTTGAGATCATATCTCTAGTCAATGCGAGACTTAGATTTCTCCCAATACCAACTGACTTTTTTAAATCGAAAAACAATTCACTAATAATAAAGGATTCAATACCTATTGGAATATCATAGAAAAAATAAGGCTTAATTACAGTTTTGGTCCCCCTATTATGACCAATTCTCGATTTTGGTCCCTGAACTTTTAATTTGACGATTTTGGTCCCCCTATTTTCCCAATTTGAAAAATCAAAGTCCCCCACCCCAATTTTGACTCAGTTTGACTGACTGATCCTACGTGGCAGCCCACGTGGACTGCCACGTAGGCACACCCCCCCACCCACCCCCACCCCCCCCACCCTCACCCCACCCCACCCCCCACCCCCCACCCCTTCTTCTTCCTCGTGAACCCCCCTCCCCCCCACCCCACCCCACCCCCACCCCCACCCCCACCCCCCCACCACCGACCCACCCACCCCACCCCAACCCCCCCACCACCGACCCCACCCCCACCCCAACCCCCCCACCACCGACCCCCCCACCCCACCCCACCCCACCCCATCGTCGCTCTCTCTCTCCTTCGCATCTTCCCCACCCCACCCCTCCCACCCCCCACCGTGACCCCTTCCCTTCGCACCTCCCTCTCTCTCTCGCTCACCGTCTCTCCCCTCCCCCCCTCGATTTCCCTCTCTCTCTCGCTCACTGTCTCTCCCCTCCCCCTCGATTTCCCTCTCTCTCTCGCTCACCGTCTCTCCCCTCCCCCCTCGATTTCCCTCTCTCTCTCTCGCTCACCGTCTCTCCCCTCCCCCCTCGCTTTCCCTCTCTCTCGCTCACCATCGCTCTCTCTCGCTCACCGTCGCTCCGTCGCTCTCTCTCGCTCACCGTCGCTCTCTCTGCGTCTCTCTCTCTCTCTCTCTCGCAGATCCGGTGAAGGGGAAGGGGAAGGAAGGGGGGTTCACGGTGGGGATGGGGGGGTTCACGGTGGGGGTGGGGGTGGGGGGTGGGGTGTGGGGTGGGAGGGGCGAAGGGGAACAGTGGAGGGTGGGGGTGGGGATCGGTGGGGAAGACAAACAGTGGAGGGGTGGGGTGGGGTGGAGGGGTGGGGTGGGGTGGGGGGGGGGGGGGTGTGCCTACGTGGCAGTCCACGCGGGCTGCCACGTAGGATCAGTCAGTCAAACTGAGTCAAAATTGGGGTGGGGGACTTTGATTTTTCAAATTGGGAAAATAGGGGGACCAAAATCGTCAAATTAAAAGTTCAGGGACCAAAATCGAGAATTGGTCATAATAGGGGGACCAAAACTGTAATTAAGCCAAAAAATAATGAGTTTATATATTCCTGTCTTAACTAAATTATGAGCAACTAAATTATCGCGTCTCCTCGTGAACTCACATAAGAGTTTTTATAAATAATGAGCACAAATTCAATTGCATCTCGTTCCTTTGAATTTATGCTATCAATAACACAAGCTTGGAGTCCATCCCAAAGATGAAAATGTTCATGCTCTAATTTTTCGACCCAATCAAGAATAGGTTGGATCCGGTGTGCTTATACACCTATGAACAAGCCAAATTCATCTCTAAGGCACATCTCTAAACCTACATGATTGAGAATATGGTGCGGGAACAAAGCATAATAAATATTACATTTGACAATGCCACATGCAATGCATCATTAAACCAATGTTCGCTCAAGTGCTAGTGCATTTGTCTTGTTTCTTATTTTAGGATCGTTAATTGAAGCCTTAAACAAACTCCTCCACACATATATAACTAGAGTTGCATCCCCGAGACCTGCACATTTTTCTTTTATTTTTTATCAAAATTTGTCAAAAAATATGAATCATCAAGCCTATACAGTCACATAAGCATAGAAAATAGCCACATAAGCATCCTAACGGTCACTTAGGCGTTTTTGTAACAGAATCATACTGAAACTAAAAAGGTTAACTGTGCTAACATATTGAAACTTAAATGACAAAATTGGAGGAAAAAAATTAAAGGACTATATCGAAGTCCTATAAGGGTAGCTCACTTGGTTGAGTGAAAGAGACATTGTTGGTGGAGACGTAAGTGTACGAGGTTCGAACCCCACTCTCTCTCCCCTCTAACAACTAACACACTAATTACTAACCGCTTTGCCTATAAAAAAACTAAATTGAAAAATAAAATTAAAGTAAAAGACTCCGGGAACAATTTTGCCTAAACATTATCACTACTGCAGAAATGTCATTTTATATCAGTTAAAAATTACATTTCATATCGGTTATTGAACCGATGCCAAAAAAATGAGATATAAAAAATAGGCACTTTTAACATCGGGTGCAGAACCGTTATGAAAAGTGGTTTTAATATCGGTTACCTGTAGAACCGTTATGAAAAGTCAGTTTTTTATCAAATATAATCGTATATTTGACATCGGTTTTTTATGGGAACCGATATGAATACTTATTTTTAACATCGGTTTTCTATGAGAACCGATATGAAATACTATTTTTTAACATCTAGTGAATTAAGAACCGATGTTAAAGCTGGCGAGTTTTTTTTTAAAAAAAAAGGTGGGCAAGCTCTACCCTACTCACTTCAACAAACTGAGTTTTATTATCATACTTTGCAGAACTCACAAATTCTTCATATTCAGGGCCCTGTAATATTTAATACATATATGCTATAATACCAAATCCAGAACTAATGTAGTTTTGCAATTCAGTTTTTCTTAAAAATGACTCTTTTGAAGCACCACAGAACATGTCAAATGATCAACGCCACAAATCCCTATCACTTGAACCTTGTTTCTATTTTAGCCAGACTACCTCAAATTTATCAAACAAACCAATGAGAAAGGTATGATACTTTCTCAGAAACTCCTCTGCTTCGTTCTCAGTATTTATCCGAATGACAGGCATACTAGTCTTCTTTCTTCCCCATACCACTATATATCATCCCTGAAAGCATCCCAAAAACAAATCAACAGATAAACATTTCAAGCAATTCAAACAAATCATTTCACCAATAGTGCAATAGTCATAAGTTCCTTGAAGACATTATTTCAAACAACACAAGGGCATAATAAAAAAACAAATATCACTTCACTATAATCAAGTCTATAAGATAACACAAACCAACACCAAACATATTGTAGTTATAGCAGACACAAACCCAAATAGTTAAATTAATGATAAATGAGGAGGTGTGAAACCACCAGATATTAAGCCTTTTTAAAACAGTTTCAGATAAGAGCTCAAGAATCCTCGTCTTGTCTAACAGATGAATTCATTCCTCTACATAAATATCAAACTACATTTTGTGTATCAATATTGTGCTAATCATGTAGGGTGACTTTATCAAAATACCACAATTTAACAAGTAATAACTTGAAATGGCAATTCCAAAACACAAGTTTTCAACAAAAAGTACCAAAAGACATAATGACACAAAACCGAGGTTAATTAGTAAGTACCAAAAGACATAATGGATTTACCTTTCTAGCCTATTATCACCCAATAGGATGATTTCAGTAAAGTTCAAGAAATAGTCGTGCCCATCGACACCGAATATCGTATAGATCCTCATCATTGAATGGTTCGGTATTGTTGAATCTTTACAAAATGAAATGACACAAGACTAAACATTAGTTAATCAACTAAAATACATCTTTAATATAACTTGTAAAAAATTCTATTACGTACCTCCAACCATAAATCAACAATACTTGCAGAGACAATGTTGAACATATGTCTCATAACATAAAATCCACAATCAGTAATAAAATACATTATAAATATTGTAATTAAATCTCTAGAGTTAAACTACTTACATCGGGGGAAATCCATATAGGTGTCTTCTTTCTAGTCCCCATCAACTTATGATATCCTTCCATAACACTAATAAAAAAGGAAGACATCATACAAACTCTCTAACTTTGTTGTAACTTTTCTACACATGATGTATAATAAATAAGAGCTTACATAGTAACTTTTTGTTTGAGGGATGCAGTCGGCTTCCTTCCAAGCGAGCAAAGGAAGACGATTTCATTACTCATAGGACAAATGACCAAAAATTGCCAATGATTTCTACATTGGGGAACAATTAGTGACAAGTCACATAGAATTTTAAGATAATTGATAAATATGTACTTACATATTATGATAAGGCACTAGGTAAAACTCATTGGAATTAGCTGGAGTCAAAAGGTGCTGAGGAATCACCGGAGGCAAAAAATGTTAAGGGTCAATGAAACCATACAAATCACTATTGCCCTTCAAGATACATTGACGTTGCATATACCTAAGATGTCATGCTGAATGTTAATTATACAGTTTGAAAATTAATTGGTTAACTAAAGTATAAGTAAAACTAACTTACGTCAACCAAAATTGTACAACACTTAAGGTAAGCATTTGGTTACCACAACAAAGATCCATTACTTCTTTCGCTACTAGATAAAATTCTTCAAGAGTGAGATCATGTTCCAATCTTAGCTGTATAGGATTTTTAATAGGTACAATCAATATCATCAACTCTTGAATTGGATCAAGTTGAGGGGCAGAACTTTTGGGTGGAATGTCCTTGCTAGATTTTCCAATTTCCTAAACAAGAAAGATAATATATTAGTAAGAATTCTCTACCATTACCAGGTTATTTCCAGTGTAAAAGCATTATTATCAAGTAAAGCGGTTCTTCAGCATACTAAAGAAGGATGCATCTCTAGACCCTAATTGACGGTTGAATTATTATGCATGCGCTTAATTGAACAGTTGCTTTTTCATCAACAATTGATATTACTTACTTTACCCTCTAAAATGAATTGCTCACTTTAGAGGAACTAAACCCTTTTTATACATTGACATCAGATGTATAGTTGACTAATGTTGTATTCTATGTAAATATCATATTGTGTAGCATGCAGTGTGAACAGTATTGATCTTCTAGTGACCATGGGATTTTAACTTTGGGTGCTTTGAAACTGTTTTAATCGCACTAGCTAATACATGCTACTTGTATGGTCTATTCAGATTTAATTGTTCTATGATAATATATCATGACATGAATATAAAAGTAGGTCTTTATTCAACATCATTTAAATAAAGTAAACTTATGTAAATTACTTGATTCAGAAAAGTAGGTCTTTGTTCTATGTAAGTTACTTGATTCAGAAATATAAACATACAATAAAAAGTTAACTAAAAAAAGCTACGAGGTACAAAATAAATACAGTACATTTTCCCCTCTCTTACCAAAAAATAGTATCAATATTGTAGTTTAATATAACCCATCAAAATTAACTCTTACTTGTTACAAATTGTAACTGTTGCGTTAATAACACACTTAGAGCAAGTGTACTCTACCGCAGAAGTAGTATAAAAGATTATCGTGTCCACAGAGATTAATTAGCAAGTACCAAACTAATCAAGATTATTTATTATTTAGACGAACAAATATTTGAATTGTAATGGAACAAATAAAAAAGAAATAAATAACAATAATTAAAATACTAGATTTAATAAATGGAGAGAGGTCTAGGGTCACGGTTTCACTTGCAGGCTTTGATTCCCCCATGTCTAACTCTACCCGAATTCCTTTATTTTATTTAATTACCAATCCCTTTACTAAAACTATTAATCCGTTTGGTCATTCACGATTAATATTCTTTTTCCTAAATTAACCTTTGTTTGGTCATGCAAGAATTTAAATTTAAGAAAAGCATAAAGAACAAAAAGGTTGAATGATTGGAAGACTAAATTATGGTTTGGTCATGCCCTAATTATAGCCCCAATTATCCTATAGGTCCACCAACTAATTGCAGTACGGTCGCTGATCAACTAATTTATTATAAACATGCAAAGGGTAGCTAATCCTAATCATGTGACAAAAACAATAGGACAATATTAATTAAAATAAAAATAGTATTTCAAACCAGAAATTAGAACATAAAAAGGTCTCTAAACATGCAAGATCCACCTAAGACCCTAGAAGAGGATTTAGCTATCCATAGTGTTTGAGAACAATAAAATAAAATTAGGAGTCATAAATTACAGAGATAAAAATAACCCGGAATAGAGAAATTTCTGATCCTGAAAATTTAGTCTCATTTTTCTGCTCCAGAGCTCTCTCACGGTGTCAAAAATGGGTACCCAAAACTCCCTCCTCTCCGCGCTACTGTTGGTGCCTGGCTTAATTCACGTTCGTGGCTCCTCCTTTTGCAATTCACGCTCCTCTCTCAATTATGCAAGACCCTTTTTAATTAATTCTCTTCTTTTCTCCTCCGTCAAAGTTTGTCTGCCCTTCTATGTATGCGCTCCCTTCCCCCTTTTATTGTTGCTTCCTTTTAATATTGTTTACCTAGGGTAAGGCACAAGTTGTTTCCTGACCATGAAGTGGGCTTCCATCTTAAATTGGGTTGGGCTCTTTCACCTTGTGTGATTGTCCAACTAAATTGGGCTTATGCTTCTTTTTGGATTTGTCCACATCCAGTTCTTGAGATAGAGGACTAGACTTTATTTTCTTTATTTCTGCCCAAATATGGAGCAAAGTAGGTATTAAAATGGACTTTTGTTATTTTTATCTTTTTCTAGCCTTGCTGCAAAATAATGAGGAAAGTAAGTCATTTATTTATTTGGATCAAAATAATTGCTCTAAAAATAGCCCAAAAAATATCTCTAAATATGAACTAAATTAGAGTTTATCAGTAACACAGTTCAGTGGTGTTTCTGAGCATAAAAGTAGGTCTTTGTTCTATGTAAATTACTTGATTCAGAAATATAAAAGTAGGTCTTTGTTCTATGTAAATTAGATTCAGAAATATCAAGTAATTCGCAAACTTCATTTGGGGTGAAACACAGAACAACAAATGAGACCAAACATCAAAGAGAACCCTAAAAGTAAACTCCAAAACCACTTCCATTTTCTCTTAGACAAACCAGCAAACATCAAAGAGAACCCTAAAATCAGAATCGTGTAACTCAAAATTTGTGAAAATCAGAATCGTTAAACCCTAAAATACACAAAGGTGAAAGAAGAGTTTACCTAGTTGCAGCGGTGGTGCCGTGGCGACGGTGGTTCTCCACGCGCAACCGAGCAAGTTGCACAAAGAATGAGAGACGCAGCGAGAGGAAGAGACACACCGAGAGGGAGAGATGCATAAGTTGTAGCGCGCGAGAAGGAGAGATGCAACGAGAGGGAGAGACGGTGCTGCGAGAGGGAGAGACGGTGCTGCAAGAGGAAGAGATGGTGTGAATGGGTGCTGCGAGAGGAATGGGTGTTTTGTGAGTTGAAGAAACGCAGTGAGAGGAAGAGACGGTTCTGCGAGAGAGACACTGTGAATACGAATGAATATGTTTGGAGTACGCGCGAATGAATCCCTAAATTTTTGCATTTTCTATAACGGGTGAATATGTGACCCGATATAAAAAATGCAAATTAAAACTTTCTATAACGGTTATGGAATGGAACCGATATGAAGGATGCAAAGATTTTGTTTCTATATCGGTTCGTGTGGCAACTGATGTAAAAATTGTAATTTTAATTACAAAACTGCCACCACGTCACTTTTAACATCATACCGTTTTTAACCGATATGAATGACTGTTATAAAATGCATTTTTTCCACTAGTGTATATTGCATTAAATTTGTAAAGAATAGTAATAGCATATTTTCAAATATTGTTTTCATTATCCCAAGTAGGTAGCTCAGTTGGCGAGCTAAGGGATAGCGAAGGAGTGCACCAAAGGAGTGCAAGAAGGAGGTACCCATCTTATGAGTTTCATGTATCTCTTGTACACAATGGAAGTGTAGTGGAAAAATCCGACGAGTATGATATGAACTTGAAGTTCAAGAGAAAAAACATCTGTAATGGAAGTGTGGTGTATCTCTTGTATACAATAAATTTGTATGATATGTCTATTAGAACCAATATTGAACATCACGTAGCATATGTTCATTCATAAAATGGTCTTGAAGAACCATTCTTTAGACGTCTAAAGTTAATTATATGACAAACACTTATGAGATAAGGACTTCCAATTTCTACTTGAGAACATGCAATTGCAACATTGATTCGCATCAAGCCAACAAGTTATCACAACTCTTCCCCTATACATTTTGGTTTTTGGTCACGAATATAATATTTCTTCCCATCTTAGAATTTTGAAGGTGCAGTGCATGTTCCAATTTCTCCACTCACAATGCACTATGATGGGTCCTCAAAGAATTTTGAGAATATATTGGATATAAATCTCCATGTATAATAAAGCATGAGCCAAAAATTAGAGACTTGTTTATAGTCCAGTTTGATGATTATTATTTGATAATTAGATTTCCCAACATTAGGGGGAGAGAATAAGCAGCTGGAATAAGAGATTAGTTGGAATGAATTATCATTGTCTACCAAATGCATTCACTGATCCAAAAGGTGTGACCAAATCATATATATATATATATATATATATATCAGCTGCTAATGCTCCGATAAAATGGATGTCTTTGTTGTCCAGTCTAATATTGCAAATGAGTCTCAACCACGCTTGAAGCGTAGTAGACCAATCGGTTCCAAAGATAAAAATCCTCGAACAAGAAAATGAGCTAAAAAGAAACATGGTCTAAGCTTAAGTGAGGATATAGAAAGTTTAAAATATTCTTCAAATATAATTAATATTCCAGTTCCAGAAGAACTGATCAGGTACTTGAAAATTTTTAAAATTAAAGAGATCTCAATGAATTATGTCAAGAATAAAACACAATGGAACCGAAACAAAGTCAACGTTGACAATTTTGTGTGTATATAATATAGCGCTAAATGTGCTAAGTGATGAAAAGGATCATGAACCAAAGTCTAATAAGAATTTATTGGCCAAAATAGAAAAACGCAATTGAAGCGAAATTAAGCTCGCTTTGCAAAGCAAAAGGTTTTATCGACTTGTAGTCTGTACACCTGAAGATGTAAAGCTAGTTAGGCTTGTTGTTCAAGAGTATTCGCACAAATCTAACACTGATTTTGAAGATAAATTCACAGGTAGTGAATGCAAGTAATTTTTAATACTTATTTAGTCTAGTAACACATGAATGGCTCAATATACATATGATGGATGTGTTACTATTTATTTGTATGGCTCACTTGATAGTGATAATTATATGAAGATACCTAAAGGATTTAATTTTCTGAGACATATTGTTCGGACTCTCGAGATGATTAATCAAATTTAATTAGTCTCTCCATGAGATAATATAATTTGAACGCATGAGGTATAATCGTCTCAATGCATATTCTAAAAGAGTGATATAAAAATGACATCATTTGTCCATATAGTTTTATAAAAAATCTAGAAAGGAATTTGCTATTATTGGAACTTCTGAAGAGCTTTCAAAAACTATATCTTTCTCAAAGAAAAAATTCTAGACGAATGAATGCAAATTCTATTGATGAATTGAGATGTTGAACCTTAGATTGATCTCCACCTAGAAAACCAAGCAGGATTAAAGATGTAGAGAAATATCTTAAAATAAATATATTTACAAAATTTTGTCTTGACCTAGATCGATCAATTAGCTAATTGAACCATGATAAAGTATATCTATTGAGTACATGATGTTTGTGTCAAGAAAAAACCAAATATCTCGATCTCGAAGACTTTAAATTAGTGCGCGCATATCACTAAATGTCATCTAGATGTGATAATATTTGATACTTATTAGTGATTGTTTACATATGGCTACATTGAGGCATTATCATGATCTGCATCTCAATATCTAGTTCTCCTTTCGACATATCATGTTCAAATACCAACAATTCAAGGAAGAGGTCTTGAAGACAATGGTGACCGCAAAGCTCAATTGAAAGGAGGATATATCAGGAAACATATTGATTCAAATGTGTTAGGGGAGAAAATTTAAATGTTGGCATTCGTATTCTTAACAGATGCTTCAAACAGGGGGAGAAAACTGTACTCTTTTTTCCTTCTCCATGGTTTTGTCCCATTGGGTTTTTCAGGATAGGTTTTTAACGAGGCAGTTCCCACATACAAGATATTGTACTCTTTTTCCTTCACTAAGAATTTTTCCCACTGGTTTTTTTAGTAAGGTTTTAATGAGGCATATTCTAGATGGACATTCAAGGGGGAGTGTTATGAATATTGTTATTATTATTATTGGTGGATGTCCATTCTTCTCCCATCTTCTCATTAATCCCTTGTAGTGGCTTTTCATTAGTGACCACTCACTTGCCAATTCTCACCCTATAAATAGGGTTCACCTTATGTATAGAGATGTACTTGTGAAGAGAATGATAAACAAAGCTCTTACTCTTTCACATATTTGTTCTTGTTCATTTTATCTTCTCCACATTTCTTGTTGTTTTATATCTTATTATATGTGTGTGTGTGTGTGTGTGTGTGACACAATTGGACCACGATGCCCACCCAGCCAATTGGACCTGCATCTGATCGATCAAACAGATCAGGGGCTGACACAATGCTTATAAATGCAAGCTCACTTATATCAAAAAGGTACGCATTACTCATTTCGTGCACACTCTACAACTCTCAATATTGACTTGAGTGTCGGAGTGGCTTTGCAAGTACTCCCCTCTTCGAGCTCAAAACACTGAGATCCGACCCGACAGGAGCACGACCAACTACAGTCTTGGATCCACCCAGACGACAGCACGATACAGAACGGTATGAGTTTGACTAAAACAAAGATGAGTTTAGAACTTAATATATTATATTAGACTAAAGTTTATATTTTTGTTCAAAATTCCCCTAAAATACTCAGATGCGATTTAGACATGTCTGGCAAAATTTAAGCGCTTAAAAATCTCCACATTTGACCTAAGTTCAACGAAATTAGTCGTTACTGTTTTAGGAGTTATTTATGACTATTTGAGAACAATTATAAAATTTTAAGTCAACAGAAAATAGAAAAGCTCATTTTCCCTAAAACTAGGGCGATTACCCGTGCGCTGCACGGGGTGTTGTGGCGTTTATAATGGTTGAAAAATGTTTTACCGAAACATGATATGCACAATGGAAAACGTCAAATGGTGGTATAAATTATGGGGTATCCACTTTAAGAAATATCTCCAAAGAAGTGGAACATTAAAGAAACAACTAAAGAAATGATGGAGGAAGTGGAACTTTAAAGAAACAACTAAGGTTTGGATATGAGTGGAGGCTTCTTTGGTAATATTCCTCCATACTCTTACAGCAATCTAATCTTCCATTGATAGTGTTGAGGTGAAAGAATGAAAGAATTGATCTATATTGCAAAGAGAGGGAAATCCCCTTTTATGATAGTACAATGAAGCAGCTGAGAAACTAATTCTGTTAGCACATAACTAACAGCTAACTATTCAAGCTACCTCTAACTAGAGTTTATCCTAACCCCACTACTAACCAAGGTTAGATATTATTACACTAACATTTCCCTCCCTTAAACTGAATACAAAAAAAACAGAAAAATACAACAAGAATTCAGTTTACAATAACAGTTGCAGAATTCATATCAAGTATTAGTCTCTGTTGGTATTTTGCAGATACCAAGTTCTTGTCTCAGCTGCTCAAATGTGCTCAATCCTAGTGCTTTAGTCATCAAGTCTGCCAGTTGTTGCTTTGTACCACAGTGAATCATCTTAATGCTTCCTTCCTTGACCAAGTCACATAACCAATGATAACGGACATCTATATGTTTTGTCCTACCATGCATGATAGGATTTCTGCTAAGTTTAATTGCTGAATTGTTATCACATAATATCACAGTAGCTCCATTCTCCTTGAATGCTAGCTCCTTGAGGACCTTCCTCATCCAAATAGCCTGACCAGCACATCCTGTAGCAGCAACAAATTCAGCCTCAGTACTAGATAGTGTAACTATTGGCTGCTTCTTAGAAGCCCAAGCCACAACTCCACCAGCTAAACAGAACACATAACCAGAAGTAGATTTCCTATCTAGCAGGTCACCAGCATAATCCGAATCAGTGTAAGCAACTAGCTCTTCTTTCCCTCCCTTCATGTACATGATCCCAAAGTCCTTGGTACCTTGTATGTACCTCAAGATGCGTTTAGCAGCTGCCAAATGATTGTGGGTAGGGCAACTCATGTATCTGCTAACAAGGCTAACACAGAACATAATGTCAGGCCTTGTAGCTGTTATGTATATCAGGCTTCCAACTAAGCTCTTATACTCAGTTTCATCTATTTTCTCTGCATCATCAAGCTTAGTAAGCTGATGCCCTGGAACTATGGGATTCTTTACTGCATTGCAATCCTTCAACTTGAGCTTTTCCAGTATTTCTGTGGCATATTTTCTCTGGTGAATGAAGATCCCTGTTGACAGTTGTAGAACTTCAATTCCCAGAAAAAATCTCATCTGTCCCAAGTCTGTCATTTCAAAAGCTTCTTTCATAGACTTCTTGAAGCTAGTTAGCAAATTTTCATCATTGCTAGCATACAACAAGTCATCTACATAAATGCTAACAACCAAAATCCCACCATTCTCACTGTGCTTTAAGAACAGTGTTTGCTCACTGTCACTGCTCTTGAAGCCTTCAGCTAGGAAATATGCCTCAATCTTGCTAAACCAGGCTCTGGGTGCCTGCTTCAATCCGTACAAAGCTTTGTTCAACTTGTAGACCATATGTTCCTTCCCCTTCTTCACATACCCTTTTGGTTGATCCACATACACATCTTCAACCAAGTTTCCATGTAAAAATGCAGATTTTACATCAAGTTGATACACTATCCAACCTCTTTGAGCAGCTAAAGCAAGTATCATCCTTATGGTATCCATTCTACTCACTGGTGCAAACACTTCATTGTTGTCTATTCCATATTTTTGTGAGTATCCCCTTGCTACAAGTCTTGCTTTGAATTTATCTACTTCACCATTCTCCTTTAGTTTAGTCTTGAAGATCCATTTTACCCCTATCTTCTTTACTCCAGTGGGTAATTCAGTTAGTTTCCAAGTGTCATTTCTCTCAATTGAAGTAATTTCTGCATCCATAGCAAGCTTCCATCTTTGATCCTTGACAGCTTCTTCAAAAGTCTCTGGATCTGAATGTTCCAGAACCAAATTTACTGCTTCATCAAGTTCTTCACCTGTCACAAAATCACCTAACCATACTGGAGGGTGTCTTTCTCTTCTGTCAGGCACATCCTCAGTATTATTACTCTGTGTCGTACCACTTGTTTCTCCTTCTATGTCTGCACTTGCTGGATTTGTACTGTCATTCACCTCAGTCTCCTTACCTGTTTCATCTTCATCATTATCATCATCATCAATGCCTCCCCAATCTAAGTTCACTTTCACTTCATCCTCATAACTGCTTCCCCAGTCCCAGTGAGCGTTTTCTTCAAACTTAACATCTCTACTCACTATTATTTTCTTAGTTATAGGATCATACAACCTATATCCTTTGGACTCATCACTTATCCCCAACAGAACACACTTGTGACTCTTATCATCAAGTTTAGTTCTCTTCACATTAGGCACATGGACATGCCCAATACAACCAAAGACCCTGAAATGTTCTACATTTGGCTTCACTTCACTCCACAACTCTTGAGGTGTCTTTCCATCTACAGCCACTGTAGGGGACCTGTTCAACACATATACTGCCCACCTCACTGCTTCGGGCCAGAATGTCTTGGGGAGGTTCTTATTTACAAGCACAGTTCTTACCATGTTCATAAGTGTCATGTTCTTTCTTTCCACCACTCCATTTTGTTGTGGAGTGTATGCAGTGGTGAGTTGTCTCCTTATCCCTTCTTTCTTACAATAACTATTGAATTCCTCTGATGTAAACTCACCCCCTCTGTCAGTTCTAAGACATTTGATGTGCATACCAGTTTCTTTTTCAACATAAGCTCTGAACACTTTAAAATGACTAAATGCTTCTAGTTTCTCTACTAGGAAATATACCCATGCTTTTCTAGTGTAATCATCTATAAAACATAGATAATACCTTTTGGAGCTGTTTGATGTAGGTGAAATAGGACCACAAATGTCTCCATGGATGAGTTCCAGCTTTTGACTTGCTCTCCAATGATTTGTCTTTGGAATGGCAGCCCTGTGTTGCTTTCCACTCAAACATTCAGTGCATATTTCTTCTGAAACTTCAAACTTTGGCAATCCTCTAACCATGTCTTTGTCCTTCAACAGCTTCAAACTCTTATTATTTATGTGTCCATACCTGCAGTGCCATAACCTCCCCAAATTCTCATCAGTCACTTGCAAACACTTCTCATTCTTCTCCATAATCTCAGTACAAAGCATGAATGTTCTGTTATTCTTCATGGTACATTCAATGATAAGCCCTTTCTCCGGATGATACACCTTACATTTACACGATTCTCCTTCAAATTGCACAGTTAGACCCTTCTCCAGTAACTGTCCTACACTTAAGAGGTTGTTCTTAAGGTCAGGAACATAATACACATTTGTTACCATATGAACAATTCCATTGAAATAGAATTTTACATCTCCTCTTCCCTTCACCTCAAGCCTTGCTGAGTTTCCAAGCCTCACAAACTTCTCATATCCTTCATCAAACTTGCAGAACCATGATCTCTCCCCACACATGTGGTTTGAGCATGCTGAGTCCATGAACCAATCACTCCTATTGGACCCTTCCTTTGCATCTTTCACTGTCATTTGCACCCTACATTCATCCTCCTTGCTGCTGATTTCCTCTATTGTTGCCACGACCAGTTCTTCCAGGGTTCCTTCACTGTCTTCCACAGTCATCATTCCCTCAAGATCATCACTCTCTTCTTCTTCTACTGCCATTAATAACATTTCTTCATACTCCTCATGTTCTGTATAATTTGCCTCCTTTTCCCATTCTGGACATTCATTCTTGTAATGTCCTAGCCTCTTGCACTTGTAACATTCCACGGTAGCACGAGCTTGCTGCCTTCCTCTTCCTCTTCCTCTACCTCTACCTCTTCCTCTTCCTCAACTATCACCCTTATCTTCCACAACAGCTTTCAATACTTGTTCTTCCTCCTTCTTTCCTTTCTTGAATTTTTGTTCATGAACAATCAAAGAACTCTGTATTTCATCTACTGTCATTAATTCTGTATCTTTTGATTCCTCTATAGAACATACTACATAATTCCATCTCTCAGTGAGTGACCTTAAAATTTTCTCAACAATTGTGCCATCTTGCAAACTTTCACCATATGTTCTCATTTTATTTGCAATATTCATGATTCTAGAGATGTATTCAGTAATGTTCTCACCTGTTTTCATTTCTGTTCCTTCCCATTCCTTCCTCAATCCTTGGAGCACTGACTTTCTCACCCGAGCAGTCCCAGAATATTTCTTCTTCATGCTTTCCCAGATATCATTTGAAGTACCTTTCTCCAAAATTGTCTCCAAGATCGTCCTATCAATCGCCTGGAAGAGGTAGTTCTTCACTTTGAGATCCTTCAGCTTCAATTCATCGAGCGTCTTCTGTTCAGCTTCGCTTAGGGTTGTCGCTTTCCCCAATTCTCCAAATCCATTCTCGATCAATCCCCAATATTCTTTTGATTTCAAGAAATTTTCCATCAAAAGACTCCAATGGTCATAGTGACCATTGAAGAGAGGAATTGAAGGCTGAGCATAGTGACCATCGTTTGCTTTGTTCGCCATTGCCGTCTTCGCAAGATTCTTCCACGAACGCGAGAAAATTCTTTCTCCGGTGAATTTGCGCTCAGGCCCCTTGACGGAGCTCTGATGCCAGATTGTTGAGGTGAAAGAATGAAAGAATTGATCTATATTGCAAAGAGAGGGAAATCCCCTTTTATGATAGTACAATGAAGCAGCTGAGAAACTAATTCTGTTAGCACATAACTAACAGCTAACTATTCAAGCTACCTCTAACTAGAGTTTATCCTAACCCCACTACTAACCAAGGTTAGATATTATTACACTAACAGATAGATCAGTCACTCTTACAACAATCTAATCTTCCATTGATGTAGCCATGATGAAACTGTTATAACAAAAATAACCCGACTGTGAGAACACACATTCATAGATTAATAATTTTAAATTAAAAATCAAATACATTTTAGAAAAAGGAAACTCTTGAGATTATCTTAATTGTGGTTGGTGTTGTTTTTGTTTTTACAGATGGTTAGTAGCATAGGGGAAAAACGACTATTTTACAAATGGCTATTTAACAAAAATGATATAACATAGCTAATGAAAACCTTTCTTGCAAATGCATTTTCAAACTTACTTTTAAGGGTCTGATGATGAAGCCTTGCTTAGGCATTTTTCCTGCTACAAAGACACAAAAGTTTCTTCAGCTCAAACAGAACCCAAACCTTGTAAGCAGGTATGGAAAGCAACTCTAACATGACATGATAGCAAAATAAATAAAAGAAAGGGAAGCACCCTGACATGGAAATTTACTTAACAGATTAAAACTTAAAATGGGCAACTCTTAGTACATTAACTGGACAGCTGGATATAGGTATCAAAACTTCAAACAGATAACTCCCAAGTAGGTAGCTTAGTTGGCGAGCTAAGGGATATCGAAGGAGTGCACCAAATGACTGCAAGAAGGAGGTCCCAAAAAAATATAACTCTTAACAGATTAAAAAAGTACATTAGATGGAAATAGTCATCAAAACTTGAAACAGACAACTCTTATCACAAATGTTGATGCCAGTGTAACATTCAATCAGATAAAGTGATCTGATGCCATAGATGGGGTGTGGTAGAGGCCTTTTCCTCTTGTTGAAGTTGAATGACATTGGTGTTAGAGGTGACAATGTGAAATTATTGATTTTTTTCACTTATACTGTGTGTTATTACTTGCAGGGGTGTATAATACAACAGAGGGAGGTGCCACCAGTAATAAGCCCAGCTTATACTGGCCCAGCCCAATGATGAGAATAACGCTGCAAGCTAAACAACTACTCTCTTTCTCACTTGGTCAGAAACTCAAGAAGCTTCTCTCTCTTTCTTGTTTTCCCGATCTTCTTTCTTCTCTCTTCTCTCTCAAACCCTAGCGTGCTCTCACCGGCGATTATGGTGATTGAAGCGTCGCTCCGGCTTGATTTCACGACCAATGATGAGATTGAACGATGATGACTCAAAACCCCTTGGTTTTGATCTGAGTTCTCACTCCCTGAGGTCTAAATCTTGAGTTCTCACTTCGCGATGAAGCTCAAACCCTAGATCTCAGAAAACGCTTGATCTCTTTGATCAAGCTTACGATCCACCTTCCTTCAGGTAGATCTAAACTTTCTTTCCCAGTTTCTTTGATTCTCACTTTCGTTTGAGCGCTGAGAACGAAACCCTAACTTTGTGTTTCTTTTGATCTTGCAGGTAACCAACAGATGTGAGTAATTCTTACCACACCTAGGTAACGGATCACACACTTGAACTCTTGATTTTTCCTTTTCTATTGATAATTTGCACAAACCCTAATTTGTACAATTTGATTGCTGTTTCATGTACCACTGAGCTGTGATAATGAACAACAAATATGATTTCACCTTTGAAATCAATCACAGAAACTTAAGATAAAGGTGATGAAATCCTCTAACTTATTTCCTGATTATCTTTATGCTTTCTTGACTGAACTGCAAATACTGAGTCACTGTTTTTCTGTATTGCACGTTCTCAAGTATCAACATACACTGATCTTGCAAAGTTCTCACCTTAGAACCTTTCAAGAAACCTATCTCAGGTAACTTTTCTTTCAAACCCACTATTCTGTAACTTTTCCTTTCTTCTCTTTCTAATTCAGTCACTGAATCAGACTAACCTTCTCTTACTTCCTTTTGCAAGGTACAAGCCCTTTGCTTGACACTCACACTCTTGAAGTCACAAGGTTGAAGATGGAGCTTACGGTTCAGGGAGTTGAAAACAGAGTAGAATAGAATCAAAGTAGAAAGTAGATAAACTGTAAAATATTTTCTTATTGATTGAATTCTATATATTTAGTAGCCTGTACATGTATGTATTTATAATGCTTTCTCTGGGCACATAATAGCTGATAGGCACTTAAACTTGGTTGTTAGGAACAACCAAGTTAGTTTGTTATTCATAAACTAGAAGTAGTTAGTTTGTTATTTTTTAAAACTACCTCAGGTTTGTAATAACTACCAACGGCTATAAATTTTAATAGCCATGTTTTAAATAAGATAGGTTTTGATTAAATCTCAACACCCTACCTTAATCAAAACAATCCTAGGTTTAAGATAGACAGCCCTACCTTAAGCTAGACTAGAGCTAAAACTTAGGAAATAAAACTGTAGGCAACTCAGAAAACACAGGACAACCCCCTGGTAGGTTTAAAACAATAATAGTCTAAGACAAGCCCTTAGACAATAGCTATAGGTCATTCCTTTCTTAGGGACTTAGAAAGAAATCACATTTAGTTGCCTTCTAAGTTTAGCAAAACCTTCACCTTTAAGAGCCTTGGTGAATATGTCAGCCACCTGATTATTTGTTGAGCAGTAGTCCAATACTAGAACACCTTTAGCAACTTGTTCCCTAATGTAGTGGAACTTAGTTTCTATGTGTTTAGTTCTTCCATGTGATATTGGATTTTTAGCTAAGTTAATAGCTGACTTATTATCCATAAACAGTGTTATAGGATTAGTTAACTCCACACATATTTCCTTAAGCAAGGTTTCTAACCAGGCTGCTTGGGTGGCAGCATGACATGCAGAAATGTATTCTGCTTCACATGATGACAGTGCCACAGTGGCCTGTTTCTTAGAGCTCCAGGAGATAGCAGCCCCTTGAAATAGGAACACATAGCCACTTGTGCTTCTTCTGTCAACCTTGTCTCCACACCAATCTGAGTCACAGTAGCCAACCAGCTTGTTATTACCTGTAGACCTGCCATTAGGAAAAAACAGACCATAGTTAGTGGTACCTTTTATATACCTTAGGATGCGCTTTGCAGCATTCAAATGAATCTGCAAAGGGCTGTTCATAAATCTACTGGTTACACCAGTAGCATAAAGTATATCAGGTCTACTGTGACACAAGTATCTCAGTGACCCAATAATTTGTCTATAGAGGGTTGCATCAACTTTAGTAACCTCTTCCTCTTCTATCTTAGTCAAGTTTCCTTCAGCTGGATTAATTGCAGGATTGCAATTGTCCAGTTCAAACCTTTTTAAGATCTCCTTAGCATACTTCTGTTGGTGCGGGATAATTCCTTCATTGACTCTTAAGAACTCCAACCCAAGAAAATAGGTCAGTTTTCCCAAGTCAGTCATTTCAAACTCTTCTTTCATAGAAGATTTGAAACTTGCTATCTCTTTAGCACTACTACCAGTCACAAGTAGGTCATCCACATAAAGGCATACAATTAGCAAGTAGGAATTTAGGTTGCCCTTAACATAAACACCATACTCTGTGGTGCAACTAGTGAAGCCATTTTGAATAAAGAATCCATCAATCCTTTTATTCCAGGCCCTAGGTGCCTGTTTTAATCCATACAATGCCTTATGCAAATGAAACACATAGTCTTCCTTATCCTTGTCCACAAACCCAGGAGGTTGGCTTATGTAAACCTCCTCCTCTAGAGGACCATTAAGAAATGCAGATTTCACATCTAGGTGGAACATTTCCCACCCTCTACTACAGGCTAGTGCAGTCACTAGTCTAATAGTCTCATGTCTAGCAACAGGGGCAAAAACTTCTGTGAAGTCAATGCCTTGTTTCTGTTGGAAGCCACGTGCCACCAGCCTTGCCTTGTACTTAACTATGTTTCCATTAGGATCAAGCTTTAGTTTAAAAATCCATTTAACACTAATAGCTCTCTTTCCATTAGGCAACTTAGTTA
Organism: Astragalus membranaceus; assembly: GCA_039519185.1. Lineage (NCBI taxonomy): Eukaryota > Viridiplantae > Streptophyta > Magnoliopsida > Fabales > Fabaceae > Astragalus > Astragalus membranaceus. The sequence continues at coordinate 171,782,219 of CM076849.1, forward strand.
AGGTCCAAGTTTTATTTTTTTCAATAGATTTCAGTTCCTCTAGCATAGCCACTTTCCACTCCTTGTTTTTTAGAGCTTCAGCATAGTCTAGAGGTTCAGAATCTGCCACCATAGCAAAATGGATGATATCTCCATCATCATCCACCTCATTATCCCTTACTAGGTCATAATCAGCCAACCTACTAGGTAGATTTCTGACTCTAGCAGGCCTAATAGGATTATTAGCACCACCAGTTTCCTGTTGAACTATCTCAGGTGAGTTTGGCTCAACAGCATGTTCCTCAACTTGAACATCACCTTCAATAGGCTCATCATCACTTTCGTCATCATCAATTCCTTGATGATGTTCTGGTAACTCAGTGTTACCTTCATTAACCATAACAGAGACAGTAGAGCTTGCTTGCTCCTTTTTATTCCAGTCCCATTCCTCATCCTCAAGTATAGTAACATCCCTTGATATTTCTAATTTTCCTGTTAGAGGATCAATTAGCCTGTAGGCACCAGTAGGGTGGTACCCAACTAGTACCATAGGTTTGCTCTTGTCATCTAATTTCTTTCTCTTAGGATCAGGTATGTGTCCATAGGTTAATGATCCAAATACCCTTAGATGTGTGACACTAGGTTTATCCCCAGTCCACATTTCCTCAGGTACCTTATCATCTAAGCCTCTAGTAGGACACCTGTTAAGTAGATAAACAGCAGTAGAAACTGCTTCACCCCATAGATCTTTTGGGAGAGATTTTAATTTCATCATGCTTCTGGCCATGTCCAGAATTGTCCTGTTTCTTCTCTCTGCCACTCCATTGTGTTGTGGAGTGTAGGGAGAAGTAACCTCATGGACAATTCCATGACATATACAGAATGCTTCAAACTCTTTTGAAGTAAATTCTCCTCCTCCATCTGATCTAAGAGTCTTAAGCATGTTTCCACTTTGTTTTTCTGCTAAGGCTTTAAAATCTTTGAACTTAGTTAAAGCCTCATCTTTTGTTTTGATCAGGTAGACCCATATCTTTCTTGAAAACTCATCAATAAAGGATAAAAAGTATTTGTTCCCCCCTTTTGAAATCACATCAAATGGGCCACATATGTCTGTGTAAACAACCTGTAGAAGATGTTTAGACCTTAGTTTTAAATCTGTCTTGAACATCTTCCTGGGTTGTTTACCCAACAGACAAGTGGTACATGCACTAATAGGTTTCTCAATCTTAGGTAAACCTTCCACTAGGCCTTTAGAACTAAGATTTTGAAGACCCTTATAGTTTAGATGCCCATATCTCCTATGCCATAGAACACTTTCAAGATCAGTGGTAGCACTAAGGCATTCTGCCTCTATAGTGCTAATGCTGGTCTTAAAAGTTCTGTTCTTAGCCAACTGAGAAGTTAAAATCAGTTTATCTTTTTTATCAAAAATTTTGAGTTTAAGGTCTTTCATAATAACTGAACATCCCCCCTCTATAAGTTGCCCTAAGCTAATTAGGTTGCAGCTCATACCTGGGACATAGTACACATTATGAATAGTGACTACCTGACCATCCTCTTTCTTCAACAGTATGTTGCCCATACCTGTTGCCTGTAAAGACCTATCATTGGCACATCTGATGGTAGTTCTTATGTTAGGGTTGAAATCCACTAGCCAATCTTTGTTACCTGTAAGGTGATTAGAACAAGCAGAATCCAAATACCATATTTCTGTAATACAGCTCCCATCACTCTTAGTTACCACTAGTGCAACATAGTCTTTACCTTTTTTAAATTCAATGTTAGTTACCCTAGTTTCTGCCCTAGGTGTAGGTTTAAGGTTATCACTTATAGCACTAAACACTACATTACTGTCAGAATCAGAATCCTCTTTTGCAACATTAGCTTCTGTTTCTGATTTAGACTTATTCCTGGTTGGGCATTCAGTGGCATAATGCCCAAATTTATCACATCTATAGCATTGAACTTTTGATTTATCCTTTTTCTTAGAATCACCCTTATTCTTAGAATTAGGTTTAGATTTAGGCTTATTTTTGTTAGAGTTAGGTTTAGAGGAAGACTTACTGTTGCCAGGCTTTGAGCCTTTCTTACCTTTGCCTTTTGTGAAGAAGGCAGTGTCTTCATCATCACTGTCTCCATTTAGCAGATTCAGCCGTATTTCTTTGGCTTCTAATCTGCTTTGCAGCTGCTCAACCTTTAAGTCCTCAACATTTAGGGTGTCTTCAAGGTTGTTCACTGCAACATAATATTTCTTAGTTAGTGATCTCAAGATTTTCCTACAAATCTCTTCATCAGTAAAGGTATGACCATTTAGGGTCATGGCATTGGTAATTTTCTTTACACGACCACAGTAGGTCACAACATCCTCATCACTTTTCATCCTTAAGGTTTCAAACTGAGCCTTAAGAGCTTCCAGCTTTTCTTTCTTAGCCTCAGTTGAACCATTGTAGTAGGAATCAAGAGTATCCCAAGCTTGCTTGGCACTCTCAATTCCCCTAACTCTATCAAAATTACTATCATCTAATCCTATATGAATTAGATGTAATGCTTTCCAGTCTTTCTGGGTTTCTTCTTCAAATTTTGCATTATCTTCTGCAGTAGCAGGTGCTGTCACTGGTGTCACACCATCTCTAACAACCTTTAGTACTCCCTGGCAGCCAAAGACTGCCTTCATTTGGTGGCACCATCTGTCCCAATTCTTTCCATTTAGGATGGGAATTTGAGCCCCAAAACTAGGATGTGTTTGCATATCTTTAGACATATTAAAACTGAAACACTTCACACACAGTTAGATTTTTCAAACAATATAGAAAGAAACTTTAAAGAAAACACAAGAATTGAGTAGAGATTAGAGTAATTTGCCCTGGATCGTTTATAGAAGCTCTGGGTATACCATATTGATTTTTTTCACTTATACTGTGTCACTACAAAAAAAATGTCATTTAGTGACCGATTTTTCGGTCACTATACAGAAAAAATCGGTCACTAAGCGATTTTGTGACCGAATTAGCGACTAAAAAAAATCAGTGGCTAAATCACTGGTCGCTAACCATTGGCGACCGATTTGGTGACTGTTTCGTTAGTGACCGATTTAGTGACCGAAATTGTGACCGATTTAGCGACTGAAAATAGAGACTGATTTTGTGACCGAAAATAGCGACCGATTTAGTGACTGTTTTAGCAACTGTTGTGGTGACTGATTTAGAGACTGATTTGGTGACCGATTTAGCAACTGATTTGGTGACTGAATTAGTGACTGTTTTGGTGACTGATTTAGCAACTGATTTTGTGACTGATTTAGCAACTGATTTGGCGACTGATTTGGTGACTGTTTTGGTGACTGATTTAGCGACTGATTTGGTGACTGATTTAGCAACTGATTTTGTGACTGATTTAGCAACTGATTTGGTGACTGATTTGCAGCTAGTTTAGATACTATTTTAGTGACTGATTTATTGCTCAACCAAATTTTTGAAACTGATTTGGACTATTTGATGACTAGTTTTAGCAACCAATATAGTAACTGATAGAAAAATTTAGTTTAAAACATAATAATCATTACATTAAAAAACATAATGTATTTGGTAAATAATAGTCAATTTAAATTAAAACCTACATAACATAGCAATTAGTTTCTAAGTCATAACAAAAGACATAAAATGTTTAACTCTCTTCGCCACTTTGTCCCTTTGAATTAGACTCTTCATTATCTCCGTCTTCATCATCTTCGTCATACAGCTCTTCATTAGTTGGAAGTTGTTGATACTTCATCATTTTCATCAATTTTTTTATCATCTTGTTATTTTGCTCACAAGTGTTCTTGGTATTTGCCATTTCAACTTGAAGTTCATCTCTTTCGGTTCTCACTTCTTCCAACTGATTTCTGAGTTCATTAAGCTCCTGCCTTTGCACCCACTCAGATGATGAAGAACTTAAACCGTAATAGTAAGGTCTCAGCACTTCGGTCGAATGTAGTCCATAGCCATACATCGTGTGTTTATTTACTCTAACTATACCACGCCGGGGAGGTGCGACATGAGAAGTTTACTACAACACTAAACATAGGTGCGACATGAGATATAGTAGCCGGGGATAACGAAGTTGGAGATCGTATAAGACTTGGACCCGTATGTCTTGGACGTCTTGGATGTAGTTTTGATCGACTCTTAGAAACTTTTCCTCCCTTAACTCGATCTTTGTCTGTCGTAAGCAATTTTTCTTTACCTCGACCTTTGTCTGCCATCGGCAATTAATACAAAATCAATAATTTTGAATTGTTATCATAATAATTGACATCAGAAAGATATATTAAGAACGCAACCTATAACTTTTACCATGTAAGATTCAATCATGAAGAAACACAGCAAGATTCAGTCATGAAGATAATAGACTACATAAAAATGCAGAACACCATCAGTTATGACTTTTGATAGCCACTGATTTATAACAGCAAACTGGATGATGCTGACATAGAGATAGGAGGTGACATTGCTTTTACCATGTGCTGCAATTCAATTTTCACTTAAAAGAAAGGGATGAGAAGATAATGATTGCATAATTAAGAACGCGACATACTAAGAAACCAACAAAGAATAACAATCTATACTATATTATAGATTTGTTCCACCCCTTAGAAATTAACCAATCTTTACCATGGCAGGTACAAACTACAGAAGCTAAAGAGTACCATATATTAAGTATTGGAATGAAGAAAAAGAAAGGAAAGATTTACCATATGAGCTATATGTTGAGATGTGGTGATAGAGCCACAAGTGTGAAGTGATGCTCCAAAACCTCCACAATCGGATGCTCGATTTGTTTTTGCTTGGATTCTCTTCTTTTTGAAGCCTTGAGTTCGCCAAAACATTATGTAATAAATAAACAAAGAGGACATAGAAGAAAGTGCAAAATCAAGATAAGGAAAGAAAGAGCAAAAACAGAATTGAAAATGGAAGAAAAAATGGGTTGCTCTTCCTTTCAAATGTCTCTCGCACGCGTGGAAGATAATCAAAGGGTGTAAATTAGTGTGGTAGTTTTTTTTCAGTAATTCTTCATCTATCAACCATCTTAATATCCTGCAAGATATTAAGTGTCAAGACAAGGTAGTATTGAAATTATAAGTTTACTACAACACTAAACATATATAAGAAATCAACACCAAAACTGTCTGGTGGATTATGTGCATTCCCTTCATGCCTTCGACACATGCTGATCTACCTAAATGTTAACCAAATTGTTGGTCCAGTGCTACATATATATTAGAAATCAACACCAACAATATCTTGCATTTTCTTTCTAATTGTTTTATAATTATATATCTAGCTAGTATCTTGTGTGAATCTGAATCCTATATTGTTTTGTGGGTAACAAAGTTAGTATATTTACCATCTGCACCTTTACAAAACCTTCATTCCAAATTAACAAAAATCAGACTCTGAAAATAATTATTATGCCTCAAAACTTAAAAGAAAATAAACCATCAGAATAGGTATGAAGTAAATCTTTATAAAAACAAAATTGAAAAAATAACATCTAAGAGATAGATTAACCACTTTTGTCAACCACAACACTTGATTCAACTACAAGAAGTACCAAAAAAGCTTTCATCTTTACTTAGCATTACATACTGATTATATCATGTTAAAGTCACTGGAGCATTTCTATTGGCACTCAAAGATTGAAAACATTTTGTCATTAAATGCAGAGAAACAGTGCTTGTATCTCACTGTAAACCCCTAAAAATCACTTATGCAGCATCTAAAATTAGTGTAAAACTACTTGCTGCAAAATGCATATGAAGACATCAAAACTTTGAAGCCACTGCCAAAGCAAGTTACTATAGTTTGTCACTGCCAAAGCAAGTTACTATAGTTTGTCACATTTATCTAACATACATAAAAAAGAGGAGAAGCCAATAACTTACAATGTACTAAATCTTTGTTTGGATGTCAATACTCAATAGTACCTGACTAAATTACAAATATTGATAGAACAAACAGCAATGTCTAGAGTTAAAGAGAAGAATCCATTGATTTAGCATAGTAGTCTAGACTCTAGAATAAACACACACACACAGAGTAAACAAACCAAATTGTGTGTCCACTAAGCTAAAAATGTACTAGTGATTTTTATCTTTATTTTAAAAAAATCTTAGAAATCAAAATAGAAAAGGATGCTTGTCGGCCAATCAGGAACTATAATAAGCATTTCTCTATCATAACAAGGATTTCCATAACACTACAAGAATCACTCATAATCCTTTCCCCAAACACTCGTAGCAGAGTAAAAAGAATTTAATTTAATCATTCCTATTACAACATAACTAACCAATACCACCTACCATCTTTGGTTAAATCATCATTTTAAGCAAGTCAAACAAAAGAATAATCAACAACAGTAGAAGCGCAACAAGACTGGCAAATTAAAAAGAAAAAAATACATTTTGAAAACAACCCACAATTATTTATGAACTTAGCTTAAAACAACTAAGATATAGGAAAAAAAAACAATCAATGGTGAACATACAAATGGAGCAAGGCAATCCATGCGTACATAGGAATGGAGAGAGGGAGAGAGAGAGAGAGAGAGAAAGGAATTGCACCCTAAATACACAAAATCAACAAAATCAACAAAACCCTAAATACACAAATCAACAAACCCGAGGAAAAATTTTCAAAAAAAAAAAATTGTTTTCAGAGAGATAGAGAGAACGAACCAAGAGAGAGAGTACCGAGAGAGAGAACAAACCCAAGCGACTGAAGCTTCGTGAGCGGAAGACGGAGAGGGAACCCAAACGAGAACGAACCGTGAGAGCGGATGACCTTGCTGATGAACGCCGTGAGTGGATGACCTTGCTGATGAACGCCGTGAGCGGATGACGGCGAGGGAGCTGTGAGAAAGGAACGCTGTGGAAACAGAGAGAAAGGAACGCTGTTGAAACGTCAGAGATTAGGAAATACAACGTGAGAGAGAGATTAGGGAATGAGGCAGAAAAAAATTGAGTTGCTAATTTAGGATGTAGTTAGAAAAAAATAATAAAAGAAATTAGAACCAAAGTCCAAAACTAAAAAAGATGGCGCTAAGGTGAAAACAAAGAGCGCGGATGACCAAAATTTCTACTAAGCAAAAAGCTGTCTCTAAAGCTAGCGACTGAAAAATCGGTCACTAACCAAAATGTATTTTATACATTGAATCGGTCTCTAAATCGGTCGCTATTAGTGACCGAAAAAGCGGTCTCTAACGCTAGCGACAGAAAAATCGGTCACTAAGCAAAAAGTATTTTATACATTGAATCGGTCTCTAAATCGGTCGCTACTAGTGACCGAAAAAGCGGTCTCTGAAGCTAGCGACCGAAAAATCGGTCACTAAGCAAAAAGAATTTTATACCTATTGAATTGGTCTCTAAATCGGTCGCTAAAGTGACCGATTTTTTTTGGTCGCTAAATCAGTCACTATTTAGTGAATTTCTAGTAGTGTGTGTTATTACTTGCAAGGGTGTATAATACAACAGAGGGAGGTGCCACCAGTAATAAGCCCAGCTTATACTGGCCCAGCCCAATGATGAGAATAACGCTGCAAGCTAAACAACTACTCCCTTTCTCACTTGGTCAGAAACTCAAGAAGCTTCTCTCTCTTTCTTGTTTTCCCGATCTTCTTTCTTCTCTCTTCTCTCTCAAACCCTAGCGTGCTCTCACCGGCGATTATGGTGATTGAAGCGTCGCTCCGGCTTGATTTCACGACCAATGATGAGATTGAACGATGATGACTCAAAACCCCTTGGTTTTGATCTGAGTTCTCACTCCCTGAGGTCTAAATCTTGAGTTCTCACTTCGCGATGAAGCTCAAACCCTAGATCTCAGAAAACGCTTGATCTCTTTGATCAAGCTTACGATCCACCTTCCTTCAGGTAGATCTAAACTTTCTTTCCCAGTTTCTTTGATTCTCACTTTCGTTTGAGCGCTGAGAACGAAACCCTAACTTTGTGTTTCTTTTGATCTTGCAGGTAACCAACAGATGTGAGTAATTCTTACCACACCTAGGTAACGGATCACACACTTGAACTCTTGATTTTTCCTTTTCTATTGATAATTTGCACAAACCCTAATTTGTACAATTTGATTGCTGTTTCATGTACCACTGAGCTGTGATAATGAACAACAAATATGATTTCACCTTTGAAATCAATCACAGAAACTTAAGATAAAGGTGATGAAATCCTCTAACTTATTTCCTGATTATCTTTATGCTTTCTAGACTGAACTGCAAATACTGAGTCACTGTTTTTCTGTATTGCACGTTCTCAAGTATCAACATACACTGATCTTGCAAAGTTCTCACCTTAGAACCTTTCAAGAAACCTATCTCAGGTAACTTTTCTTTCAAACCCACTATTCTGTAACTTTTCCTTTCTTCTCTTTCTAATTCAGTCACTGAATCAGACTAACCTTCTCTTACTTCCTTTTGCAAGGTACAAGCCCTTTGCTTGACACTCACACTCTTGAAGTCACAAGGTTGAAGATGGAGCTTACGGTTCAGGGAGTTGAAAACAGAGTAGAATAGAATCAAAGTAGAAAGTAGATAAACTGTAAAATATTTTCTTATTGATTGAATTCTATATATTTAGTAGCCTGTACATGTATGTATTTATAATGCTTTCTCTGGGCACATAATAGCTGATAGGCACTTAAACTTGGTTGTTAGGAACAACCAAGTTAGTTTGTTATTCATAAACTAGAAGTAGTTAGTTTGTTATTTTTTAAAACTACCTCAGGTTTGTAATAACTACCAACGGCTATAAATTTTAATAGCCATGTTTTAAATAAGATAGGTTTTGATTAAATCTCAACAGAAATAGTGTTGGTGTTCAAGCAGTTGCCATAGATTATCAATCGTTGAAGCACGGTAGGGACAAGAATACAAAAACAACAATTGAGATTATTAATTGGGTGGTTGGGAGCAGAAGCAAGAGTGAGGTTGAAGGGAATGAAGAAAGAAGAGGATGAGAATGGGAAGCATGTGGGTCGTTTTAGCAGCATATAAAATTGCATCTCACCTTTGCATTATTTACGGACATGCCATTGTGTCTTATGTTTAAATTGTGCCTTATCTGTTTTAATTTCATAATATTTGTTTTAATTTCGTATGAAATTATAAATACGTTGAAAGTTGTAAAATATAATAAAAAAAAGGAAAAACTTGATAAAATGCTATATTTTCAAATTTATTAAAATAGTTGTGTTTGAAAAAGTTTAAAAAAGTCGGTATTTCTTATAATGTTGATAATGGAGTAAAAATGAAGAAAAATGAAAATGGCCCTCCCGTTGGCCCTCCCGTTGGCCCTTCTTCCGTTGACACTCCCGTTGGCGCTCTTTTAGGTAAAATATGATTTAATATTAATTTAATCACATGCATTTAATTATAAAATAGTTATTTTGTAATATTAAGTTAATAATTGATTTTTTTGGAAAAAATAATTTTGAAACTTTTGTTAGAGGTATGTTTTTTTTTTTATTTAAGGTAAAATATGTACTCTCGTTGGCGTTTCCGTTGGCACTCTTATTGGCGCCCTCGTTGCCTCTCTCATTGCCGATCACATTGCCATCTATCGTTGTCGCTCTCGTTGTCGCTCCCGTTGCCGATCCCATTGGCTCTCGTTGCCGCTCCCGTCAGCGCGTCAGAGTTTGTTTTTTTTTTTTGTAAAAAGCACCCAAAAGCTGTTTAGTTTTGTTTTTTAGTGCCAGTTTTACGATTTTGTCCCTACTTTTTGCCAAATTGCTAGCAGTTGATTTTATTATATTAGAGTAGAAGAACAGTGTGCCTCAGTCTCCCGTTGCCCTTCCCTATTGCATCCTCCGTTGTCGCTCCCGTTGTTAGTCTTTCGTTGTCGCTCCGTTGTCACTCGTTTCTGCATTTTTATTCTAGATCGTTTTATATTATTTTAATCATTTTAATTAAATTATTAGCAAAAAAGTTAATTTGATTTTGTAAAATTGATTAAATTTTTGTTGACAATTATTTGCGGTTAAGTTGATTGGCTTTAGTAATCTAAGTAGATTACAGTAAATAGTAATTTTTTGATAATTTAGTAATAACTTAATCATTTAAAAAATATTAAATAATTTAAAAAAGTATTTTTTTAATTTTTGACTGTGGTTAAATTTTTATTGACAATTGTTAGTGACTAAAAAAAATATTTTGGAATTTTTTATAGTGATATAAATTTTGTTGACAATTGATAGTAGTTAAATTGATTGGTTTTAGTATATTTTAGTAATTATTAAATTTTTGATCAATTAATGTTAATTTAATAATTTTAATTATATTATTAAAAAAAGAGTAATTTTCAAAATTTTGATAGCGGTAACATTTTTGTTGACAATTGTTAGTGATTAAATTGATTACTTTTATTAGTTTTAATAGATAATTGTAAATAGTAATTATTTGATTTTAAAGAAAAAAGGTAATCAGAAAATTTTTGGTCAGCGGTAAGGGCCGTCTCTTTTTTCATAAAAGCTGCGATTTTTAAATTTGCAGGAAATTGATGTGTTTTTTGTTTCCAGGAAAACTGTATTTTTGTCTTTTGCAGGACAAATCTACGTTTCTGTTTTTTGCAGGAAAAAAGTTGCATTTTTTTGCATAAAAGCTGCGATTCTAGAATTTGCAGGAACATTGCTGCGTTTTTTATTTGCAGGAAAAGCTGTATTTTTGACTTTCCCTAAAAAAAAGCTGTTTTTTTTTGCTGAAAAAGTTGTCCTTTTGATCTGAATTTACAAAATTACCCCAATATTTAGACAAATGGCAAAAATCTAAGATGTCTAATTTAGACATTTTGCTGACACTTGATTTTATTATATTGTAGTAGTTGCACAACACAATGGATGAAGTGCCGAAACAGGTTAGGTTTTTTCTTTTGTATCCCCCTCTTTCTCTCTTATACTCCCATTTTACCAAAAATCCCCAAAATATCCCTTTTTTAAAAAAAAACGGTTTTTTTAAAATTTCCAAAAATAGGTCTAAATTCGAAATGCAGAGTTTTAAGATTTTCGAAAATACCTCAAAAGAGGTATTTTCGGAAGCCATTTTGGCTTTCAAAAAATACCTTTTTGGCTTCCAAAGTGATATCTTGAGGTAGAAACTGTGCTGGAAGCCTGGAATCGCATACGAGCGTGACGTTTCAGGATTCAATATTTTAAAAAAAAAAAATTAACTTGGGTAGACTTGTTTGGCCGGTTACCGGGTAAATAGATTAAAAAAAGTGCAACGTGACTTTTGTTTGAGCGAGTTTCTAAAAGCGAGAGACTGAGCATATAGCATTTCTCAAAGTTTAATTCATAGCAATTGCTATTTGGGTAAATTTAACACCATCAATACACACCTGCTATCAAAGATAACAAACCATATCCGTAATACTAATTACTTTCAAGACTTCAAAGGAAAAGTTTAAAATTAGAAATGTGAGAGCGGACAATCATCACATCTTTGATCCTTTAGATATGAAAATCTTCGCAGATGACCTATCTTGCTCCACTCTCAGGGCACCACGAGAAGCAAGAACTGCTCCAAACGGACACAAAAACTTAAAAACATCAAAATAAAAAAAAAACAGATATTTCTTCTTCTTCACTAGCACCACCGTAACAGCAACCATCACCACGTCACCACCCTCCTACCAAACGGCGACCACCCCCAAAACCCCAAACGACCACCATCTCACCATCACCATCGCATCTCTCTCACTCTCCCTCTCACATTTTTCCTTCTTTTCCTCTCCTTCTCTCTGCGCATCTCTCCACCAAAGAAACAGATCTGGAAGAATAAGTTTCAGATCTGTGTTGCAATTCGTTCCTTTTTGTTTTCGTTCCTTTGTTGCAATTCGCTCTTTTTCGTTTTCGTTCCTTTGTTGCAATCTCTCCACCAATTCGTTCATTTTCCTTCCTTCGTTCCTTTTCGTTTTTGACAGATCTATGTTTCCATGGACCTTCAATCAAAAAACGAGTTTGATATTCAGAATCGTCGCGTCATCCTCTCAAAAAGCCCTAATTTTTTTTGTCATTGGAGTACCTTCCACCGGCGACCACCGTGCCGGAGGTCATCTCCGCCGCTTCTGGTGGTGGTGGCTCGCCGGAAGAAGAGATGAAGATGGAGGAAGAAGATGAATAGTGATTGATTATGTTTTGTGTTTGTGTCAATTTGGTCCTTTCAATTTGGTCCCTCATTGGCCATATCATTTAATGAAGACACGTCAGATTTGACAATTAGGACGCCACGTCAGCAGTTAACTGCCAGCGTGGCGTCCGTTAGAAAAAACTAACGGCAGGGACCAAAATGACACACAAAAAAAACATGAGGGGCTAAAACAAGAAAAAAAAAGATAAATAGCCAAAGTGACAGCAATCCCAAAGATAAAGGGCCAAAACAACAATTTAGCCTTTATAATAATACCCAAGTTCTCTTTGTCATTTAACTGAATTCAGTAAGTGGTAAATTTTTTTACCTTGTTTTCCCTAACTCCGAATCTGAGGAGGTTAGAGCATTCATAGATTCTGAGCTTGGGATGTCCCGGACGGACATTGTTTCCACCTAGCAATTCAAAAGAAGTAACTAATAACTCAAATTTCTTAGTATAGGCATACACTATAACAATTGATCAAACTGAGCAATGTTTGAATAGGATAGAAAAGCTGACTAGATGCTGACTGGGTGCTGACTAGATGCTGAGTCAGCAATCCTAACTAACTAACTAACTAACTAACTATTAGTCCCGTGTCTTGATACAAACACACTGAAATACTAATCTGACTGCTATTAAGCTAAAATGAAACATACCGGTATTATTATGTGATGGGAGATTATTAGATATATAGCTTGGTAGTTATTGTTAGTTTGTTAGGTAATTCGGTTAGAGTTAGTTTTATAGTTACTAGTTTGTTACATATTAGTTAGGTGAGATTGGATCTATATATATAAGGTCAAACTATCATTGTAATCAATCACCTTTTGTATCAATTTCATTTTGATGAATATTAGAGTCTCTTAATCTTTTCTCTCTTATCTTCCATGGATACCATATCCTTCAATATGGTATCAAAGCAAATATGGTATCCTCCATGAAGATTGCTTCCATTGCACTTCACTATAGGTTCTTTATTTTTCTTTAATCAATTTCATTTTTGTTTCAAGTTCATTTTACTTTCATTCTTTCTTCTTCTCGGTGTCTCTCTAATCTTTTCTATGTTCTTGTCTAATATGTGATTCTTTGCATTTGTGTTTCCTCATTTGCGACTTTCGTATCTTCATATCGCAATTTTCCTTGATTGCTCTTTTGCGTTTTGCAATTTCTGAGTTTGTGATTCTCCATTGCGTTTGCATTTTCGATTTCACATGCATTTTGCTTTCCTCTCTGTGAATCGTTCTTGATTCCGATTTCATTTCAGTTTCGTTCTTCAATTCTTGTTCGAAACTCCTCCTATTTTTGTTACGGTCTTAGGTTTTGCTCTTCAATTCATGTTCAAAATCTCTTCAATTCTTGACCGTTTTTCTCCTTCCTCTCGCTTCTTTGAGAGTTTCTGTTTGTGCAACTTAACGAATTGTTTGTTCCATTTCTAATTCGTTTGACACAAATTGTTTGTCATTCTTGTATCGGTAATCATCTTTTCCGTTTGCGATTCTTGCACATCAGTTTTGCGATTTCGCTTCATTGTCCTCCTTTCATTTTGATTTCCAATGACTGTGATCTGAAGCGGAGTTCCGATTTGATTCTCGATTGAGTCGATTTTGGTTTTTTGCCATTTGTGTTGGTTCTTTATGGCATATGTTGTGACATTTGGATGGACTTATATAGCATCAGAACTTTTTTTTCAACTGTTTCCACTTTTTTACAATTATGTAAAAAGAATTTTTGGTGGAGAAAGTGATTTTGAAGCACCATCAATTCCTTACCACTGTGAAATTCCCAAGATTCTTTTCTTTGATCTTCTTGGTGTAATATACTTCATCCTTGCTCCTCTGATACTACCATTTCTCTTGGTCTACTTTTGTCTGGGATACATCATTTTCCGCAACCAGCTGTTATATGTTTACGTGCCAAAGTACCAGACTAGAGGAGAGTTTTGGCCTACAGTGCACAATTACACAATTTTTTTCTCTGTGCTGACCAAGCAATTCAAGAAAGCATTAGCATGTTGCCGTGGATTTCACTTTGCTAGTGGCAGACAAGATTGTTCTCTTTGTTGCCTTCATGGCTTGTTTCTTTGGCTTCTGTTGTGTCTTCATTGGTTTGTTTGTTGTTTTGATGTAATTTTCTTTTGTCTTGATGTATTTTTCTATTGTTCATGTCAAGCTAGAAGTGTTGTGAATAACTTCTAGCTTGCGGGGGACTATTAGATATATAGCTTGGTAGTTATTGTTAGTTTGTTAGGTAATTCGGTTAGAGTTAGTTTTATAGTTACTAGTTTGTTACATATTAGTTAGGTGAGATTGGATCTATATATATATAAGGTCAAACTCTCATTGTAATCAATCAACTTTTGTATTAATTTCATTTTGATGAATATTAGAGTCTCTTAATCTTTTCTCTCTTATCTTCCATGGATACCATATCCTTCAATAGAGATAGAGCACTTCCATTCCACGGTCAACATTACCGGCCGGCCCCAGTCCACCCACGAAATTACCAAAACGTGATTCTTCATTCCTCAGCTTCTCTCGTATTTAGACATTTTATTAGAAATAAGATACAATATTTCAGCAAATATGGAAAAGCAAACCAAATGAGTTAGGCGAGACAAACCGCGTCTCCTGCAAATATTTCTTCACCATATGCTCTTTGAGATGGTTGTACCCCTGCTTCTGTGTTAAGGTCTCCTGCATGTTGGTCTCCCACTGTATCAGTTTGCTGCAACAAAGGGAATTAGTGTTACTTATTTTTCATTCCTATTTTAAAATTATTATACCCCCAATCACCCTTACAAAGTCCCCCTATTGAGCAAAAAATATGAATATCAAACAACAAATAATGGTACAGCTAAACAATAATGGTATTTATGGCTTCCAATTTGATACTATAACACCTTCCCTTGTAAGATACGGAAATTATCCACTAATGCCTTAAATTTGTATATGTTTAAACAATTTTGATCGAGAATTATTCAACATTTCAATGGTATTTTGTATTGTAAAACAGTAAGGTACCTCCTGTGTGGCTGACTGAGGAATTTATGATTGCTCAGGACGCTCAGGAATTTCTGCCTCCTGCCCAGGAATTTCTGCCTGCTGCCCAGCTTCTCCCATACTTGCATCAGAGTCTTCTTGATCATGTGGTCCTTCCATCCTTTCATTATAATGCAGTTATTCCAAACTTCCATCAAATGCTTCAGGTTGTTGCCTTCTACATTCCTGTTGCATTCAAGTTCTATTCATTTATTTATCAACACCATAATAGTTTTGTACTGCTAAACAATAATGGTATTTAGGGCATCCAATTTGATACTATAACACCCTCCCTTGTAAGATAAGGAAATTATCCACTAATGCCTTAAATTTGTATATGGTTAAACAATTTTGATCGAGAATTATTCAACATTTCAATGGTATTTTGTATTGTAAAACAGTAAGGTACCTCCTGTGTGGCTGACAGAGGAATTTCTGCTTGCTCAGGACGCTCAGGAATTTCTGCCTCCTGCCCAGGAATTTCTGCCTGCTGCCCAGCTTCTCCCATACTTGCATCAAAGTCTTCTTGATCATGTGGTCCTTCCATCCTTTCATTATAATGCAGTTATTCCAAACTTCCATTAAATGCTTCAGGTTGTTGCCTTCTACTTTCCTGTTGCATTCAAGTTCTATTCATTTATTTATCAACACCATAATAGTTTTGTACTGCTAAACAATAATGGTATTTAGGGCTTCCAATTTGATACTATAACACCCTCCCTTGTAAGATAAGGAAATTATCCACTAATGCCTTAAATTTGTATATGGTTAAACAATTTTGATCGAGAATTATTCAACATTTCAATGGTATTTTGTATTGTAAAACAGTAAGGTACCTCCTGTGTGGCTGACCGAGGAATTTCTGCTTGCTCAGGACGCTCAGGAATTTCTGCCTCCTGCCCAGGAATTTCTGCCTGCTGCCCAGCTTCTCCCATACTTGCATCAGAGTCTTCTTGATCATGTGGTCTTTCTATCCTTTCATTATAATGCAGTTCTTCCAAACTTCCATTAAATGCTTCAGGATGTTGCCTTCTACTTTCCTGTTGCATTCAAGTTCTATTCATTTATTTATCAACACAATAATAGTTTTGTACAACTAAACAATAATGGTATGTAGGGCTTCCAATTTGATACTATAACACCCTCCCGTGTAAGAAAAGGAAATTATCCACTAATGCCTTAAATTTGTATATGGTTAAACAATTTTGATCGAGAATTATTCAACATTTCAATGGTATTTTGTATTGTAAAACAGTATGGTACCTCCTGTGTGGCTGACTGAGGAATTTCTGCTTGCTCAGGACGCTCAGGAATTTTTGCCTCCGGCCCAGGAATTTCTGCCTGCTGCCCAGCTTCTCCCATACTTGCATCAGAGTCTTCTTGATCATGTGGTCCTTCCATCCTTTCATTATAACGCGGTTCTTCCAAACTTTCATTAAATGCTTCACGATGTTGCCTTCAACATTCCTATTGCATTCAAGTTCTATTCATTTAATTAT
The DNA here is from genome assembly GCA_039519185.1 of Astragalus membranaceus. NCBI lineage: Eukaryota > Viridiplantae > Streptophyta > Magnoliopsida > Fabales > Fabaceae > Astragalus > Astragalus membranaceus. The sequence goes on from CM076849.1 coordinate 171,798,904, forward strand.
CAACACCAAAATAGTTTTGTACTGCTAAACAATAATGGTATTTAGGGTGCTTCCAATTTGATACTATAACACCCTCCCTTGTAAGATAAAGAAATTATCCACTAATGCCTTAAATTTGTATATGGTTAAACAATTTTGATCGGGAATTATTCAACATTTCAATGGTATTTTGTATTGTAAAACAGTAAGGTACCTCCTTGTGGCTGACTGAGGAATTTCTGCTTGCTCAGGACGCTCAGGAATTTCTGCCTCCTGCCCAGGAATTTCTGCCTGCTGCCCAGTTTCTCCCATACTTGCATCAGAGTCTTCTTGATCATGGGGTCCTTCCATCCTTTCATTATAATGCAGTTCTACCAAACTTCCATTAAATGCTTCAGGATGTTGCCTTCTACTTTCGTGTTGCATTCAAGTTCTATTCATTTAATTATTAACACCATAATAGTTTTGTACTGCTAAACAATAATGGTATTTATGGCTTCCAATTTGATACTATAACACCCTCCCTTGTACGATAAGGAAATTATCCACTAATGCCTTAAATTTGTATATGGTTAAACAATTTTGATCGAGAATTATTCAACATTTCAATGGTATTTTGTATTGTAAAACAGTAAGGTACCTCCTGCGTGGCTAACTGAGGAATTTCTGCTTGCTCAGGACGCTCAGGAATTTCTGTCTGCTGCCCAGCTTCTCCCATACTTACATCAGAGTCTTGTTGATCATGTGGTCCTTCCATCCTTTCATTATAATGCAGTTCTTCCAAACTTTCATTAAATGCTTCAGGATGTTGCCTTCTACTTTCCTGTTCCATTCAAGTTCTATTCATTTATTTATCAACACCATAATAGTTTTGTGTAGCGACCGAAAAATCCGGAGGAGGGATTCTTCGTCGTTTTTTGGTTCAATGGAGTCGCCATCAATATTTATTTTTAGGAAAACATTGAAAAAACCTTTGGTTTTGGGTTCGGGGGTCGATTAAGTGCGGGGAAGGTACTAGCACCCCGCAACATCCTAAAAAGGTTACCTTTTAATTAAATGTGTAGAAAAATTAGTTTAAAGAAAACATTTTAATTTACCCTTTTTATTATTTGCAAAAAAAACGGAAAGGAAGATTTAATAAAAATTTTAGTTTTTTGCGCTTGACAGGAGTGAGCCCCCGCTCCTACGTATCTCCGGGTGCGATGGAGAAATCAAAGCTACGTAGTTCTTGGGTAGAAAATATTTGTGTGTTGGTATTTTTTATTTATTGAAAAGTTTTTGCGAAAACTAGAGGCCGCTCATGGTGACCAAACAGATAAATCCAGAGTGGTCGCCACTGATGGCTTATTCGAAAAAGGTGTCTACCGCGTTCAAACGAGCGAGGCCCAGAGTGATCGCTATAGACAACCGGTTTGTGATTGAGCGCTTGCTTGTTTGAAAAAAAAGTTTACTGGGAAGCGCAATTTTTTTTAAAGAAAGGGGAGTTGAGATTACGTTTGTTTTTTTTTTTTGTTAACTGAAAAATTCTAGAAGTTTAGGCGGTTGTTTGCGATGATCAAACGAATGAATTCAGAGTGATCACCGCTACTAAACCGCTTCGGAAAATGGAGGTTAGTCCTATCAGTCAAACAAGCTAGGCTCAGAGTGACCATTAGTAATAACCCCTCGTTTTTTTTTACGCGAGTTTGATTATTTGAAAGAAAAGAGACGGTTCGGAAACGTTATGGTGTGAATAGAAGCGAAAAGTGCGACAAGAGGGGGTGCAAGTAGCATTTTGACGCTAAAAATAAATGGTTACCGGGGGTGCAAACAGCGTTTTGGCGCTTTAAAAAAAAATGGATGCCGGGGGTGCAAATAGCGTTTTGACGCTAAAAAATGGTTGCCGGGGGTGCAAATAGCGTTTTGACGCTAAAAACGATTGATTGGTTTATTTTTACTTTTTGCTATTTGACTAAATTGCTCTTCATCTTCTTTTTTTTTTTTGGGAAAAATGATTATTATTATTACCTCTCTTTTTTTTTAAAAAGGGGCTTATTTTAATCCTAAAATTAGTAACTAAATAAAAAAGGGAACACAATTTTTTTTAACACTTTTTTTTAAAAAGGTTTATTTTAAATCCGAAAATTAGTAACTAAATAAAAAAAAAGGAACACATTTTTTTTAACACCTTTTTTTTTTAGGTTTATTTTAATCCGAAAATTAGTAACTAAATAAAAAAGGAACACATTTTTTAACACCCTTTTTTTTAGGTTTATTTTAATCCGAAAATTACAATAATATAACAAACAACAAAATAAATAACAAACAGCAATAATATAATATAAAAACAGCCTCCAACTAATAATAAAAAGACAGCAATAATATTCTAATAAAAAAGCAACTACACTAAATAATAAAAACAGCAAATAAATATATAAAAAAAAACAGTAACTAGACTAAATAATAAAAAAAAAATATAGCAATAACATTAAATGAAAGGTAGTTAAACTAAATAACAAGAACAACTAAATTTATAAAAAATAACAATAATAATATTTATATAACAAAACAGTACCTAATATATAAAAAAAACCAAACCGTAACTAAAATTTATAAAAAACAACAATAATAATATCTAAAAACGTGAACAACAATAAATAAAAAAATAAAAAATAAAAACAGCAGCATAAAATTAGCAACAAAAATAATAAAAATGAACAATACTCATATGAACAATTACAGTTGCTAAAAAATAAATAAATAAAAAAAGCAATACTACATAAAACATTACATTTTAGTACCTTAATCAATAAGAATCCAGAAATGTTGAAGAAATTTCCTTCTTCGAATTTCTTCAATACAAATGAACTTTTAAACTAGTAAAAAAAAAAATCTAGGAAGGAGGAAAAGAAGGGGAAGAATATTTTTCTAAGAGAAACCCTAATTTTTTCAGAAGATCTTTCCCCCTTTTTCTTAAAAAAAAAAGGAACCCCTCCTCTACTCTTTCAAATGTGTGACCCTATTTATACAAAAAATGTTGCCCTTGTTTCTCTTCATTGTATTCTGACTTGCTCCATGCTTGTACAGTGCTTTTTTGACAGTGGCTTGACATGGTGAATAAAACTTATGAAGGGTATGGGTGTAGCAGAGGAGAGAATGATGGTTTTTTTTTGTGTGAGAAAGGAGAGTGAATCCGTGAGTGAGAGAGAATGATGTGAGGAGAGAAAAAAAATGGGGTTTATGGTTTGGTAGGAGGGGTGTGCGTGGAGATGGGAGAGTGGTGAAGAGAAAAAAATGAGTGAAGTGTGTGTTGTGGGGAAGAAGTCGTAGGGATGGGAGGAGAAGATAGAGGAATGAGAGGTTGAGTGTGAGTGGGAGAAAGAGAAAGAGAAGTGATGTGTGAGAGAGAGAGAGAGATGGGAGAGGGAGCCGTAGGTATGGGGAGAGAGAGGAGGGAAGGGTTGTGTGTATGGGGAAATGAAAAATGGGGAAGTGGGAAGTGTGGGGAAGTGGTATTGAGGGAAAAGAGGAAAGGTGGAGTGTGGAAGGGAGAAAGGTGGGGTTTGACCATGGGATAATAGGGGGAGTGGCCGAATTTTTTGAGGGTTTTGGGGAGTGAATGTGGATGATTTTTTAGGGAAAGGGGGGGATTGAATGTGGATGGCTTTTAGGGTAAAGGGGGGGTGGTCGAATTAGGGTTAGGAGAGGAGGGAGTGAGGAGTGTGTGAGTTGGGTTATGGGTTGTGGGTTGTGGGTTGTGGGTTAGTGGTTTTTTTTTGTTGGGTTGGGTCATGCGAATTGGGCTAGCCATTTTTGCTGGGTTGGGTTTCCATGACAGCACCTTATTATTTTTTAATAGACCCCCACTTCCTTCTTTGCTTATTTTGTTTTGATACTTCTAATTATTATTTTTTCGAAAATTAAAACTTGTAGCAAACTAAAATAAAATAATACATGACATAAACATAAAAATGAATATATAAAATTTCTTATTTTTGGATAGGACAAAATTAGGGTATTACAGCTGCCCCTCTTTATTTATATTTTGCTAGGAAATCGGAGGGGTTCCCAATTTCTCGAGGAAAATAGAAATAAAGATAGAAAGACACTAATTTTGTCCAGACTGAGGTTTTTTTGTTTTGTTTTTTTTTGAAACTTATGAAAACCGGGTTTCTTTAGACAGAAAGTAGATAGGGATCGCTGGGGATCTGAAGGATCGCTGGGGATCTGAAGGAGCACTGGGGCTCTGAAGGAGCACTGGGGCTCTGAAGGAGCACTGGGGCTCTGAAGGTCTAGTTCAAAATCAATGCTTGGTGCATCGACTTGCGTTCGACTGAAGGACCGTCGGGGTCTGAAGGGCATGCCTAAGCCTGAGGGACCGATGGGTCTGAAGGAGCGCAACTAGCTTATGGTACTAGTAATACGGTCTGGGGGTGGCCTTTTTTCGAGCGGCCATTAGGGTTAATCAGGCCCGGAACTGATATAACCACGAAGGACGTGCACTGTGTTTTTTAGGCGGACACAGCTAGTCTGAAGGGCCTGGGGCCGGATGATCCGTCGGTTGCTCGATAACGCGACGTGCGATCTGGATTGAAGGACCATTGTTGGTCTGAAGGAGCGCCTGGGCTCTGAAGGACCGCTGGGGGTCTGAAGAATTGGTGCTAACGATACATAAAAAAATATCTCAACAGACACTTGCAATGAATGATGCATGCGTGCATGTAGTTAAGTAATTGATGATATGATGAATGAAATGTGGAATGATTTTATTTTTTGGCTTTTGTTCTTGGCCTTTTTTCTTTTTTCATTTTCTTTTCTTGCTCTTTTGCTCTTTTTGCTCTTTAGCTCTTTATTGACTTTGCTGGCATCATCAAACTCGCATGACTCTTGACGTGGGGTACGAGGGTTGCCTCAAGCAGTGGTGCCAAAGTGCAGGTTATTAAGATTTGCTGAAGTGATTATGCATTTGTCCTTTTTGCAACTTTATGAGAGATCATCTCTTTTTTATGATTTTCAGAAATTTCGCAATGACTATAATGCTTGTGATCATGCACATGTTTCGCAATTCAGTACCGTCTACCATGAACGTTATTTTTACGATAATGGGAAAATGAAAGAATAAAGGAAGTGTTTAATATTCAAATGGATAACAAATGCGCAGAAGGTCGCGCTGGCTGAAAATTACATTGGGAGTTAAACTACAAAAAGAGAAGAAAAAGAAAACAATGAAAGCTGATCTTTTGATTGTTTGTATCTTTGAAGTAATAACGCCAATCGCCCATTAACATAACTTTGAGCATTCATTATCCAACTTTCGGAGGTATTGACTGCCTTTGTAGCTCAAAGTCCAACTTCTGACCCTAATTTTTGCCTGGACTGCTCTTTAGAGTTTTCAGTCCACCGGGTCGCTCTAATTTTTGCCTAGGCCGCCCTTTCGGGTTTTCGACCTAGCGAGCTTATTTTTGCTTGGCTCATCTTTCTCTTTTTTTCCATATATTTCTTTAGGCATAGTACTTCTTGACTGCGTCCGAGTTCACTGGGAGTGGGAGGTCTTCACCGTCCATTTTTGTGAGAATCAATGCTCCTCCAGAGAATGCCTTCTTTACCACATGAGGTCCTTCATAGTTAGGGGTCCATTTTCCACGGGAATCCTTTTGGATAGGCAACATCTTCTTGAGCATGAGGTCTCCTTCTTGAAACTGGCGGGGGTGCACTTTTTTATCATAAGCCCTTTTCATTCTTTGTTGGTACAACTGCCCATGACACAAAGCAACTACCCTCTTTTCTTCTATGAGGTTCAACTGATCCAGACGAGCTTGAACCCATTCTGCTTCCTCCAATTTTGTTTCCATTAGCACTCGCAGGGAGGGTATTTCCACCTCGATGGGAAGAACTGCTTCCATCCCATATACTAGTGAGAATGGTGTTGCCCCTGTTGACGTGCGGATAGAGGTCCGATACCCGTGCAAAGCGAAGGGCAACATTTCATGCCAGTCCTTGAAGGTCACTACCATCTTTTGCACGATCTTCTTTATGTTCTTATTTGCTGCCTCAACTGCCCCATTCATCTTTGGACGGTATGGGGAGGAATTATGATGCTGGATTTTGAAGTCGTCACACAACTCTTTCATCATCTTATTGTTCAGGTTTGTCCCATTGTCCGTGATGATCTTATTTGGAAGACCGTAGCGGCAAATTAAATCTCTCTTTATGAACCTGACAACCACTGATTTTGTTACACTGGCGTAAGAAGCGGCCTCGACCCATTTGGTGAAATAATCAATAGCGACAAGAATGAAACGATGTCCGTTTGATGCCTTGGGTTCTATGGGACCGATGACATCCATTCCCCACATCGAGAACGGCCATGGTGCTGTTAGGACATTCAGAGGGGCAGGTGGTACATGGATATTGTCGGCATAGATTTGACATTTGTGGCATTTTCTGACGTAGTTGAAGCAGTCAGTCTCCATTGACAACCAGTAGTAGCCAGCCCTTAGGATTTTCTTTGCCATGGTGTGCCCATTAGAATGGGTGCCGAACGAGCCTTCATGGACATCTTTCATAATTCTTTCTGCTTCTTCTTCTGCTACACATCTGAGGAGGACCATATTGTGATTCCTCTTGTAAAGCACTTCCCCATTTAAGAAGAAACCCATTGACAGCCTCCTAAGTGTCCTCTTATCATTCTCGGTGGCACCAGGAGGATATTCTCTGTTTGTGATATAGTGCTTGATATCGTAATACCAAGGTTTACTGTCAGGCTCTTCTTCGATTGCCACACAATGATGTGTCGGTAGGTCTCGGTGTTGGATTCGGATGAATGTCAGACTCTTGTCGTTATTGATGTTGAACATTGATGACAAAGTCGCCAAAGCATCAGCCAACTGATTTTCTTCGCGAGGGAGATGATGGAAGGTGATCTCTTCAAATTGTTCAACCATCTTTTGAATGTGATCATGATAAGGAATTAATTTGGGATCCCTGGTTTCCCAGTCACCTTTTGTCTGATGGATGACTAAAGCTGAGTCCCCGTATGCATCGAGTCTTTTGACTTTCCATTCAAGGGCTGTTTTGATGCCTAGGACGCACGCTTCATATTCTGCAATGTTGTTGGTGCAGTAGAAACTCAGTCTAGCGGTAAACGGTATGAAGCGGTTATCAGGAGAGATTAGTACAGCTCCGACCCCGTGCCCGTATAAATTAGAAGCGCCGTCGAATAACATTCTCCACCTTTCGTCGTCCGGAGGATTCCCTTCTACGAATAGAGCCATTATATCTTCGTCTGGGAAATCGCACTGCATTGATTGGTAATCTTCGATGGGCTGGTGTGCCAAGTACTCAGCCAATGCACTACCCTTGATTGCTTTTTGGGTGACATATAAAAGGTCGTATTCAGATAGTAGCATTTGCCAGCGAGCGATCCTCCCTGTGAGCGTGGGTTTTTCAAAAATATACTTGACTGGGTCCATTTTAGATACCAACCAAGTCGTGTGGCTCAGCATATACTGCCTCAAACGACGTGCAGCCCAGGCCAGAGCACAACACGTTCTTTCCAACAATGAGTATCTTGTCTCGCACTCGGTGAATTTCTTGCATAGATAGTAGATGGCATGTTCCTTCTTCCCGGATTCATCATGTTGCCCCAATACACAACCCATTGACTTGTCCAGCACTGTTAGATATAGGATGAGAGGTCTGCCCTGCACAGGCGGCATCAGAATCGGTGGATTTTGGAGGTACTTCTTGATCTTTTCAAAGGCTTCTTGGCAATTATCATTCCACTTTGTTTCTTGGTTTTTGCATAAAAGCTTGAAGATAGGCTCGCATGTAGATGTTAGCTGCGATATGAACCTAGAGATGTAGTTCAATCTTCCCAGGAAACCACGAACTTCTTTTTCAGTACTCGGTACTGGCATTTCTAATATTGCTCGTATTTTGGCTGGATCTACTTCTATTCCCCTCTGACTGACTATGAAACCCAACAGCTTTCCCGATCTTACACCGAAAGTGCATTTGGCAGGGTTTAATCTGAGTTTGAACTTCCTGAGACGTTCGAAGAGTTTTTGCAGATTGACGATATGCTCTTCTTCAGTCTTGGATTTTGCAATCATGTCATCCACGTAAACCTCTATTTCCTTATGCATCATATCATGGAACAATGCGACCATTGCCCTTTGGTAAGTGGCACCAGCATTCTTCAGTCCGAATGGCATTACTTTGTAACAGAAGGTTCCCCAGAGAGTGATGAAGGTGGTTTTCTCCATGTGTTCAGGGGCCATCTTAATTTGGTTGTATCCGGAATATCCATCCATGAAGGAGAACAGAGAGTGTTGTGCTGTGCTATCTACCAGGACATCAATGTGAGGCAAAGGGAAGTCATCTTTGGGGCTGGCTCTGTTCAAATCTCGATAATCGACGCACATCCGAACCTTACCGTCTTTCTTTGGGACCGGTACAATATTGGCTACCCATTGAGGGTATTTTGCTACTGCTAAAAACCCAGCATCGAACTGCTTCTTAACCTCATCTCGGATTTTCAATGACATCTCTGGTTTCATCCTTCTTAACTTTTGTTTTACCGGCGGGCATTCTGGTTTTACCGGTAACTTATGCTCGACTATGTTGGGGTCCAGTCCAGGCATGTCTTGGTATGTCCATGCGAAGACGTCAACATAGTCAAACAACAACCTAACCAATTTCTCTCGCTCGCTGTCTTTCAATGTGGTGCCAATGTTGACTTCTTTTTTGTCTTCTTCCGTGCCTAAGTTGATCGTTTCAGTTGATTCCTCGTGGGGTTCGATTATTTTTTCCTCTTGCTCCATCATTCTCATTAACTCTGGAGGGGTTTCCCAATTATCCTCAACATCTTCCTCAGTTTGATTGATGGGGTGATCAAAGTTACAATATGGATTATTGGCGTTGTTATTTTCAAAGACATTTTTTTCGGATCTGCATTAGTGTAAATTAACGGAATAAAAACGAAAGAAAGAAAATAAGAAGCGAATGCAACGAGAAAAGAAAAACGGGGGTTTATTGGGAACTGAAATAACGTTGCATTGATATTAATATTGAAAGGAAAACATGCGTGCCCGAATGAAATATCCTAAGGCCTTGGGCAGAGCCAGAGGGTTACATTATAGAAACATTACTTTGAACTAAAAACCACAGGAAAATCAACGATCTCCCAATTCATGAGCCTTTTGTTTGCAGGACAAGGGCGTACAAGACTGACGACGCCTTCTTCAGCGCTTAGATCGTCCTCAACTGCGGCGATCTGATTGGGGTTCAACATTCCCGCACTCCGAAAGCTTTCCTTGATGTCGCAGATGGTGAACCTCTTCGTATTTGGCACCCTATCCTCAAGCCTGGCTATCCTCCGCTCCTTCTTTTCCTCCACAATCCTTCTCTTGTCAGTGCGATTGGGCCGATATCCTATCCCATGTCTATCTTTGTTCTCCTCTGGCTGTATTGGCGTCAGGATCCCCTGTCCGGTTTTTCCCAAGCCTCCTCCAGCTTGGTAGCCTTTTCCTAACATGAACTTAGCAACCATTACGGCAGTCTTGGATAGCTTGGGTTCTAACATAGCAGATGTATTGGCGATTTCCAATGCTTGGAAGGCAGTCTCGAAAGACTCTTCAGCAGCCTCAATGTAACGAGTGGGAGCGGACTTATTTATCAGCATTTCTTCCTCACCGAAAATAACCACCAGCTTATTGTTGACTATGAACTTGAGCTTCTGGTGTAAAGAGGAGGGAACTGCCCCTGTAGAGTGGATCCATGGCCTCCCCAAGAGACAACTGTAGGATGGGGCAATGTCCATTATCTGGAAGGTCACCACGAAGTGCTCCGGACCTACTTGCACAGGTAATTCCATTTCTCCGATGACTTCCCTTTTTGATCCGTCAAAGGCCCTGACTATTATGGAGCTCGGTCTCATGTATGAACAGTCCACATCTAATTTCTCCATGGTTGATCTGGGTAATACATTCAAAGATGAACCATTGTCAATAAGTACCCGAGCAAGAGAGTAATCTCCACACTTCACAGATATGTGTAGGGCCTTGTTGTGCCCCCTTCCTTCAGTTGGAATCTCATCATCAGTAAAGGTGAGATAATTACTTGCAACAAGGTTTCCGACGATCCCATCAAATTGGCCGACGGAGATGTCATGAGCGACATGGGCCTCATTCAATACTTTTGTCAATGCTGCACGATGGGCATCAGAACTGAGCAATAATGACAACAGAGATATCTTTGCGGGAGCTTGGTTCAGTTGATCAACCACCTTATACTTGCTTTGTCTCATAAGCTTCAGAAATTCACTGGCTTCTTGCTCGGATAACTTCTTCTTTCCTGCATTCTTATCGACAGGTTCCTGCTCTATGCTTTTGCCCTTACGGGTTCTTTCCTCCCCTTCTTTTGTTCGGTCCTCACTAGGCCCTCCAGGGGTATAGAAACGTCCACTTCGAGTCATCCCACCGGTCCCTGAGATGTTAACGACATCTGGATTGGTCTGAACCTTCACATCGTAACTCCACGGGACTGCATTGGTGCTTTTAAAGGGAAAAGGGACTGGCACTTGAATAGTGATTGGTTTAGGCACAGCGGTGGTTAGCTTTGTGTCCTTTTTTTAGTGGATTTCCAGGGGTTTCCGGATACTCTTGCCCTGGTCACTGCTTGACTGGAGAGTCGACACGCCTTCCTCTTTCTTTTGAAGACCTATTTGTATTATGTGTCGGTCTAATAAGTCTTGCAGAACCGGCTTGAATGCTTCACCGGCCCCGACACAAAGGGGATCAGCACACGAGCCCTTTCTGGTACATCCTTTCATAATGATTCCGAAGTGACACAAATTAGCATGGATGAGGTCCAGGGGTGTGGCTATGTCCTCCACCTTTCTGATCAATAATTGCCCCTCAGCATCCTCAATGGCATTGACGGAGGGTTTCCCGTGCCCCGGCAGAGGGTTAGTGGCAACATTCGGACCATCTTCTGCGAAGCTTAACCATTTAGATTCAATTAAGTCTTGTACTACATATTTCAATGCCTTGCAATTTTCTGTTGAATGGCCAACTGCCCCAGCGTGGAATCCACAGCTAGCCTCTGGGTCATAGCTCCTAGGGAAAGGAGGTTGAAGGGGTCTCATTGGACGGGGAGTGATCAAGTTGTGACTGATGAGGTGATTGAATAGGTCTGTGTATGACATGGGTATTGGGTCGAAATTGGCGGGCTTTCTTTCTTGGTAGTTTTGTGGTCTATAGCCTGGGTTGACTTGGTGAGGTGGGGCTTGTGGTGTTTGAGTAGGTATTTGTAAAGTCTGTCGGGGGTTGTTGTAGGGAGGCTTTCCTGATCCAGAGATGGCATTGGTTTCTCCGTCTTTCTTTTTAGGGAAACCTGGGAAGGGCCTTTTCTGATTGCTGGTTCCAGCGGAGCTATATGCAATCTTCCCGTTTCTCCATCCATTCTCTAATCTTTCTCCGATGACGATCATATCTGAAAAGTTCGAAGACACGCTCCCAATCAACCTGTCGTAGAAAGGTGTTTGAAGAGTATCCATGAACATTGATACCATCTCTTTTTCTAACAAAGGTGGTACCACCTGTGCAGCCAAACCTCTCCAGCGTTGGGCATATTCTTTGAAGGACTCATTGTCTCTCTTCGTCATGCTCTGCAGCTGTGTTCTATCGGGAGCCATGTCAATATTATATTTGTATTGCCTCAAAAATGCATCGGCTAGGTCTTTCCAGCATCTGATATGGGCACGTTCTAATTGCATGTACCAGCTCGAAGCTGCCCCAGACAGACTATCTTGGAAGTAGTGGATGAGCAATTTGTCGTCGTGAGCAAACGCCGCCATCCTCCTGCAGTACATGGTTAAGTGGCTTACAGGGCAAGTCGACCCTCTGTACTTGTCGAAGTCTGGCACCTTAAATTTTGGAGGGATGACCACGTTAGGGACGAGGCACAAGTCATAAGCATCTCTCGCACCAACATTGGATCCCTCGACTGCTCTCAACCTTTCCTCAAGCATTTGTAGTTTGTCTTGGGCTTGAGGGTTCTCCATAGAGTGATTGTGAGGGAGCCCACTCATACCATAGTATGGATGAATCATCGGAACTATGGCTGGGTTCACATTAGGGGTATGTGAATGAGTGAGATTCCTGAGGTTGGAACCCTGAGCTTGAGCGTCAACTATCGGCGGTGGGGGGCAGCCAAGTGGGAGTCTTTGTGGTATGACGACGGGGGTCGGGTTTTGAACTTGCGGTGCCCCCAGATTACCATCGTGACCCGTTGGTGTAAGCTGTTGTTGGCCCGCGACTCCTGAGGGACCGTCTTCTGGACTAGCATTGACTGTCGGAGGTGTGTAACCTTGTGGAAGTCCGTAAGGAGGCCATATGTAACCCTGGTCATTAGTCCCAGTGGGGGGCACTGTATGCGGGATCCCGAGTCCATTGGGAGGAGGAGGGTTGGTAACTTGATTTTCCGTGTTCCCAGCGGAGACATCTTCACTTGTGTCTTTGTCCCTCAAAGCTTGTAAGACCTTTAAGATTTCAGCCATCTGTTCTTTCATCCCATCTATTTCTGCCCTAAGCTCTTGATTGCCTAGGTCTTGGGGTGGATTGCCTTGATCCGGGATATCTTGAGGCGGATTGTCCTGATTTTCTTCCATGTTTCTGGCCTGAGAACGAGTCCAATAGCGATGTTGACGCACCAGCTTGTCTTTTACTCTCTGTTGGTGGGACACATGGTATGAGTATATGTATGAGTATATGAATGGATGAAAATGCGAATGATGCATGTGTGCATGAATCTTATTGTTTTAGGTCGGGAATTGCAAGCGCATCCTGATTTTGTCATAAGTACACAAATTAAAGTTCCACAATATTTTCAAGATAAAGGATCAGAATGTGAGACAAACAAACTTCATTGATGGAGGAAAGTACAACATTTTGGAAGTAAAACTTCGAAAAGAAAAGTACGATGTTCTTTAAATTTCACTCAAATACATATGGCTTTCATTTTTCCACTCCTCCCTCTTTTTCTACTAGTAGTGCTGCCGGCCTTCTCCCGGAATTCGGCAATCAGAACTTCGCAAAACTCCATGAATTCGGAAACTTGGACCGGGGTGTTAAACGGGTGCATTGCCGCGTTAGCCTCCTTTAGACGTTTGGGGATTCCTACGATAGCTCGATCGGCCAGCCATGCCAACTTTGAAAATCTGTCTTTCCAGTATAAGCTTTCATTCTTCAACTCTATGAAGGCTTCATGGTTTTCTATCCTGCTGACCAACTCCACGAAGCGGTTCTCCCAATAGATGCTTTTTGTCTTCAGCTGGTGGTAGACCTCCTCTTGATATCTGATATGGTCGTTCAGCTCATCAGATTTTTCGTGCTCCCTTCTCAAGGCTTGTTGGTATTCTCGGAGTATCTCTTCAATGGTATCTTTATCCTGCTTGATACTTTTCACTTGCTCTTCAAACTCGGCTGCCATCATCCGGGACTCTCTCTTTGATACCATTAGCAGGCTCTGTGCGGTCTTTTCAGCCATCATTGATTCTTCCCATAACTTTTTCCACTTGTATGTATCATCGATGGCTTGGTTCATTTTCAGGTTGCAACGTTTTATTTCCTCTTTCGCTCCTCTTAGGTACTTTTGAACCTCTAGTTTGTTCTTTTGTTCGATCTTGAGCTGCTTGTGGCTGTCTTCAATGGCCACTGACTTACTTGCGTTCTCTTCCTCCAATTTCTGGTTTTTTAGGAGCACTTTCTCTAACTCTGCCTGCAAGCCCTTCTTTTCTTCCTAGGCTTTTGACAATGCTATTTTAAGCTTATCTAAATCTTCGACAGTGGGAAGGGTAGGTTCAAGTATTTCTTCCTCCACCCGTAGTGCACTTTGGTAAGGCAATCAGGTGTCTTGGATCCTCTTTTGGAGCCATTGACGAAAGGTGGTTTCCTTATCGCCGCTCCTCTTAGTAAGCTCTTGTCCCTTGCGGACGACCATATCCCACGCTTGAGAAATCTTCCGGAGCATGTCAACCTCTTTTGGGCTTCCTTCATGAAGGTAAAAAGGGATTAACATGTCTTCGGTGGGCGGATTTCGCATGGGGTACCCCAGCTGTCTTAGAGTCAGAGAAGGATTGTAATTTATGCATCCTCTTGTCCCCATGAGCGGGACGTTTTGAAAGTTTCCGCATTGAAAAACTACTGTGGGCCTCTCTTTCCACCATGATGGGTGCCAACGAACCTTATATTCATGAAGGCCCCCCAGTACTTGCAACCATTCACCAGTGTTCATTGTCTTCACATCACACCCTCTGGCGTCTTCAATTGGGCCTTCTACTCTGACTTTGTTAACGAAAGCATGGGTGAGAAGCCAAACATACAAGGCGTGCAGGCAGCAAGATATCCTTTTTCCCCTTAGCTCACTATAATGAGTGAAAGTACAGTAAGTGTCTGCAAGCATGGCTGGAATCGGATCCTTGAAGGATAAGAAGACGCCAATAGCTGTTGTGTCCACATATCTTTCAAGGCGTGGAAATAGGACAATGCCAAAGATAGTCAAAGCTAACACCTGCTTAAAAGGACCCCAATTTCTAGCGTCGGCGAAGGATTTCATTTGGCTTTCCAGATACTCTTGTGGGAATCCTGCAATGCCATTTCGATTTTTCTTCCGGAGCTTCAAGTTCTCTTTGCTGGTTTGTAACATTGAGGCGAGTTTCTCATCTGTGTAGTATTGTCCCTGATACTGGTAGGGTCCATTGTCTTGTTGAGGAAAGCCGAAGATCTGTGTATATTCTTCCAGGGTAGGTGCCATCTGGAAATTTTTGAAGGTGAAGCATCTTAATGAAGAGTCGTAGAACTGGCTCAAAGCGGCAATGGCATCCGTTTGCACGTCCAATTGTAGTAACATAATAATCTTCCCATACACTCTATCAAAAGACCTGCGCTCGATGGGCGGCAATCGACCAGCACATTCCCTTAGACTTGTCAGATTAGGCTGTTTTACTATAGGGTAGTTCAGAGCTTGGATTGCTTCACAGTTTGATCCCATATCGTTTTGCTTATGACAAAACCTTCAAACCTCTTACAATTCCCGGCAAACCTAAATGAAATGAATAGCATGCATGTGAGGATTTTTTTTGTATATTATTTTTTGAAATGACGATGATGTATGATGAATTAAAGAATGACGCTACAGAGAAAATTTTGGCGATTCGACATTTGAGAAACATTAACCCTGTCACATAAAATATATGTAAAGGGCAAAAAGAGTAAATGGTTTTCATTATTTGATTTTTTTTTTGTTTTTTTGAAAGATAAAAAGTTTTTGCTATGATGCAACGGGTAGGTGAATTGCCCTTGTGTCCTAAACAGGTTAGGTCTTATATACAGGTTACGGTCTAGGGCTACTTGTGTGATCAATCTCTCATGTGGCTCTAATCACGTCCTCACAAGGGTCTCCAGAGCTGAAATCTCTTTCGTGATATGACCCACAACGATAGCGAGCTACCTGGTGTGGGATACCACGAAAGAGCGTACTCTGGCTGAGGCTTTCATGAGAGTCAGACAGATAAAATCCAGAATGACTGACACTAATCGCCTCCACTCGTCCTAGGTTTTTTTAGACCCGGGTATAGGGCCCCGCTCAAGAGTGTGTGCAATAAACAAGTGTAATTGGTGCGGGTGATATAAGCAACCTAAACTACCCGTGCTGCAAAAGAAATACAGATAATAGTGCAAAGGTTTTCTACCCTAAGGTTCAATTGAGCAAATAAATAGATAAATAAAATAGACATGCGAATAGAAGGGCTAAGGGTAAATAAAGTACTAAACTAACAAATATCTACACATTTAACTAAATTAGGCTTGACCCTCTTAAAAAAAAAAGTCCCCAGTGAAGTCGCCAGCTGTAGCGACCAAAAAATCCGGAGGAGGGATTCTTCGTCGTTTTTTGGTTCAATGGAGTCGCCATCAATATTTATTTTTAGGAAAACATTGAAAAAACCTTTGGTTTTGGGTTCGGGGGTCGATTAAGTGCGGGGAAGGTACTAGCACCCCGCAACATCCTAAAAAGGTTACCTTTTAATTAAATGTGTAGAAAAATTAGTTTAAAGAAAACATTTTAATTTACCCTTTTTATTATTTGCAAAAAAAACGGAAAGGAAGATTTAATAAAAATTTTAGTTTTTTGCGCTTGACAGGAGTGAGCCCCCGCTCCTACGTATCTCCGGGTGCGATGGAGAAATCAAAGCTACGTAGTTCTTGGGTAGAAAATATTTGTGTGTTGGTATTTTTTATTTATTGAAAAGTTTTTGCGAAAACTAGAGGCCGCTCATGGTGACCAAACAGATAAATCCAGAGTGGTCGCCACTGATGGCTTATTCGAAAAAGAAGGTGTCTACCGCGTTCAAACGAGCGAGGCCCAGAGTGATCGCTATAGACAACCGGTTTGTGATTGAGCGCTTGCTTGTTTGAAAAAAAAGTTTACTGGGAAGCGCAATTTTTTTTAAAGAAAGGAGAGTTGAGATTACGTTTTTTTTTTTTGTTAACTGAAAAATTCTAGAAGTTTAGGCGGTTGTTTGCGATGATCAAACGAATGAATTCAGAGTGATCACCGCTACTAAACCGCTTCGGAAAATGGAGGTTAGTCCTATCAGTCAAACAAGCTAGGCTCAGAGTGACCATTAGTAATAACCCCTCTTTTTTTTTTACGCGAGTTTGATTATTTGAAAGAAAAGAGACGGTTCGGAAACGTTATGGTGTGAATAGAAGCGAAAAGTGCGACAAGAGGGGGTGCAAGTAGCATTTTGACGCTAAAAATAAATGGTTACGGGGGGTGCAAACAGCGTTTTGGCGCTTTAAAAAAATGGATGCCGGGGGTGCAAATAGCGTTTTGACGCTAAAAAATGGTTGCCGGGGGTGCAAATAGCGTTTTGACGCTAAAAACGATTGATTGGTTTATTTTTACTTTTTGCTATTTGACTAAATTGCTCTTCATCTTCTTTTTTTTTTGGGAAAAATGATTATTATTATTACCTCTCTTTTTTTTTAAAAAGGGGCTTATTTTAATCCTAAAATTAGTAACTAAATAAAAAAGGGAACACATTTTTTTTAACACTTTTTTTTAAAAAGGTTTATTTTAAATCCGAAAATTAGTAACTAAATAAAAAAAAAGGAACACATTTTTTTTAACACCTTTTTTTTTAGGTTTATTTTAATCCGAAAATTAGTAACTAAATAAAAAAGGAACACATTTTTTAACACCCTTTTTTTTTAGGTTTATTTTAATCCGAAAATTACAATAATATAACAAACAACAAAATAAATAACAAACAGCAATAATATAATATAAAAACAGCCTCCAACTAATAATAAAAAGACAGCAATAATATTCTAATAAAAAAGCAACTACACTAAATAATAAAAACAGCAAATAAATATATAAAAAAAAACAGTAACTAGACTAAATAATAAAAAAAAAATATAGCAATAACATTAAATGAAAGGTAGTTAAACTAAATAACAAGAACAACTAAATTTATAAAAAATAACAATAATAATATTTATATAACAAAACAGTACCTAATATATAAAAAAAAAACCTAACAGTAACTAAAATTTATAAAAAACAACAATAATAATATCTAAAAACGTGAACAACAATAAATAAAAAAATAAAAAATAAAAACAGCAGCATAAAAATAGCAACAAAAATAATAAAAATGAACAATACTCATATGAACAATTACAGTTGCTAAAAAATAAATAAATAAAAAAAGCAATACTACATAAAACATTACATTTTAGTACCTTAATCAATAAGAATCCAGAAATGTTGAAGAAATTTCCTTCTTCGAATTTCTTCAATACAAATGAACTTTTAAACTAGTAAAAAAAAAATCTAGGAAGGAGGAAAAGAAGGGGAAGAATATTTTTCTAAGAGAAACCCTAATTTTTTCAGAAGATCTTTCCCCCTTTTTCTTAAAAAAAAAGGAACCCCTCCTCTACTCTTTCAAATGTGTGACCCTATTTATACAAAAAATGTTGCCCTTGTTTCTCTTCATTGTATTCTGACTTGCTCCATGCTTGTACAGTGCTTTTTTGACAGTGGCTTGACATGGTGAATAAAACTTATGAAGGGTATGGGTGTAGCAGAGGAGAGAATGATGGTTTTTTTTTTTGTGTGAGAAAGGAGAGTGAATCCGTGAGTGAGAGAGATTGATGTGAGGAGAGAAAAAAAATTGGGTTTATGGTTTGGTAGGAGGGGTGTGCGTGGAGATGGGAGAGTGGTGAAGAGAAAAAAATGAGTGAAGTGTGTGTTGTGGGGAAGAAGTCGTAGGGATGGGAGGAGAAGAGAGAGGAATGAGAGGTTGAGTGTGAGTGGGAGAAAGAGAAAGAGAAGTGATGTGTGAGAGAGAGAGATGGGAGAGGGAGCCGTAGGTATGGGGAGAGAGAGGAGGGAAGGGTTGTGTGTATGGGGAAATGAAAAATGGGGAAGTGGGAAGTGTGGGGAAGTGGTATTGAGGGAAAAGAGGAAAGGTGGAGTGTGGAAGGGAGAAAGGTGGGGTTTGACCATGGGATAATACGGGGAGTGGCCGAATTTTTTGAGGGTTTTGGGGAGTGAATGTGGATGATTTTTTAGGAAAAGGGGGGGATTGAATGTGGATGGCTTTTAGGGTAAAAGGGGGGTGGTCGAATTAGGGTTAGGAGAGGAGGGAGTGAGGAGTGTGTGAGTTGGGTTATGGGTTGTGGGTTGTGGGTTAGTGATTTTTTTTGTTGGGTTGGGTCATGCGAATTGGGCTAGCCATTTTTGCTGGGTTGGGTTTCCATGACAGCACCTTATTATTTTTTAATAGACCCCCACTTCCTTCTTTGCTTATTTTGTTTTGATACTTCTAATTATTATTTTTTTCGAAAATTAAAACTTGTAGCAAACTAAAATAAAATAATACATGACATAAACATAAAAATGAATATATAAAATTTCTTATTTTTGGATAGGACAAAATTAGGGTATTACATTTTGTACTGCTAAACAATAATGGTATTTAGGGCTTCCAATTTGATACTATAACACCCTCACTTGTAAGATAGGGAAATTATCCACTAATGCCTTAAATTTGTATATGGTTAAATAATTTTGATCGAGAATTATTCAACATTTCAATGGTATTTTGTATTGTAAAACAGTAAGGTACCTCCTGTGTGGCTAACTGAGGAATTTCTGCTTCCTCAGGACGCTCAGGAATTTCTGCCTCCTGCCCAGGAATTTCTGCCTGCTGCCCAGCTTCTCCCATACTTGCATCAGAGTCTTCTTGATCATGTGGTCTTTCTATCCTTTCATTATAATGCAGTTCTTCCAAACTTCCATTAAATGCTTCAGGATGTTGCCTTCTACTTTCCTGTTGCATTCAAGTTCTATTCATTTATTTATCAACACCAAAATAGTTTTGTACAGCTAAACAATAATGTTATTTAGGGTGCTTCCAATTTGATACTATAACACCCTCCCTTGTAAGATAAAGAAATTATCCACTAATGCCTTAAATTTGTATGTTGTTAAACAATTCTAATCGAGAATTATTCAACATTTCAATGGTATTTTGTATTGTAAAACAGTAAGGTACCTCCTGTGTGGCTGACTGAGGAATTTCTGCTTGTTCAGGACGCTCAGGAATTTCGGCCTCCTGCCCAGGAATTTCTGCCTGCTGCTCAGCTTCTCCCATACTTGCATCAGAGTCTTCTTGATCATGTGGTCCTTCCATCCTTTCATTATAATGCGGTTCTTCCAAACTTTCATTATGTAGCTGGAGCTACTTACGCGTGGGGTACCGAAGAGAAGAAAGAAGCTACAATGGATACCAATGTGAGGATAAAGATACAACCACTTTAATACTTTTATGATCTTTTTAAATGTTTTTTTGAAGTAAACGAGAGATTTTCCATAATTCAAATAGTTGGCTAACAGTGCCTATTAGGGAAATTGTAAAATTAATACTCCTAACATATATACTTCTATTTTTCTTATATGTGCAGCAACTTGTTAATCTGAATGAAGGCTCCTATGATAATGAACAAATTGATCATCTTCATGATGATTATGAAGATTTTTCATTATCTGATCACGGTCAAGATACCGAACATTATAACCAATCTTTTAGGTTTTTGCCTCCTCAGTGTTCTTCCTTTAATTAAAGCTTAGCTTGATCAGAATTTTTTTAATTATTTTCATTCTATAGTAGATCCTCAGTGAGGATGTGTTTAATTATCACCTGATGGTTTGTCTTTTGAATGAAGTGGAAGATTTCGTTCCGATGATGATACACATCAGTCAGAGGCCCTCAGGGAAGGTCAGTAGAAAATCAAAAACTTGCAACACTAAAGAAAGAGAAAATAGAGAAGAGACAAAAATACTGTGTACTAACATATAAATAATGTAACAATTCATCAGATGGTAGAAATGAAGAGCAGCCTAAAACATCTAACGAAAGGTTGGAAGAACCACATAATGCAAGGATGGGAGATGCAAGGATTGGAGTAAATCCTCAGCCTCTTCAACTCTATCATCTACAGGTTGGTCAGGATCTGCAGTATCTTGGTCCAAGTCATGAATATTAAGTTGACCTTGAATTGTATCATTCATGCGGTTGTCATTTATAGTCCGCTGCAACAAAAGAAGCATGGTGAGATATTGTACACATATATAATTGATTGATGGGTATCTAAACAAAATAGATTGCAAACAACTGTATTACTCAAATATATATGTTAGAATAAATATATAGAACCTTTATCTTCTTTTTTTTATATGAGAAACAGCTTGAAGTCCTTTGTATGAGCGAGGGATGCTAGTTGGCCCTCGCTTTAGCGCTCGCCTTAGAGGTTGCTGTAGCAATAAGATTTTGTATTATTTGCTTTATACAATGTAATAGTCTTTTGCAGTGCTTATCAATTATGGTACCTCCGCTGACTAAGGAACTACTGCTAGCTCTACTGCTGGCTGAGGATCTACTGCCGGTTGATCCGGCTGAGGATCTACTGCCGGTTGATCCGGCTGAGGATCTACTGCTGGCTGAGGATCTACTGCTGGTTGATCCGGCTGAGGATCTACTGCTGGCTGAGAATCTACTGCTGGTTGATCCGGCTGAGGATCTACTGCTGCCTGAGGA
Organism: Astragalus membranaceus; assembly: GCA_039519185.1. Lineage (NCBI taxonomy): Eukaryota > Viridiplantae > Streptophyta > Magnoliopsida > Fabales > Fabaceae > Astragalus > Astragalus membranaceus. The sequence goes on from CM076849.1 coordinate 171,820,034, forward strand.
TTTACACCCATCCATGCATTATGTGGTTCTTCCAACCAGCCGGATCAACCACCAGTAGATTCTCAGGCAGCACTAGATCCTCAGTCGAATCAGCCAGCAGTAGATCCTCAGGCAGCAGTAGATCCTTAGCCGGATCAACCAGCAGTAGAGCTAGCAGTAGTTCCTCAGTCAGCAGAGGTACCATAATTGATAAGGACCGCAAAAGACTATTACATTATTGTATAAAGCAAATAATAGAAAATCTTATTGCTACAGCAACCTCTAAGGCGAGCGCTAAAGGGAGGGCCAACTAGCATCCCTCGCTCGTACAAAGGACTTCAAGCTGTTTCTCATAGAAAAAAAAAAGAAGAAAAAGGTTCTATATATTTATTAAACATATATATTTGAGTAATACAGTTGTTTGCAATCTATTTTGTTTAGATACCCATCAATCAATTATATATGTGTACAGTATCTCACCATGCTTCTTTTGTTGCAGCGGACTATAAATGACAACCGCATGAATGATACAATTCAAGGTCAACTTAATATTCATGACTTGGACCAAGATACTGAAGATCCTGACCAACATGCAGATGGTAGAGTTGAAGAGGCTGAGGATTTACTCCAATCCTTGCATCTCCCATCCTTGCATTATGTGGTTCTTCCAACCTTTCGTTAGATGCTTTAGGCTGCTCTTCATTTCTACCATCTGATGAATTGTTACATTATTTATATGTCAGTACACAGTATTTTTGTGTCTTCTCTATTTTCTCTTTCTTTAGTGTTGCAAGTTTTTGATTTTCTACTGACCTTCCCTGAGGGCCTCTGACTGATGTGTATCATCATCGGAACCAAATCTTCCACTTCATTCAAAAGACAAACCATCAGGTGATAATTAAACACATCCTCACTGAGGATCTACTATAGAATGAAAATAATTAAAATTTTTTTGATAAAGCTAAACTTTAATTAAAGGAAGAACACTGAGGAGGCAAAAACCTAAAAGATTGGTTATAATGTTCGGTATCTTGACCGTGATCAGATAATGAAAAATCTTCATAATCATCATGAAGATGATCAATTTGTTCATTATCATAGGAGCCTTCATTCAGATTAACAAGTTGCTGCACATAAAAGAAAAATAGAAGTATATATGTTAGGAGTATTAATTTTACAATTTCCCTAATAGGCACTGTTAGCCAACTATTTGAATTATGGAAAATCTCTCGTTTACTTCAAAAAAACATTTAAAAAGATCATAAAAGTATTAAAGTGGTTGTATCTTTATCCTCACATTGGTATCCATTGTAGCTTCTTTCTTCTCTTCGGTACCCCACGCGTAAGTAGCTCCAGCTACATAATACAATTTAAAATAATTTAGAGGACTAAGTGTGTTCTATTGGGTTCAATTGAATTAGTTCGTGTGTGTGTGAATCAGAGTGTGTGGAACACTTCTGTACCAACAATTCATGTATATCATAGACAAGAGAAATATTGTGTAAATAAATATCACGAGTATCCAAAAGAAAATTAAAAAAAAAGGAAAAAATTAAGAAAAGTTTTGTCGCTTCATTAATTATGAAAAGAAACAAGGACTTAAAATATATTACCATGAATGACTTTTTGTCTGTGTTCCCTCTGATAATCAAAATTAAAACACAACAGTAATTAAGTAATTAAAACAGAAAAAAAATCGTAAGTAGAGGGAAGTGAAACTACCAAGTAGAATTCCGGATAGAGCCAGTGGAACCGATGTATTCAGAATCTCTTTACAAGCAATAGAAACGACATCGTATAACTTCAGTTAGCTATTATAATGTGGAAAAAATAAGATAATGAAGAAGAAAAGAATGTGCAAAAACCAGTTACCAGATCTTGATGATATTAAGCTTATCAAACTTTCTTCGGTTTATCTTCGCATGCATAGTAGCAGCCATCCTTCAACAAAGAGTGATAGTTATAAAATGCGTTGAAGTTGAAGTTGAAGATGAAAGAAATTGAAATTGAAGATGAAATTGAAAGAACGATTATGATTTTTAAAGGAAGTAAGTAGTACCATATTTGGCCGAGTAGAGCTTTAATTTGCGAATAAGAATTAGATGAGGGTAGAACATTTTGTGTGATCAGAGAAATGAAAAAGAAAGAAAAATATCTGTAACTAACTTGCAGGTAGCAATAAGAATGTTATGTTCTTCAAATAAAAGCAAAGAGAGCATTTGCGCAACAGTGTAGTCTGTAATCTGTTAGATATATACCTGCCAAAAAATGCAATGCAACGAGTGTGTAGTGAGTGTGAGTGCGCTGTGAGGGAGGGTGTTTTGGTAATGATAAAGCTACCCAACTTCTTCGTGCTACGAAAGGAGTATATGACACGTGTACTCTTTAACGGTTTCACCTCAAGGGGATGGTAGCGTAGCACCATTGTGTGCACTTCTGGATGTTGGATTAGGGCCCACGCGATCAACGAATTTCTCGCTCCTTCAGCACCTAAGCGAGCGACTTCGTGTGTGTTTGGAATTGGAAGTTTGGAACCCTCCTTCGCAACGTGATTTAGAAGAAAACTTTGATGTTTGACTTCCAAATGTAAAATCGATTAACTTTACCTAATTGTTTGGTTTCGCGTTGAAAGAGATCAAACGCGAGTTTACGAGTGCGAGTTTTGACACTTGTCTCTTGTGCGTCCCGAGTAGAAGGGCTTCTCTTATTTGAGATTGCACCAAAGTTTAAAAGACCCAGATTGCACCGACAGTTTAAACGGTCTACATTGCACCGAAGTTTAAAACTGATATTTATAGATTTATAAGCAACAAATTTTGACTAAGTGACTAATTTATTTACTATAAAGTGTGTTAAAAATCATTTTTTCATCTAAACTTAAAATGGTTTTTTGCCCAATTTATTGTCCATTATCTCCCATAAATTTTTTTAAAAAATATACCCTATATTGCCACGATCAAAATGGGTGTAGGAGTGTAAATGATGATTTTGATTTTTGTGTTCAACCCTTATTAAAGTAGTTCACATGACTTTCTCCATATACTTGTGTCTAGGTTATTCACATGACCCTAATAACTCTTTATGACACTAATTCACATGCCTTTCTGAAGTTGCTTGTCTCTAGGTTATTCAGATGTCTTTCACATGGTTTATGACAAGTATTCACATGTCTTTGTCCTTATGGAAGTGTCATAGTATTTTCTAAGTTAAATGAATTTTACATTAGGTTAAAAAATTTAATAAAATTAAAAAATTTATATGACATGATAGTAGAGGACTAGAGGTCCTGAAGTAAAGTAGGGCAAATGCATTTATTAGTTATTGCATTAATTTGGAGGTGTACAAGATGGGAATTGAAGATTGAAACAAATTTTGACTAAGTGTCAAAAACGGTTTTTTACCTAAGTTTAAGACCATTTTTCCCACGAATTTAATTTTTTTTTAATTTTTTTAATATTATACCTTGTAGACAAAGTATAATACTAAAGTGTAGTGTTGGGAAAAAAATATAAAAAATGTTTTAATAACTAATTTATTTACTATAAAGTGTGTTAAAAATCATTTTTTCACCTAAACTTAAAATGGTTTTTTGCCCAATTTTTTGTCCATTATTTCCCCTAATTTTTTTTTTAATTTTTTAAAAAAGTATACCCTATATTGCCACGACCAAAATGGGTGTAGGAGTGTAAATGATGATTTTGATTTTTGTGTTCAACCCTTATTTAAGTAGTTCACATGACTTTCACCATATACTTGTGTCTAAGTTATTGACATGACCCTAATAACTCTTTATGACGCTAACTCACATGCCTTTATGAAGTTGCTTGTCTCTAGGTTATTCAGATGTCTTTCACATGGTTTATGACAAGTATTCACATGTCTTTGTCCTTGTGGAAGTGTCATAGTATTGTCTGGGTTAAATGAATTTTACATTAGGTTAAAAAATTTAATAAAATTAAAAAATTTATATGACATGAAAGTAGAGGTCCTGAAGTAAAGTAGGTCAATTGGATTTATTAGTTATTGCATTAATTTGGAGGTGTAGAAGATATGAATTGAAGATTCAAACAAATTTTGACTAAATGTCAAAAACGGTTTTTTACCTAAGTTTAGGACCATTTTTCCCACGAATTTTTTTTTTTAATTTTTTAGTCATTATACCTTGTAGACAAAGTATAATACTAAAGTGTAGTGTTGGGAAAAAAAATATAAAAAAATGTTTTAATAACTAATTCATTTTCTATAAAGTGTGTTAAAAATCATTTTTTCACCTAAACTTAAAATGGTTTTTTTGCCCAATTTTTGGTCCATTATTTCTCCTAAATTTTTTTTTAATTTTTTTTTAAAAAAATACCCTATATTGCCACGACCAAAATGGGTGTAGGAGTGTAAATGATGATTTTTGATTTCTGTGTTCAACCCTTATTAAAGTAGTTCACATGACTTTCTCCATATACTTGTGTCTAGGTTATTCACATGACCCTAATAACTCTTTATGACACTAATTCACATGCCTTTCTGAAGTTGCTTGTCTCTAGGTTATTCAGATGTCTTTCACATGGTTTATGACAAGTATTCACATGTCTTTGTCCTTATGGAAGTGTCATAGTATTGTCTAGGTTAAATGAATTTTACATTAGGTTAAAAAATTTAATAAAATTAAAAAATTTATATGACATGATAGTAGAGGTCCTGAAGTAAAGTAGGCCAAATGGATTTATTAGTTATTGCATTAATTTGGAGGTGTACAAGATAGGAATTGAAGATTGAAACAAATTTTGACTAACTGTCAAAAACGGTTTTTTACCTAAGTTTTGGACCATTTTTCCCACGAATTTAATTTTTTTTTTAATTTTTTTAATATTATACCTTGTAGACAAAGTATAATACTAAAGTGTAGTGTTGGGAAAAAAATATAAAAAATGTTTTAATAACTAATTTATTTACTATAAAGTCTGTTAAAAATCATTTTTTCACCAAAACTTAAAATGGTTTTTTGCCCAATTTTTTGTCCATTATTTCCCCTAATTTTTTTTAAATTTTTTTTAAAAAGTATTCCCTATATTGCCACGACAAAAATGGGTGTAGGAGTGTAAATGATGATTTTGATTTTTGTGTTCAACCCTTATTAAAGTAGTTCACATGACTTTCTCCATATACTTGTGTCTAGGTTATTCACATGATCCTAATAACTCTTTATGACACTAATTCACATGCCTTTATGAAGTTGCTTGTCTCTAGGTTATTCAGATGTCTTTCACATGGTTTATGACAAGTATTCACATGTCTTTGTCCTTATGGAAGTGTCATAGTATCGTCTGGGTTAAATGAATTTTACATTAAGTTAAAAAATTTAACAAAATTCAAAAATTTATATGACATGATAGTAGAGGTCCTGAAGTAAAGTAGGTCAATTGGATTTATTAGTAATTGCATTAATTTTGAGGTGTAGAAGATAGGAATTGAAGATTCAAACAAATTTTCACTAAATGTCAAAAACGGTTTTTTACGTAAGTTTAGGACCATTTTTCCCACGAATTTCATTTTTTTAAATTTTTTAAATATTATACCTTGTAGACAAAGTATAATACTAAAGTGTAGTGTTGGGAAAAAAATATAAAAAATGTTTTAATAACTAATTCATTTTCTATAAAGTGTGTTAGAAATCATTTTTTCACTTAAACTTAAAATGGTTTTTTGCCCAATTTTTTGTCCATTATTTCTCCTAATTATTTTTTTAATTTTTTTAAAAAAATACCCTATATTTCCACGACCAAAATGGGTGTAGGAGTGTAAATGATGATTATGATTTTTGTGTTCAGCCCTTATTAAAGTAGTTCACATGACTTTCTCCATATACTTGTGTCTAGGTTATTCACATGACCCTAATAACTCTTTATGACACTAATTCACATGCCTCTCTGAAGTTGCTTGTCTCTAGGTTATTCAGATGTTTTTCACATGGTTTATGACAAGTATTCACATGTCTTTGTCCTTATGGAAGTGTCATAGTATTGTCTAGGTTAAATGAATTTTATATTAGGTTAAAAAATTTAATAAAATTAAAAAATTTATATGACATGATAGTAGAGGTCCTGAAGTAAAGTAGGCCAAATGGATTTATTAGTTATTGCATTAATTTGGAGGTGTAGAAGATAGGAATTGAAGATTGAAACAAATTTTGAATAAATGTCAAAAACGGTTTTTTAGCTAAGTTTAGGACCATTTTTCCCACGAATTTTTTTTTTAATTTTTTAAATATTATACCTTGTAGACAAAGTATAATACTAAAGTGTAGTGTTGGGAAAAAAATATAAAAATTGTTTTAATAACTAATTTCTTTACTATAAAGTGTTAAAAATCATTTTTTCACCTAAACTTAAAATGGTTTTTTGCCCAATTTTTTGTCCATTATTTCCCCTAAATTTTTTCTTAATTTTTTTAAAAAATATACCCTATATTGCCACGACCAAAATGGGTGTAGCAGTGTAAATGATGATTTTGATTTTTGTGTTCAACCCTTATTAAAGTAGTTCACATGACTTTCTCCATATACTTGTGTCTAGGTTATTCACATGACCCTAATAACTCTTTATGACACTAATTCACATGCATTTCGGAAGTTGCTTGTCTCTAGGTTATTCAGATGTCTTTCACATGGTTTATGACAAGTATTCACATGTCTTTGTCCTTATGGAAGTGTGATAGTATTGTCTAGGTTAAATGAATTTTACATTAGGTTAAAAAATTTAATAAAATTAAAAAATTTATATGACATGATAGTAGAGGTCCTGAAGTAAAGTAGGCCAAATGGATTTATTAGTTATTGCATTAATTTGGAGGTTTAGAAGATAGGAATTGAAGATTGAAACAAATTTTGAATAAATGTCAAAAACGGTTTTTTAGCTAAGTTTAGGACCATTTTTCCCACGAATTTTTTTTTTTTAATTTTTTAAATATTATACCTTGTAGACAAAGTATAATACTAAAGTGTAGTGTTGGGAAAAAAATATAAAAATTGTTTTAATAACTAATTTCTTTACTATAAAGTGTTAAAAATCATTTTTTCACCTAAACTTAAAATGGTTTTTTGCCCAATATTTTGTCCATTATTTCCCCTAAATTTTTTCTTAATTTTTTTAAAAAATATACCCTATATTGCCACGACCAAAATGGGTGTAGCAGTGTAAATGATGATTTTGATTTTTGTGTTCAACCCTTATTAAAGTGGTTCACATGACTTTCTCCATATACTTGTGTCTAGGTTATTCACATGACCCTAATAACTCTTTATGACACTAATTCACGTGCCTTTCTGAAGTTGCTTGTCTCTAGGTTATTCAGATGTCTTTCACATGGTTTATGACAAGTATTCACATGTCTTTGTCCTTATGGAAGTGTCATAGTATTGTCTAGGTTAAATGAATTTTACATTAGGTTAAAATATTTAATAAAATTAAAAAATTTATATGACATGAAAGTAGAGGTCCTGAAGTAAAGTAGGCCAAATGGATTTATTAGTTATTGCATTAATTTGGAGGTGTAGAAGATAGGAATTGAAGATTGAAACAAATTTTGACTAAGTGGCAAAAACGGCTTTTTACCTAAGTTTAGGACCATTTTTCCCACGAATTTAATTTTTTTTTAATTTTTTTAATATTATACCTTGTAGACAAAGTATAATACTAAAGTGTAGTGTTGGGAAAAAAATATAAAAAATGTTTTAATAACTAATTTATTTACTATAAAGTCTGTTAAAAATCATTTTTTCACCTAAACTTAAAATGGTTTTTTGCCCAATTTTTTGTCCATTATCTCCCCTAATTTTTTTTTTAATTTTTTTAAAAAGTATACCCTATATTGCCACGACCAAAATGGGTGTAGGAGTGTAAATGATGATTTTGATTTTTGTGCTCAACCCTTATTAAAGTAGTTCACATGACTTTCTCCATATACTTGTGTCTAGGTTATTCACATGACCCTAATAACTCTTTATGACAGTAATTCACATGCCTTTATGAAGTTGCTTGTCTCTAGGTTATTCATTCAGATGTCTTTCACATGGTTTATGACAAGTATTCACATGTCTTTGTCCTTATGGAAATGTCATAGTATTGTCTCGGTTAAATGAATTTTACATTAGGTTAAAAAATTTAGTAAAATTAAAAAATTTATATGACAAGATTGTAGAGGTCCTGAAGTAAAGTAGGCCAAATGGATTTATTAGTTATTGCATTAATTTGGAGGTGTAGAAGATAGGAATTGAAGATTGAAACAAATTTTGACTAAATGTCAAAAACGTTTTTTTAGCTAAGTTTTGGACCATTTTTCCCACGAATTTAATTTTTTTTTAATTTTTTAAATATTATACATTGTAGACAAAGTATAATACTAAAGTGTAGTGTTGGGAAAAAAATATAAAAAATGTTTTAATAACTAATTTATTTACTATAAAGTGTTAAAAATCAATTTTTCACCTAAACTTAAAATGGTTTTTTGCCCAATATTTTGTCCATTATTTCCCCTAATTTTTTTTTTAATTTTTTTAAAAAATATACCCTATATTGCCACGACCAAAATGGGTGTAGGAGTGTAAATGATGATTTTGATTTTTGTGTTCAACCCTTATTAAAGTAGTTCACATTACTTTCTCCATATACTTGTGTCTAGGTTATTCACATGACCCTAATAACTCTTTATGACACTAATTCACATGTCTTTCTGAAGTTGCTTGTCTCTAGGTTATTCAGATGTCTTTCACATGGTTTATGACAAGTATTCACATGTCTTTGTCCTTATGGAAGTGTCATAGTATTGTCTGGGTTAAATGAATTTTACATTAGGTTAAAAAATTTAATAAAATTAAAAAATCTATATGACATGATAGTAGAGGTCCTGAAGTAAAGTAAGTCAATTGGATTTATTAGTTATTGCATTAATTTGGAGGTGTAGAAGATATGAATTGAAGATTCAAACAAATTTTGACTAAATGTCAAAAACGCCCCTGACGCTCCTACTATAAAAGCAGAATCCAAAATTAGAAACCCTAATTTTGTTTCTCTTCTCCACGGCGCCTCCTTCCCCAAATGCCTAAAAAAAAATTCTATTTCTCTCTCCTTGCTCCGCCCCACCCTCCACCGTGGCCTCACTCCCTCTTCCTCTCACTCCGATCTCGCCCTTTCTCCCTTGCGCCGTCCCCTTTCCTCTCTCCCCTACCCTGATCTCCTCTCTCCTCTCTCCACCGCGCCACTCTCCCCCTCTCCTCCGTGACCGGTCTTCTTCTTCTCCTACCATCGTTCTCTCCCACCAAGCCGTGACTCTGTTCTTCCCCTCTTCTTAGATCTAGTTTCTGTTGGTGGTGTGGTTTGGGTTTATGGTGGTGTTTCTTTGTGTACAGGCTGTGTATGGAGGCTTTGGTGTAGTGCAAAGAGGCATTCCTTAATTGGTGAAAGAGGGCAGTAACGTGATAAAAGAGTTTAAAACTCTTGTCTCAAAATGGACTTACACATCACTCTCCATTGTATTATCTATAACTTTTAGCAATTTTGATTTCGAATTTTTCTTTCTTTATATTGTAATGTAAAAAAAAAGAGTTAACATCAAATATTAATAACAGTCTTTTTTAATTAAGTTCTTCTTGCAATCAATAAAAAGAAAATAAGTTCTACTAATAACAAATAGAAATGATGTCAAGCTGCTACCAAACGGCACTCGTAAACGACAAAAAAATCTCAAAAAGCACAACGAGCAATATTTTGATTTTTTTTTTAAATAAACTTTAAATTTGCTGGACAAAATTAGGGTATGACAAGTATAATACTAAAGTGTAGTGTTGGGAAAAAAAATATAAAAAAATGTTTTAATAACTAATTCATTTTCTATAAAGTGTGTTAAAAATCATTTTTTCACCTAAACTTAAAATGGTTTTTTGCCCAATTTTTTGTACATTATTTCTCCTAAATTTTTTTTTAATTTTTTTTTAAAAAATACCCTCTATTGCCACGACCAAAATGGGTGTAGGAGTGTAAATGATGATTTTGATTTTTGTGTTCAACCCTTATTTAAGTAGTTCACATGACTTTCACCATATACTTGTGTCTAAGTTATTGACATGACCCTAATAACTCTTTATGACGCTAACTCACATGCCTTTATGAAGTTGCTTGTCTCTAGGTTATTCAGATGTCTTTCACATGGTTTATGACAAGTATTCACATGTCTTTGTCCTTGTGGAAGTGTCATAGTATTGTCTGGGTTAAATGAATTTTACATTAGGTTAAAAAATTTAATAAAATTAAAAAATTTATATGACATGATAGTAGAGGTCCTGAAGTAAAGTAGGTCAATTGGATTTATTAGTTATTGCATCAATTTGAAGGTGTAGAAGATATGAATTGAAGATTCAAACAAATTTTGACTAAATGTCAAAAACGGTTTTTTACCTAAGTTTAGGACCAGTTTTCCCACGAATTTATTTAGTTTTTAATTTTTTAAATATTATACCTTGTAGACAAAGTATAATACTAAAGTGTAGTTGTAGCGACCGAAAAATCCGAAGGAGGGATTCTTCGTTGTTTTTGAACAATGGAGCCGCCATCGATATTTATTCTTAGGAAAAACATTGAAAAAAACCTTTGTTTTTTTTGGGTTCGGGGGTCGATTAAGTGCGGGGAAGGTACTAGCACCCCGCAACATCCTAAAAAGGTTACCTTTTAATCTAATGTGTAGAAAAATTAGTTTAAAGAAAACATTTTAATTTACCCTTTTTATTATTTGCAAAAAAAACGGAAAGGAAAACTTAATAAAATTTTAGTTTTTTTGCGCTCGACAGGAGTGGGCCCCTGCTCCTACGTATCTCCGGGTGCGATGGAGAAATCAAAGCTACGTAGTTCTTGGGTAGAAAATATTTGTGTGTTGGTATTTTTTATTTTTGAAAAGTTTGCGAAAACTAGAAGCCGTTCATGGTGACCAAACAGATAAATCCAGGGTGGTCACCACTAAGGGCTTATTCGAAAAAGAAAATGCTTACAGCGTTCAAACGAGCGAGGCCCAGAGTGACCGTTATGAATACCCGGTTTGCGATCGGGCGTTTTGTTCGTTTGAAAAATGCTTACTGGGAAGCGTGATTTTAAAAAAGGGAATTGAGATTACGTTTGTATTTTGTTAACTGAAAATTTCTTGAAGTTTAGGCGGGTGTTTGCGTTGATCAAACGAGTAACCTCAAAGTGATCACCGCTACTAATCCGCTGTGAAAAATGAAGGTTAGTCCTATCGGTCAAACAAGCTAAGCTCAGAGTGACCATTAGTAACAACCTATTTTTTTTTACGCGAGTTTGATTGTTTGAAAGAAAGAAAAACAGTTTGGAAACATCATTGCGTAAATAAAAGCGGAATGAGTTATAAAAAAGGTGGGTGCAATTAACAGGGGTGTTGTATTAAATGGAAATGGATGGTGGGCTTAGTAGCAGCCCAAAACTGAGTATGTGGGTTTTTCGGACCCTTGCGCGTAAATTGGACTGAAAGCGGGGAGTGCTGTATTACTAAAATGTGGGGGGTGCGAATAGCGGTTTGACGCTAAAAAAAACGATTGTTTGACTTTTTCTTTTTTACCATTTCATTAACTTACCCTAAAACATATAATTCTGAAGCGCTCCTTTTTTAATACCTAGACTAATAAGCATTGGATTTGGATGGATTTAGTTTATAAAGAGACGTTCTCTTCTTTTTGAAAATGGTTGCCATAGTCATTATTTTGAAAAGGGGTGCTTTTGTTGTTTTTTTTTTTGGGAAAATAAATATTGTTATTATTCCTCTTTTTTTTACAAAGGTAGTGGTATTAGTAACCATTTATTTTGGAAGAAAAAAAAACATTTTTCTTTTATTTTAAAGGACTTTATTTTAATTCGAAAATTACAGCAACATTTAAAAAAGGCAACAATTTAAATAAAAAAAACAGCAACGATATGTATAAAAAAAAATTACAGCAACAATTTACATAAAAAAAAAACAGCAACAATTAAATAAAGAAAAACAACAACAAATATATACAAAAAAACGATTTAATAGAAAAACAGCAACAAATTAATAGAAAAAACAGCAACAAATAAATGAAGAAAAACAGCAACAAATAAGTGAAGAAAAACAGCAACAAATATATACAAAAAACGATTTACTAGAAAAACAGCAACAAATTAATAAAGAAAAGCTACAACAATAATATCTGTAAAAATGTTACAACAACTAAAATAAATAAAAAGGCAACAACCACAATAATATATATGAAAAAAAAAGAAAAATATTACAGCAACTAAAAACGAATGAAAAACAGCAACAACTATGTATATAAAAAAACGCTACAGCAACAAATAAAATAAAAAAACAGCAAAAACAGCAACAATATATTGAATCTGAAAATCACATTACAGTACCTTAAGAAGAAAATCTGGAAATGTTGGGAACACGAATTCCTCCTAGGATCTCTTTAATACAGCGGAATTTAAACTAAAAAAAAAGATTTGGAAGGAGAAGGAAGAAAAGAAAGAAAGGAAAAATAGAAAACAATGAACAAATCTCACTGTTTTTTTTTCTAAAGATCTAAACTCTCTTTTTTTGCTCCGAAAATTTATCTTTTTTCCTCTAAGAACTTCTTCTTTGAAAAACTCTTTTTTTTCGAAAATCTTCTCCTCCTCCCCTCTTCCCGTGGTCATGCCCCCCCTATTTATACAAAAAAAAGGGCTTTTTTCTTCTTCGTTTTTCTGACTGCCTCACCATGCCTTGCACAGTGTTTTTTTTTCTGAGTGTGGTTTGACATGGTGAAATAAAAACTTATGAGGGGTTGCAAAGGGTATGGGTGTAGCAGAGGAGAGAATGATGGTTTTTTTTGTGTGAGAAGGGAGAGTGAATCTGTGAGTGAGAGAGAATGATGTGAGGGAAAAAATGATGGAGTTTAGGGTTTGGTGGGAGGGGTGTGCGTGGAGATGGGAGAGAGGAAGCGTGTGTGAGTGGGAGAGTGATGAGAAAGATGAAGTGAAGTGTGTGATAGGAGAGTGTGAGAGAGAAGGGGTCGTAGGGATGGGAGGAGAGAATGAGAAAGTAAAGGTTGAGTGTGAGTGGGAGAAAGAGAGAGAGGTAGGCGTATGAGTGGGATAGGAGAGTGAGAGAGAGAGAGAGAGACGTTGGGAGTGAGGAAGAGTGTATGGGGAAAGGAAAAATGGGAAAGTGGGAAGTGTGGGGAAGTGGAATTGTGAGTTCCAAGGAGGGAATAAGGGGAGTGGGGTCGAATTTTAGGGTTAAGGGAGTGAATGTGGCCGAATTTTAGGGTTAAGGGGGGGAAGTTAAAATTTTTAGGGTTTTTTGAGTGGGGTGGCCGAATTTGGCTAGGAGAGGAGGGAATTAGGGTTTGGTGAGGAGTTGGGTTGGGTTATGGGTTGGATATGGGTTAGGGTTAGGCGAAGTAGGGTTGGGTTTGGTGGAGGAATGGGCTTCTGATGGCCCAATCCTGATTGCACCTCATTTTTTTTTTAGGCAGACCCCCTCCATTTCCTCCTTCGCTTATTTTTGTTTCTTCACTTCTAATTAATATATTTTTTGGTTAAAAACTTGTGGCAACTAAAATAAAATAATACATGACATGAAAATAAAAAATAAAATCTCTCATTTTTGATCGGACGAAATTAGGGTATTACAGCTGCCCCTCTTTATTTATATTTTGCTAGGAAATCGGAGGGATTCCGAGTTTCTCGAGGAAAATAGAAATAAAGATAACAAGACGCTAATTTTGTCCAGACTGAGGTTTTTTTTGTTGTTTTTTTGAAACTTATGAAAACTGGGTTGCTTTAGACAGAAGGTAAACAGGGATCGCTGGGAATCTGAAGGATCGCTGGGGATCTGAAGGATCGCTGGGGATCTGAAGGATCACTGGGGATCTGAAGGATCGCTGGGGATCTGAAGGATCACTGGGGATCTGAAGGATCGCTGGGGATCTGAAGGAGCATTGGGGCTCTGAAGGTCTAGTTCCAAATCAATGCTTGGCGCATCGACTTGAGTTCGACTGAGGGACCGTCGGGGTCTGAAGGGCATGCCTAAGCCTGAGGGACCGATGGGTTTGAAGGAGCGCAACTTGCTTATGGTACTAGTAATACGGTCTGGGGGTGGCCTCTTTTCGAGCGGCCAATAGGGTTAATCAGGTCCGGAACTTATATAACCACGAAGGACGTGCACTGTGTTTTTTAGGCGGACACAGCTAGTCTGAAGGGCCTGGGGCCAGATGATCCGTCGGTTGCTCGATAACGCGACGTGCGATCTGGATTGAAGGACCATTGTTGGTCTGAAGGAGCGCCTGGGCTCTGAAGGACCGCTGGGGGTCCGAAGAATTGGTGCTAACGATACATACTAAAATTATCTCAACAGACACTGGCAATGAATGATGCATGCGTGCATGTAGTTAAGTAGTTGATGATATGATGAATGAAATGTGGAATGATTTTGTTTTTGGCTTTTGTTCTTGGCTTTTTTTTTCATTTTCTTTTCTTGCTCTTTTGCTCTTTTTGCTCTTTAGCTCTTCATTGACTTTGCTAGCATCATCAACTCGCATGACTCTTGACGTGGGATACGAGGGTTGCCTCAAGCAGTGGTGCCAAAGTGCGGGTTATTAAGATTTGTTGGAGTGATTATGCATTCGTCCTTTTAGCAAACTTGTGAGAGATCATCTGTTTTTTGTGATTTTTAGAAATTTCGCAATGATTATAATGCTTGTGATCATACACATGTTTCGCAATTCAGTATCGTCTACCATGAACGTTATTCTTACGATAATAGGGAAATGAGAGAACAAAGGAAGTGTTTAATATTCAAATGGAAAACAAATGCGCAGAAGGTCGCGCTGACTGAGAAATACATTGGGAGTTTAAACTACAAAAAGAAAGAGAAGAAAAAGAAAACAAGGAAAGCTGATCTTTTGATTGTTTGTATCTTTGAAGTAATAACGCCAATCACCCATTAACATAACTTTGAGCATTCATTATCCAACTTTCGGAGGTATTGACTGCCTTTGTAGCTCAAAGTCCAACTTCTGACCCTAATTTTTTCCTGGACTGCTCTTTAGAGTTTTCAGTCCACCGGGTCGCTCTAATTTTTGCCTAGGCCGCCCTTTCGGGTTTTCGACCTAGCGAGCTTATTTTTGCTTGGCTCATCTTTCTCTTTTTTCCATATATTTCTTTAGGCATAGTACTTCTTAACTGCGTCCGAGTTCACTGGGAGTGGGAGGTCTTCACCGTCCATTTTTGTGAGAATCAATGCTCCTCCAGAGAATGCCTTCTTTACCACATAGGGTCCTTCATAGTTAGGGGTCCATTTTCCACGGGAATCCTTTTGGATAGGCAACATCTTCTTGAGCACGAGGTCTCCTTCTTGAAACTGGCGGGGGCGCACTTTTTTATCATAAGCCTTTTTCATTCTTTGTTGGTACAACTGCCCATGACACAAAGCAACTACTCTCTTTTCTTCTATGAGGTTCAACTGATCCAGACGAGCTTGAACCCATTCTGCTTCCTCCAATTTTGTTTCCATTAGCACTCGCAGGGAGGGTATTTCCACCTCGATGGGAAGAACTGCTTCCATCCCATATACTAGTGAGAATGGTGTTGCCCCTGTTGACGTACGGATAGAGGTCCGATACCCGTGCAAAGCGAAGGGCAACATTTCATGCCAGTCCTTGAAGGTCACTACCATCTTTTGCACGATCTTCTTTATGTTCTTATTTGCTGCCTCAACTGCCCCATTCATCTTTGGACGGTATGGGGAGGAATTATGATGCTGGATTTTGAAGTCGTCAAATCAAATCCGTAGCGGCAAATCAAATCTCTCTTTATGAACCTGACAACTACTGATTTTGTTACACTGGCGTAAGAAGCGGCCTCGACCCATTTGGTGAAATAATCAATAGCGACAAGAATGAAACGATGTCCGTTTGATGCCTTGGGTTCGATGGGACCGATGACATCCATTCCCCACATTGAGAATGGCCATGGTGCTGTTAGGACATTCAGAGAGGCAGGTGGTACATGGATATTGTCGGCATAGATTTGACATTTGTGGCATTTTCTGACGTAGTTGAAGCAGTTAGTCTCCATTGACAACCAGTAGTAGCCAGCCCTTAGGATTTTCCTTGCCATGGTGTGCCCATTAGAATGGGTGCCGAACGAGCCTTCATGGACATCTTTCATAATTCTTTCTGCTTCTTCTTCTACTACACATCTGAGGAGGACCATATCGTGATTTCTCTTGTAAAGCACTTCCCCATTTAAGAAGAAACCCATTGACAGCCTCCTAAGTGTCCTCTTATCATTCTCGGTGGCATCAGGAGGATATTCTCTGTTTGTGATATAGTGCTTGATATCGTAATACCAAGGTTTACTGTCAGGCTCTTCTTCGATTGCCACACAATGATGTGCCGGTAGGTCTCGATGTTGGATTCGGATGAATGTCAGACTCTTGTCGTTATTGATATTGAACATTGATGACAAAGTCGCCAAAGCATCGGCCAACTGATTTTCTTCGCGAGGGAGATGATGGAAAGTGATCTCTTCAAATTGTTCAACCATCTTTTGGATGTGATCATGATAAGGAATTAATTTGGAATCCCTGGTTTCCCAGTCACCTTTTGTCTGATGGATGACTAAAGCTGAGTCCCCATATACATCGAGTCTTTTGACTTTCCAATCAAGGGCTGCTTTGATGCCTAGGACGCACGCTTCATATTCTGCAATGTTGTTGGTGCAATAGAAACTCAGTCTAGCGGTAAACGGTACGAAGCGGTTATCAGGAGAGATCAGTACAGCTCCGACCCCGTGCCCGTATAAATTAGAAGCGCTGTCGAATAACATTCTCCACCTTTCGTTGTCCGGAGGATTCCCTTCTACGAATAGAGCCATTATATCTTCGTCTGGGAAATCGCACTGCATTGATTGGTAATCTTCAATGGGCTGGTGTGCCAAGTACTCAGCCAATGCACTACCCTTGATTGCTTTTTGGGTGACATATAAAAGGTCGTATTCAGATAGTAGCATTTGCCAGCGAGCGATCCTCCCTGTGAGTGCGGGTTTTTCAAAAATATACTTGATTGGATCCATTTTAGACACCAACCAAGTTGTGTGGCTCAGCATATACTGCCTCAGACGGTGTGCAGCCCAGGCCAAAGCACAACACGTTCTTTCCAACAATGAGTATCTTGTCTCGCACTCGGTGAACTTCTTGCTTAGATAGTAGATGGCATGTTCTTTCTTTCCGGATTCATCATGTTGCTCCAGTACACACCCCATTGATTTGTCTAGCACTGTTAGATACAGGATGAGAGGTCTGCCCTGCACAGGCGGCATCAGAATCAGTGGATTTTGGAGGTACCTCTTGATCTTTTCAAAGGCTTCTTGGCAATTATCATTCCACTTTGTTTCTTGGTTCTTGCACAAAAGCTTGAAGATAGGCTCGCATGTAGATGTTAGCTGCGATATGAATCTGGAGATGTAGTTCAGTCTTCCCAAGAAACCACGTACTTATTTTTCAGTACTCGGTACCGGCATTTCTAGTATTGCTCGTACTTTGGCTGGATCTACTTCTATTCCCCTCTGACTGACTATGAAACCCAACAGTTTTCCCGATCTTACACCGAAAGTGCATTTGGCAGGGTTTAATCTGAGTTTGAACTTCCTGAGACGTTCGAAGAGTTTTTGCAGATTGACGATATGCTCTTCTTCAGTCTTGGATTTTGTAATCATGTCATCCACGTAAACCTCTATTTCCTTATGCATCATATCATGGAACAATGCGACCATTGCCCTTTGGTACGTTGCACCAGCATTCTTCAGTCCGAATGGCATTACTTTGAAACAGAAGGTTCCCCAGAGAGTGATGAAGGTGGTTTTCTCCATGTCTTCAGGGGCCATCTTAATTTGGTTGTATCCGGAATATCCATCCATGAAGGAGAACAGAGAGTGTTGTGTTGTGCTATCTACCAGGACATCAATGTGAGGCAAAGGGAAGTCATCTTTGGGACTAGCTCTGTTCAAATCTCGATAATCGACGCACATCCGAACCTTCCCGTCTTTCTTTGGGACCGGTACAATATTGGCTACCCATTGAGGGTATTTTGCTACTGCTAAAAACCCAGCATCGAACTGTTTCTTAACCTCGTCTCGGTTTTTGAAGGAGGGATTCTTCGTTGTTTTTGAACAATGGAGCCGCCATCAATATTTATTCTTAGGAAAAACATTGAAAAAAACCTTTGTTTTTTTTTTGGGTTCGGGGGTCGATTAAGTGCGGGGAAGGTACTAGCACCCCGCAACATCCTAAAAAGGTTACCTTTTAATCTAATGTGTAGAAAAATTAGTTTAAATAAAACATTTTAATTTACCCTTTTTATTATTTGCAAAAAAAACGGAAAGGAAAACTTAATAAAATTTTAGTTTTTTTGCGCTCGACAGGAGTGGGCCCCTGCTCCTACGTATCTCCGGGTGCGATGGAGAAATCAAAGCTACGTAGTTCTTGGGTAGAAAATATTTGTGTGTTGGTATTTTTTATTTTTGAAAAGTTTGCGAAAACTAGAAGCCGTTCATGGTGACCAAACAGATAAATCCAGGGTGGTCACCACTAAGGGCTTATTCGAAAAAGAAAATGCTTAAAGCGTTCAAACGAGCGAGGCCCAGAGTGACCGTTATGAATACCCGGTTTGCGATCGGGCGTTTTGTTCGTTTGAAAAATGCTTACTGGGAAGCGTGATTTTAAAAAAGGGAATTGAGATTACGTTTGTATTTTGTTAACTGAAAATTTCTTGAAGTTTAGGCGGGTGTTTGCGATGATCAAACGAGTAACCTCAGAGTGATCACCGCTACTAATCCGCTGTGAAAAATGAAGGTTAGTCCTATCGGTCAAACAAGCTAAGCTCAGAGTGACCATTAATAACAACCTATTTTTTTTACGCGAGTTTGATTGTTTGAAAGAAAGAAAAACAGTTTGGAAACATCATTGCGTAAATAAAAGCGGAATGAGTTATAAAAAAAGGTGGGTGCAATTAACAGGGGTGTTGTATTAAATGGAAATGGATGGTGGGCTTAGTAGCAGCCCAAAACTGAGTATGTGGGTTTTTCGGACCCTTGCGCGTAAATTGGACTGAAAGCGGGGAGTGCTGTATTACTAAAATGTGGGGGGGTGCGAATAGCGGTTTGACGCTAAAAAAACGATTGTTTGACTTTTTCTTTTTTACCATTTCATTAACTTACCCTAAAACATATAATTCTGAAGCGCTCCTTTTTTAATACCTAGACTAATAAGCATTGGATTTGGATGGATTTAGTTTATAAAGAGACGTTCTCTTCTTTTTGAAAATGGTTGCCATAGTCATTATTTTGAAAAGGGGTGCTTTTGCTGTTTTTTTTTTGGGAAAATAAATATTGTTATTATTCCTCTTTTTTTTACAAAGGTAGTGGTATTAGTAACCATTTATTTTGGAAGAAAAAAAAAACATTTTTCTTTTATTTTAAAGGACTTTATTTTAATTCGAAAATTACAGCAACATTTAAAAAAGGCAACAATTTAAATAAAAAAAACAGCAACGATATGTATAAAAAAAAATTACAGCAACAATTTACATAAAAAAAACAGCAACAATTAAATAAAGAAAAACAACAACAAATATATACAAAAAAAAACGATTTAATAGAAAAACAGGAACAAATTAATAGAAAAAACAGCAACAAATAAATGAAGAAAAACAGCAACAAATAAATGAAGAAAAACAGCAACAAATATATACAAAAAATGATTTACTAGAAAAACAGCAACAAATTAATAAAGAAAAGCTACAACAATAATATCTGTAAAAATGTTACAACAACTAAAATAAATAAAAAGGCAACAACCACAATAATATATATGAAAAAAAAAAAGAAAAATATTACAGCAACTAAAAACGAATGAAAAACAGCAACAACTATGTATATAAAAAAAACGCTACAGCAACAAATAAAATAAAAAAACAGCAAAAACAGCAACAATATATTGAATCCGAAAATCACATTACAGTACCTTAAGAAGAAAATCTGGAAATGTTGGGAACACGAATTCCTCCTAGGATCTCTTTAATACAGCGGAATTTAAACTAAAAAAAAAGATTTGGAAGGAGAAGGAAGAAAAGAAAGAAAGGAAAAATAGAAAACAGTGAACAAATCTCACTATTTTTTTTTCTAAAGATCTAAACTCTCTTTTTTTGCTCCGAAAATTTCTCTTTTTTCCTCTAAGAACTTCTTCTTTGAAAAACTCTTTTTTTTCGAAAATCTTCTCCTCCTCCCCTCTTCCCATGGTCATGCCCCCCCTATTTATACAAAAAAAGGGCTTTTTTCTTCTTCGTTTTTCTGACTGCCTCACCATGCCTTGCACAGTGTTTTTTTTCTGAGTGTGGTTTGACATGGTGAAATAAAAACTTATGATCGGACGAAAATAAATATATTTTTTGGTTAAAAACTTGTGGCAACTAAAATAAAATAATACATTTTTTTTCTTCGTTTTTTTTCGCTTATTTTTGTTTCTTCACTTCTAATTAATATATTTTTTGGTTAAAAACTTGTGGCAACTAAAATAAAATAATACATGACATGAAAATAAAAAATAAAATCTCTCATTTTTGATCGGACGAAATTAGAGTATTACAGTAGTGTTGGGAAAAAAAAGTATAAAAAAATGTTTTAATAACTAATTCATTTTCTATAAAGTGTGTTAAAAATCATTTTTTCACCTAAACTTAAAATGGTTTTTTGCCCAACTTTTTGTCCATTATTTCTCCTAAATTTTTTTTTAATTTTTTTTGAAAAAATACCCTATATTGCCACGACCAAAATGGGTGTAGGAGTGTAAATGATGATTTTGATTTTTGTGTTCAACCCTTATTAAAGTAGTTCACATGACTTTCTCCATATACCTGTGTCTAGGTTATTCACATGACCCTAATAACTCATTATGACACAAATTCACATGCCTTTATGAAGTTGCTTGTCTCTAGGTTATTCAGATGTCTTTCACATGGTTTATGACAAGTATTCACATGTCTTTGTCCTTATGGAAGTGTCATAGTATTGTCTGGGTTAAATGAATTTTACATTAGGTTAATAATTTTAATAAAATTAAAAAATTTATATGACATGATAATAGAGGTTCTGAAGTAAAGTAGGTCAATTGGATTTATTAGTTATTGCATTAATTTGGAGGTGTAGAAGATAGGAATTGAAGATTGAAACAAATTTTCACTAAATGTCAAAAACGGTTTTTTACCTAAGTTTAGGACCATTTTTCCCACGAATTTAATTTGTTTTTTAATTTTTTAAATATTATACCTTGTAGACAAAGTATAATACTAAAGTGTAGTGTTGGGAAAAAAATATAAAAAATGTTTTAATAACTAACTCATTTTCTATAAAGTGTGTTAAAAATCATTTTTTCACCTAAACTTAAAATGGTTTTTTGCCCAATTTTTTGTCCATTATTTCTCCTAAATTTTTTTAAATTTTTTTTAAAAAAATACCCTATATTGCCACGACCAAAATGGGTGTAGGAGTGTAAATGATGATTTTGATTTTGTGTTCAACCCTTATTAAAGTAGTTCACATGACTTTCTCCATATACTTGTGTCTAGGTTATTCACATGACCCTAATAACTCTTTATGACACTAATTCACATGCCTTTCTGAAGTTGCTTGTCTCTAGGTTATTCAGATGTCTTTCACATGGTTTATGACAAGTATTCACATGTCTTTGTCCTTATGGAAGTGTCATAGTATTGTCTAGGTTAAATGAATTTTACATTAGGTTAAAAAAGTTAATAAAATTAAAAAATTTATTTGACATGATAGTAGAGGTCCTGAAGTAAAGTTGGCCAACTGGATTTATTAGTTATTGCATTAATTTGGAGGTGTAGAAGATAGGAATTGAAGATTGAAACAAATTTTGACTAAATGTCAAAAACGGTTTTTTAGCTATGTTTAGGACCATTTTTCCCACGAATTTAATTTTTTTTTAATTTTTTAAATATTATACCTTGTAGACAAAGTATAATACTAAAGTGTAGTGTTGGGAAAAAAAATATAAAAAATGTTTTAATAACTAATTTATTTACTATAAAGTGTTAAAAATCATTTTTTCACCTAAACTTAAAATGATTTTTTGCCCAATATTTTGTCCATTATTTCCCCTAAATTTTTTTAAAATTTTTTTAAAAAATATACCCTATATTGCCACGACCAAAATCGGTGTAGGAGTGTAAATGATGATTTTGATTTTTGTGTTCAACCCTTATTAAAGTAGTTCACATGACTTTCTCCATATACTTGTGTCTAGGTTATTCACATGACCCTAATAACTCTTTATGACACTAATTCACATGCCTTTCTGAAGTTGCTTGTCTCTAGGTTATTCAGATGTCTTTCACAAGGTATATGACAAGTATTCACATGTCTTTGTCCTTATGGAAGTGTCATAGTATTGTCTAGGTTAAATGAATTTTACATTAGGTTAAAAAATTTAATAAAATTAAAAAATTTATATGACATGATAGTAGAGGTCCTGAAGTAAAGTAGGCCAAATGGATTTATTAGTTATTTGGAGATGTAGAAGATAGGAATTGAAGATTGAAACAAATTTTGACTAAATGTGAAAAACGATTTTTTACCTAAGTTTAGGACCATTTTTCCCAAGAATTTAATTTTTTTTTTAATTTTTAAAATATTATACCTTGTAGACAAAGTATAATACTAATGTCTTGTATTGGGAAAAAAATTTAAAATTTGGTTTAATAAGTAATTTATTTACTAGAAAGTGTGATAAAAATCATTTTTTCAACTAAAGTGTTGTGTCGAAAAAAAAATTAAAAAAGGTTTCAATAAGTAATTGTTTTACTAGAAAGTGTCACAATACTCATTTTTTCACCTAAACCTAAAATGGTTTTTGACCTCATTTTTTCCCCCTTTTTTTGACTAAATAATTTTTTGCACTCTGAACGATGAGAGCTGCACAGTTCACTCTGAACGATGCACAGTTTAGTCTGCAGAATGCACGCTGAACAGTCCCCTTTGAATGCTTCAAAACTGCCGGTGGAATCGTGGCCGTTAAAACTGTCAGTGCAATCGTAGCCTTCAAAGTCATGGTGCAATATTGGCCTTCAAAACGAAAACCCCTCAGTGCAATCTAAACCGTCTAAATTTCAATAAATAGGCACTACATCTCCCACCACTAACCACACATTTACAAATCCTCCTACTACCAACTAAAACTCAAAGACACCCTCCTACTCCCAACTTCATCAATGGCTCCAACTCCAACCCCAGTTTTTATCACGGTGTTTTACAATGGTTATGTCGAAAAATCAAATACTCAGGGTTTGTTGTTTAGATGTGATAACTACACCCTTGTCAAACTCAACTCTAAATTCAAACTACCTCAAGTTAAACAAGGCATTGAAAAAAAAATATCTCCTGACCATTCCAGAATGGTTTCTAGTATTACATATTGGTACCCCACAACACTCACGGCTGGCGATGACTTTTATGCGGGCTTCGAAATTACATCCGATGAAGATGTTGAAATGATGATGGAGCATTACCAACAATGTAGAGGTCAAGGTATATGTACACCAGAAATATACGCAGATTTGGTTGATGCGGCTTCAAACTATACCCAGGTAACTCACCCCCACTCTATTCCATCTTAATCACCACACAACATCCCTTTTTCTCAACAAACATTTGAACCATACACTGATCTCATTCAACCTGTTTATCCTCACTTCAATCCTTCATCATCCCAAACTGACATGCATTATAGTCCTTCAACACCTCACCATCATTCTGCACCATCATCCTCACAAAACCCCATTGACCTTAATACAACTAACCCTCCACATACTCAAACTAATACCCCACCGTTTAATATGTTTGTTGGTGTCCATAATGAGGACATTGGGGATTATAGCGATGATGAAGATGAAATTCTTCAGCGTGAAGACGCTCAGGAACCAATTCAAACTAACCCCAACATAGGTGTTGCATTCCGCGGGCCTGTCTCACACTTTCAAAACGTCACCGCTGATAACCCAGAACCTTATGATTTAGAGTTTGGCCATGCCATGGACCGGAACCAAATTTTATTCAATGAAGACCCAAACGAACTCAAACTCAAAATGAAATTTCCCACAAAAGAAATAGCCATACAATTCATCCAAACATATCACCTAAACAATTCTGTTGCATACCAAGTCAACAAATCTAGTAGTACAGTTTGGGAGGTTTCTTGTGTTCACGATACGTGTTTGTGGAGGTGTGTTGTGAGGCTCGGAGAAAAATCTGGGTTGTGGGGGATTACACAGTTGACTCACCCACACACATGTACAACATCCTCTGTTTCCCAAGATCACCTCCAGCTGACCTCCTCCTTCATATGTTCTCGTATCCTTCCACTTGTAAGGGAGGACCCAACAATATCAGTGGCTGTGTTGATTGCACACATCAAGGAGCGGTTCACGTACACGAGTTCCTACAGGAAGGCTTGGATTGCTAAACAAAAAGCAATCGAAAAAGTCTACGGTAATTGGGAAGACTCTTACAATGAAGTAACCAGATGCCTAAATGGTTTCTATTACTATATACCAGGCACAGTTATCGACTGGCAGTCCAAACCATTCTATGAGAATGGACAACAAGTTACCAACAAAAGTGTATTCCACCGCATCTTTTGGAGTTTTGGCCCGTGCATAAAAGGCTTTAAATTCTGCAAACCAGTGGTCTCTGTTGATGGAACATGGTTGTATGGTAGGTACAAAGGGGTTCTTCTTTTGGCAATCGCACAAGACGGAAGAAACGGCACCTTCCCAATTGCGTATGCAGTTGTCGAGGGTGAGACAACGGAGGCTTGGTATTTCTTCCTATCTCGTTTAAGAGAGTTTGTGACACTACAGGAGGGTCTTTGTTTGATATTGGATAGACACGAGTCTATCAAAAGTGCTGTTAGGCGTCTAAACACCAACTGGAAACACGTCTTTTGTATTCGCCACATAGCACAGAACTTCATGAGACACTTCAAAAACACTCCTGCCAGGAAAGATCTCATCAATATGGGTCAGTATCTTTGAAACTTTTTTAATTTTTTATTCTCTATTTTCCATTCCATAAATACCAACATCTTACTTTACTTGCTTCAGCATACTCAATGACGGAAAGATCTGTCATTCACTACAAAAATAAAATTGCTGACGAACTAAGTCCAGATGAGGTTCAATGACGGAAAGATTTTTGTCAAACGGGGAACACAGGCGACGAGGACCTCTACTATCATGTCATATAAATTTTTTAATTTTACTAAATTTTTTAACCTACTGTAAAATTCATTTAACCCAGACAATACTATGACACTTCCATAAGGACAAAGACATGTGAATACTTGTCATAAACCATGTGAAAGACATCTGAATAACCTAGAGACAAGCAACTTAAGAAAGGCATGTGAATTAGTGTCATAAAGAGTTATTAGGGTCATGTGAATAACCTAGACACAAGTATATGGAGAAAGTCATGTGAACTACTTTAATAAGGGTTGAACACAAAAATCAAAATCATCATTTACACTCCTACACCCATTTTGGTCGTGGCAATATAGGGTATATTTTTTAAAAAAATTAAAAAAAATTTAGGGGAAATAATGGACAAAAAATTGGGCGAAAAACCATTTTAAGTTTAGGTGAAAAAATGATTTTTAACACACCTTATAGTAAATAAATTAGTTATTAAAACATTTTTTATATTTTTTTTCCCAACACTACACTTTAGTATTATACTTTTTCTACAAGGTATAATATTAAAAAAATTAAATTCGTGGGAAAAATGGTCCTAAACTTAGGTAAAAAACCGTTTTTGACACTTAGTCAAAATTTGTTTCAATCTTCAATTCCTATCTTCTACACATCCAAATTAATGCAATAACTAATAAATCCATTGGGCCTACTTTACTTCAGGACCTCTACTATCATGTCATATAAAATTTTTAATTTTATTAAATTATTTAACCTAATGTAAAATTCATTTAACCTAGACAATACTATGACACTTCCATAAGGACAAAGACATGTGAATACTTGTCATAAACCATGTGAGAGACATCTGAATAACCTAGAGACAATCAACTTCAGAAAGGCATGTGAATTAGTGTCATAAAGAGTTACTAGGGTCATGTGAATAACCTAGACACAAGTATATGGAGAAAGTCATGTGAACTACTTTAATAAGAGTTGAACACAAAAATCAAAATCATCATATACACTCCTACACCTATTTTGGTCGTGGCAATATAGGTTATTTTTTTAAAAAAAATTAAAAAAAAATTTAGGAGAAATAATGGACACAAAATTGGACAAAAAACCATTTTAAGTTTAGGTGAAAAAATGATTTTTAACATACTTTATAGTAAATAAATTAGTTATTAAAATATTTTTTATATTTTTTTTTCCCAACACTACACTTTAGTATTATACTTTGTCTACAAGGTATAATATTTAAAAAATTAAAAAAAATTAAATTCGTGGGAAAAATGGTCCTAAACTTAGGTAAAAAACTGTTTTTGACACTTAGACAAAATTTGTTTCAATCTTCAATTCCTATCTTCTACACCTCCAAATTAATGCAATAACTAATAAATCCATTTGGCCTACTTTACTTCAGGACCTCTACTATCATGTCTGTCATACCCCAATTTTGTCCGACTAATCGAAAAATCCCAAAAATTTTATCGCTTCGCATATTGTTCTAAATGCGGGTGTATTTGGCACTCTCGTGCAACAGTTTTGTTTGGCGCTCGTTGTTCTCAAAAAAAGAATCCAAAAAATAATAAAAAATAATAAACGCAAGCGCGTGTCGGTTTCGAGTCGTGTGAGCAAATGCGTCGGTGCGCTTTTAGTCTTACCATTTTACGCGCGTGCGTATTCTGATCGCGTACGCATTCCTAGTCTTAAGGTGAACGCGCGTTTCATTTCGAGTCATCGTGTCGCTACGCGTTGTTTTTACCGCTTTTATTATCATAAAAAAATAATAATAATAAATAATAGTAATAAAATGAAATCAGTTTTTTTATTTATTATTAGCTGTCCTTGTGTTACACATATAAACAAAAAATTAAAAAAAAAAAAAAGCTAGAATAGTACAAAAAAGAGTCAACTCTTTTTATACATGGATCCAAAAATAAAAACAAAAATTATTAAAACAAAAGTAAAAAAGAACAGCAGCGCTTGCTGCCTTTGTTGTTGTGGCAGGAGGCATTTTGAGGATGAAGCCCAAATCCCTTTCTCCTTGCTCCTTGGTCTTTCACACTTTAGGCAAGAACATGCCAGCCCATCCATGCTGCTCCCTTGCTGCTCCACTGCTCCACTCCTGCTGCCAAAAGCTTGGTCTCCTATGAGTCTTGATTCTCTGCTCCACATCCACACCTACACCACAGAAACCCATTATAAAAAGAGACACTGAAACACACAGACGGGGGGGGGGGGGGGGAGATACAAGCAAGAATTCACAGCAATCAGTCCAAAAAAAAGACAGCAAACATAGCAACATACACAAGCACAAACACACACGGCACAACAGAGGCCACGACCAAAAATACTCAAACATCTCAGTGAACGTTTTTTCTCAAAAGATTAGAAACAGGGGTCGGACGCATTCCTTCTTCTCTGTAGTGCATGCTCCAGGTACATTTTAAATTATTCAAGCACTAAACCAAATATGTGATTTCCAGATGTTCATAGTAAATATTATAACCGTTGCAAGCGTCTTTTTGTTATTATTATTCCCATTCTTTTTTTTAAACAAAAAATTCGTTTACTGATGTGTATATAATACTCAGTACAATACTCGGTAAAAAGAGAGAAAAGGGAGAATCAGTACCGTACGGTCGAACTCCGGCCACCATAGATGGTGGCCATCCGCCTAACACGCCGACGTAAAACGCTTGCCTCTGGTCGTCTTCTCCGGCGTACACGCTGTCGTTCGCTCGCCACAACCAGCCGTCGCATCCGTCCATTTCGCTGACCCTTTAAAACGAATGCTCCGCCGTAAGCCACCACCACCCTTTCTCTACCACTACCGCAAAACCATCGCCTCCCCTTCGCAACCATCACCACCGTTCCTTTCTTTTTCCTTCGTTCACCATCCCCTACCCCTGTTTTGGTCACGGACGGCATGGAAGTGATAGATGCGAAATTAGGATCCGTGAGAGGAAAAGGAAGTGAGGTGGCAGCGTAAACAAAAACAGAGTGGAGGAGAAGACGTTTGAGAATCAGTAAGGGGGAAATGGAGAATCGTAGGCGAGAGGAGAGGAGAGATCGGCCATGGAGAGAGAGAAGAAAATCTTAGGGTCTGAGAAATTTTTTTGGGTAGGCGCCGTGGGAGAAGAGGGGAGTCGAATTTAGGGTTTCCTTTTTGGTTTTAGCTTATATAGTGTAGGGCTTTAAGGGCATTTTTGTCCTTTTACGTTTTTTTTCTTTCAGATTTATATTAACACCCCCTGTATTTTACTTCTCGCGCCCTCCCCTGAAGCCCATGATTTTTTTTGAAACGCAGCCCAGCTCACCAAAAACGAGCTGGGCTCACTATCTGCACCCCCTTTTAATAATGCAGCCTTCCTTTTATTTGCACCCCCCATTTTACTATTTCACCCCCTATCTTTCTTTTTAAATTTTATTTCTTTCCCCTGGATAAACGTTTTTTTTTAAACCCTTTTTTCCCAAATAATAAATTTTCTTTTCCCTAAACGAACTTTTTTTTTCTCAAACCATTTTTTAAATGATGGATAAATATTTCCCCGAACGAAAATCAATCCAATTGCAAATTCCTTTCATCACGACGTTCTCTCCAATTAAAACCAACGAAGACACTTTTCAAAAACAAATCTTTTCAAACGTCGAAATCAAAACTAATCATCACTAATGATCACTCGCGCCGTTGCCGTTTGATTGTGGGTGATGATTTCATTCCCGTGGGAGCTAGTAGTGTGGCCACTCTAAACTGTTGTTGTTTGGTCCTCACAAACGCTCTCCCTCAATTGCAAAAACCTTTTCAATGCTCAAAATAAAAACCGATTATCATTAATCATCACTCGCGCCGTTGCCGTTTGGTCGTTAATGATAATTCATTTTCACAAGAGTTAGTAGTGCGACCACTCTAAACCGTTGTTGTTTGGTCACTGCGAACGCTCAACTCCTTTGCGAAAAACTCCAAAAAGAATAAAAAACAAAAACCGTTTTCCAAACAAACAAGAACTACGTAGCTTTGAATTCTCCATCGCACCGGGAGATACGTAGGAGCGGGCCATGTCCTGTCAAGCACTTCTTTCTAAAAACCCTTTTTCCTCCTTTCTCGCCAAAAATAAAATTTTCATTAAGTCTTTTCATTCTCTCTTCGAAAAAGGGCAAATTTAAGTATTTTCCAAATCAGCACTTAAAACCACACGTTTAATTAAAGGTTCCCTTTCGATAGAAAGGAGATGTGGGGTGCTAATACCTTCCCCATGCCTAACCGACCCCCGAACCCAAATCTTCCGGTTTTCCAAAAGGCCATCCGCTTTCCAAAAAGGTTTTTCTTCGATATTTTCCTTATAAAAAATATTGGTGGCGACTTCATTGTTTTTATAAAAAGTTGTAAACGAAGAAATATTCCCTCGGGGACTTTTTCGGGCGCAACAGCTGGCGACTTCACTGGGGACACTTTTTTTTAAAAAAAAAAAAAAAAAAAAAACGAGGGTCAAGCCTAGTTAACTTTGATGTGTGGTTTTAAAATTAATTGAGTTGAAAGCTTTGTTTTACTTCTTTTCTATTTGTTCACAATGCCATGTTCATGCATTCCTCAATTCCCATGTCACCTATTCTCTGCTCCCTTTCTTAAGGTAAAAACATGCATTTCCTCCCATTCTATTATGATCCCTTCTTCTCCGCTCCCTTTCTTGAGGTAAGCAATGGATATGACTGTTGCTGAAACCTAGGTTGGATTATTAGTACTGTGATATTGAACCCTAGGGTAGATGACATGTTATTACCTGCTATTATTTGGACTGTTCTGGGTTTTCCTTTGCAGGTGGGGTATATGTGGGTAGTTTTAGGCGGTATGCCCTTGCTGCACACACTCACACCTTATGCTTACTATGCTTTGAGAGGGGCCTAAAACCCAAGGTCTGACAAAACTTAGGAGAGTGGAAACGAGTAGTGACTGGAAATTGGACTGTTGTCCTTCCGACTCTCACGAAAGTTTCAGCCAGAGTATGCTCTTTCATGATGCCTCACACCAGATGGCGTTCCATCGTTGTGGGTGCTATTGTGAAAGAGAATTAGCTCTGGTAGCCTGGTGAGGAAGTGACTAGAACCCGCATGGGAGGAACATTTGAGTTGTCCTAGAACTTAGGTCCCCACCTTCGTAGGACACAAGGGGCATACCAAATTGTGTGTTGCATGGTAATATAGACATGTTTTCAAAAAAGAGTAGGAGGTTTTTCAAATAAAAAGTAGAGAAAGAGCTGCCGTTGTAGCCTTTCTTTTGCTGGTCCGTACGAAGTGACATATGGCCCACTCTTCTCAAAAAAAAAAGAGAGAACGAGCTGCCGTTGTAGCCTTTCTCTTACTTGGTCCATATGAAACCACGTACGGCTCGCATTTTTCAAAAAAAACAAAAAAAAACTTGAACTAATGCCAATAAGGGTTTTGCCCTAATCTGCATATGCATAAAACATCATCATCATTTTGCATGCATCCTCGCATTGCATCCAACAGAAGCTTTTACAGTTCATGCATGCATCCTTGCATTTCATCAAAGTTTGTTTACCGAGAATCCCAAAGTGACAAAGAATCTTGTCATAGGCACGATGTGGAATCAAAAGTGAAACAGCGTATACTCCGAGGTGTGAGTTTGTTTAAGTTTGAATGCATGGAATGTGCTTTGTTTCGCTTATTGATTCTAACCTTGTTGTGTTTCAAAGAAAAAAATAATCAAAATCCACCGTTAAACCTGTGGCAAGACATAGTACACCGTGATTCCCGGCACCAAGACAAACATGAAATCATACATATTGCATTGCACTTGCATTCAAACAAGTATTAGTGCATACCGTCTTTTATCAAAAAAAAACCAAAAATCAAGAAAAATCAAAAATTATTATTTTCCACAAGTTTTTTTAGAAAACATACTACATGCATTTTTTCTTTGCATTACAAAAAATAATCAAATAAACATCTCATTTCGCATGCATTTTCATAAGAATCATATCTTTCCACGCACTAAAAATAAATGCTAGTATCAGGCACTCCATTTCATAGTTTAAAAATAAAACGAAAAGCAATCATCATCCGCACTTTGCATCATGGCATCATGCATTACATAAAACAAAATTCTGAAAAAAAAACAATTATCATCCCTATGGTATTTCATTCGCTCATAATCATGAAAAATCATCAAGTGATGCAATTTACGTTATCCTCATTCAAAATGCACATTCGTTCATTCATTCACCCACTCATTCCGTCGTCCGTCCATATCACATCATCGCATTAATACTTTTCTGTGTCGCAAATCAAAAATAAGCATTAACGTCTCATCTCGCATGCATCTTCATTCAATATCTCCCATGCATTAGGAAAGTAATTGCAAGCATCACGCATTTCATTTCATTGCATAAGAAAAATGAAAACCAGAAGCATCTATCATCCATATCGCATTTCATTCATCCTTGATTATGCAAAAACTATCATCAAATAATGCGGACATCGCGTCAATGTGGCGCTCATGCATCATTTCATTAACCTCATCACTTTGTTCGAATACATCATTTCTCCCTGCATGCATCCTTTCGAAACAAAGAAAAATTTCTCATGTGATGGCTTAATGGATAGAAGTGCACCTTTGAACGACGAAGGGTAATGTCTCAAATTTGTTTGTCGACTACAAATTTGAGATGTTACTTTACGATGTCAGAGCACTTTGACCCAGTCGCACGTATTTTAATTTCAAGTAGGAAATTAAATTGAGTCAACTAATTGTCAAAACGTTTCAGTACATTGTGTGAAGTATTGAGTCAGGATCCACTCAATGTTTCAGGCAAGTTACTCAGGGTAACGACAATCAGTTGCCTCATATCACCATTCTTGCATCTCTCATCATTCAAAAAAGGGGCATTGGCATTTCGCCTCTTGTCTCGCCTCTAAAAAATAAAAAAAAAAAATCAAAAATCATTTGGAAAAAATGGGGGGCATCATTCTTGCATCATTCGCATTGGTATTCCATATTTTGTCTTGCAACAAAATAATTTAGAATAAGCCACACTTTTCGAGTAGTCGTTCTCCACGCATTTGCATCATACTTGCATATCATAATTTGTTCATTCATTCATTGCATAAAATAAAAGTTGTGATGAGAAGCGAGACGTTCTTGCAAAACAATCATCCTTTTTTTGAAAAAGTTTATCCTTACTTGGTTGCAAACTCAAGGTGTTCCAAGGCACTCAGTTTTGCAAATCAATAGCTCATTTGCATGTCTTTCAAAAGCACTGCATCCCATCCATTCCATGACAAAAAAAAACTGAAGCAGCTCATCAATTCATTGTTCTAACTAATGTTGACTCTCTGTGAAGCATTCCTATAGTGAACGTGCATGACACGTGCAGTTTCTCTTGTTTGAGTCAGTCAGTTTCCTTCCTTGTCATCATCACCATCCCAGTCTAACCCCGCCCCGTCCATCCATAAGGCGCATATTCTCTCCCATCAGTGCATACTTGACTTTTTGGTTCATTCTCACTAACACTCTAAGTCCTCCATGCTGGGGCAATTCTGTGATCACTAACTTTCTTTATCGGCATTATATTCCTTTAGTGCAAGTCTTTCCAAAAAAAAGAGAAAAGAAGAGATAAATGAGAAGAACAAGCTCGCTGGGTTGAAAACCCGCAAAGGGCAGCCTAGGCAAAAAGGAGCGCCCGGTGGATTGAAAACTCGCAAAGAGCGGTCCAGGCAAAAATTAGGGCATAAAAAAAATGCAAAGAAAAGAGCAAACACATATAGATAGATAAATTGTTGTCAAGTTTTATGAAAAAAATACGCAATCGAAATTTGAAATGAAGTTTGGCCATCCAGAAGTTCCCTTTCCTACCCACCTTAACCCAAGAAAAACCAAAATCCAAAAATCACCCTAGACAAGGATCACCTCAAATATCCAAAAAAAGTGCATCACTTTCTATCAGCTCACCCGAGTCAAAGAAGTAAAAAGAATCATAAAACAAAAAAAAGAGAGAGAAAATCAAAAAAGGGATTCAAAAATGAAAATCCCAAAACAAAAGAAAATACAAAAGAAATGTAAGTGGTGAGCTGGTACATGTTACCACAAAACACAAGAGATCCTTGTCTCAATAACCTTCAAACACTTCATCATTCCCATACACCCCTCCTTCCATAAACCGCAAACACTTCCCTTTGACCTCGGTAGCCCGCCCTCCACAAACCCTTAGCCAAGAATAAAATTTCCAAACACCTCATCAAGCCAATTAACCATCATAAATCATCGATCGTCAGCCAACGCCGAACGAAAATCATCCTACCATTAGCCCCCAAGCTCTTCATTAAGCCCCATCATCCCTCCTCCACAAAACATCACAACCCTAAAAAGTCCATTCCGATCAATGACCGGTTGCTTTCGTTTTCTCAAATTTTAATCTTAGGACAAATAAGTTTATCTGTTTACAATGTGTTTGCTCAAAAAGAAAAACAAACGATCAGAAAAAAGAAAGCTGATCAAGAAAAATAAACCCTCAGAAAAAAGAGAACTGAGGAGACAAAAACAAACAGTCAGAAAAAAGAAAGCTGACGAAACAAAAAAGACTTGCACTCCCAAAAAGGCATTCAAGATTGCCTTAAAACAAGGTTTAGTGACCACCAAGTGAGGCTTCTCTTCATTACCAAAAGTCAAGGCATTCACAGAGAACCAAAGATTTACACTGAGAACACCACTCAGATCTAAAAGTTGGGGCATTCTCTTCACCACCCACCCACCCTAGTCTTGGGAAAGCCTGTTCAGCGTCCTTCCTATGTCATTCATCCTTTCACCAGGTGTTATCCATGACGCCAGTTCCCGCATATCTGCCCTTTCACTCCAATCGTCAGTATCACCAAACAGGGGCAAGCCTTTCATTCATAGTTACCAAGCCTGGATTGGAGCAGTCTGGCAAAATCCATCGCCTTTCACAACCTCACTCAAAGAAACCATTTGTGATGTCATTCGAAAGTGGGACAAGTGCGTTCCCATTCCTTCACCTCATTCATTCCTACAAAACCTCACCGGGGCAATCTCTCAACCCACTATCCTAAACAAGGCCTGGTCATCCTAATTGGGGCAACTTTGTCCTTGTTATGACTGGGGCAACATCAAACTTTATGGGTTGAGACGAAATCTCTTTTGCTCCATTTTTCATTCCCAGTTCATCATCTTCTACACCCCTAGTTGTTGTCACCACTAGGCAAAGACAAGCTTATTCACTCATCAAAAGCCCGAACCGGGGCAGTCTTACATCCCTTGGTCCCTCATGAGCGTCGGTAATAATCATGTTTGTCATCCCTTCAATTGTCAAACATATCCTAAACCAATCCCAAGTTAACAGACTCACTCATTCACATTTGCGCTCCTATGCATGCTTACTAAGCAATGCTTCAAAGAGAGAGAACACACGTTAGTCATGCGATATCTAAGATTCAGTCGTCATTGGAAGGGAGAGAAAACAGGTGAGCTTGTTTGTAAATAAAAACCTTGAGAACACCGGAGTTTGAATCAAATTCAATTTTTCAACAAAAATGGTCAATAATCATCCCACTTTTGCATCCAAAGTCTCGCGTCTCATCATTATGAAAGTATTCGCGAAAAAGGTATTCGAATACCCCAAAAATTTTGTCATATCATGCATCAAAATACTGCATTTGCATCCACACATAGCAAAAAGACAAATAGGAAAAATTCTTTAACCAGCTATCTCAGCACATGAGGGGGTCGCCTAAAGTTGACCGCTTGTAGGGCTTCAGTGCTCGCCTGGATCCTTAGAGATTAGGTTGTTATCTTTTAGGGCTTTAGTGCTCGCCTTGATCCTCAGGGATTAGGTTGTTATCTTGTAGGGCTTTGGTGCTCACCTTAATCCTTGGGGACTAGGATGTTACCTTGTAGGCACTTGAAGTGTTGATCCTTAACCAAAATAAAAAGGAAGAAAATCAAAAATAGCATCTCATAGCATCCATCATTCCATTGAAATCATCACATCACATACACTTTGCATAACATACATTCACACTCCATTTACATAGATATCTGCATTCCATAGAAAAAAAAAGAGCAAATAAGAAAAAAGAGAAGAAAATCACAGAAGATGGAACATA
The DNA here is from genome assembly GCA_039519185.1 of Astragalus membranaceus. Classification (NCBI taxonomy): domain Eukaryota; kingdom Viridiplantae; phylum Streptophyta; class Magnoliopsida; order Fabales; family Fabaceae; genus Astragalus; species Astragalus membranaceus. Next base: position 171,855,474 of record CM076849.1, read on the forward strand.
AAAGAACACAACATCTTCATATCATTCATCATTCTCATATCATCCATACCAATCATCACTCCATGGCATCAAACAATACATTATGCCTTCAAACTCGCATCTCAGAAGAGCGAAAGAATAACAAAAGGAAAAGAAGAGAAAAATCAAACAGAAAAGGCATCCCACCAAAGTCAATCATTGCATTCATGTGCACCCCAAACATCCAAGTGCACGCATTTCATGCACCATCCAAGAGAAAAGTTACTTCGGACCAGAGTCCCAAAAATCTCATTTCTAGAAAATCACCACAACACAGAGTTAGTAAACTCCATCAACAGAGTTAGTAAACTCCATCAACACAGAGTTAGTGAACTCCTTCCACAGATCACAACATCGTGTACGAGCGCGCGATGGATCCATCAGACTTCGTTAAGTCCTTCGGATTAGTTGTGTCGGCCTAAGGCATAGCGTAAATCCATTGATCAAATCAGTTCCGGACCTGATGTTGATCGGCCGCTCGAAAAGGCCACCCCAGAGCTCGGACTCGACAAGAGTCCGTTAGAAGGTTTTAGGCAGCCTCCGAATTCCCAATTTACCGCTTTCTGCACGCCAAGTGCCCATTTTACTTTTGTGTCTGCACGCCAAGTGCCCATTTTACCTTTCTGTCTGCACGCCAAGTGCCCATTTTACTTTTCTGTCTGCACGCCGAGTGCCCATTTTACTTTTGTGTCTGCACGCCAAGTGCCCATTTTACCTTTCTGTCTGCACGCCAAGTGCCCATTTTACTTTTCTGTCTGCACGCCAAGTGCCCATTTTACTTTTCTGTTTGCACGCCAAGTGCCCATTTTACTTTTCTGTTTGCACGCCAAGTGCCCATTTTACCTTTCTTTCTGCACGTCAGTGTTCATTTACTGTTTTCGCATCAACACGAAAGTGTCTATCTTTCCAAAAAAGAAGAAAGAAAATTCGGATTTCTCCAAATGGACAAAATTGGTATAATTTCTGAATTCTTTATTTCTATTTTACCTTCGAAATATGTCTCGCGCAATTCATATTTCTTGGTAAAATCGAAATAAAGAGGGGCAGCTGTCATACCCCAATTTTGTCCGACTAATCGAAAAATCCCAAAAATTTTATCGCTTCGCATATTGTTCTAAATGCGGGTGTATTTGGCACTCTCGTGCAACAGTTTTGTTTGGCGCTCGTTGTTCTCAAAAAAAGAATCCAAAAAATAATAAAAAATAATAAACGCAAGCGCGTGTCGGTTTCGAGTCGTGTGAGCAAATGCGTCGGTGCGCTTTTAGTCTTACCATTTTACGCGCGTGCGTATTCTGATCGCGTACGCATTCCTAGTCTTAAGGTGAACGCGCGTTTCATTTCGAGTCATCGTGTCGCTACGCGTTGTTTTTACCGCTTTTATTATCATAAAAAAATAATAATAATAAATAATAGTAATAAAATGAAATCAGTTTTTTTATTTATTATTAGCTGTCCTTGTGTTACACATATAAACAAAAAATTAAAAAAAAAAAAAAGCTAGAATAGTACAAAAAAGAGTCAACTCTTTTTATACATGGATCCAAAAATAAAAACAAAAATTATTAAAACAAAAGTAAAAAAGAACAGCAGCGCTTGCTGCCTTTGTTGTTGTGGCAGGAGGCATTTTGAGGATGAAGCCCAAATCCCTTTCTCCTTGCTCCTTGGTCTTTCACACTTTAGGCAAGAACATGCCAGCCCATCCATGCTGCTCCCTTGCTGCTCCACTGCTCCACTCCTGCTGCCAAAAGCTTGGTCTCCTATGAGTCTTGATTCTCTGCTCCACATCCACACCTACACCACAGAAACCCATTATAAAAAGAGACACTGAAACACACAGACGGGGGGGGGGGGGGGGGGGGGGGAGATACAAGCAAGAATTCACAGCAATCAGTCCAAAAAAAAGACAGCAAACATAGCAACATACACAAGCACAAACACACACGGCACAACAGAGGCCACGACCAAAAATACTCAAACATCTCAGTGAACGTTTTTTCTCAAAAGATTAGAAACAGGGGTCGGACGCATTCCTTCTTCTCTGTAGTGCATGCTCCAGGTACATTTTAAATTATTCAAGCACTAAACCAAATATGTGATTTCCAGATGTTCATAGTAAATATTATAACCGTTGCAAGCGTCTTTTTGTTATTATTATTCCCATTCTTTTTTTTAAACAAAAAATTCGTTTACTGATGTGTATATAATACTCAGTACAATACTCGGTAAAAAGAGAGAAAAGGGAGAATCAGTACCGTACGGTCGAACTCCGGCCACCATAGATGGTGGCCATCCGCCTAACACGCCGACGTAAAACGCTTGCCTCTGGTCGTCTTCTCCGGCGTACACGCTGTCGTTCGCTCGCCACAACCAGCCGTCGCATCCGTCCATTTCGCTGACCCTTTAAAACGAATGCTCCGCCGTAAGCCACCACCACCCTTTCTCTACCACTACCGCAAAACCATCGCCTCCCCTTCGCAACCATCACCACCGTTCCTTTCTTTTTCCTTCGTTCACCATCCCCTACCCCTGTTTTGGTCACGGACGGCATGGAAGTGATAGATGCGAAATTAGGATCCGTGAGAGGAAAAGGAAGTGAGGTGGCAGCGTAAACAAAAACAGAGTGGAGGAGAAGACGTTTGAGAATCAGTAAGGGGGAAATGGAGAATCGTAGGCGAGAGGAGAGGAGAGATCGGCCATGGAGAGAGAGAAGAAAATCTTAGGGTCTGAGAAATTTTTTTGGGTAGGCGCCGTGGGAGAAGAGGGGAGTCGAATTTAGGGTTTCCTTTTTGGTTTTAGCTTATATAGTGTAGGGCTTTAAGGGCATTTTTGTCCTTTTACGTTTTTTTTCTTTCAGATTTATATTAACACCCCCTGTATTTTACTTCTCGCGCCCTCCCCTGAAGCCCATGATTTTTTTTTGAAACGCAGCCCAGCTCACCAAAAACGAGCTGGGCTCACTATCTGCACCCCCTTTTAATAATGCAGCCTTCCTTTTATTTGCACCCCCCATTTTACTATTTCACCCCCTATCTTTCTTTTTAAATTTTATTTCTTTCCCCTGGATAAACGTTTTTTTTAAACCCTTTTTTCCCAAATAATAAATTTTCTTTTCCCTAAACGAACTTTTTTTTTCTCAAACCATTTTTTAAATGATGGATAAATATTTCCCCGAACGAAAATCAATCCAATTGCAAATTCCTTTCATCACGACGTTCTCTCCAATTAAAACCAACGAAGACACTTTTCAAAAACAAATCTTTTCAAACGTCGAAATCAAAACTAATCATCACTAATGATCACTCGCGCCGTTGCCGTTTGATTGTGGGTGATGATTTCATTCCCGTGGGAGCTAGTAGTGTGGCCACTCTAAACTGTTGTTGTTTGGTCCTCACAAACGCTCTCCCTCAATTGCAAAAACCTTTTCAATGCTCAAAATAAAAACCGATTATCATTAATCATCACTCGCGCCGTTGCCGTTTGGTCGTTAATGATAATTCATTTTCACAAGAGTTAGTAGTGCGACCACTCTAAACCGTTGTTGTTTGGTCACTGCGAACGCTCAACTCCTTTGCGAAAAACTCCAAAAAGAATAAAAAACAAAAACCGTTTTCCAAACAAACAAGAACTACGTAGCTTTGAATTCTCCATCGCACCGGGAGATACGTAGGAGCGGGCCATGTCCTGTCAAGCACTTCTTTCTAAAAACCCTTTTTCCTCCTTTCTCGCCAAAAATAAAATTTTCATTAAGTCTTTTCATTCTCTCTTCGAAAAAGGGCAAATTTAAGTATTTTCCAAATCAGCACTTAAAACCACACGTTTAATTAAAGGTTCCCTTTCGATAGAAAGGAGATGTGGGGTGCTAATACCTTCCCCATGCCTAACCGACCCCCGAACCCAAATCTTCCGGTTTTCCAAAAGGCCATCCGCTTTCCAAAAAGGTTTTTCTTCGATATTTTCCTTATAAAAAATATTGGTGGCGACTTCATTGTTTTTATAAAAAGTTGTAAACGAAGAAATATTCCCTCGGGGACTTTTTCGGGCGCAACAATGTCATATAAATTTTTTAATTTTATTAAATTGTTTAACCTAATATAAAATTCATTTAACCTAGACAATACTATGACATTTCCATAAGGACAAAGACATGTGAATACTTGTCATAGAACATGTGAAAGACATCTGAATAACCTAGAGACAAGCAACTTCAGAAAGGCATGTGAATTACTGTCATAAAGAGTTATTAGGGTCATGTGAATAACCTAGACACAAGTATATGGAGAAAGTCATGTGAACTACTTTAATAAGGGTTGAACACAAAAATCAAAATCATCATTTACACTCATACACCCATTTTGGTCGTGGCAATATAGGGTATAGTTTTTAAAAAAATTAAAAAAAAATTAGGAGAAATAATGGACACAAAATTGGGCAAAAAACCATTTTAAGTTAAGGTGAAAAAATGATTTTTAACACACTTTATAGTAAATAAATTAGTTATTAAAACATTTTTTATATTTTTTCCCAACACTACACTTTAGTATTATACTTTGTCTACAAGGTATAATATTTAAAAAATTTACAAAAAAATTAAATTCGTGGGAAAAATGGTCTTAAACTTAGGTAAAAAATCGTTTTTGACATTTAGTCAAAATTTGTTTCAATCTTCAATTCCTATCTTCTACACCTCCAAATTAATGCAATAACTAATAAATCCATTTGGCCTACTTTACTTAAGTACCTCTACTATCATGTCATATAAATATTTTAATTTTATTAAATTTTTTAACCTAATGTAAAATTTATTTAAGCTAGACAATACTATGACACCTCCATAAGGACTAAGACATGTGAATACTTGTCATAAACCATGTGAAAGACATCTAAATAACCTAGAGACAAACAACTTCAGAAATAATGGACACAAAATTGGACAAAAAACCATTTTAAGTTTAGGTGAAAAAATGATTTTTAACATACTTTATAGTAAATAAATTAGTTATTAAAACATTTTTTATATTTTTTTTTCCCAACGCTACACTTTAGTATTATACTTTGTCTACAAGGTATAATATTTAAGAAATTTACAAAAAAATTAAATTCGTGGGAAAAAATGGTCTTAAACTTAGGTAAAAAATCGTTTTTGACATTTAGTCAAAATTTGTTTCAATCTTCAATTCCTATCTTCTACACCTCCAAATTAATGCAATAACTAATAAATCCATTTGGCCTACTTTACTTAAGTACCTCTACTATCATGTCATATAAATATTTTAATTTTATTAAATTTTTTAACCTAATGTAAAATTTATTTAAGCTAGACAATACTATGACACCTCCATAAGGACAAAGACATGTGAATACTTGTCATAGAACATGTGAAAGACATCTGAATAACCTAGAGACAAGCAACTTCAGAAAGGCATGTGAATTACTGTCATAAAGAGTTATTAGGGTCATGTGAATAACCTAGACACAAGTATATGGAGAAAGTCATGTGAACTACTTTAATAAGGGTTGAACACAAAAATCAAAATCATCATTTACACTCATACACCCATTTTGGTCGTGGCAATATAGGGTATATTTTTTAAAAAAATTAAAAAAAAATTAGGAGAAATAATGGACACAAAATTGGGCAAAAAACCATTTTAAGTTAAGGTGAAAAAATGATTTTTAACACATTTTATAGTAAATAAATTAGTTATTAAAACATTTTTTATATTTTTTTCCAACACTACACTTTAGTATTATACTTTGTCTACAAGGTATAATATTTAAAAAATTTACAAAAAAATTAAATTCGTGGGAAAAATGGTCTTAAACTTAGGTAAAAAATCGTTTTTGACATTTAGTCAAAATTTGTTTCAATCTTCAATTCATATCTTCTACACCTCCAAATTAATGCAATAACTAATAAATCCATTTGGCCTACTTTACTTCAGGACCTCTACTATCATGTCATATAAATTTTTTAATTTTATTAAATTTTTTAACCTAATATAAAATTCATTTAACCTAGACAATACTATGACATTTCCATAAGGACAAAGACATGTGAATACTTGTCATAGAACATGTGAAAGACATCTGAATAACCTAGAGACAAGCAACTTCAAAAAGGCATGTGAATTAGTGTCATAAAGAGTTATTAGGGTCATGTGAATAACCTAGACACAAGTATATGGAGAAAGTCATGTGAACTACTTTAATAAGGGTTGAACACAAAAATCAAAATCATCATTTACACTCCTACACCCATTTTGGTCATGGCAATATAGGGTATATTTTTTAAAAAAATTAAAAAAAAATTAGGAGAAATAATGGACACAAAATTGGGCAAAAAACCATTTTAAGTTTAGGTGAAAAAATGATTTTTAACACACTTTATAGTAAATAAATTAGTTATTAAAACATTTTTTATATTTTTTTTTCCAACACTACACTTTAGTATTATACTTTGTCTACAAGGTATAATATTTAAAAAATTAAAAAAAAATTAACTTCGTGGGAAAAATGGTCCTAAACTTAGGTAAAAAAACGTTTTTGACACTTAGTCAAAATTTGTTTCAATCTTCAATTCCTATCTTCTACACCTCCAAATTAATGCAATAACTAATAAATCCATTTGGCCTACTTTACTTCAGGACCTCTACTATCATGTCATATAAATTTTTTAATTTTATTAAATTTTTTAACCTAATGTAAAATTCATTTAACCTAGACAATATTATGACACTTCCATAAGGACAAAGACATGTGAATACTTGTCATAGAACATGTGAAAGACATCTGAATAACCTAGAGACAAACAACTTTAGAAAGGCATGTGAATTAGTGTCATAAAGAGTTATTAGGGTCATGTGAATAACCTAGACACAAGTATATGGAGAAAGTCATGTGAACTACTTTAATAAGGGTTGAACACAAAAATCAAAATCATCATTTACACTCCTACACCGATTTTGGTCGTGGCAATATAGGGTATATTTTTTAAAAAAATTAAAAAAAAATTAGGAGAAATAATGGACACAAAATTGGGCAAAAAACCATTTTAAGTTAAGGTGAAAAAATGATTTTTAACACACTTTATAGTAAATAAATTAGTTATTAAAACATTTTTTATATTTTTTCCCAACGCTACACTTTGGTATTATACTTTGTCTACAAGGTATAATATTTAAGAAATTTACAAAAAATTAAATTCGTGGGAAAAAATGGTCTTAAACTTAGGTAAAAAATCGTTTTTGACATTTAGTCAAAATTTGTTTCAATCTTCAATTCCTATCTTCTACACCTCCAAATTAATGCAATAACTAATAAATCCATTTGGCCTACTTTACTTAAGGACCTCTACTATCATGTCATATAAATATTTTAATTTTATTAAATTTTTTAACCTGATGTAAAATTCATTTAAGCTAGACAATACTATGACACTTCCATAAGGACAAAGACATGTGAATACTTGTCATAAACCATGTGAAAGACATCTAAATAACGTAGAGACAAGCAACTTCAGAAAGGCATGTGAATTAGTGTCATAAAGAGTTATTAGGGTCATGTGAATAACCTAGACACAAGTATATGGAAAAAGTCATGTGAACTACTTTAATAAGGGTTGAACACAAAAATCAAAATCATCATTTACACTCCTACACCGATTTTGGTCGTGGCAATATAGGGTATATTTTTTAAAAAAATTAAAAACAAAATTAGGAGAAACAATGGACACAAAATTGGGCAAAAAACCATTTTAAGTTTAGGTGAAAAAATGATTTTTAACACACTTTATAGTAAATAAATTAGTTATTAAAATATTTTTTATATTTTTTTTCCCAACACTACACTTTAGTATTATACTTTGTCTACAAGGTATAATATTTAACAAATTAAAAAAAAATTAACTTCGTGGGAAAAATGGTCCTAAACTTAGGTAAAAAAACGTTTTTGACACTTAGTCAAAATTTGTTTCACTCTTCAATTCCTATCTTCTACACCTCCAAATTAATGCAATAACTAATAAATCCATTTGGCCTACTTTACTTCAGGACCTCTACTATCATGTCATATAAATTTTTTAATTTTATTAAATTTTTTAACCTAATATAAAATTCATTTAACCTAGACAATATTGTGACACTTCTATAAGGATAAAGACATGTGAATACTTGTCATAAACCATGTGAAAGACATCTGAATAACCTAGAGACAAACAACCTTTGAAAGGCATGTGAATTAGTGTCATAAAAAGTTATTAGGGTCATGTGAATAACCTAGACACAAGTATATGGAGAAAGTCATGTGAACTACTTTAATAAGGGTTGAACACAAAAATCAAAATCATCATTTACACTCCTACACCCATTATGGTCGTGGCAATATAGGGTATATTTTTTAAACAAATTAAAAAAAAAATTAGGAGAAATAATGGACACAAAATTGGGCAAAAAACCATTTTAAGTTAAGGTGAAAAAATGATTTTTAACACACTTTATAGTAAATAAATTAATTATTAAAACATCTTTTATATTTTTTCCCAACACTACACTTTAGTATTATACTTTGTCTACAAGGTATAATATTTAAAAAATTTAAAAAAAAAATTAAATTCGTGGGAAAAATGGTCCTAAACTTACGAAAAAAATCGTTTTTGACATTTAGTCAAAATTTGTTTCAATCTTCAATTTTTATCTTCTACAAATCCAAATTAATGCAATAACTAATAAATCCATTTGGCCTACTTTACTTCATGACCTCTACTATCATGTCATATAAATTTTTTAACCTAATGTAAAATTCATTTAACCCAGACAATACTATGACACTTCCGAAAGGGCAAAGACATGTGAATACTTGTCATAAACCATGTGAAAGACATCTAAATAACCTAGAGACAAGAAACTTCAATAAGGCATGTGAATTAGTGTCATAAAGAGTTATTAGAGTCATGTGAATAACCTAGACACAAGTATATGGAGAAAGTCATGTGAACTACTTTAATAAAGTTGAACACAAAAATCAAAATCATCATTTCCACTCCTACACCGATTTTGGTCGTGGCAATATAGGGTATATTTTTTAAAAAAATTAAAAACAAAATTAGGAAAAATAATGGACACAAAATTGGGCAAAAAACCATTTTAAGTTTAGGTGAAAAAATGATTTTTAACACACTTTATAGTAAATAAATTAGTTATTAAAACATTTTTTATATTTTTTTTCCAACACTACACTTTAGTATTATACTTTGTCTACAAGGTATAATATTTAAAAAATTAAAAAAAATTAAACTCGTGGGAAAAATGGTCCTAAACTTAGGTAAAAAACCATTTTTGACACTTAGTCAAAATTTGTTTCAATCTTCGATTACTATCTTCTACACCTCCAAATTAATGCAATAACTAAAAAATCCATTTGGCCTACTTTACTTCAGGACCTCTACTATCATGTCATATAAATTTTTTAACCTGATGTAAAATTCATTTAATCTAGACAATACTATGACACTTCCATAAGGACAACGACATGTAAATACTTGTCATAAACCATGTGAAAGACATCTAAATAACCTAGAGACAAGCAACTTCAGAAAGGCATGTGAATTAGTGTCATAAAGAGTTATTAAGGTCATGTGAATAACCTAGACACAAGTATATGGAGAAAGTCATGTGAACTACTTTAATAAGGGTTGAACACAAAAATCAAAATCATCATTTACACTCCTACACCGATTTTGGTCGTGGCAATATAGGGTATATTTTTTAAAAAAATTAAAAACAAAATTAGGAGAAACAATGGACACAAAATTGGGTAAAAAACCATTTTAAGTTTAGGTGAAAAAATGATTTTTAACACACTTTATAGTAAATAAATTAGTTATTAAAACATTTTTTATATTTTTTTTCCCAACACTACACTTTAGTATTATACTTTGTCTACAAGGTATAATATTTAAAAAACCGTTTTTAACACTTAGTCAAAATTTGTTTCAATCTTCAATTCCTATCTTCTACACCTCCAAATTACTGCAATAACTAATAAATCCATTTGGCCTACTTTACTTCAGGACCTCTATTATCATGTCATATAAATTTTTTAATTTTACTAAATTTTTTAACATAATGTAAAATTCATTTAACCTAGACAATACTATGACACTTCCATAAGGACAAAGACATGTGAATACTTGTCATAGAACATGTGAAAGACATCTGAATAACGTAGAGACAAGCAACTTCAGAAAGGCATGTGAATTAGTGTCATAAAGAGTTATTAGCGTCATGTGAATAACCTAGACACAAGTATATGGAGAAAGTCATGTGAACTACTTTAATAAGGGTTGAACACAAAAATCAAAATAATCATTTACACTCCTACATCCATTTTGGTCGTGGCAATATAGGGTATATTTTTTAAAAAAATTAAAAAAAAATTAGGAGAAATAATGGACACAAAATTGGTCAAAAAACCATTTTAAGTTAAGCTGAAAAAATGATTTTTAACACACTTTATAGTAAATAAATTAGTTATTAAAACGCTTTTTATATTTTTTCCCAACACTACACTTTAGTATTATATTTTGTCTACAAGGTATAATATTTAAAAAATTTTAAAAAAAATTAAATTCGCGGGAAAAATGGTCTTAAACTTAGGTAAAAAATCGTTTTTGACATTTAGTCAAAATTTGTTTCAATCTTCAATTCCTATCTTCTACACCTCCAAATTAATGCAATAACTAATAAATTCATTTGGCCTACTTTACTTCAGGACCTCTACTATCATGTCATATAAATTTTTTAATTTAATTAAATTTTTTAACCTAATGTTAAATTCATTTAACCCAGACAATAGTATGACACATCCATAAGGACAAATACATGTGAATACTTGTCATAAACCATGTGAAAGACATCTAAATAACCTAGAGACAAGCAACTTCAGAAAGGCATGTGAATTAGTGTCATAAAGAGTTATTAGGGTCATGTGAATAAGGTAGACACAAGTATATGGAGAAAGTCATGTGAACTACTTTAATAAAGGTTGAACACAAAAATCAAAATCATCATTTACACTCCTACACCGATTTTGGTCGTGGCAATATAGGGTATATTTTTTAAAAAAAATTAAAAACAAAATTAGGAGAAATAATGGACACAAAATTGGGCAAAAATCCATTTTAAGTTTAGGTGAAAAAATGATTTTTAACACACTTTATAGTAAATAAATTAGTTATTAAAACATTTTTTATATTTTTTTTCCCAACACTACACTTTAGTATTATACTTTGTCTACAAGGTATAATATTTAAAAATTAAAAAAAAATTAAATTCATAGGATAAATGATCCTAAACTTAGGTAAAAAACCATTTTTGACACTTAGTCAAAATTTGTTTCAATCTTCGATTACTATGTTCTACACCTCCAAATTAATGCAATAACTAATAAATCCATTTGGCCTACTTTACTTCAGGACCTCTACTATCATGTCATATAAATTTTTTAATTTTATTAAATTTTTTAACCTAATGTAAAATTCATTTAACCTAAACAATACTATGACACTTCCATAAGGACAAAGACATGTGAATACTTGTCATAGAACATGTGAAAGACATCTGAATAACCTAGAGACAAGCACCTTCAGAAAGGCATGTGAATTAGTGTCATAAAGAGTTATTAGGGTCATGTGAATAACCTAGACACAAGTATATGGAGAAAGTCATGTGAACTACTTTAATAAGGGTTGAACAGAAAAATCAAAATCATCATTTACACTCCTACACCCATTTTGGTCGTGGCAATATAGGGTATATTTTTTAAAAAAAATTAAAAAAAAATTAGGAGAAATAATGGACACAAAATTGGGCAAAAAACCATTTTAAGTTAAGGTGAAAAAATGATTTTTAACACACTTTATAGTAAATAAATTAGTTATTAAAACATTTTTTATATTTTTTCCCAACACTACACTTTAGTATTATACTTTGTGTACAATGTATAATATTTAAAAAATTTAAAAAAAAATTAAATTCGTGGAAAAAATGGTCCTAAACTTAGGTAAAAAATCGTTTTTGACATTTAGTCAAAATTTGTTTCAATCTTCAATTCCTATCTTATACACCTCCAAATTAATGCAATAACTAATAAATCCATTTGGCCTACTTTACTTCAGGACCTCTACTATCATGTCACATAAATTTTTTAATTTTATTAAATTTTTTAACCTAATGTAAAATTCATTTAACCTAAACAATACTATGACACTTCCATAAGGACAAAGACATATGAATACTTGTCATAGAACATGTGAAAGACATCTGAATAACCTAGAGACAAGCAAATTCAGAAAGGCATGTGAATTAGTGTCATAAAGAGTTATTAGGGTCATGTGAATAACCTAGACACAAGTATATGGAGAAAGTCATGTGAACTACTTTAATAAGGGTTGAACACAAAAATCAAAATCATCATTTACACTCCTACACCCATTTTGGTCGTGGCAATATAGAGTATATTTTTTAAAAAAAATTAAAAAAAAATTAGGAGAAATAATGGACACAAAATTTGGCAAAAAACCATTTTAAGTTAAGGTGAAAAAATGATTTTTAACACACTTTATAGTAAATAAATTAGTTATTAAAACATTTTTTATATTTTTTCCCAACACTACACTTTAGTATTATACTTTGTCTACAATGTTTAATATTTAAAAAATTTTAAAAAAAATTAAATTCGTGGGAAAAATGGTCCTAAACTTAGGTAAAAAATCGTTTTTGACATTTAGTCAAAATTTGTTTCAATCTTCAATTCTTATCTTCTACACCTCCAAATTAATGCAATAACTAATAAATCCATTTGGCCTACTTTACTTCATGACCTCTACTATCATGTCATTAAAATTTTTTAACCTAATGTAAAATTCATTTAACCCAGACAATACTATGACACTTCCATAAGGACAAAGACATGTGAATACTTGTCATAAACCATGTGAAAGACATCTAAATAACCTAGAGACAAGCAACTTCAGAAAGGCATGTGAATTAGTGTCATAAAGAGTTATTAGGGTCATGTGAATAACCTAGACACAAGTATATGGAGAAAGTCATGTGAACTACTTTAATAAGGGTTGAACACAAAAATCAAAATCATCATTTACACTCCAACACCCATTTTGGTCGTGGCAATATAGGGTATACTTTTTAAAAAAAATTAAAAAAAAATTAGGAGAAATAATGGACAAAAAATTGGGCAAAAAACCATTTTAAGTTTAGGTGATAAAATGATTTTCAACACACTTTATAGTAAATAAATTAGTTATTAAAACATTTTTTATATTTTTTTTCCCAACACTACACTTTAGTATTATACTTTGTCTACAAGGTATAATATTAAAAAAATTAAAAAAAAATAATTAAATTCGTGGGAAAAATGGTCCTAAACTTAGGTAAAATACCGTTTTTGACACTTAGTCAAAATTTGTTTCAATCTTCAATTCTTATCTTCTACACCTCCAAATTAATGCAATAACTAATAAATCCATTTGGCCTACTTTACTTCAAGACCTCTACTATCATGTCATATAAATTTTTTAATTTTATTAAATTTTTTAACCTAATGTAAAATTCATTTAACCTAGACAATACTATGACACTTCCATAAGGACAAAGACATGTGAATACTTGTCATAAACCATGTGAAAGACATCTGAATAACTTAGAGACAAGCAACTTCAGAAAGGCATGTGAATTAGTGTCATAAAGAGTTATTAGGGTCATGTGAATAACCTAGACACAAGTATATGGAGAAAGTCATGTGAACTACTTTAATAAGGGTTGAACACAAAAATCAAAATCATCATTTACACTCCTACACCCATTTTGGTCGTGGCAATATAGAGTATATTTTTTAAAAAAAATTAAAAAAAATTAGGAGAAATAATGGACACAAAATTTGGCAAAAAACCATTTTAAGTTAAGGTGAAAAAATGATTTTTAACACACTTTATAGTAAATAAATTAGTTATTAAAACATTTTTTATATTTTTTCCCAACACTACACTTTAGTATTATACTTTGTCTACAATGTTTAATATTTAAAAAATTTTAAAAAAAATTAAATTCGTGGGAAAAATGGTCCTAAACTTAGGTAAAAAATCGTTTTTGACATTTAGTCAAAATTTGTTTCAATCTTCAATTCTTATCTTCTACACCTCCAAATTAATGCAATAACTAATAAATCCATTTGGCCTACTTTACTTCATGACCTCTACTATCATGTCATTAAAATTTTTTAACCTAATGTAAAATTCATTTAACCCAGACAATACTATGACACTTCCATAAGGACAAAGACATGTGAATACTTGTCATAAACCATGTGAAAGACATCTAAATAACCTAGAGACAAGCAACTTCAGAAAGGCATGTGAATTAGTGTCATAAAGAGTTATTAGGGTCATGTGAATAACCTAGACACAAGTATATGGAGAAAGTCATGTGAACTACTTTAATAAGGGTTGAACACAAAAATCAAAATCATCATTTACACTCCAACACCCATTTTGGTCGTGGCAATATAGGGTATACTTTTTAAAAAAATTAAAAAAAAATTAGGAGAAATAATGGACAAAAAATTGGGCAAAAAACCATTTTAAGTTTAGGTGATAAAATGATTTTCAACACACTTTATAGTAAATAAATTAGTTATTAAAACATTTTTTATATTTTTTTTCCCAACACTACACTTTAGTATTATACTTTGTCTACAAGGTATAATATTAAAAAAATTAAAAAAAAATAATTAAATTCGTGGGAAAAATGGTCCTAAACTTAGGTAAAATACCGTTTTTGACACTTAGTCAAAATTTGTTTCAATCTTCAATTCTTATCTTCTACACCTCCAAATTAATGCAATAACTAATAAATCCATTTGGCCTACTTTACTTCAAGACCTCTACTATCATGTCATATAAATTTTTTAATTTTATTAAATTTTTTAACCTAATGTAAAATTCATTTAACCTAGACAATACTATGACACTTCCATAAGGACAAAGACATGTGAATACTTGTCATAAACCATGTGAAAGACATCTGAATAACTTAGAGACAAGCAACTTCAGAAAGGCATGTGAATTAGTGTCATAAAGAGTTATTAGGGTCATGTGAATAACCTAGACACAAGTATATGGAGAAAGTCATGTGAACTACTTTAATAAGGGTTGAACACAAAAATCAAAATCATCATTTACACTCCTACACCCATTTTGGTCGTGGCAATATAGAGTATATTTTTTAAAAAAATTAGGGGAAATAATGGACAAAAAATTGGGCAAAAAACCATTTTAAGTTTAGGTGAAAAAATGATTTTTAACACACTTTATAGTAAATAAATTAATCACTTAGTCAAAATTTGTTGCTTATAAATCTATAAATATCAGTTTTAAACTTCGGTGCAATCTAGACCGTTTAAACTGTTGGTGCAATCTGGGCCGTTTAAACTTTGGTGCAATCTACACCGTTTATACTGTCGGTGCAATCTGGGTCGTTTAAACTTTGGTGCAATCTACACTGTTTAAACTATCGGTGCAATCTGGACCATCCAAGTTGCTTATAAATAGGGACACCTCCTCCATCATCTCCTCCATCATACAAACACTAACTAATCCCAAACCAGATACCAAAGGTTTTCCAACCCTCTTCACCTTCTATTTGCAAAAATGTCTTCCCTCAAATTAGACCAATCTTATCACATTTCCAACTCTCTCAAAAATGACCCCATGGACGTTCACCACAAATTCACACTTCCCACACCAGATGACTCTATACTACCTTTGATAGAAAGAGTTGGGTTTGGTAAAAATGCTTCAATTGTCTCGTTCAAAATCGAACCATCCTTGGTGGCAGCAATGATCGAACGCTGGAGACCAGAAACACACACGTTTCATCTTCCAGTAGGGGAGTGCACAATAACTCTCCAAGACGTCCAGTTGCAGTTGGGGCTTTCTGTTGACGGAAATGCCACTGGAAATTGTTCAAAAAGTTGGCATGAAGTATGCGAACGACTATTGGGTAAAGTTGTCCCACCAAATGGAAGAGAAGGCAACTGTATTAAGTTGACGTGGCTACAACGTGAATTTAACAATGTTCTAGAGGGGGCTTCCATGACAGTACGTAAACAATATTGTAGGGCTTGGTTGATGCTGTTGATCGGGGGATACATACTCCCAGACAAAACATCAAACAGAGTCAGCATGAAATACCTACTCGTATTGAGAAATTTCGACGAAATTTCAAAATATAGTTGGGGGTCAGCATGTTTAACAAACTTATACCGAATGTTGTGTACGACATCTACATTGCACGCAAAGGCTATGGGTGGATGTACTCTTTTGTTACAGTCTTGGGTCTGGTACCGCATGCCTTTCCTAACACCGCCTTGCACCCGTTCTTATCATTGGCCACTAGCAAAGAGGTAAAAATTTTACACTATTTTAAAAATACTAACAATTATATTTGATCTTTATGTTAACCGTTCCTTTTTTTTACTAGATGAGTAAATACGCCACTTAACCACACAAGATGTCCAAGAGACCTTGTTTCATACAGAACAAGGATCGACCACATGACAGCTGAAGATTTTAAGTGGTTGCCTTAGGATGATTTCACACTTCCACCAGACGCATATGAGGGCTCCGCCATATGGACTACAAACACATCTATGGTCTGTTTCCATATGGTAGAATGGCACCAGGCGGATAGAGTAAAATTGCAATATCGACGTGTCGTAATCCCCGTCCTAGACGGTGTGGAACTGGGTCTCATCTTCGTTAATATTTTACTTTAATCTATTATTAGTTTGAGAAATTGTATTTCATAATTAAGAAGTTGTATTTTTATCACTTATTAAATTTAAGGTTTTAATGTTAAGTCACATTTAATTCAGTTGTATCAATAATTAAATATTTAATCTTTAATAATGCATTGTGCAGAGTGTGCATTGTGCAGAGTGCTGCATTGTGTAGAGTGCTGCATTGTGCAGAGTGCTGCATTGTGCAGAGTGTTGCATTGTGCAGAGTGTGCATGCTGCATTGTGCAGAGTCTGCATAGTGCTGAGGTCTTATTTTATTTAACGGTCTAGATTTTGCCGACACTGTTTAACAGCCTAGATTTTGCCGACACTAAACCCTAAAATCAACGATTATGATCATCCTAAATCACCTCTATTATAAATACATTCTCAAATTACACTAACATTCACACCAAGAGTTTACCTTCAACCTACCCTTGCCTTCTGAGTCATCTTCTCTTCTCTGCTTCTTCCCAAAAACCATCGCCCCACCCGCTAAAATGGAATGGCAGTTGTGCCAAACCCAGTACTCAAATGACAAATTCCTAACCGCCCTTCATCACAGTGGAACTGTAACCACCGATGAACATGGTGTTGTCTTTCAGTGTCCTAATCATATCTTCTGTAGGATGAATAAGTACATCACATTCCCCCAACTGAAGGAAAAGGCTGAGAGGAAGATACGGCCAGAGGGAGGGTGGCGTAAAGACGTGAGCCGTATACGTTACTGAAAGTACGAACGTGGAGAAGACGGGACTGGCTATTTTTCAGTTATGGAGATCCGCAGCGACGACGACGTCCGCACAATGATGGAATATCGTGCTACACTTCCCATGGGGCGACAAATCTTAGAGCTGTACGTGGACACAATACGCACTCCAGAAGAAGTCATTCATCTTCTGCAACAAAGACCACCCACACCACAACAACTCATACCAGAAAGAGTCATTACGCACACTTGTAAAATTTACTATCAGGGCACTGTCGAGGGCAGGGAACAAGATGGTGTGTATTTTGAGGGTCCCAACACTAAACATTCCAAGCTTAAGAACAACATCACCTTCGCCGAAATGAAAGAAAAACTAACGGAAAACGCGCACGTAGAGGGTGTGGAGCAAGAAATCACTAGTATCGTTTATCGTTGCCCCTACATCGGCCCACGTAATCGTATTCGGTGGTGCCCCGTGCCTATCAAGAAAGACAAGGACGTTCGAGAAATGTTTCAGGAACATGAGAGGTTCCAACGTTGGATTGAAACTTATCTCGAATTGTGCGTCGAAACCAGAGAGTCTGGCGAATCCATCGTCCGTAGCCTTATCCCTCCAGTCATCCGATGGCCACTACCTAAGAATGTATGGTGGAAGTAGAAGTAGTTTACATCATGTTTGCCTCTTCTTGTATTATGTTTTCCTGCCGTTTCGTTTTAAATTTCCTATCCTTGTATTTCTGCAATTTGTGTTTTTCATTTATGTTCTTATCCTATATTAAATTTTGTTCCAATTTTTAATATCTTCATTTTTTACCGTAATTATTACCATAATTACTTTATAAATAAGTTTACTAATTATTCAAATTATTTAAATTAATTTTTGAAATTAAATTAAATTAATTTACAATTTAATCAAATGAAATATAAGAAATTAAAAAAAATAAAAAAAAAACACAGTGCAGAACTCTCCCTGGTGGGGGGCGAGTTCTGAACTACAAGTAAAAAAAAATTGCAAAATTTTAGTTTAGAACTCGGTTTGGTGGGGGGCGAGTTCTCCACTTAAAAAAAAAATGGGTTACTTTGGTATATAATGTAGAAAGTGTAGTATTTAGGTAAAAAAAAAAATTTGGTATGGAATGGTTTTTTTGCCAATATTTGTTATGCGTTGTAGCATTACTTCCATTCTATTTCAAATTTCAAATAATAATATAAGTTTGGATAAATTAAATAAAATAGTAATATAAGTATTTTAGTTTCATATTCATGCTTTGCTCCCAATCATTTTTTATAAAAAGCCAAGGACTCTTTTTTATTTAATTTTTTTGTCTTTGTCCAAAAAAAAATCTACTCATTGTGCCACGTAATAATATGCATAAAGTTAAATAAGAGATTCATTTAGTTTAAAACACTGCCTAAAACATATAAGCCTTTTTTTAATTAGGGTTAAAAATATTTTTATCTCTATAAAATACAAAATTTTCATTTCTAATGCATTAAAATTTTTCTTTAACTTTTGGTCCTCACTTATTTTTTTCTTTTTTGCACTTTTAGTCCCCGACATTATGTTGATTCTCAACTTTTAGGTTTTTTATAATTTTTGGTTCAAAGTACCTAAACAACATAATTTGATAACAAGAACATAATCAGTATTTAATAATATGTAAGGTTTTTTACGCCATTCATGATTTAGCATTATGTTTTTCCATTTTTCTTCTTTTTCTACCCTTTCTTTAGTTCATTTCTTGTAAAACATGTATGTCATAACAATAAGCAGTGAGAGTGAATGAATTGAAAGAATTTGATAGTAAGTCAGGGACTAAGTAGATATATTGTAAATATTAAGGACTAAATTGAACTTATGTGAAATTTCAGGACCAGATTGACTAATAACCCAATTTTTGTTCTATATTGGAGAGTATAGACTTACCACACTTTCAGGAACTCCAGGAGGTGGTAAGGAAAAAAATTTTGGTGGAGGACCCATAAGATATGCTCTCTTGTCAAAACGCCATTCGCCAATCTTTCCCATACATGTCAGTTGCCCCTGAATGAAGAAGTGATAAGAGTAAATTACTTATGAATCAAACAACTAACCATACTCAAATTTTGCACATGGACATACACAAGCAAAAGGAAAAAGGAAATACAGTTTCTCTACCTTACCTACAACTCAAATAGAAAGTAAAATGAACTCACCTTCAAATTGTAGTCACATCCATATGTATAATGTATGATAAAACTCTTTCCTAATTGTGTGTCCCAAGGTGGCTGAAAAATTCCAACAATGCATGTTACGAATTTACGTATAACTTCACGAAGTGACAAAGCAACCCTCTTACGAAAGGGGAGGAAAGGAAATGAAAATACTAGATATAAGCAAAATCCAAACCTGGATCATAAAGTCTTTTCGAGGAATATGCTTTATACCTTGCAATGCAGATGCCACAGCATAAGCATACCTTTACTCAACATAGAGTTAAAGCAGTAGAAGGTTAGGCCTATCAGTACAGAACAGTGTCCAGGAAAAAAATTATAAAATGAAAACAATATTAGTTAAATCAGATAACTAATAGGAAATAAATCCTTCACATTTCAAATGTCGATCTATTCTATAGTAATTTAATTAGCAACACTCACATTTCAAGCACCCATCCGAAAGCTTTATCGGTCTCCGGATCATCTTTCATTCTCAACGATATGTTCACCCAGGTGGGAGCTATTTCCTCTAGTAAAGACCGGTGATATCGAAAAATCAAATCCTTAGAGGATGACTATGTAACTTGATAGAAAACTAGGTAAATGCCGTAATAATTACCTATGAAGCACCGACGCAGACACGGATATCGGACACGACACTAACACGTAGACACCTGTTTTAATTTGAAAGCTAGAAGTAATTGAAGTGTCAGTGTCGATGTCGGTGTCCGAACACCAGACATGTCTTCAATCTGAAGTGTCAGTGCTACATAGTAATAACATTATCAGTAAAAGTAACAGCTATGAGGGATCTTATGTAAGTTATTATTTATTGAAGGTTTACCTTTTGAATGATTACCGGAGAATTGCCAATGGGATCAACATCAGTAACAGGACCCTTTTCATTAGGATAGAATTTTCTTATTACTTTTTCATTTTGAGCTGGTTTTATATAGAAAAATGGATAGCCTACTGGTTGGGTTTCAGAAGCCAAATTAGGCAAAGGATTTACAAATATGTGGTCAGGTTCTGCCATCAAAATATATCTGCACCAATCAAAAAATGCTCTGATTCTTAGATTTCATTAGTGGAAAGCATAAAAATTCTAGAAAAATTAGGATACTTACTCTTCATCAATATCTGCTTTCTCCAGCCACTGAACAAAAGCCCATGGTCTATTTAGGACAATATAACCCTGAACCAAAAAACAAATATTCACAACTGCGCAAACATCAAGGAATAATATAAAAAGATCACAAACAATGACATTCATGATATAGTTGATAACTATATAGCACCGACCACTAGTGCAAAAATGGGATTTAAAGTCAGGCGAAAAGGGGATTTAAAGTCAGGCACCCGCTTGACTTTTATTAAGTCGACTTTGTATGTAAGGAGTTTTAAAGTCAAGCGATAGCCTGACTTCGTAAGTCTGATTTAAAGTCAAGCATTTATTTCGCCTGACTTCGTAAGTCAGTTTTAAAGTCAAACATTTATTTCGCCTGACTTCGTAAGTCAGTTTTAAAGTCAAGCATTTATTATTGCCTGACTTTGTAAGTATGATTTAAAGTCAAACATTTATTATTGCCTGACTTCGTAAGTATGATTTAAAGTCAAAACATTTATTATTGCCTGACTTCGTAAGTCTGTTTTAAAGTCAAGCATTATTGCGCCTGACTTTAAAAGTTTTTTTTTTTTTTTCAAATTTTGGTTTAATCTCCCTACATATACACCCAAAACACACACCCAAAAACTATATGCATTGCATTACATAATAAGGCAATGAGGCAATGCCACAGAAATACACAATATTTTGAACAAAGTAGCAATCTAACATTATTACTTCAAATTAGTTACATTATTCTTAACAGTACTTGAAATCAAACATTAAGGGAAATAACCAACAACAAACCTGGCATAGATCCAACAAACAAGGCCTTAAAACAAGAGTACAAACAAAATCTAAAGAAACAACTTGTTCAAATGAAAAGCCACAAGGCACAAGTAGTATGGCAAACAAATGAAAAGGCACAAGAGTGATTGTGATGATGAGATTGAAAGGTTGGTTTGTTCATGGTTTCCAGAGAATGGTTGTCTCTGCAATCATGGAAGTGACAACATATGGATCCGTGTTAGATGCTGGCCTCCTATCCTCAAAATATCCTTTCCCTGCTTTCTCAGTATCTCTTCCTACCCTAACAGAAGCACCATGGTTTGCAACACCCTGCATCCACAAACAATAACCCTGCATCCACAAACAATGATACAAACTAAGGAACACAAATAAAGTAGTACGTAACATTTATTGACATATGATTCAATATAAAGTTTGCATAAAACCCAATTTCAAATTCATAAACAATAAGGGTGAAATACAATAATGGGGAAATTCAGATTCATTACTTAGCTTTTTTTCAAGATAAAGATAAATTAGCATATGTAAAATAATAAAAAGAATAAAGCACGACCTGAACAACAAGGTCTGTTGTTTTGGTCTAAATATAATGAATAATCACTTAAATAGTTGAATGCAAGTGAGGTAAAAAGCTAATGAGCACTACATATATAAATGCACACTTCTAAATCTCAACTAACTCTTTTCATCCTCTGCTGAAAATCACTTTCAATTAGGTTATAAGAGTATAAGGCATAAATGATGTTTACACACTATATTTCTTTTTGTCTTGGGATTTACTACAAATCACTATATAGAATAAAATTATAGATAGAACTGAACTTTTGATAAATTGACTTAAGAGCAGCATTAATTTATTTTATAAATTGAATTGAGTTAACATAACAGCAATTCAATTCATTTCCTGTACATATAGGCATCACAATTCTCCATTTATAAATTTACTCGAGTTAACATAACAGCTATCAACAACATGGCATGTAATAACACTTTTATAGTGAAAATGTTGTAGTGCAAGTTGAGAATGAGATAAAGGAACCAAGTATTCATGGTTTATGTAGCACAAATATCTCCATTAAGTTAGAGTTCATAGGCACAGTAACAGATGGAATTATATTTGAGAAGCCATGTGTGCAAGTTGAGAATGAGATAAAGGAACTTACCAATAGGGTTAACATTGCCTTAATAGCTTTCAAGATGGAGATGCACAAGAGGATCTCCACACACCTGAACTCCAATAATCAAATAACAATAACCAATTAGAAACAAGTAAATAGGCAAGTGAGGTAAAAAGCTAATGAGCACAACATTTATAAAGGCAAATATAACAAATATAACAAAAACACTCACATGAAGTGTGCAATTTTGAACTTGGCACAACAACTGAGATGGAAGATTGGGGTAGTTTGGAATCTGAGATGTTGTTGTTCTTTTAGTGGATGCAAGCTGTCACCTGATTTTTAGATTTAGAGCAAAAAAACAAAAAAGATCAGACATGCTTTAACCAATCAACAAAAAAATGTTGCAGGATAGAAAGAAACTTAACAAGGTATAGATCAATTACCTTTTCTCACTTAGAAGCAGGATGTTCAAGTTAAACAAATGAGTAAAACCTGTTTATTGGGATCTGTGAGTTCAGCTTCCCTTTGCCCAGAAGCAAGGTTATGAAGTATAAGGTCCCCACCGATGCTGATGCTGATGCTGATAGAAGCCAAATGTTCATCTTTACAATTGTACATTACACCCGTGACAGTGTTAGTATGACCCTTTATCCATTTGATGCAGAGTTTCCTTGGTAAATCCCATATCCTAACAACTTGACCACTTCCTCCAGAACATGTATATTTGGATGCCTTGTTGCTGAAACTGATAGCCAATATAGACTCCTGCCAATAAAATAATCATGAAGCCATGAAACAACCTAGAATGAACAAAACAAAAGTGAGCAGAACAGTTTTTTTACTGGTATTGAGCAGTTTTTTTACTGAACTTTTTTATTAACAGTATTTTTACCGAACACTTTTTTTACCAAACTGTTAACCGAATAGAACTGTCTTAGAACTGTTAACAGAACACTTTTTTATTAAAACTGTCTTATAGAACTGTTACAACATTTAAACCAAAATGAACCAAATACAGATTGTAGATTATAACAGATTGCAAGTATATATGCCTACTTTAAAGCAAAATCAAATACAGATTGAAGATTATATATATTGTTGAAGTATTAAACTCCTTTGTTTGTTATTGATGGTAATCAGGAGAGGCTGGCTGAACTTCCTACTTTAAAGCAAAATCAGATTGCAGATTATAACAGATTGCAGATTATAACAGATTGAAGTATATGCTTATAACAGATTGCAGATTATACTTCTCTCAGTGCAAGTGTATCAGATTATAACACTAACAATACAAAAGGGGTGCTCTCCTAATATCCTGTGCTCTCCTAATAGCTTTGTATCAGTTTTGAGTTTTCAGTTTTCATCAGGCTTTGGGGATTCTTTCAATATTAAAAATTGCACCATGCTTCAACTGAAAGAACTCCTATGTTAAAGATTAGTTTTTCAGGAACTGTAACATGTTCTAGGTGTTACTTGCCATTTATTTCTTTGGAAGCTAAAAACTTTAATATTATTTTGTGCATCTCCTGCATTTGGGACCATTGCTATGTCTCAGCTCTATCTTGCTCAACGATCTCTTGAAATGCCTTCAACATAGGTTCCTGCATGATTTGTCGGTACAGAATTTGGTAAGAATAGAATTCATTTAGTCAAGAAAAATGTGTATCAATAAGGAAAGAAAGTAATGCACTAGCTACATGCTTGTTACTACGCCAAACACAATTTCTATTGAACTATTGATCGAACAAAATGCATTATGAAGTTTTCATTATTCAAAACATTCCCATTGCAAGGGTCCTAAATATTTGATGAATCAAAGCAAGAACAAAAGGATAATCAAAGCAAGAATTAAACCAATTGTGTAACACTGAAATACCTATGGCACATTTTCTCAAATAGCTTGAATGTGTAAGATCCTCATAGGAGAATCAAAACAAGAATCAAATGAATCTGAAACTATAAATTCCCAATCACAGCCCTATCTCATTAGAGCTTCACAAATTCCCTCTTTAGTATTTCAAATCTTTCACAGCTTCTTAAATAGAAAAATGTTGTTAATCTGATCAATTCAAGCCAAAATGTGTGCAAGACTATACAAGACTAAATTTGTTTCCCTCCCAGGCATGAAAACCACCCAATTGTTACAAATTTCAGGAGGGTTGGTTTTGTCGATTTATATCTTTATGTCTCTACCTAAAATCCTGAAGCAACAGTAAATTAGAAGAGGCTTTACTTATAATTCAAAAGGACCACATATTTGAATACTCTATAAGAGACATTCATTGAACAAGTCAAAACAAAACCCTTCAGATGTTCTAACTCAGATCAACTTCTAAAGGACTTCAAACTATTGTGTCTAAGCATGAATTCAAAATGTATACAGATATAGAGCTGTTCACAAACTCAAATTCAAAATATATATTAGGTATAGGTATGTTCTTAAACTCACTTGTCGGAGCATCAATATCCTCCTCATTCCAGTTCCAACTCGCGCTTGGGGCATCATTATTCAATTCGGGTTCAGCAACCTGTTTTACACTGGATTGCTCGTCTGGAACCACCATCAATTCAGGATCATCTCCAACAATGGATGGAAGCCCCACATCTTTGCACATAGAAGTACCGTTGCTCCTGATTCACACATAAGTAAAGCCTGAATGAGTCGCACTCAAAATAATGTATTCTAAAGCAACAGCCATTATGATGGTGGACATACAGGTCAGTAGGAAGTGCCTCACTGTCAAGCATATCAGAACTCTTGACATTTTCAACAGCTATCAATCCATTCTCTTGGCTGCTGCACTCGGATAGTGATTCCTGAAGTAAATAAAGATATGGAGGCAATAATTAAACTGATGCAATTTCGACCAATAAATCGGACTGACAAGTAATCCAATTTTACAAGAAACTCAATACTGAAAATAATAGCTAAAGTAAACAATCTTGTATGACACGTGCTAGGAAATAATTAGTTGTTAGGCCTACATTGTAGCATCCATGCCATATTGTTAAACATCCCTAGAACAACCAACACAGCAAGAAACCAGAGGAAGATTAGTAGAATAATACCTTCGCTGTTCTTGTTCTTATGTCCGATTCAAAACCCAGTACATAGAAACCTGTAAACACACCAAACAGAAGTTAGGGTTTCAATTCAGAAGTGAAAACGCAAAGAAATAAA
This sequence comes from Astragalus membranaceus, assembly GCA_039519185.1. Taxonomy (NCBI): domain Eukaryota; kingdom Viridiplantae; phylum Streptophyta; class Magnoliopsida; order Fabales; family Fabaceae; genus Astragalus; species Astragalus membranaceus. Next base: position 171,881,465 of record CM076849.1, read on the forward strand.
GAAGAAAACTAAGTGTTATACCTTTGCATAGCCATTAACTCAGCTTAACTGAAAGATTCACGCACTGATTACGGTAACCTTCGAAAACCGAAGGGTTTGTAAGTGACAAACCTCAGAACTGCTGATTCAGTGCATAAACCATAGGGGTTTTGCATCATCAACATCAAGCATCATCATAGGTGGGAGATTGAAGAGCTTCAACGCTTCAATCACTGAAAAATCAGTGAGAACATCAAAAACACTAAGCGAACGGTGAGAGAGAGAAGAAGACGAAGAGAAGAACGACGTTGAGAGGAGAGGATCATCGGCCATAGAAGAGCAAGGAGAAGGAGAAGAAGAGAGGCGAGGAGAAGAGAGGCGAGGAGAAGGAGAAGAGAGACGTACGCGGGAGGAGAGGAGAGGCGTACGCGCGCGTTCTGATTTTCTGAGAGTGATGGGTTCGCGAAGAGAACGAGAAGAGTGAAATTCTTTATTTTTATTTTAGTATTTTAGAGGTCAAGCATGTATGCGCCTGACTTCTAAAGTACTTTAGAAATCAGGCGTGTATGCGCATGACTTTTAAAGTACTAAAATAGAAAAAAAGAATTTCACCCTTAATTACAAGTTTGCCACCGTGTCTACTTATGTAGTCAGGCGAATACACGCCTGACTTCTAAAGTCTAATTTTTTCCCTATTTTTTCACTTTAGAAGTCAGGCGTGTATTCGCTTGACTTTAAAACTCGCGAGTTTTGCCTCTTAATTACAAGTTTGCCACCGTGTCTACTTATATAGTCAGGCATCTGAGCGCCTGACTTTAAATGTCTAATTCTAATCCCATTTTTGCACTAGTGGACACTTCAATTATCCATTTATCAAATTAAAACCGGTGTCTACATGTCTGTGTCGGTGCTTCATAGGTTGATAATTATGACCAGTTTGCCATTGGACAATATAACCCTATTTATCGATGTGCATGAACCTCCATTATTTGACAGAGCAGATACACACTAAGCAAGGAAAATGACAAGGCAAGCCGATCAAGTCACATATAATGTCATATGGTTACATAAATCATACAAAAGTGTTTTACATATGTGCAATGAAAAGGATGAATATATTCCTAATATAGTATGCTACTAATGAGAAATCTGGAATTTCTAAAGTGGTCTTTGTTTTTCTTGAACTAAGATGATGCAATGTCATGAATCTGATTATACCATGAATGCTCAAATGGTCATTGCAGATTATCTTATTATCTTTCTAATACCATGAATGCTCAAATGGTCATTGCAGATTATCCTACTATCTTTCTACAAGCCTGTCAAGCTATGAAGCACCGACACGGACACCAGACGCCGGTTTTTAATCTGAAAAATATAATTGAAGTGTGTGTGTGTTCCGACACGAGGCGTGTCGGACACCGGACACGTCTTCAACCGGAATTGTTGGTACTACATAGCTGTCAAGGCACATATAATGTTGTCATATGGTTACACAAATCATACACAGTTTTTGTAAAATGGATATTAGATCAGGAATTCACACACACGAGCGGGCGCACACATACACACTAAAAAAACATGTTTAAAAGGTAGAAACAGAAAAGAACTTACCCTATCCAATCCTTCAGGAAGAGGATCAACAACAAAAGTAGGAATTTCATCCATCAGTTGATCACCTCTTCCTGAATGCAGAATCCTAGTGAACTTTCCCATATCTGATCCAGGCATGTCCTTCACCTTCTTATACCAATAATACATGATCCTACATTGCCATTGGCTATAAGCAGCATCAGTTGCAGTCACAGCAACATGATATTTTGAATTACTTTTTGTAAACCCCATCACTTTCCTATCAAAAAATTCAAAACCATCTCCTCCTTTATGATCTATGATCATAGACACCAAATTATAAGTTACAAAGGAAAATCCCAACTCCATAAGTAGCATAAGTAGTGATTTTGCCCTGCCCATATTTTTTCTCACAATCATTTTTACAAACAGCACTTGTTCAAGTGTGAATGAATTCTCTGAATCACCAATTTTTTAGATTAAAAACACCTTAATACCATTGTAGTCCTTTAATGTAACAGCTTTAGTTCACATTAATTTTTCAATAGAAACAAAATAAGTAACCCTTTTACTTCAGTTCAGTCATTTGCACCACAAGAAAAATCTGCATCAAAGCAAAGTATCAAAAGCAGTTACATATTCATTCAATGTGTCACAAAAGCAATCAATGGAATTAAAACCAAATAAATTAAAAATCAAAACATAAAACCATAGAATCTGAAACCCAAATAAGAAAACTAACGCATGCTTAAACTTATTGAAATTAAGACTCACGTTAATAGATCTGATCTTGTGCGTCTATTGAAGGCAGCCCAATGAGAAAGACTCGAACTTTGAATAAAACAGATACAAAAGAATCAAACTTTGGAGGAAAATCGAAGATGGGTATAACAAATGTTTGAAGGGTGAGAAAAAGTGATTTGTGGGGTTTTGACTTCTCAATAAAGGGTGAGAAAAACAAGCTAGGAACAGTTAAAGGTAAAGAATATATTCTACTAAATAAATCAAATTCACAAAATTCATAATAAATTTGTAAATATCACAGATCCATTAGACTGAGGTCATTTCATCTCCTCTTTATGATTTAGATCTATGACATGTCTACAAAGGTACATTTTAATTAAGCGCAAAATGTATTATGTCATACATACCACATTGCACTTTAGTCCGCTGTTTTATGTCTTTGGCGTGGAGGCAATTCCCTTGAAAGCTTGTCCTGTAGGACATAGTTTATGTTTTGTAAGAACAAATTACAAAAGTTGACTAGAATGCTAACATACCAAGAAGATAACAAGATAAAACAAAAAGTACCTTGGAAGATACTCCAAGCATTTAGGTATGCTACCAACTAAAAAGTTATATGAAAAATCTGCAACTTTTAGCCGAGAGGAACGACAGAAGCCAGTTAAATTCGCGTTTGAGGCATACCTGGAAAAATAGAAACATAGGAATCAGGTTAACAAGACCTAGATTTTGATAAGGGAACTTGGTATTTTGTACTTAATTGTGAGGTTGACTGTGTTATATTGCAACAACAAATTTTGTACTCACATTCCATGCATATTTAAAGGGAAATTTGAACTGCCACCAGCAGGAACGGGTCCTTCAAGCTTATTCCTATCCAGCCGAAGTTCTTGAAGGTATATCAAATTTCCTAGCTCTGGAGGTAGCCTACCAGTCAACCCATTAGACTGCAGATTTCTACAAGAATGCAAACAAAGTTGAATTGTATGAGTACATGACAAGACTTCAAAAGTCAATAAACTTTTTCTATTTGATTTTGGAAAGATCACAGCATATAAATTTCCTATTACATTTTCATAACTTGCGTCAAATTTGCAATCTCCCGAGGAATTGGTCCTGACAACTGATTCTTTCCCAAATCCAACACCCTAAGAGATTTTAACATGCTCAATTCTTTAGGTATTGTAATTGTTCCAATGAAATTGTTGCCATGCAATATCCTACAACAATGAGAACCAAAAGTTAGTCATGAGCATAACACATAGTGGTAACACTCTCTCGCTAATCAAACAAATGATGAATGGATAAGAGAAATGAGGCTCATACAATTCTTGCAAGTAGGTGATTTTTCCAACTTCTGGAGCAAGAAAACCCCTTAATAATGCGCCTGATATGTTTCTGCAAAGAAGGATCCCAATCTGTAGTATTAGAAATTTGCCAGCTTAGAAATATATGTCATCAACTAATCATCTTAGCCATTAAGAATGTGAAATAGAAAGAAATGACTACTAATCAAGTGTGCTAAATGGATCCATGGTATCTTACAGCTTAATGACATGATCTAGAGTCGCGGTGCATGAAACACCATTCCAGTCACAAGGATCTGAATCAAGAGTATTCCAATTAGACAAAACCCTAATCTTCATACACAGCTTCTTTGAAGGTTTTAAGCGCCCAAACTGTCCAAAAAATTCAACAGTTAAAAGAAAGGAAAAAAAAAAGGCAATGCAATAATAATCATTCATTATATTCCTGTGAGTGGGAATGTTCATAGTTCCCTACTTCATTTCTGGTTAGTGAAGAAAAAAAGTACAGTAAAGATGGAAAGCAATTAATCAATCTCAAAATTTCCAAGTTCACACAAGAAACAGAAATGTCAGTTAGAAGAAATCATCGACTTCCAAGTTGCCAAAAAAAAGAATAACAAAAAGAACATAAAATTAACCAAGTTTGGTGCCTTCTTTATCTTTTTCTCAGCAGCCAAACAGATAGATTAAGACAAGTGAATAGTGAGATCTGAAAGAGAAATTGAATGCTGAGCAACAACTTGTACCTTCATTTGAGACCAGTATGCCAGAAGCCACAAAAGAGAACATGGAAACCAAACCCATAAACAACAATGAAGTACATAACTTCATTTTCTCCCGTCCAAAGTTTTCTCTTTTGATCCTTTTCTTCTTTCTTGTTAGTCAGCAGCAGCTTCAATCTAAGGAACAAAGTCCTAAGAAGCTCTTTCCAACAAAAAAGTAGAACTCAACAGACAGCAAAAACTGAATATCCCACAATTTGATGGAATTTCTACCTTAAAATAAAAATAGAAACTAAGTGAAGTTCAAAGGTTCTAAAAATGCAGACTACTATGGTATTAGTGAAACAAGAGTTTTAAATCCAAGATATGAAGAGAAGGCAGAAGAAGAGAGGAAAGGAAATTGAGAACGACATTGACAGTTGACTAGACTAAAGCTTGAAGACAAGCCTGAAGAGGATCAAACTCCTTTTGGCGCCAAAGTTCCCTCTTTTCCCCTCTTTTGGCGCCAAATTTTCCTTCCCATCTCTCATGTGAAGCTGTAAGTTGCTTTTTCCCACCCCATGTGCTATACTTTTTGACCGATATGACAGGTACAGAGGGAAAGAGTAAAAACATTTTCTTATCTCTCGATTTGCTTTCTTTTTTTCTCTCGATGGCCATTCCTCTCTCACCATCTCTTTCCCCTTCCTCCTCCATCAACTCTTCTTTCTTCTCTTTTCGGTCTCTCTCACAAAGACACGTCAAAGCCATTTTTCTCACAATATTCACTCATCTTCTTTCTACGCCCTTCCCGTAACGAAAGAAAAATTAAGAGAGGAAGAAACAGAAAACAAAGGGAAAGAAGAACAATGGGAAAAATCGAAAGACAAGGAGATGTTGTAAATTTTGGTTATATTCCAAACGTTTTAAGTGAAATTTAGTGAAATAATAATTTTGTTGAAAATAATTTTATTATACTATTTTAGTGAGAAAGTTTTGACTTGCTAAATAATTGGAATTTAATTTATTCCTTTTTACAAATTTTTCCTATTATTTTTCATTTTGGAATAAGTCATATATTATCTCTCAGTTCAAAACAGGTCTATATTCATTCACTTAAAAGTGTCTATGTTTATTACTTGCTCATCACTCACCACTTACACCTTTTTAGGGAGTTGTTACACCTTTTTAGGGAGTGGTTATAGACTCCTATTTTGACTGACTTGGCAACGAGAGTTACAGTCAATTATTACTTTGATAATACGGATAAAAAATAAAGAACAGTTTTTTCTCTCTCCCTTTTTCCTGGGTTCATCTCCTGAAACATATACTTCCATTCTTGCCAGTTCGGATACCTCGATCGCTACTGTGATTCGAGACGAGACCGGTTGTATCCTCGGGGGATTTGCGCTTTTGAGGCGGATAAATCCTTAAGGACGCGTCTCACGATCCCTCCGGTTGTTTTCTAACGTTTATTGTTTTGCAGGTACCGTTCGTCACATCTTTTCAGCCACAGCGCCAACAGGAGAAAGAAGAACAAAGTGAAACCAACACAGGAGGAAAAAAGGAAGATCGCCAAACCGAATTTGAGAAGAAGAAAAACAAAGCAAAGAAGATGAAGAAGGAAGGAATTAGTGGCTTCTTAAATCATAAGGTTCACCCAAAATCAGGTTTGCATGTTTAAGGAATTAAGCACCATCAGTGGCTTAAAAGTAAGAAATACATTTTACATTTTTGTTCTTTGGTCAGAAATCTGATTTGGGGAAGTTTTGTTACTTCCTTTCTCAGTTTTTATTAGTTTTGTTGCATATGTTGTTTGTGTAGGTATTAGTTTCTGATTTCTATAGTGAAGAAGCAAATTCATTCATTCATTTCAGGTTAACAAAGGGAAAGGGAAAAACATTTGAGCAAAAAGGGGAAAAAAACTATCAGAGTGAGAGAAGAGTTTGATACAAGGGACATGAAGGGAGGAACCGAGGTGAGAGAGAGAGAGAGAGGATGCGATTAGAGCGGTGGCATGATCGTCGCCGGAGAAGAAGGACTCGGCGTCGTCTTATGGTGGTGTTGCGACGTCTTCGGTAGCAGTGATGGAACGACACAGTTGTTGTGGTTTCATATCTGGCGCACACAGAGGAAGAGCACACTGGTCGTAGCTTGAGTTTGTTCAAGAAGAAGGGATCCACCGTCGTCGCTGCTCCTCAATCCCGACCAGGTAACCTTTTCACAGTAATCTCTCATTTCCTTCCCTCACTCACTCAGCTCAGCTTTACTGTTACGCTTTTTCCTCCTCTCTCGCCGTTCTTTCGTTTCTTGATTCACTTGCTGATTTTTGAGATTGTGTAATTGCAGATATGTTCATAGCTTTTTGATGAAAACGATGGGGGTTTGTGCTTCTTCTTTCTAACCTGATTTCCCCCTTCCCATCAATTCCATCATCGTGGTTGTTTTAATGGCTTGCCATTTATACATTTCATTTTCATTATATGCATGTTTAAGCATTTCTCCCTTGATGATGTCTTCCATTTTTCAATCTGGTCACCATGTGTTTGATTATATGCACGTTTAAGCAATTATCTGTTAAAGATGATGTCTTCTCTTTTTCAATCTAACCACCATGTGTTTGAATATGCATGTTTAAGCAATTCTCCCTTAATGACATGTTTCCTTTTTCAATTTGATCATCACGTGTTTGTATTAAGTTTTATTGTTTCTTCTTTACTTTGTAGGCTTTATTCCATTGTGAGTTTTTCCAAATTGATTACCTTTTGTTTTCCTAAATTTTTCCGCATTTTTTTACATTTTCTTTCATTTTTTCTTACGGCTCTTGCTAAAATCCATGCTCTAATGTGTAGATGGATACTCTATCAATCTTTGACAATAACAACTCCATTGATGAGGTTCGCATCAAAATAGAGGCATATAATTTTGAGTTTGTTCCTCGATTCGTAAGTTATGCAATTCTTTAAGTGGTATAGTTTCGTCTTATCTTAGTTTTGTTCTAAAAAAATAAAAATAGTCACTGACGTTGTGATGACGTTGTGAAGTTCATATTTTATTTCAATAAAAGTTATTAATGTTGGCCCAATGAATGCCCAACAATCTATAAGATTTCAAAAAATTAAAAAAAAAATATTTTTTTTCGAAAATCAGACAAAAAAAACGAATTGGGCCAGTGAAGGCCCAAACCGTTACTACCCACCCGTGGATCTGCGAAAATCTGCCAAACCGAACCTGCCTAACCCGTTTTTTAAATGGTCATTATTGGGCATGTATGTTTCATCCGTGGATTGGGCCGGATGGGTGTTATTGGGCCCGAATCCGCCCAAGCCCGACCGATGTCCACCCCTAGTTCTTACAAGACTACTGAGCTGAACAATACAATATATCATTATCAACAGAATATAAACCCCTAAAACTGAAGTTTGCGCCTAGATCTCTAATTTTTTTTTAATCAAACAGGCAGTCAGCCCGAATTTATTAATAAAATAAAGAGAGATATGAAAAGCACAAGGGGGGACCAGACCAAAACCCTTGGTAATAAGGACAATAATAGAATGCCCAACAAGACCTCTAAAATAAGCCACCATAGAACTCTAGTGGAAGAAATTCTAAGGCGAACAGAAAACCCAAAAGGAGGCAGGGCAACACCTGAGAGTCTCCACACAACCTCCGCCCACCACCTCCTGAACTCACACTCCAAACCACAACAGCCTGCATTACCTCGCTATCCTCACATTAAGCACATCACAAAGCATAGAGGTTAGAGGTGGAGGCCTGGAGACGATTGGGAGGGGGCAAAGAAGCAGAAGGCAAAGGGGGGGAGGAGACCGGCGATCTGCAAACTGCAACCTGGCGTCCGACAAGGTACAAACTATTGAATCAACACCCACCGATAGCACACCCCCAGACATCCGGCACCGGGACACCAGCCACCATCACGAAGTCGTGCTACCGGCCAACACCGCGACAACACCTAGCTTGAAACGAGGTAGCCGAGCCACCAACCACCATCGCGGCCTTGCGCCCCCGGCCAACACCGTGGCACAATCAAGCAAAACCGCGAGCGACAGGGAGAAGTGCCCACGACAAAAGGAGAGGAGGCGTGACTGCGGTCCAAAGTCCGAAACGACGGCCACCATTGCGAACATCAGACAAACCACCGCGAACCACCGCGAAACACCGCAAAACACCGCATCAGAACCAACCCCTGCGCGAACAGAGCCACAAACCACCGCGAACAGAGGCACTCCATAGTACCTCCAAAAGCGCGCAGATCCACCAACAGGGAGATCTGACCATCAACGCCTCGGGGGAGAGGCCGTGGACGGCACAGAGGAGATCAGATCCGAGGAAAGGGAGCCCCCAACGGCGGTTCCAATCCAAGCAGCGCCCAACCCATTTTTATTAACAAGAACTTATCCAGATCCAGATCTCAACCTGATGACAGAAATCCAGCCCTGAAAACCAAACACCAACAGATCCAACAGATCTAGATTGGAATCGCAGGAGCAGCAGATCGCGAGCACTGGATCCACACAATCAGAGCAACCAGGAACGCAGGATGAAACACAAGGATCACGCGAACAGGGCAAAGGCAGATTGATCCAAGAAAACACGAGCGATCAGAGAGACAACCGCAGGAACAATCGCGAACAATCGCAGGATCAGAGAGACAAACGCAGATCAGAGAGACAACCGCAGAAATATCCAGACCAGCAGAACATCACGATGCAACAGCAGAACAAAATCGCGATGCGGAGAATACCAACACCAGCAGACACGATGCGAAGAACAAAATCCAGATTTCCAACACCAGCAGAACGATGCGGAGAACAATATCCAGATTACCAACAACAGCGGAGAACAAGCCTTCGCGGACCACCAATATCCAGATTACCAACAATCCAGACCAGCAGAACAGATCGTGGTCATTACGACACTCGTCTCGGATCAGAAAATCGAGCAGCAATCGATCTCCAGCAGACGAGGCGGACAAACGGAACCAAATCTCTGAATCACGAATCGAGCATCTCTCCGCAGGAATCGCTGGATTCAAGAACAACAACAATCACGAATCGGATTGCGACAACAGAGGCTGAGAACCGCTGAGAGAAGGGGGAAGAAGCCCGCGGGGAGGGAGCCCCCCCCCAGCGGCGGCGGTAGGTCCTCTGTTTCTTTTCAGTCCAAAGTCTGCTCTTTTACAAGAGTTAAGGAGGGTCACCAACAATTTTAGTGCGGCAAATGTGATAGGAGAAGGTGCGTCTGCACTAGTATACAAAGGTGAGCATAATGGCATTAAAGTTTGGACTCTCACTCTCATTCCTGCTTAACTTCTTCTTTCTAAAACAACTGCATAACTTCTTCTTAGTGATACCAAGAAGGATCAAAGAAGCTGAGGCAATTAAAAGCCATTCATGATAGTCCAAATGCTGCATTTTTTTGTTGTTGTTGTTGTTGTTGGTGTGAGAGGAAAGAATAGAAAAGAGGGAGAAGTTAGAAGAGAGAAAAGGGAGAATAGATTAAGTGGTTCGGGAGAAACTAACAAGCATTTTACCAAACTAACAGTAACAATAAGATCCTTATTTATTTATGAGTGGCAGCATGTTTTTAAGTTCATCATGTGAATTTCCATTTATAGGGGTAGTGATTTTGCAGACTTTTTTCTTGCAGTGGCATTTTCCTCTTATGGGTGTTCTTGTGTTTTGCAATTAAATTTGGCATGATGATATGCTATTGCTTGTTTTGCAGTTAAATTTGGCCCGATGCCATGCTATATATTACTTTCATCGTCTTCCCTATTTTTCTATTAATTTCTTCTTTTTGACACATTTTCTATTACTTTCTAGCAACCTGACTTTGTGCTAATTTTGTCTTTAATTACTTTTATTTAGCTTCATGAGTGGATAAATATTATAGAACAAAATGTAGAGTTTAATGTAGAGCTTAATGGCAAAAAAAATGTATGGCATAACTCTATTTCGTCATGCTAGTTAGTGTCGCCATCATTTAATATTAGAGCATTGAATGAAAAATCCTAACAACTAAGGGTGCTCATCGGTTCGGGAAAATCCAAACCAACTCACAATCTAATCCACATCGATATGTTTGGTTTGGATGTTTTTCGTGTTCGGGTCAAAATCGAACAAATCCAAACTGTAATTGTTTGTTCGGGCAATGGATTTTGAAAATCAAATCCGCAAACCCGAACCAACCCATATTAGGTCATTAATAATTTTGAAATTTTAAATGTGCACGATTTTATTTGAATAGAATTTTTACCTTAATAATTTATGATTAAGTTTTAAAAATTTAATACTATCAAAAGGAAGACTATTAGTGGATTGGAGTTTGATTTCATGTGATTTTCAATTTTTTAGCTATTTTAAGTGTTGGAATATCATAAAAAAGTGTTGTTTTTTATATTTTAGAAAATTAATATTTTAGCGAATGATCCGTGAGCCCAATCCAAACCAATCCGTCCAATATTGGTTCGATTTGGTTCGGATTTTGGAGAAAAATGTGTAAAACCCGAACCAACCCAAACTGAATAATTATAATTGGTTCCGGCAACGAATCGGATTTTGTCAAATCCGATCCAAACCGACCCACAAACACCCCCGATAACAACCAAAAAGATGGAGAAATTCATACATAAATATAACAAATAAATATAAAAATAAATTATCCTAGCTCTATATACTTTTAAGAAAAAGTAAATCATTTATTAGAAAAACCAAATTAAATTCATTGCTTTATTCAAAATTTTCATATTTAGACAAACACTTCTCACTACCAAAAAAGGCATTAATTAAGCACCAATTAATATTTATGTTATCTATTTTGTTCTCAACAAAATTATAAGATTTTGTTATGACAAAAATAAAAGAATAATTTTAATAAATGATTCTTTTGGTAAAATGAACATTAAATTATAACTACTTTTAAATAAGACTCAAACAAAATCATTAAATTGGTACTCATTAAAAATAACTAAGTCATCAAAACATTATTATGATATAATTAAAATATTATTTTAAATTTTATACTTATTATTAATATATGTAATACGCTATAAGCATTGTCTACTATTAACTTTCAAAACACAAATTATATTATAACTTTGTGATAGCATACTAATTCTCGTGCATGGAATAACTCAATTATTCTAGTTCACTATAATTTTCAGAAAAAGTAAATTATTTATTAGAAAAACCAAATAAAATTCATTGATTTTTTAAAAAATTTCGTATATATAAAAACACTACTCAACCAATTAATATTTATCTTTTCTATTTTATTCTCAACAAAATTATAAGATTCTTATATGATAAAAATAAAAGAATAATTATAATAAATGTTTCTTTTGGTAAAAGGAACATTAAATTATAACTACTCTTGAATAAGAGTCGAACAAAATAATTAAAAGGGTATTCATTAAAAATAAGTCAGTCAACAAAACATTTATTATGATATAATTAAAATTTTACTTTAAATTATTAAAAAATTATAACTACTAATGAAACAATAACACCAAATTTTTCAAAATTATGAATGGGATAATACGGGATGTTTACGTGTTCTATAAATTAAAATGCATGCTTGTCATTGTGGGCATTGTGCATCTATGGCAGCTTTGAACAAAATCACCTGTAATCTCATTTCACTATTACTACTAGTAACTAGTAATAATACTTGAGTTTCAAGCTAGTGAGGCCATACCTTTTTTTCTGATTAAACGCAATACATGTTCAGAAAAATCTCACCCTTCATTGCAAATCCAAAAATGACGACCTAGGATTTCATACGAGACTGACTTATAGTACTAAACATTTGTTTAGTAATTTTTACTAAAAGCCTATAGAGGTAACTTTCATAATAATTAAAAAAAAAGCCTAAACAAAATCAGAGAAAATCTTAATTAATGAAACCCAAAAATCGTGGAACCGTTCCCTAAATCATGTAGCCGTTTTATTTGGTAACTAACCAAAAATCGTGGACCTGATTTTTTTTTCACACAAAAAAAACTTTGTTCATTAACCAAAAAATTACATAGCAATGGTTAGTGCATGGCCACTAACCACAGATATGCATAACTGTGGTTAGATGTCAATGACTAGATGCCACTAACCACAAATGTGCATAGCAATGGTTAGTAGTCACTAACCACAGATATGCATAACTGTGGTTAGATGTCAATGGTTAGATGTCACTAACCACAAATGTGCATAGCAATGGTTAGTGGCCACTAACCACAGATATGCATAACTGTGGTTAGATGCCTCTAACCACAGTTTTGCATAAAAATAGTTAATTGCAGCAAAACCAGTCTGGCGGAACCAACCCGCAGAACACGATTTGAAACAAAAAGAAGAAGATGATGAAGAATTGCAAGTCGAAAATCTTACGGATATCAAAATCCGTAAGATAATTAGAGCAAAGCAAGAACAAAGTGAAGAAAACATAAAGATAGAAAATGCAAAGAACCGAAAGAAAGAAAGAGAAGAGAACAGAACAGAAAATAAAAAAAAAAGTGCAAAAAAGAAACGTGAAAAAAGAAAGAAGAACGAGAAAGAAGAAACAAGATAAACGAAACGGGAAAAAAATGGCTTGAATAAGTTTTGGTTTGAGTCAGAACTGTGGGTATTGGGGTAGAGACAGTGTGGGTAACAGCATGTTCATAACCAGGGGGTAATAAAGGGGAAGAAGGGTTACCTGATGAAGGAGAGTGCTGTTGTGCAGGAAATCTGTCATTAATCAGCTTTGTGAGTGTCTCAAATCGTGAATCCATTAGCTGTTGTTGATTATCCATCCTTGTATTCACAGTACCCAGCTGTTCACCCAGTTGTTGCTCAAGCTGCTGGTTATTTTCATGGAGGACAGCATCCATGTGTTGATAGGAAGCTTGAATGGCATCATCCAGATCCTTGGATGTTGGGTTGGTAGCTTTTGGAGGCATTGAGAAACAAAATGAAAGCACCAATTGATAGGCTACACTAAGCTAACACTAGATCTAGGGTTGCAAGAGAAGAAATAAACATAAAACAACTTCTGATATTTCATATCCCCCAAAGGAGGCAGCAATTACACTTAAATACTTAGGGTTTTTCAAAGGCTGATGGATCTGACATAATTGGGTCATGGGCCACTTAAGGCAAACATAAAATAAATAAATAGAACAGCATAGGCTCATTACTAATTTCACCCCCCAAAATTATTGAACAAAACCTTTCAGCCATACAGGTTTTGGGGCCAAACGAATGGGCCTGCTGGTTGCCACCCCCGAATTACTAACAAACCGCCCCAATAAAATAGGATCTAATTTAATGGTCAATTAAATTTAATTAAAACCAATAACATTCAAGATTACAACAATGCCCTTATTCAATAATAACCATTAGATTAAATTTCATTAAAAGATTGAGCATCCAATGGCTATTATTTCTTTAGTAAGAGATACTAAGGAAAATGCTTAGTGACATAAGCCAAAGCCCATTGGGATAAACAACCTTCCACATATATGGAAGTAGGTGTAAAGAATACCGCATAGTTGTAATTTTGCATCATTTGCCACAATTGAAATAAAAATCCTGGCAACATCAATCCTATGATTTATTTTTTATTAGTGTTTCTTTTTGCCTTTGTAATACTTCGAAATCGACCTACAGGTTAAGGATAGATCCTAAAGTGGGATCAATTAAAGTTAAGGCTTATGTTGGTATTCGACTAACATGGTATGATTGTTATGATTTATTGATATTATGCCAAATTATTGATTGTAACTTTGATGGACTATGTTATTGAAATAAATGTTTGATAAATGGTGTGACATTGTAAATAAATTATATGCGTAATTTTATTGTTGTGTAAATTTGTATTGTTTAAATGTGATGTTGTGTGGTTGAGTGTATTAAAAAGGGGGTGTAAGTAGAAATTGGGTTTTCTTCAAAATCCAACCCATTAGACACAAATCCAACACACCACTAGCTTTTCCACTTAGGGTATGTTTGGGAGGGGGAGTTGGGAGGGGAAGGGATGGCTTGTGGAGAAAGAACTCCTTGTTTGGGAGTTTAAAAAAATTAGGGAAAGTGTTGGGGGGTTTTGTCAAACCCTCCTAACCTCTCCTCTTGGTCCAATTTTGCATTCCCCCAAATTGGGGGGTTTTAGGAGGTTTTGACTATTTTGCCCTCACTTAAACTCAAAAATTCCCACCAACCACCACCAACCACCGGAGGGCCACGGGAACCACCACCGACCACCGCCGGACCACCACCGGTCGCCGGACCACCAATGGCCGCCGGAGCTCCGTCGCCGGAGCTTCGCCACCGGACCACTGCCGGTCGCCGGAGAACTGCCGCCGGAACCACCGCCGGCCGCCACCTGCCACCACCACATATATTTATATATTATATTATATATATATATATATATATTTAACAATATTATATATAATTATATTATATATATATAGTTATATTAACAATATTATATATATATATATATATATATATATATATATATATATATATATATATATTTATAAATCTAAAAAATTGCAAAAGGATGGATTGGATTAACTTTTTTGTAATTGGATGGATTAGATTGAATTTTTTTGACATAATTTTAATGGATATAAATTTTGTAGGTAGTAAATAACACGATTTAAATTTAGTAGCACTTAAAAATTAAATTTAGAAGAATAATTTAATAGTAGCACTAAAAATTAATTTTAGAAGGCCAATTTAATAGTAGCACTAAAAATTAATTTTAGAAGGCCAATTTAATAGTAGAGGGAGGGTACAAATGTCCATTTACATATTAAGTCTCCACTCCCATTCTCCTTTTATAATTTGTGACATCCAAACAAGGGTAAGGTTAACCCTCCCCTCCTCCTCCCTTCCCCCCCCCCCCCTCCCTTCCCCTCCAAAGCCCTCCCCTCTCCTCCCCTCCAAACTCCCAAACAGACCCTTAACAAATAAGAGGGAACCACTTCGGATTTGAAGTGCTCTTCTTTCAAAACAAAAGAAAAGAAAGAAAAGGGAAGATAGAGAGAAGGAGAGTGAACCCGTACGTGAGAAAGAGAGAGCTGGTGAGAGAGAAAGGAAGTGGCGAATGTGAGCGAGAGGAAGAGGATTCAACAACCAACAACTTCTAACTTCTAAGCTTAACTCCTCAAACCCACACTACATTCTTTTATTATCATCTCTAACCCAAAACTTTCCCTTCCACTTTCATTCTAACCCCATTTCCATTCATGTCCCAAAAATGAACTTGCATGTGGTGTTTAGAGCTCAAATGAAGGTTGTTGGAGCTTGTATGTGTTAGTTGGGGTTCAATCTCGAGCTAGAGAGGTTTGCATGTTGTTTTGGAGCACTAGATTGAGGTTTGTAGCAGCCATTTTCGAATTCAAGGGAGGTTTGGAGCATATTTCAGATTTGGGGAGGAAAGTACCTAGTTGTTGTGAAATTGTTAGGGAAGAATACTTACAAGTGAGTTCCTCACTCTTCTCTTATTCACCTTAGGGTTTCCAGCATATTTTATGCTTAATAGCTCTTTAACTTTGCTGTCAATTGTAGGATTACATGTGTGATACGTTTTATCTACAGATTCCATGTGAAGGTGATATATGCATTAATTGATAATTGCTCAATAGATGATGAACTACTTGTTTTAATTGTGTGGTTAAGAATTGATGAACGATGAATTGTATATACTGTATGGTTGTGAAATTGTATGGTTTTTGAATTAAATTGAGGATTGGAAAGGTCTAATTACTGAAGGAATGAGAGAAGTATCCTAGATCAATTGCAAAACGAATTTCTGCATAAAATCGTATAACATAGGTTTAGTGTTTTGCATATAACTATTTCTGTAGGACTCTATTCAAAATGAGGTTTGTCTTGTTGGAAACTAGACTTGTTTTGCTTCAGTTTTAGCCCAAATTTTATGTAATTTGACTGAGTTTTGGTATTTTAAAATGTGTTACAAGTTGAGCTACTGATTCTGTCCTGTCTGAACTTAGGTGGATTGTTTTATTAAACTGCACTTTATGGATCATTATTCTGTAAAATAAAAATTATATTCATAAACTAGACTTCCCGCTCGTTTGCTCATGTTCGTCATTGTTTGGTATTTTAATAAAATCACCAAATTTGACATACAACTGCTGAAAAATGAAATCTGCCCATTGGCATGGACCGTGCCACTCACTGGTTGGGGCGTAAAACTTTCAAAAACAAAGGCGCAGATCCTTCCATTCATGCACGGACCGCGTACCCTCCTGAATAAACATGTTATTTTACTCTTTTTTTACATTTCTCTTAAGCAAGTCCTAACCTACTTCAATCCTCAGTTCAATAATATATCAAATGTGATGATTTAATTATTTTACCATTATAATTGCTACATTGGAATGATTGTTTATGATCAACTTATGGACTCCTATGAATTATGATCAGTATGATATTGCATCTCAATTCTATATATATGATTTTTACGATGTTTATGTTTTGGTTGGTATGAGATTGCCTAATTGGAGAGAACTACCTATATGTAATATTATGACATAATAAATGAATTAAAGGATTATATGCGACGTACTTAGATTGGGAGTCACGATCCCAAGGCGAAGACCCGTTATGGTATTCCTTATTTATAAGGAATTATGGTATTCATGGGTTAACCTTTGGTTAGCTATGGGTCCCCTATCGAGCTTTTATAGATTCATTCGGGGGTGCGTCAAGGGTTAAACTAAATACAAGACATCGTACGAGTTATGGTGAGGAACTGAAGAGGAATTCACTGAGATTTCTTTGAAATCTCATCCTATCATTGTTAGTTGTTTTTCAGATTCGCAGATTATAATGGATTCTCTTGAAGGTAAAGAGTCAGGGTCTTGAAACAAGCAGACTTAGGTATATCATTGTATTTTGTTTTTTGGCAAACCCTTACGTATTTTATTGAGTGGGAACTCAATCATGTATCAGAAACTTATGCATTTTTTCCAAGTATATTCAGATTTTGTATACGACTCTTATGTATCTATCTATGTATATGTAACTATTATGTATTTGGACCTCATGACTCTTTTATGATATATGATACTGAATATTGATTTCAGTTTATTGAATCCGTAAGGATATTCATGGTTTATTTCAACAAGTCAATTGAGAGTCGAAGTAATTCACTGGTTTGTTTCAACGAGTCAATCGAGAGTCGAAGTAATTCGTTCGGTCCAAAACGCTTACGTGTTTTCTGATATTCAAACTGAAAGATATTTCTAATCTTTATGTCAACTAAAAGATTAGGGATGTTACAGCCTTTACAACAAAAACTAATTTTATTTTATTGGTGGTGTAACATCCTATTTTGTGAAACCATAATTCTAATATGTGTTAAGCTCTATTCTTACTATGCCTAATCCCTAGTTGACCTGCTTGAAAGTACGCTTTTCTTATACGCAAAAGATTATATTAAAGAAAGTACTAATATACTCCAACTCTTACTGATACAAGGGGCCTTATTAAAACCTCTTGATGCCTGAATGGCATAACGACATTACAACACACGGAAAAGTGAGGCCATTGATAACTCTATTTTATAGAGTTATTTACGCTTATAAACATAAATTGCAATATTCTCAGTAATAATGTTTAGTAAAAATGGAAATGCAAAAGAATCACAACATTAAAGGTTAAAGAAGGTTTTGCAAACAACTTGGCAATATTATATGTCTTGTGGTATTTTCACGTGTTTGCTCAAATGCTACAGCATTACAATCCCCTGCATCCGATGCCTCAGCATTCACAACAGACTGCAATACCCCAGCAATTGTGCCCCAACATTCTTGGCAAACTGAATGCCACAACATTCTATTGATGACGTCATGCTGCGTCAAAAGCAAGGCAAGTGGCCCAAGTGGAAGATTTCGGCGCCTACCATAGACTTCATAGCTCACAAAGTTGGACTTTCTTAGGGACACTTGTCCATTCATTAGAGGACCCCTTCTCTTGGTTGAATGAAGGATTGAAACTACTTTTGGAGCTGAGATGAAAAAGCAAACCCTAACTTCAACTCCAAGCAAACCCCCTCATGAAGGAAACCTCAATAAAGAACTTCAACTCCTCATTCAAAAACAGACTTAGATAGATATTTAGAATTACTTTTACATTCTCTTGTAAGAAGGCAAGAAAGAATTTGACAACTTCTTTCTTTACTTTTACACACTCACGAAGTGCTGATTGAATGTTGGGAAGTGAATGCTACAAGCATTGCTAGGCAGATTTATGCAAAGGAACTCCAACCGTGTAATCTTTACTTTGTTGTCTTCCTTTTGTATTATCAAATATATGATTATGTTTACTTCTATTTATATATGCTTTGCAATGTCTAATATGAGCTACACATCTTAAGTTGGGATGCTTTAACTATATAATGATCTTTTGACTAAGTTATTGTGTTACATGTTGATGTGTGCAATTTAGTTCTTGTGTTATACTTCTTTAAAACTTATTTTGAGGTTGATCACTTAGAATAAGTAGAGTCATAAATACAGACATGGTTTATGATTAGAACTCAAGAACTAATATGGGTAAGTGTTTTAATAAATGAAACTTTGTTAATTCCATGCTAAAACCTAGACATAGGATAGCATAGTCCATATGGTGATACTGTGGGTACTTCATATACTAGGGTGGACTTATTTAGAGTTTAGACATAAGACTTATAATGAAACCCTGACAAAAGTGACTGAAAAGCACGCATCAATTGCTACAATATCCATTGTACCAGCATCACACATAACACAATGCTAGCAAAAGTGACTTATTTAGTAAAGAGCATTCAAACTATCCTTCTCACTTGATTTCATACTCATTTTACTTAGCTTGTTTACTTTCTGTTCTCATCACCTATTATTGTTTGTTACTTAGCTACACTTCACTAATCCAACTATCAATTTGAGCTTTAAAAATTAATACAATCCCTGTGAGTACGATCTCATTCTTTCTACTATATTACTTGTTTAAGACTGTGCACACTTGCACATTACATTTTCTCACAACAAGTTTTTGGCGCCGTTGCCGGGGATTGCCATTAATTTTTATTGTTTAACTTTATAGTAGATTAGTGTTTATATTACTCTGGTATTTTTGTTTCTGATGCTACAGCACTAGGTTCTAGCATATGCACAGGAACAAATCACCAGAATATAAGTTAGATCCTGAAATAGAAAGAAGATTCAAGAGGTTGCGAAGACTTCAGAAGCAAAGACTAAGAAGCAGTGGTAGAATCACAATGTCTGCTTAAGGATCAGGCAGAGGTTCAGGAGGTGGTAGAGGTTCATTACATGGTTCAGGTAGTGGACATATCACATCCTGATGCTGAAGAAGAACATAGGCAGCAGTTCATCAACATGGGACCTATAGGTATGATAAATGACAAGGATAGATCAATGAGAGACTATGCTATGTTTGATTCTCTCAAAACATGCAAACTAGCATAGTCAGGCCTCATATCAATGCAGAACATTTTGAATTTAAACCCATGAGGTTTCAAATGCTTCAAACAATTGGACAATTTGGAGGCTCTCCTCATGAGGATCCTCATTTACATTTAAGACAATTTTTGGAAGTATGTAGTAATTTCATCATCCATGGTATTCTAGAAAATGGTTTTAGATTGAAATTTTTTCCATACTCCTTAAAAGATAGAGCTATAAGGCTTGGCTAAACTCTTTGTAGCCTAACTCTATCACTGATTGGAATGAATTGGCTGAAAAAATTTAGCAAAATATTTTTCACCTATAAAGAATGCTAGGATGAGAAATGAAATCACTTCCTTTAGACAAAAAGAAAATGAATCATTGTTTGAAGCATGGGAAAGATGGAAAGAACTTTTGAGAAAATGCCCTCATCATGGTATACCTGACATTATCCAAATGGAAACATTTTACAATGGTCTGGAGCCCCAAACCAGAGTCATGCTAGATGCATCAGCAGGGGGAGTGTTACTGAACTCATCTTATAATGAAGCTTGTGAATTGATAGAAAGAAATGCAACCAATAGCTACAGCTGGCCTACAGAAATGATCAATGCTCAAAAGAAAACAACTGGAGTTCATGAAATAAGTGAAGTATCAGCCCTATCAGCTTAAGTAGCCTCCCTTACCAACATGATCAAAAACCTCGGCTCCACCAATGCTTCGGCATCCAGTGCTGCAGCATTAACAGAAACCACAGCAGCTGCAATAGAGCAAGCCCCTCCAGGATCAATCAGTTGTGTATACTGTGGAGGAGGACACTTGTGTGAAGAATGTCCCAGCAACCTGTCTCCGTCAACTATGTAGGATACAATAAAAACAACAACCCTTGCTCAAACACCTTTAATTTCAGATGGGGTAATAACAATGCCACAACACCCAATGTTGCAGCACCATCTACTCCACCAGGATTCCACTCTCAAAATTACCAAAGACCTCCTGCACCTAAAAATGATAACTCCTTAGAAGCCATGTTTAAGGCATACATGAGCAAAACAGATGCCTTCATCAGTGAAGCAAGAACTGCAAGACAAGCTCATGATGCTTCTATTAAAAATTTGGAGAATCAAATGGGGCAATTAGCTACAGCTTTATACCAAAGGCCAAATGGATCACTTTCATCCACCACAGAAGCTTCTACCTCACAGAAGCATGGTAAGGAACAGGTAAAATCTATCTCTTTGAGAAGTGGAAAAGATTTGACAGAACCATATGATACAGAAGGTGAAGGTAAGGAAGAAAAAGAAAAAAAAACGAAAAAAATAGAAACGATTTTTTTTACTAATGCTGAAGCATCGAATGCTCCAGCATATGGTTCAGGAAATGTTGAAGCATCCGAGGCTGCAGCATTCAAAACTGCTTCTATGCCACCACCAAGGTTAGTTCTAGAGTACCCTCTTCCTCCTTTTCCACAAAGGTTGAGAAAGGCTCATGAAGAAAAACAATTTAGCAAATTCCTTGAGGTACTGAAGCAGTTACACATCAATGTTCCCCTAGTTGAGCACTTCAACAAATGCCAAATTTTGCTAAATTCATGATGGATGTGCTTACAAAGAGAAGAAGATTGGGGGAATTTGAAACAGTTTCCATGTCAAAAGAATGCATCATCATCATGCAAAATAAAATCCCTAGGAAAATAAAATCCCTAGGAAACTAAAGGATCCTGACAGTTTCACAATTCCATTTTCAATTGGAAAAATTTATACTGGTCGTGCACTATGTGATTTAGGTGCAAGTATCAACTTGATGCCTAAATCCATATTCACACAACTTGGAATTGGAACTGTCAGGCCAACCACTATGACCCTTCAGTTAGCTGATAGGTCAATAGCCTATGCTGAAGGAATCATAAAAGATGTTTTGATTAAAGTTGACAAATTTGTGTTTCCTGCAGATATTGTTATTCTGGATTTTGATGCAGATAAAGAAGTACCAATCATACTTGGAAGACCATTCCTGGCAACTGGAAAGACAATCATTGATGTACAGAAAGGTGAACTGACCATGAGGGTCAATGATCAAGAGGTGAAATTCAATTTTATGAATGCTTGATAACTCTATTTTATAGAGTTATTTATGCATCTAAACATAACTAATTACTTGAAACAGGGATTTTCAAACTGAGTTTTGAAAAGAACCTTGCTATTTGAAAAACTATTTGATGCAAGAGGAATTTTCATAAAGCCAAGGTCAAAAACAAATTTTTACTAAAAATATAGAAGAGCATAAATAATTAAGTTTGGGGGAATTTCCATGAATACTAAGGCTGAGTATGAGAAACTTAGAGTAGTCAATACAATAGGTTACCAAAATCACTACAAAAGAGTTCAAAATGTTATAAACTAGCTATATTTTCCCAAGTCATTAACTGAACCTGTTCTAATAGTGCATTTGGTTTGAAAGAAAATAAAAGCATCAAAATGCAAAAGAAAAGAAAGAAAAAGAAGAAAAGAAAATCAAACCAAAGAAAAGAGTATGCATAAGGAGGTCAGTGAGGAGAGCAATATATGCTACAAGTCTTGAAATGTAGTATCAAGTGCAGTTGCACTCAAATGCATCTGCACCGTTACAAAAATTTCAGTGCTTCTGCACTTTACAAAAATTTCAGTGCTTCTGCACTTTACAAAAATATTCAGTGCAACGACACCAAGGTGCATCTGCACCAAAGAAAAGAACCACAAAAAATAAGAATAGTGCATTGACTCAACAGTTTTGAAATACTCAATCAAAGTCCTTAGTTGTACTTAAAGCCCCCCAAGTCTTGAAGATGTTGTTAGTCTAGTCTATATTTTGAAACACATTTATTTTGACCAAACGTGATCTAAAATTTTCCAAGAGCGAAAGAGAAACTTTTTACTTAGATTTGGAACTGATTGGATCTCAGTGGGGCACACACTCACATAAATGAGTTTTAATAAACTTTGGATGTTTGGGAATTCAAAGGCACAAAGAAAAAATGTTCTGAAAAATGAAGTTCATCAAATGCAAAATCATTCTTTGAAAAGATATGAGCTGATCTGTTCTTCTTTAAAATGAAAATCCTACTTGTGTTTTCTTTTTGTCATTACTTGAGGACAAGCAATGGTTTAAGTTTGGGGGTGTGATAACTCTATTTTATAGAGTTATTTATGCATCTAAACATAACTAATTACTTGAAATCAAGTAGAATATGTGTTAAAAATAGTAGTATAAATAAAGATAACAACATTTTATCTTTCAAAGAATATTAAGTAATGATTTAAGCATTTTTGTATATATATTGGTATGTTTGATGTGTTTGTTCAGTGCACTTTCAGTTAGGTACAAATACACCAAGGAAACAACAGTGCATCTGCACTAAACTACAAATTACAGCAGTGCAACTGCACCTTGGTGCAGCTGCACTTAGGTGCTTCTGCACCATCCTGCGCTGAAGGTTTATAACCCCACAATGGAAGCACCTCAAATCATACCACTGCACCAAAACTTCTATGACATCATGCTTTGTCACAAATCACATGGAAGCACATGCCAACATGCATAAGGAGGCGCCCACTATTTGAATTCATCATGAAAGGCTACTCATCTAAAGACACATGGCCTTCCACAATTGGACCTCCCCTTGAGGATGCGTGCTGGACTCAATCTCCAGAATTAAAGATCAGAAAAGTAACCATGGTTAAGCTTCCTTAGGTTAACTTGGTTTTCAAGAAAACCCTCACTTGAAGGAAACCTCCAAGGCTATAAAAAGGCTTCAACACTTCTCACTTGAAGAGCATCGCATATCTCACATCATAATATGTAGATCATACACTTTACTTATAATTTAGTAGTTTCATTTCTTATAGTTTTAATAGTAGTTAGTTGGCAAGAAGGTAAGGAAGGAATCGACAACTTCTTCATTCACTTCATCAACCTAGTTAGGTGCAACTGCACCAGGAAGTCAGTGCTTCTGCACTGCTGGGCAAATTTATGCAAGAGTGCTTCAATCAGTGTAATCTCTACCTTATTGATATCTCTTGTACTTTCATCTATATTAATATGTTTTATTTCATCTATCTTTAACTTGCAATGCATATTATGAGCTAAACATTTTTGGTTGAGATGTTCTAAACTTTATAATGAACTTTTGAGTAAGTTATTGTGCTTTTTAGTGTTGCACGCATTTTGGGTCTTGTGTTATACTACATCCATCTTATTTTAAGGTTGATCACTT
The DNA here is from genome assembly GCA_039519185.1 of Astragalus membranaceus. NCBI lineage: Eukaryota > Viridiplantae > Streptophyta > Magnoliopsida > Fabales > Fabaceae > Astragalus > Astragalus membranaceus. Next base: position 171,905,498 of record CM076849.1, read on the forward strand.
AGAATAAGTAGAGTTATATTCACAGATATGGTTTATAATTAGAAATCAAGACTAATAATGGTGGGTGTTTTAATGAAGGCTTTGTTAACTTGTGTAATAAAGAAAACTTTATTAAAACCATGTTAAGTCCTAGACATAGGATAACATAGTCCTTAGGGTGAAACAGTGGGTACTTCAAAGGCAGGAGTGAACTTATTTAGCAAGCCCAGACATGGGAAGCTTGTAACGAAACTCTGAAAAAAGTAGCTGAAAAGCACACACTCATGCAGCTGCACTCAATGCTTCTGCACCTTGGTGCTTCTGCACCACTAAAAGCATAGAAACTCTCAAAAGAACATTATTTAGTGAAAACATCTCTACCATCATTCTCAACTGATTTCCTTCATATTCTTTTACATATTTGTATTCTGTTTTCACTTCACATAAAAACCCCAAATTTGTCAGTAGTATTGTAGCACCAATTTATATGCTTTCTAAACATACAAGAGTTTAACCAATCCCTATGGGTTCGACCTTTCTTATCATTGTATTACTTGTTTGTGACTGTGTATACTTGCACATATTTTTCACACACCAATGCTCTAAAGTATCCTAATGAGGATACTGAGGAATGTTCATTTGTAGTCTCTTTGGATCAAGTAGTGCTGAAGCATTTCCACAAGCAACATGATCACTTGACCAATGCTCTAGCATCCATTGCTCCAGCATTCTCAGAAGAAGAAAGTGTGGAAAAAGAAGCTCTGCCAAATGAATTAGCTGTGAAAGAGGTGTGGGCAAGAAAATATGAATCTTTAGATCTTGAAGACCCAACCCTCAAGAAGAATGTTTTTCAATTGAGAAACCTCCTCAACTTGAACTTAAAGAATTGCCCCAGCATCTGAAATATGCCTTCTTAGGGGAAAATGATACTCTTCCTGTGATCATTGCTTCTGACTTCTCACAAAATCAGGAGCATGATGTCATTAATACCTTAAGAAGGCATAAAAAGGCAATTGGCTGGCAAATGTCTGATATAAAGAGAATCGGTCCTACAATATGCATGCATAGGATTGTGTTGGATGAAAATTCCAAAAACAGCATTGTAGGACAGAGAAGACTCAATCCAATCATGAAGGAGGTGGTCAAGAAGGAAATAATCAAATGGCTAGATGCTGGCATAATCTACCCTATCTCAGATAGTGCATGGGTAAGCCCTGTGCAATGTGTACCAAAGAAATGGGGTATAATAGTAATAGCCAATGAGAAGAATGAACTGATACCCACAAGGATTGTCACAGGCTGGAGGATATGCATGGACTACAGAAAGCTCAACAAGGCTACCAAGAATGACCATTTCCCATTGCCTTTCATAGATCAAATCCTGGACAGATTAGCTGGTAAGGAATTTTATTTCTTTTTAGATGGCTATTCAGGCTATAACCAGATTGTTATAGTCCCTGAAGACCAACAGAAAACAACTTTTACATGTCCCTATGGCACCTTTGCATTTAGAATGACGCCCTTTGGACTATGCAATGCTGCAGCAACATTTCAGAGGTGAATGATGGCAATATTCTCTGACTTCATTGAGAAATCAATGGAGGTGTTCATGGATGATTTCTCGGTATTTGGAGAGACATTTCAACTTTATTTATCTAACTTAGAAGAAATTCTCAACAGATGTGAGGAAACTAACTTAGTTCTGAACTAGAAAAATGCCATTTTATGGTCCAAGAAGGTATTGTGCTTGGTCACAGAATATCTAAGAAGGGGCTAGAGGTAGACAAAGCCAAGGTTGAGGTGATAGAAAAATTACTTCCTCCAACAACTGTCAAGGGTGTCAGAAGCTTCCTAGGCCATGCAGGCATCTACTTATAAAAGACTTCTCAAAAATTTCAAAGTCATTATGTCAGCTCTTGCAACATGATGTAAGTTTCAACTTTGATGAAGCATGCCTGGAAGCATTCCTTAAACTCAAGAGATCATTTGTGACACCACCAGTGATAGTCACACCAGATTGGAGCAGGTCATTTGAATTGATGTGTGATGCTAGTGATTTTGCTGTAGGAGTTGTCCTAAGGCAAATGTATGATAAAATTTTTCATTCTATATATTATGCTAGCAAAACACTTGTAGAAGCTCAATTAAATTATACTGTGACAAAAAAAAAATTATTAGCAGTGGTATTTGCATTTGACAAGTTTAGATCTTATTTGGTTGGCACCAAAGTAATTGTTTTAACAGATCATTCTGTCATCAAGTACTTAATTTCAAAAAATGATGCAAAACCAAGGCTAATAAGATGGGTTCTCCTCCTTCCAGAATTTGATCTTGAAATTCCTGATAAAAAGGGGGTGGAAAACCAAGTGTAGCGACCGAAAAATCCGGGTGAGGATTCCTCGAAAGTTCAAAAATGAAGCCGCCACCAAAGTTTAGTTTAAGGGCAAACATTGGAAAATCCCTTTTGGAATGGATAAGGGTCCTTGAGACCAGATTAGGGTTCGGGAGTCGGTTATGCGTGGGGAAGGTATTAGCACCCCACGACATCCTTCCTAATGAAGGTTACCTGCTAACTAGTTGTAGGAGCGGAAGTTAATTTTGAAAACATTTATTTTTACCCTTTTGTTGTGAATTAAAAAGAAAGAAGAAAATTGATGTTTTATTTGAATTTAAGAAAGGGGATTGTTTAGGAAAAGACTAAAAAAGGTTTTTTATTAGTGCAATTGACAGATGTGGGCCCCAATCTGCTCCTACGTATCTTTTGGTAGAGAATCAAATCACACGTAGTTCTTGGTAGAAAAATGTTTGTTGGTTGGTGTTTTTTAATATAGGGATCTTAGGACTCCTGAGTGATTAGTTCATTTGTCCTAAAACGATGACTAACCTGACTGTACAGTCGGCTTAATCCCCTACATTGTGAAAATAGAGTTTTGGAGTTTGGAAAATGGTTTGAAGTGTGTTTGTTTGATTTTATTGGAATAGGGGTTTTGGGATTCCTGAGCCGTACGGCTCATTCATCCTAGAACGCTGACTAACCCGTCTGTACAGTCGGCTTAGTCCCCTATTTTGAGAAATTGATTTGTGGGCAGAAATGTGTTGGTGTTAATTTTAAAAAATTGTTTATTTTAAATAGGGATTTTAGGGCATGATCCGTAACGGTTCATTAGTGACCTAAAAAGCAGACTAACCCGACTGTACAGTCGACTTAGTCCCCTATTTATATTTTTTGGGAATTAAGTAAATTATTTATGTATGTTGTAGGTTTTTATAAAAGAAATTAAATAAAAAACGAAAAGGTGGGTGCGGCAGTAAAATGGGGTGCAGTTTGCAGAAGGGGGTTGTATTATTAAAAACTGGGTGTGAAAAGCAGCAGCCCAGTTTGTGGACTGGTCCATGAATTCATGGGCTTTTTCAGGGGGGGAGACGTATACAGAAAAAGGAGAGGTGTAAGTAGTGTTGAGGTAAAAGGAAAAGACGAAAACAACCCTAGGTCTCTACTATATAAGGCTTTTTAAAAAAAAACCCTAAATCTAATCCTCACACTCTCTCTTGCGGCGCCGTCCCACTCCCCAAATCTCTCAACCCTAATTTCTCTAATCTTCCCTCTTTCTCCGCCTCATTTCACGAAAGCTGCGACTCCTCCCCTTTCTTCTTTGTCCACCACCGTCTAGCCCTACCTCCTTCTTCCCCTTTATTCCGGCACCGTTTCCATCAGAAGATGCAGAGAGAGAGGGAGGGTTCGCGAAGGTTACGGTTGGGAGAAAGGAAGCGAGGTCTCAGAGAGAGAGGGAGAAGGGAAACGAAGGAAGTGAGAGAAAAGGGAGAGTGATCTACGAAGGAGCGAGGGGCTTCGCAAAGATGGGAGAAGACGACGGTGAGATCGCCGGAGAAGAGAAGCCTGCGACGGGGCGATGGAAGGCCGGTGATGGCGTAAATGGGGAGGAGGCCCTAACTGTAACATCCTCAAAATAATTAGTAGAATTATTTGGGTGTTAACCCAATTAAACTAATTTAGTACTTAACTGGTAAATTTATTGAGTGCTAAAATTATTTATTGGATTTCGTCGGATCGTTAACCGGATAATACGGATCAAGGAAGTTTCGGAATCGAAATAAGAGATTTCGATCAATATGGTAATTTGACCGCGTTACAGCTTATATATTAAATAAATAAATATAAGTGTGTGTGTGTGTTAAAAAGAAAAGAAAGGAAAGAATTAAAGAAAGAAGGAAGAAAAGAAAGAAACAGCGAGAGAAGAGAAACATAGAGGGAAAGGAGAGAAAAGAGAGATTGGCGTGAGGGAGAAGAGAAGAGGGAGAGAGAAAACTTCACCGAAACGACTTCCTTCCAACACGAAAAATGTTCGGCGTTCCTTCCTCTTCGATTTGGTACCAAGATCTTCATCATCAACTCACTCTACACCAATCCACCATTTTCGAATATTGAAGGTTTTGGGGAAGGATTTTGGTTTGTGGATGATTGTGATGGTTTAGGGATGATTAGAAGGCAACCCGATGAAGGTGGAAAGCGGATTGAAGTTCGATTGGAAGGTTGGGAGAGTTAGGGTTTGAGAATCCAAATTTGGGGTTTATGTGTGAATAGTGGGTTGAGGTTGAAGATGATGAATAGTGCCATGGAGGTTAGAGGTTGAAGATTTCGAGGAATTTGGTATTTCGGTCAAAAAGAGGTTTCGTGATCGAGTGGAAAGCTTTGGAAGCGGATTGGGTGTCGCTGGAGCGGGGAGCGTTCGTGTGGTTACTCAAGGGTGAGTTTTACTCACGTTTAGGTTTATTCCGTTTTGAAATGCATTTTTGTGTGATTTGGTTTCGAAGGATTTTGAGTCGAAAACGTTATTTTGAAATATATCGTGTTTTGACGAAATTCGAAATTGTTGGGTTTTTAATTGAATTGCTTGATTGTTTGATGTTGATTGGACTGGAATATTGCCTGGTATTGTCTGTTTTCGAGTTAGGAATCGATCGGGACGAGTTTCGGATTGATCAGAAAGCAAATTTTCATAAAACAGGCCATTTTTGCAATGCTGTCAAATGAGCACGACCCGTGCGTCCAGGGGCACGACCCGTGCGCCTGGTTCTGTCCAAAATTTTCAAAGTGCCCAAAATGATTCCGTTTCGATTCCAATCCTCTCCCAATCCTTTCCTAACCCTCCTATAATGATATTAGGCTAATAATGCCTTGATTTTGGGTATGTTCCAAAAAGGTTTTATAAAATACTTTTGATGTCCAAATCGTTTCGAAAAAGCCGAATAATAAGAACACGTGTGAGAAAATGCTTTATCGAAAGGAAAACGAACTATAAGTCCGATGTGGTATTGTATAACTGACCCGTGATGATTATTATTTAAATCATCTAAAACAGTCTATGATCCACGATGTATAAATTATATCGAATATAGGAGTTAGCCCAAATGTGGGTGGATATATATATACTAGATCGAGTTTGGGTGACGACCCAAGAGGTTGACATACTAGGCGGGGAAGTCATGATCCCTTACCCTAGGCCCGTATGCCATTAGGGAAAGTACTATTGGTAAGGGGGTTCACCGGGATTACCAAAGCTGGGGTCGGTGCTGTAATAAAGTTATGAAGTGGGTTACCGGGATTACGAAAGCTGGGGCCGGTACCGTGTTAAAGTTAGAAAGAATGGTCACCGGGATTACCAAAGATGGGGTCGGTGTCATTCTAAAGATATCAATAGTATGGTTACCGGGATTACCAAAGCTGGGGCTGGTATCATACTATGTTGACTAGTACGAGTCACCGGGATTACCAAAGCTGGGGTCGGTGTCGTGCTAAACTAAAAGAATGTAATTTATAAAGTAAACTACGAATGTATGAGAATTCATAAATGAACCAAGAGCGTAGTTAGGGGTCTCGGTAGAACTCACTGAGATTGTATCTCACTGTTTAAATGTTGTTGTTTTACAGAGAAACAGGGACAGAAGAAATCGCAGAGGCACGAGTAGGTGGCCCCGGGAGATGGACGATGACTTAGCTTTATGTTTAAGTTTATTTTCATTCTGTCGTCTATGTATCACAGTACTATGACATTAGTGTTACATTTATCTTTCATTCCGCTTTCTTGTATGACTCTGACTACCACAGTTGCTGACAGTTTATGGTTTGAGAACCGTATGGTCTTAATTGTGTATAAGACAGTTATGTTATATTTCAGCAAAAAATTTATAGTGGTATTCAGTGTCTGAGCAGGAAATATTATCTCTGATGTGTGATTGATGTGCACTTGGGTGTTTTTAACAAATAAAAATACCGGGGTGTTACACTAACGGTGGTCTTGGGAATCAACCACCGTACACGGTGGCCGGAGGTTCGCTTCTGCCCCCTCTTTTTTCTATTGTGTTTCTGTTTTCGTTTTTCTCTTCTCTCCTACTCTTTCTTTCTTATTTTTGATGTTTTTTTTTTCTGCTTCTATGGGCGGTTCTTGGTGCGGTGGTGGAACGCAAACGACGACGCGGAGGAGCGCGGCGGCCACGCCTCACGGCGATGACCTCCGCCGGTAATGGCGGTCGGAATCTGGGTAAGTTTTTTTTCTCTATTTTTTTACTTTCTGATTTCCTGTTTTGATCTCTGCTACATCTGTTTCTGGATTTCTTTGTATTTGATGTTCTGAACCCTTAAACTTAAATTTTACAACTAAACCTATTTGATTTTATCCCTAATCCTAATTTTCACAAACACTAAAACCTAATTTTAAACCGATTACTTAACTTTTGGTCAAATTAAATCTAAACCTAATCTTTCTAACTACAAGGGAGCTGTTTGTCGTATCCTGGTTATTCCATTCATGATGCACATTAATTTTTCTAAACCTAATATTAAAAAAACCTAGTTAGTTCCTAAAATTTTTTACATCTAGGAAACCGAAGCATATGAAGAAATATTACGGATTATACTGACGTGATGCTATATGTACAAATTATGAATATCTCAAAAAACTAAAGCATTACGAATTAAACATCTGCACCTACATGTTTCTTTCTGTGTTTTCAAATTTTTACGTGATAAATAGAAAATACCAACCCGTATTCCAGCTTCTGAACTATTGCTTGACTGCTGTTAAACCCTGCCACTGTTATCCCGGCTGCTGCCACTCCTGCTGCTACTCTTTCTGGATTTTTTAGTGTTTTGCGATTAGGGTTTCAATGCGAAAACCCTAATCTTTTGGTTCTGAATTTGTGCGTTCTGTCTGATTTTCTGTCTGTCTCTGTGTCTGTTCTTCTCTGCCTGAATTGTTGTGTCAAGGCTTGCTTATATAGGTAAAAAAATTAGGGTTTTGCTGATCCTTCCCCATTTCTTTCCTTTTTCAGGTATTTGGACCTCTTGAGGAAACTTGCTCAGCAAGAACAGGCCCAAGGACTGCTGTTGCTGCTTTTATTTTTATTTATTTTCGTTTTTGATTTTTTTGTATTTTTGGTTATTTTCGGTTTTGTATTATTTTTTAATTTAATTTTTGATTTTTTGGATTATTGTAAACATTTGTAAATTATTTTTATTGACTTTTGATTATATTTGCTATGGACAGATTTTTGTTTTTGGTTGAAGTGGATGAGAATGATTAAATTGGGCCAAGCCCAATCAAAACTAAACATAGGCCCAACTTAGAAAAATGGCTGAAACGAAGCCCAATTAGAACAAATTTAAGATCAGGTCCAATCTAGCCCCATAGGTCCATTTAGGCAAACATTAGACATAAGCCCAATTATTAAAAACTGGTTCAAAACACTAAGCGTAAGCTCAAATAGGCGAGCTAATGAAATCAGGCCCAAAAAGGTTGGACATAGGCCCAATTGGACAAATCGGTCCAAATCAAAAACAAAACAGCGCTCGAAGTGCCATAGGCTTGTGACACGGGGCTAAAACTAGTACGATGAAAGGATCGGGCAAAATTAGGGTATAACAGCTGCCCCTCTTTATTTATATTTTACTAGAAAAGGTGAATGATTTTTGGCTATTCGTAGTAGAAATAAAAAAAAAGATAGAATAGACTCTAATTTTGTCCGATGAGTTAGGGAAAGGAGGGACGATTAACACTTGGCGTGTTAACCGAGAACAAATAAATAAATGATCACTGGGGATCTCGCGGAGCACTGGGGCTCTCAAAGAGCATTTGGGCTCTAAGGGAGCATTGGGGCTCAAAGGGGTTGCCTAAACCCTAAAGGACCAATTGGGGTCCGAATGTGCACTGGGCTTTGAAGGACCACTGGGGGTCCAAAAGAGCACAAACTAGCAATGGTACTAGTAAAATGGTACGCTCGGGGGTGGCCTTTTTCGAGCGGCCGGAGGGGCAAGATCAGGTCGTTGACCTAATATGCTTGCCTCCAAGGACGTCCGCCATGTCTTAGGCTGACACAGCTAGTCTGAAGGACCTGGGGTCGGATGATCCGTCGCGCTCAGTGGCGACATAGTGATCTTGAGGGTAGAGTTCGAAGTCGTTGCTTTGACATACTGGGTCGAACTGAACTGATGGACCTGGGGTCGGATGATCCGTCGGTTGCTCGATAACGCGACGTGCGATCTAGAATGAATGACCATTGGAGGTCTAAATTAAGACAACGCTGGGGCTACGAGGGACTGCTAGGGGTCCGAGATTCTAAATTATGATATGAAACCAGTTAGGGAGCACCAACTTTGAGGGAACAAACTATTGACACACGGCGTACTTGCCTACAACATACCTAATGAATGCATTTACCTGAGACGGGGAAAGCTGTCTATATTTGGCATGTCTAAAAAATGCGATGAATGATGCATGGGTGCAATGAAATGGTAGGTGTCCGATGGAATGATTTATGCTATGTGGATGATTTTTTTCTTTTGGCTTTTCTTTTTTTGCCCTTTTTGTCTCCTTTTTGGTCTCTTTTTTTTTGTTTTTCTTTTTGGGCCTCTCTTTTTGCTGGTCCTTCAACTCGCAGGACTCCCGGCATGGGGTTACAAGGCTAGAAAGTGCATTCGTACTGCTAGGTCAATTGCACATCACTGGGACTTATCATTTGAGATGATCGCGCATTTATTGCTCCATTCCTGCGGTTCCTTTCTTCTTTATAGGTATTTTAATGAAAGACTACATCTCTTCTGTGATTCTCGGAAATTTCGTAATTATTGTAAAGTTTTTGATTATGCCACATGGTTCTAGATCCAGTATCAATTATCACAAAACATTATTTCAAAAATAGATGGAAGTGAAAAGAAGGGAAAGTGTTTGATATTGACATGGAGGCCAAATGTGCAGAAGGCACACTGACTTAAGATTACGTCAGGAATTGCATTGAAAGAATAGGAAAGCTGAAATACTAAGTAGACTTCTCGGTAATTAGTGCCCTTGAAGTAACGGTGCCGGCCACCCATGTTCACGACCTTGATCACTCATCATCTGACCTTTGGAAGTGTTGATTGCCCCAATGTTTGTTTAGTCCAACTTCTTGACCCTAATTTTTGCCTGGATTGTCCCTTTTGGATTTTCAATCCACCGGGTCGCTCTAACTTTTGCCTAGGCCGCCTTTCCGGGTTTTCAACCTAGCGAGCTTATTTTTGCTTGGCTCATCTTTCTCATTTTTCTATACTCTTTTTTTTTAGGCATAGTTCACCGGGAGTGGGAGGTCTTCCCCGTCCATTTTTGTGAGAATTAAGGCTCTTCCAGAGAATGATTTCTTTACCATGTAAGGTCCTTTATAGTTCGAGGTCCATCTCCTGTGGGAATCCTTTTGGGTATGACTTTCTTGGGCACCAAGTCTCCTTAAAATTGTTGAGGAAAGACTTTCTTCTGTTAAGTTTTCTTTATTCTTTTCTTGTTAAATTTTCTTTATTCTTTTCTGATATGACATAAGACCACCGTTCTTGTATTTGGTGAGGTTTAACGGAAGTACTACTCCCATCGAACGGGGTTGCCCCTGTTGAAGTATGAACAAGGTCTGATCTCCATGTAAGGTGAAATGTCACTATCATCCCTGATATTCTTCATCTGTTGCTGCAACTGCCCCATTTTTTTTGGGCGGTATGGGGAGGGATCATGATGCTCGACTTAGAGTCCTTGCGTAGCCCTTTCACCACTGTCCGTGACGATCTTTTTTAGGAAAGCCGTAACGGCAGACCAAATTTCTCGACAATCACGGATTTGTTATACCAGTGGACGTCTTATGTCAGACAAGGTGATGTAAGCGAACTTTCTTGATTTGCTATCCTTTGGGTGTGATGTTAATTTTAACACCTTTTTATCTTCTTCTGTGCCCAAGTTAATCATTTCGTTTGATTCCACGCGAGGCTGGGTCACTTTATCCTTTTGTTCCGTTATTCTCATTACCTCTGGAAGAGTTTCCCAGTTATCTTCAACATATTCCTTGGTTTGATTAATGGGGCGATCAAAGTTATGACATGAATTACCGACGTTGTTATTTTCAAGGACAAGTTATTTAAGTCTGCATTAGTAGAAATTGAAGAAGGATAAAAGAAAAAGTAAAGCGAGTAAATGAGTAAAGAAGGAATTGGAGAATTCAAAATGCTATTTTATTAATATTGATACCGGAAAGAAACATGCGTGCCCTTATTGAAATGTCCTAAGTCTTTGGGCGAAGCCATAGGATTTGCATTACGTAACATTACTTTGAACCGAAAATCACAAGAAAATCAATAATCTCCCAATTCATGAGTGCTTCAGTTGCAGGACAAATGTGCACAAGGTTGATGATGCTGTTTTTTAGCCCTTTGATCGCCTTTAAAAGCATTGACGGATGACTTCTCATGCCCCTGGCAAAATGTTAGCGCCTCCATTCAGAGCATCCTCATTGAAGCTCAACCATTTGGATTCGATCAGATCCTGAATCACATGTTTCAGCGCCTTGCAGTTTTCTACTGAATGCCCAATTGTGCCTGCGTGAAATTCGCAAGTGGCGTTCGGGTCATAGCCTCTCGGGAAAGGAGGTTCAATGGGCCTCATTGGGCGGGGGGAGATTAGGTTGTGACTAGTGAGGTGGTCGAACAGATCTGAGTAGGATGCGGGAATTGGATCAAACTGTACATGTCTTCTTTCTGGGTAATTTGGTGGTTTATGGCTTTTAGTGGTTTGAGTAGAGAAGTGCAGGGCTTGAGGACGGTTTGTGGAAGTGTAAGAGGCTTTCACTGATCTTGTTATGGAGTTAGTTTCCCCTTCATTACCTCTAACAAATCCTGCGAAGGGCTTCCTTGGGTTATTGGTTTCGGCCGAACCGTGAGAGATTTTCCCGTTTCTCATTCCCTTCTCCAACCTTTCTCCTATGGTGATCATGTCTGAGAAGTTAGAGGACACGCTCCCAATTAATCTGTCATAGAAGGGTGATTGCAACGTATCTATGAACATGGATACCATTTCTTTCTCTAGTAGAGGCGGAACTACCTGTGCTGCTGATCCTCTCCAACGCTGGGCATACTCCTTGAATGATTCTTTGTTTCTTTTCACCATATTCTGCAACTGTGCTCTATCAGGAGCCATATCGATGTTGTATTTGTACCGCTTTAAGAAAGCGTCGGCCAGATCTTTCCAACATCGAATGTGGGTGCATTTCAACTGCATGTACCAGCTTGAGGCTGCCCCAGTCAAGCTGTCCTGAAAGTAGTGGACGAGCAGTTTGTCATCGTGTGCAAATGCAGTCATTCTTCTACAATACATAGTCAGATGGCTAGCGGGACAAGTTACCCCTCTGTATTTGTTAAAGTCGGGCACTTTGAACTTGGGTGAGATAATCACATTAGGGACGAGACACAGATCGTATGCATCCCTTGCGCCGACATTGGATCCTTCAATTGCTCTCAGGCGCTCTTCTAGTATCTGATATTTGTCCTCGGGGTGAGAATCCTCCATTGATTTGTTATGAGAGGGTCCTCTCATGTTGTAGTGGGGAGGAACCATCGGCATTGCAGCGGGGTTCGGTGTAGGAGCATGATGAATTACTACTGGTGACAGAGTATAACCCTGTGGAATGACCTGTGGTGCAGTCCCAGGACTTGAGAAGTGAACTCGCGGTATTTCTGCATTTGTATTTTGAGCTGAAGGTCTAGCGACTTTCGAAGGTCCTTCCTCTGGATTGGCTTCCATGGTAGGAGGAGCGTAACCAGCTGGGAGACCGTAAGGGAGCCATTGGTAGCTCTGGACGTTCACTCCAGCGGTGTATGGAGTCTCGGAGCTGGGAGGAGGAGGGAGACTTGTAGCATTGTTCTCAGTATTTCCTGCCGAAACACCTTCATCTACATTTCTTCTCTCGAGGAGTTTCACGAATTCATACATTTGATCTTTCAGCGCCATCATCTCGGTCATTTGATCTTTCAATACTATCATCTCGCTCATTTGATCCTTCAGCTTTGCAATGTCTTCTCTCAGAGCTTGATTATCCTTTTCGGCCATTTTTCTTGCTTGTGAGCGAGTCCGGTAGCGATGTGGAAGAACCAGCTTGCCCTTTTATTCTCTGTTTATTTTTTTCAGTTTTTTCCTTTTTTCGTAAGTACATGAATGAATGAATGGGCGTGCATGAAATGCAAATGTATGATTTCGTGTTACGCCGGGGAAATTGTAAGTTTCTGTTTGACGCAGAACTGAAAGAAACTTAAGATTAATTAATGCAAAATGTTTGATCCATCTCGTCAGAAGGAAACTCTTACAATTCCCTGGCGGTTATAGAAATGCATGAGGAATGAAATGTTAAATTTTCTTATGCCATGCAAGAGGGACAGGTAAAAATGCATGAGGTATGCTAAAAATAATTTGCCAAGATAACACATGCTTTTTTTGAGAATTTTTTTTTAAGAAGACCGAAAAATATATCAGTGTTTGTTTGAGTGCAGGGGTATGAGGCTCCTTTGTGTCCTACGATGATTCCCTAGAGAATAGGTCTAGGGCTCATCTATTTAGTGAATCTTTCAAAGGGTAGCTCTAAAGAGTCCTATATAAGGTTCCTAGAGCCAACGACCCCAATTAAGAACACTGGTCAACAACAATAGGCAAGCTATTAGAAGTGCCAGCATTCTCGAGAGGGACCAAACTCTAGGTGAGACTTTCGTGACCACCCAACAGGACGCACATCCAGTAGGCCATCACTACGCAGTCTCGTTCTAACTTAGGTTATTCTCCAGTCCGGGCATAGGACTATTCTCACGTGTGTGCAAAAGTGTGATAGTGGAGTGTGTGAAGGAGCAAAATATCAAGAATGCCCCCCAAGCTGCAAAACAAACAAACATACATACAGAAAAGTGGTCTTCTATCCTAGGGTTTTCATATCACAAAAGAATAATATGCAATGAAAATAAAAGACAGAAATGGAAGGGTAAAAAGAACATTAAATTAACAACCAATCCTACAACTAATTAGACTAGGCTTGACTCTCTAAATTTTCCCCAGTGAAGTCGCCAGCTATAGCGACCGAAAAATCCGGGTGAGGATTCCTCGAAAGTTCAAAAATGAAGCCGCCACCAAAGTTTAGTTTAAGGGAAAACATTGGAAAATCCCTTTTGGAATGGATAAGGGTCCTTGAGACCAGATTAGGGTTCGGGAGTCGGTTATGCGTGGGGAAGGTATTAGCACCCCACGACATCCTTCCTAATGAAGGTTACCTGCTAACTAGTTGTAGGAGCGGAAGTTAATTTTGAAAACATTTACTTTTACCCTTTTGTTGTGAATTAAAAAGAAAGAAGAAAATTGATGTTTTATTTGAATTTAAGAAAGGGGATTGTTTAGGAAAAGACTAAAAAAGGTTTTTTATTAGTGCAATTGACAGATGTGGGCCCCCATCTGCTCCTACGTATCTCTTGGTAGAGAATCAAATCACACGTAGTTCTTGGTAGAAAAATGTTTGTTGGTTGGTGTTTTTTAATATAGGGATCTTAGGACTCCTGAGTGATCAGTTCATTTGTCCTAAAACGATGACTAACCTGACTGTACAGTCGGCTTAATCCCCTACCTTGTGAAAATAGAGTTTTTGGAGTTTGGAAAATGGTTTGAAGTGTGTTTGTTTGATTTTATTGGAATAGGGGTTTTGGGATTCCTGAGCCGTACGGCTCATTCATCCTAGAACGCTGACTAACCCGTCTGTACAGTCGGCTTAGTCCCCTATTTTGAGAATTTGATTTGTGGGAAGAAATGTGTTGGTGTTAATTTTAAAAAATTATTTATTTTAAATAGGGATTTTAGGGCATGATCCGTAACGGTTCATTAGTGACCTAAAAAGCAGACTAACCCGACTGTACAGTCGACTTAGTCCCCTATTTATATTTTTTGGGAATTAAGTAAATTATTTATGTATTTTGTATGTTTTTATAAAAGAAATTAAATAAAAAACGAAAAGGTGGGTGCAGCAGTAAAATGGGGTGCAGTTTGCAGAAGGGGGTTGTATTATTAAAAACTGGGTGTGAAAAGCAGCAGCCCAGTTTGTGGACTGGTCCACGAATTCATGGGCTTTTTCAGGGGGGGAGACGTATACAGAAAAAGGAGGGGTGTAAGTAGTGTTGAGGTAAAAGGAAAAGACGAAAACAACCCTAGGTCTCTACTATATAAGGCTTTTTTAAAAAAAAACCCTAAATCTAATCCTCACACTCTCTCTTGCGGCGCCGTCCCACTCCCCAAATCTCTCAACCCTAATTTCTCTAATCTTCCCTCTTTCTCCGCCTCATTTCACGGAAGCTGCGACTCCTCCCCTTTCTTCTTTGTCCACCACCGTCTAGCCCTACCTCCTTCTTCCCCTTTATTCCGGCACCGTTTCCATCAGAAGATGCAGAGAGAGAGGGAGGGTTCGCGAAGGTTACGGTTGGGAGAAAGGAAGCGAGGTCTCAGAGAGAGAGAGAGGGAGAAGGGAAACGAAGGAAGTGAGAGAAAAAGGGAGAGTGATCTACGAAGGAGCGAGGGGCTTCGCGAAGATGGAAGACGGCGGTGAGATCGCCGGAGAAGAGAAGCCTGCGACGGGGCGATGGAAGGCCGGTGATGGCGTAAATGGGGAGGAGGCCCTAACGGTGGTCTTGGGAATCAACCACCGTACACGGTGGCCGGAGGTTCGCTTCTGCCCCCTCTTTTTTCTATTGTGTTTCTGTTTTCGTTTTTCTCTTCTCTCCTACTCTTTCTTTCTTATTTTTGATGTTTTTTTTTCTGCTTCTATGGGCGGTTCTTGGTGCGGTGGTGGAACGCAAACGACGACGCGGAGGAGCGCGGCGGCCACGCCTCACGGCGATGACCTCCGCCGGTAATGGCGGTCGGAATCTGGGTAAGTTTTTTTTCTCTATTTTTTTACTTTCTGATTTCCTGTTTTGATCTCTGCTACATCTGTTTCTGGATTTCTTTGTATTTGATGTTCTGAACCCTTAAACTTAAATTTTACAACTAAACCTATTTGATTTTATCCCTAATCCTAATTTTCACAAACACTAAAACCTAATTTTAAACCGATTACTTAACTTTTGGTCAAATTAAATCTAAACCTAATCTTTCTAACTACAAGGGAGCTGTTTGTCGTATCCTGGTTATTCCATTCCTGATGCACATTAATTTTTCTAAACCTAATATTAAAAAAACCTAGTTAGTTCCTAAAATTTTTTACATTTAGGAAACCGAAGCATATGAAGAAATATTACGGATTATACTGACGTGATGCTATATGTACAAATTATGAATATCTCAAAAAACTAAAGCATTACGAATTAAACATCTGAACCTACATGTTTCTTTCTGTGTTTTTGAATTTTTACGTGATAAATAGAAAATACCAACCTGTATTCCAGCTTCTGAACTATTGCTTGACTGCTGTTAAACCCTGCCACTGTTATCCCGGCTGCTGCCACTCCTGCTGCTACTCTTTCTGGATTTTTTAGTGTTTTGCGATTAGGGTTTCAATGCGAAAACCCTAATCTTTTGGTTCTGAATTTGTGTGTTCTGTCTGATTTTCTGTCTGTCTCTGTGTCTGTTCTTCTCTGCCTGAATTGTTGTGTCAAGGCTTGCTTATATAGGTAAAAAAAATTAGGGTTTTGCTGATCCTTCCCCATTTCTTTCCTTTTTCAGGTATTTGGACCTCTTGAGGAAACTTGCTCAGCAAGAACAGGCCCAAGGACTGCTGTTGCTGCTTTTATTTTTATTTATTTTTGTTTTTGATTTTTTTTTTGTATTTTTGGTTATTTTCGGTTTTGTATTATTTTTTAATTTAATTTTTGATTTTTTGGATTATTGTAAACATTTGTAAATTATTTTTATTGACTTTTGATTATATTTGCTATGGACAGATTTTTGTTTTTGGTTGAAGTGGATGAGAATGATTAAATTGGGCCAAGCCCAATCAAAACTAAACATAGGCCCAACTTAGAAAAATGGCTGAAACGAAGCCCAATTAGAACAAATTTAAGATCAGGTCCAATCTAGCCCCATAGGTCCATTTAGGCAAACATTAGACATAAGCCCAATTATTAAAAACTGGTTCAAAACACTAAGCGTAAGCTCAAATAGGCGAGCTAATGAAATCAGGCCCAAAAAGGTTGGACATAGGCCCAATTGGACAAATCGGTCCAAATCAAAAACAAAACAGCGCTCGAAGTGCCATAGGCTTGTGACACGGGGCTAAAACTAGTACGATGAAAGGATCGGGCAAAATTAGGGGATAACACCAAGTAGCTGATCATTTGTCTAGACTTGAAAGTGAAAGTGCAGGTACAAAAGAAGGAGAAGTCAAAGAAAGTTTTCCTGATGAAAAGCTATTGGCAGTTTCTATGACAGTAACGAATGCCATAGCATCCAATGCCACAGCATCCAATGCTGGAGCATCTGATGCTGCAGCATCATGGTTTGCTGATATAGTAAATTACCTAGTAAGCAGAGTGGTACCAGTTAACATGACCTATCAGCAAAAGAGAAGGTTCTTCCATATAGTTAAACAATACTATTGGGATGACCCATTTCTCTATAAAATGCGCCCAGATCAATTAATGAGAAGATGCATTGCAGAAGAAGAACATCAATCAGTGCTACATCATTGTCATGCTGCACCATATGGTGGACATTTTGGCAGCACAAGAACAACAGCAAAAGTATTACAGTCAGGATATTATTGGCCAACATTATTCAAGGATGCTTATGCCATGGTACAAAAATGTGAAAGATGTCAAAGGTCTGGAAATATTTCAATCAGACATGAGATGCCATTAACCAACATTTTAGAGATTGAACTCTTTGATATGTGGGGAATTGACTTCATGAGACTTTTTCCCCCTCCTTTGGCAATCTTTATATATTGGTGACTGTAGATTATGTATCCAAATGGGTGGAAGCTGTGGCATTGCCCAACAATGATGCCAAATCTGTCAGTAAGTTCCTACAGAAAAATATTTTCACCAGATTTGGTACTCCTAGGGCCATCATTAGTGATGAAGGTTATCAGTTCTGCAACACGCCGATAGAAACTCTTCTTGCCAAATATGGGGTGAAACACAAAATTGCTACTGCCTACCACCCTCAAACAAGTGGACAGGCAGAATTATCTAATAGGAAGATTAAAAGGATGCTTGAAAAAATGGTTGGACCCACAAAGAAAGACCGGTCTTTACATTTGGATGATGCATTGTAGGCATACAGAACTGCATTCAAAACACCCTCAGGAATGTCACCCTACAGATTAGTGTATGGCAGGCATGCCATCTTCCTGTTGAGATAAAACACAAGTCATATTGGGCAATCAAAAAGCTAGATTTTGATCTTGCAAAAGCAGGTGCATCCAGGATGCTGCAACTAAATGAGCTGGAAGAGATTAGGCAATTTTCATATGAAAATACTGAAATCTACAAGGCTAAAACAAAAGCTTGGCATGATCAAAGGATACAAAAAAGGGAGCTAGTGGAAGGAGGACTTGTCCTACTATACAATTCCAGGTTGAAATTGTTCCCAGGCAAGTTGAAATCAAGATGGTCAGGACCATTTAAACTAGTGAAAGTGTACCCTCATGGTGTTGTGGATTTATTTGATGGAAGCTTCTAATACAACTTTCAAGGTCAATGGACAAAGGGTCAAGATGTACTATGGTGAACATGTGGTGAGGAATAAAGTCACCACCCATCTTCAAAATCTCTAGATCAAAGAGATAGTCAGGCTGAAGACTTTTAAATCAAGCGCTACTGGGAGGCAACCCAGATTTTTAGGACTAATTGTGTTTTGTGTGTTTTTGTTTTTACTTTTGCAGGTGTGAATAAATGGTCTTGTGCAAATGTTGTCAATTATGCAGAATTCGGATGCTGTAGCACCATGTGCAGCAACATTCGTGGCTGAAGATATCTACCACAAAACTTAGTCTGATTGAGGACTCTTAAACCAAGCGCTACTAGGAGGCAGCCCAAAGTTTAAAATTGTTTTTATTTTTATTTTTGTTGTTGTTGTTGCAGGACTGGCGAGTTGATGAGTGAAGTGAGCTTTCACTATGAAGTAGTAGCCTTTGATGCTACAGCATCACATGTAGCATCCATTGCTGCAGCAACCACTGTTACAGCTGAAGAGGAGCCCAAGAAGGAAAGGTAGAGACCCACTGAGAAAAGACAAAGCAAGGGCCAAAAAGAGCAAGCATACCAAGCCAAGGATCACATATAAGTAACCCTTCCCTTTTAATGTTTTCTGTTATTGTTGTTATGAGTTTTTCAATGAACCTGCTGGATGCTGTAGCATCTGTAATAGCATCCAGCAGTTATATAGGATTTCAAATTTCTATTGTGTTGTGTTGTCTTTGGTTGTTGTGTTTTTGTCTGTGTTGTCTTTTGTTTTTAATAAATTTGTTGGATGCTGTAGCATCTGCAATAGCATTCAGCAGTTGTGTTGTGTCCATAAGGTCTCTCTCATTAGAATTGCATGAGCAGAGGGGACACTGCTGAGTCTTAAGTTGAGGGGAGGACCTAAACATGTTTCATGAGTAATGAATTAGTAGTTTGTGTTAAATGTTTTGGACTGAATAAGTTAGAAGCATGATCAGCTGAAACTCTTTATAAAACCTGTGCCTTTTTGAACTGATTTATAGAGTAGCCTAGTTTTTAAACAATGATCAAAACTATTGCTGCTTTGACACGTAAACTGAGCTTAGAAAGGAACTTAGCTAACTAAGAAACAATCTGATGCTGAAGAGAGTATTAGTGAACTAAGAGAAATGCTAAATTTTTACTAAAAATCTGGAATAGAATAAAGAATTAAGTTTGGAGGTGCATCGGTGATATTAAGGCTAAGTATGATAATGATAGGAAAGACAGTGCAATAGGCTTACAAACTACTACAAAATACAATATCATGTAAAAGCTATATTTGCCTGAAACAATAGTTGTACCCGTTCCAAAAATGCATGATAAAAAGAACAAAAAGAAAAAGAAATATGCAAAAGGGGGTCAGCAATGAGGGCAATATAGCTAAAATCTCTTCAAAGTAGTTCTCAAAGCCGGAGCATCCAATGCCACAGCAATCAATACTCCGGTATCCAGAAAGCAACCAAAATAGAAATTAGCATTGACCCTGAATTTGAAATACTTAATCCAAGCCCTTTGTTGTGCTTTGAAGCCCCCCAATACTTGAGGAAATTGTGAGCCTATTCTACCTTTTGAAAAATCTTTAACTTGATCAAAAGCAAACTATTCTCTCCTAGGCTAAGTGAGCTTTCCGAAATTAGTTAGGAACCAATCTAAGCTCAGCAAACACACACTCACATCAGCAGTAATAACTTTGAATGTTGGAGAAACAAGAGTGTGAATGAAAAATCTAAAATTCTTTAAGGTGCAATTTTGAAAATCTATTTGAAAGAATTTAGATGATCTGTTCTACTAAATTTTTGCAACCCTTTTGTTTTTAACTTTTGTCTTGTTCAAGTGTCATTACTTGAGGACGATCAATGGTTTAAGTTTGGGGGTGTGATAACTCTATTTTATATGGAGTTATTTACGCTTCTAAACATAAATAAATTGCAAAATTCTCAGTAATAATGTTTAGTAAAAATGGAAATGCAAAAGAATCACAACGTTAAAGGTTAAAGAAGGTTTTGCAAACAACTTGGAAATATTATATGTCTTGTGGTATTTTCACGTGTTTGCTCAAAACTACAGCATTAGATACCCCAGCATTACATGCCCCTGCATCTGATGCCTCAGCATTCACAACAGACTGCAATACCCCGACAATTGTGCCCCAGCATTCTTGGCAAACTGAATGCCACAGCATTCTATTGATGATGTCATGCTGCGTCAAAAGCAAGGCAAATGGCCCATGTGGAAGATTTCGGCGCCTACCATAGACTTCATAGCTCACAAAGTTGGACTTTCTTAGGGACACTTGTCCATTCATTAGAGGACCCCTTCTCTTGGTTGTGAAGGATTGAAACTACTTTTGGAGCTGAGATGAAAAAGCAAACCCTAACTTCAACTCCAAGCAAACCCCCTCATGAAGGAAACCTCATTCTTGGAGCCTATATAAAGAACTTCAACTCCACATTCAAAAACAGACTTAGATAGATATTTAGAATTACTTTTACATCCTCTTGTAAGAAGGCGAGAAAGAAATTGACAACTTCTTTCTTTACTTCTACACACTCACGAAGTGCTGATTGAATGTTGTGAAGTGAATGCTACAAGCATTGCTAGACAGATTTATGCAAAGGAACTCCAACCGTGTAATCTTTACTTTCTTGTCTTCCTTTTGTATTATCAAATATATGAACATGTTTACTCTGTTTATATATGCTTTGCAATGTCTAACATGAGCTAAACATCTTAAGTTGGGATGCTTTAACTATATAATGATCTTTTGACTAAGTTATTGTGTTACGTGTTGATGTGTGCAATTTAGTTCTTGTGTTATACTTCTTTCAAAGTTAATTTGAGGTTGATCACTTAGAATAAGTAGAGTCACAAATACAGACATGGTTTATGATTAGAACTCAATAACTAATATGAGTAAGTGTTTTAATAAAGGAAACTTTGTTAATTCCATGCTAAAACCTAGACATAGGATAGCATAGTCCATAGGGTGATACTGTGGGTACTTCATATACAAGGGTGAACTTATTTAGAGCTTGGACATAGGATTTATAATAAAACCCTGACGAAAGTGACTGAAAAGCACACATCAATTGCTACAGCATCCATTGCACCAGCATCACACATAATACGATGCTAGCAAAAGTGACTTTTTTAGTAAAGAGCATTCCAGCTATCCTTCTCACTTGATTTCATACTCATTTTACTTAGCTTGATTACTTTCTGTTCTCATCACCTATTATTGTTTGTTACTTGGCTACACCTCACTAATCCAACTATCAATTTGAGCTTTAAAAATTAATACAATCCCTGTGGGTACGATCTCATTCTTTCTACTATATTAATTGTTTAAGACTGTGTACACTTGCACATTACATTTTCTTACAACAGCCATCATAGTGTTAAATAATTTTAATGGCTTGGATCAATTAAAAAATTTGATTATTAGAAATGAAAAAAAAACCCCTTCTTTCACGCAACCGTCTCTTACCATTTTCCTCCAATCACCTCTAGTTTGAGTGCTTATTGCTTTCCCTATTTAGATTTTTCATTAAAATTCAAAATAATTCACTACAAGAATAACACGTTTTACCTGTGGAAAATTTCCAGCGGCCAGGGCACGCCGTTAATTTTTGACGGAAAAACAATTTTTTTACATTACCGACGGTTTTCCGTCGGTAACGTTACCTGTGGTTTTTGGCATTTTACCGGTGGATTAAAAAATCCGTCGCTAAAACCGCTGATAATGCTACCGGCGGCCAAAAACCGCCAATAATGTTACCATCGGTTTTTGGCTGCCAGAAATGCCTATAAATAAAACATTCTACTTCACTCTTTTTATTCTCTCATTTCACTCTTTCTTTCTTTTTCATTCTCTCATACATTTTGCCCTATCTTATTGTTATGGTGATTACACTGTTTTCTATTTACACCCCCCTCTCCAAAAGCCCAATTGATGAGAAGCCCAATCATATTGAGAGAGTCCAATCTTCAATGGCCAAGATCAGCCCACAAGATCGGACGGCCCAAAAACGCCAACACAAACACATTCAAACTCTATAAATACCCCATTCAATGCTCATTAATGGTAAGCACTTTTTCTAACAAACACTCATTCACTCAAATACTGACTTGAGCGTCGGAGTATCATTGCAGGTACAACCTCGCCCCTCAAGATCGAACATCTCAAGATCGAACATCTCAACATCGCCTCTCAAGATCGAACCTCTCCAGGTCGAACGAAATCTTCCTCTCAAGCCCGAAGACAGAGACAGAATCAAGGACAAAATATCTACTAACTGCGTAATACCGATCTCTAAGATCGGAAGCACAGTACAGAACATTGGCGACCACAGTGGGAGAAATCAATACCCTATTTTTTCTCACCTTGGAACTTATTAAAATGGCACCAACGCGCCGTTCAACACCGACTAGTCTCATGGCCGAACCTGAGCTCGACCCTCAGCAAACCCCTGAAGGCCACGTCCAGGAACTTACGAATTCGTCGCAAACACGAAGCCGACTTCCCAACACGGGACCGTCCCGAGCACATTCGGGCGCATATGAAACGAGCCTACCATCTCCTCCTCAATTACTTCCGGCCTTGACAGGCGCGGTCCAACAGCTCGTTCAGCTATTGGCTCGGCAAGAAGCGGTAAATGAAGAAAGAAACAACCGCTTCGCTAACCTCGAATCCGAAGTAGCGAGACTGCAAGGTCGAAACTTTCTGGACCAGCAATCATCCGGGCAGAGCTCCCTGGAGGAACGACGCCCAACTCAAAGAAGACTTTTCCATCGATCACCCCCTCGGAGAAAGCTCAATCACCGTTCCCCCGCACGCCGCCAACGAGGAAATGGTTCCCGTTCTCCTCTGGCTCGACAACATAATAGTCCCAACGATCTTCGCCTTTCCCCATACCCTCACCAAGGGAATGATTACCGTTCTCCATCAGCTCGACAATATGACGATCTTGATGATCCTCATTCTCCTCCACGCCGCCACCGAGGGAATGGTTCCCGTTCTCCTTTGGCACGCCAATTTGACGATCTTGAAGGCTCGACCTCGTCAAGAAGACGATCAAGGAGCCGTGACAACATTCAAAACAACCAAACGCGACGATACGGACATCCTGAACCTCGTCACAGACACCAACCACCGTCACGGGCGAATCAACCTGGGCGAAAAGGTCCTTTCACAAAATCGATCGACAACTTCCGGGTCCCCCGGTACCTCGAGAAACCACCTGGAGGACTGAAGACTTATGACGGGACGGGCGACCCCGACAGGCATCTAGACCAATTTGATACAACCATGCAGTATCGAAACGTACCCATGGAAATGAAATGCCGAATATTCCCGTTAACCCTGGACAAAATGGCTTCCAAATGGTTTCGGACGTTAAGGTCGAATACCATCTCCTCGTGGGACCAGTTAGCGAAACACTTCTCGGTGCACTTTGCCCATTCCAAGAGCAAACCCAAAAACAAAAATGTTTTAGCATCTATTGTCCAGAGGGGAAATGAGCCCCTGAGAGAATATATAGAGCGATTCAACATCGAGGCTCTTCAGGTTCGGCAGTTAGACGATGCTTTCCGAATCTTCTTCATGGCCCAAGGTCTGCTCCCTGGAAGCTCGTTCCGAAAGCACATCAACACCTGGGAACCTAACACCCTTCAAGAATTCCTCGAGCTATCCCAGTGCTTTATTAATGAAGAAGAAAATTCCAAAGTCGACAAAACATCGTCACATACGGAACCGTCGAAACGCCACATCGAGATCGACCCTCGTAAAAATTCGTGGAACACCGGTAAAAAGAATCTCCACCAGGTATATACCGAACTCAACGTCTCCAACGCCCAGTTACTAGGGGAATGTTGGAACGTCGAGTTCAGGGACGTCAAGCCTCCCAGGTCTTTACCTGTCCGGCCTGGGCAGAAAGCCAACAAATACTGCCGATACCACAGAAGCAATGGCCATGACACAAACCATTGCAACGCCCTAAAAGACGACATTGAAGATTTAATAAAACGGGGAAAGCTATCTTCCTATGTCAAAAGGGAGGGAGAACGATCTCACAATGTCGGGAGAGAAAGAAATGAAAATCCCAGGGAAAAAGGAAAAGAAGTAATCGACCCAAACCACGAAGAACTGGATAAAAAACGTTCGATTATCATGATGATAACTGGAGGGTTCGATCATGAAGGATCGGGAAAATCAATGAAAAGAAAATGGAAGGAACTGTTATGCGTGGCTTCAACATCAACAACCACGATCAAGAGCAATCGACCTCCATTATCTTTTAGCGACGACGACCTTATTGACGGAAAGGCCAACAAACACGTACCTCTCTTAATATCGGCGATCATAGCGAATAAAGAAGTACGTAGGATCTTGGTAGATCAGGGGAGCTCATCAGACATCCTCTTTGTCGATCTTCTGAACAAAATGGGGATCGACAAAGAGGAACTCACCCCTTATAGAACGGCTCTGTCCGGCTTTAACGGATCTCGAATGAAACCCCTTGGGCATCTGGAGCTAATGGTTACCTACGGAACCGAACCAATGGTTCGAACCGTTAAGACCAAATTCCTCGTCTTACCTTGTGAATCCATTTACAACGGTATTATAGGAAGACCGACCCTCGGCAGGCTCGGGGCGGTTACATCCACAACACACTTAAAGATGAAGTTCCACTCTCTCTGCAACAGAGTTATCACTCTAAACTCTGACTTAGAGTCGGCCTCCAGGTGTTTTTTCCTATGGACGAAGAACGAACGAAAAGCTTCGGAGCATGAAGGGGTTCCCCCTTCGGAAGAACTGTCGACTCCCAAACTACCAAAAGGTAGATCGACTGAAGTTAACGCCGCCACTAACGTAGAAACCGGCTGCGATCCGAAAGTCGAAAATCAGCAAGACATCGACGAGCTAACCAAAGAGCTCAAACGAAAAATCAAAAGACCAGAGCCTGATGGAAAGTTCGCCGAAATACAGCTCGGTTTAGACCCTTCCCAAAATGTCAAAATAGGGATCGACCTTCCAGAAAAAATCAAAATCGATTTGACCCAATGTCTTAAAGATTTCAAAGACATCTTCGCTTGGTCGGCCGAAGACATGCCTGGGATCCCACCAGAGGTTGCTTGCCATCGACTCGCAATAAACCCAGAAGCAAAATGGATCGCCCAAAGAAAGCGGGCTCAAAGCAAAGAGAAAGCCATTGCTGCCACCTTAGCAGTAGACGACCTCATCAGAGCCAACTTTATCTCCGAGGTTAAATACACGACTTGGTTATCAAACCCAGTCCTGGTGAAGAAATCTAACGGAAAATGGCGTATGTGCGTCGACTACACCGATCTTAATAAAGCTTGCCCAAAAGATGCTTTTCCGGTCCCCAGCATCGATCGTTTGGTCGACAGCGCTTCCGGTTTTCGGTTATTATCTTTCATGGACGCATACTCCGGATACAACCAGATAGCCATGTTTCCCCCAGATCAAGAAAAAACCGCCTTCATCACCGACCGAGGAAACTTCGCATACCGAGTCATGCCCTTTGGGGTAAAAAACGCTGGAGCAACTTACCAAAGAATGATGAACAAAGTGTTCCAAAACCAGATCGGTAAAAGCGTAGAAGTCTACCTCGACGATATGATCGCCAAGAGCAGAAGTGATGACGACCATATAAGCGATCTAAGAGCGATTTTTTGTGAGGTACGAAAGAATAGAATGAGATTAAACCCAGAGAAATGCACTTTCGGAGTTCGAGCAGGGAAATTCTTGGGTTTTTTTCCTAACAGAAAGAGGAATCGAGGCGAACCCGGATAAATGTCGATCCGTCACAGAAATGCGAACTCCGACGTCCAAGAAGGAAGTGCAAAAACTCAATGGAATGATAGCTGCTCTATCTCGTTTCATACCAAATGCAGCATTCAAATCTCTTCCACTTTTTAAAATCCTCAAAAAAGAAGAAAGAGATTTCGAATGGACGCCTGAACAAGACGAAGCTTTAAAGCAACTAAAAAAATCTCTCTCCGAGCCTCCAATTTTAACTCGACCAAAGGAAGGGGAAACCCTATACCTATATCTCGCGGTCTCGGAAGAAGCATTAGCTGCCATTCTGGTGCGCGAGCTCGAAACCGGGCAAAGCCCGATCTACTTCGCAAGCAAGGCTCTGCACGGAGCTGAAAGTCGTTATCAGAAATTCGAGAAAATCGCCCTGGCTCTCATTGTCGCAGCTCGACGTTTTCGAGCCTATTTTGTCGCCCATCAGATAGTCGTCCGAACTAACTACCCCATCAAGCAGATACTCCATAGACCCGATCTGGCTGGAAGAATGATCAAATGGGCTGTGGAACTCTCAGAATTCGGGATTAAATATGAAGCTCGAACAACACTTAAAGCACAAGTTTTGGTGGACTTCATCGCCGAAATGACGCCTGCTAACACCGAATCTGACATATGGATCCTGTATGTCGATGGGTCCTCAAATCCAAAAGGGAGTGGCGCTGGAATCATGCTAGAAAGCCCGACGGGGGTCATCATCGAAGTTTCCCTTACATTCAGTTTTCCCACCTCGAACAACCAAGCAGGGTACGAGGCTTGCATCGCCGGACTTCGCCTGGCAATTGACCTCCAAGTCCAACAAATAAAACTCCATACCGACTCTCTTCTGGTGGTCTCCCAGATCGGAAATAAATACGAGACCAAAGAACCAATCCTGCAGAAATACCTGCTTCAGGTACGGTCGCTAATGGCTGAATTTGAAACAAGCAAGATAGTTCATGTCCCAAGAACGGAAAACCAACGAGCTGATATCCTCGCCAAGCTCGCAAGCACAAAAACCCCAGGGAACCAGAGGACAACCATCCAAGAAACGCTACACAAACCCAGTGTGTCTCTCGAGCCTCTGTTTAACCCGACAATCTGTATGCTCGAAGAAACGGACGGCTGGATCACCCCAATTGTAGAATACATGGTCAAAGGAACAGAACCCCTAGACCGGAACGACGCCAAATACATCAGGAGAAGGGCCTCGGCTTTTTCAGTCATCAACGGAACGCTTTACAAAAGAAGCCTCTCTTCCCCGCTAATAAAATGCATCGAGGGAGAAGAAGCGGCCTACGTATTAACAGAAATTCATGAGGGAATCCGCGGCCAGCACATGGGAGCTCGATCTTTAGCACGGAAAACTCTTCGAGCCGGTTATTACTGGCCGAGCATGATTGGCGATGCTAGTGATCATGTGAAGAAGTGCAAGAAATGCCAAATCCACGCCAATGTCCACATAGCTCCCTCTACAGACCTCACAAGTTTATCCTCCACGTGGCCCTTCACATGGTGGGGAATGGATTTACTCGGACCCTTCGCAAAGGCGCCAGGACAAGTCAAATTCTTTATCGTCGCCGTAGACTACTTCAGCAAATGGATAGAAGCGGAACCCTTGGCGACCATCACTGCAAAAAACTGCATTAAATTCTTCAAAAAAAGCATCATGAGCAGGTTCGGGATCCCCGAGGTAGTAGTGACGGACAACGGAACTCAATTCACAGACTCGGGATTTCGAAAACTAATGCTCGAACTGAAAATTAAACACCATTTCACTTCAGTAGAGCACCCTCAAACCAACGGTCAAGCAGAGGCTGCAAACAAAGTAATACTGAACGGGCTGAAACGACGTTTGGACGATGCTAAAGGAAATTGGGTAGAAGAATTGCCTTACGTCCTCTGGGGATACCGGACGACCCCCCAAAGCTCCACTGGGGAAACACCTTTTAGGCTCTCCTACGGCAGCGAGGCGGTCATCCCCGTCGAGATCGGCGAACTTAGTTGGAGAACGGCAAATCCCAAAACACAAAACAATAACGATCAAGCCTTAAGAGAAGAACTCGACCTCATCGATGAAATCCGAGGTCGGGCCTCGCTCCGAGAAGCAATCATCAAACAAAAGGTTGCAACCAGATACAACACCAAAGTCGTTCACAGAGATTTCGATCCAGGCGATCTGGTACTCAGAAGAGCTGACATCGGTCAGAAAAACGCCTCCCAAGGAAAGCTCACCCCAAACTGGGAAGACCCCTACTGAATTCTATCTAAAATTGGTACGGGAGCCTTTAAATTGGAGACCCTCCAAGGAAGAAAGATTGAGAGGACTTTGAACGCAACAAAACTAAAAAGTTATTATCCTTAGAAAGAAATCATGTACATCGATCTTATGTAAACTCGAAACAAGTTATTTATCAAAAAAGAAAACTTGACATTTCTTTCAAACACTTTCGAAGCTTCTCAAAAGTTTTCACCAAGTCTCCACACATTCTTGATCTTCATCAAACAGAATGTTGGGACCAAATTCCCCTCCGCCGGGAATCAACTGGGTCCGATCTTAGATGATCTCCCCAAAAGCGACCACCCAAGGTCGCAAACTCTTTGAGAACAGTTAAATCCGAGCCGAGTCTTGGCAGACTATCTCAAAGAGATCGGGTCTTCAAGGATCGAAACGTCCTAAGAACGACCATCGGCCACAGCTGCCGATACCCCTATAGGGCGAGTTAAATCTGGGCCGAGTCCTAGTAAACTGTCCTATAGGTTCGAACCGGTAAATCGAGCTCCTCATTTACCGACGTTCTTACATCATACGCAACGTGCAGAATTAAAAAGCACTCGTTAAAACTCGCAAAAACGACATACATGACATGCGAAATTCAAAAAGCTTTCATTAAAGCTCGTAAAGGTCTGATAGACATATCCCAAAAAAGATTACAAATATCTCCAGCTAGACCGAAAGAAGTTCCGGATCTATACGAAAACTACATAGGTAAAAGCATACACCAGGAACTTCTGCAAAAAGAAACACTGTTAAAACATCAGGCAGTGGAGGTCGGAAAAATCACAGTTTTCTTCTCCGTCTGAGCATCGATCTTAACGATCATACCCCCTTCAACCTCGTGGTCGGCATCGATAATCGACCGATCCAAATTGACGGAAGGATTGACCAAAGCAATTTGCTCCTGGGCACACTCAAAACCCTCCCTATACAGCTCAATTGCAGAATTAGCAGCTTCACGAGCCTCCCTCCTAGCTTCATTTGCAATCTTCGTAGCCTCCTTAGCATTTTTTCTGCTCTGCTGAAGGGCTGCTTGAAGCTCCGCAATTCGAGCCTCGGCATCGCTGCTTGTTCCGACCCCTGCCTCGGATGCCTTCTTCAAATCATCTTCCAAACCGGCTACACGAAACTCCAAACTTTTAATCTTCTGATTAGCCTCGACCAATTGCCCCTCCAAAACTCTTTCCTTTTCTTCCAGCTCCTTTACGCGAGTTTCCGCGAACTCCGCCCGGCGTACAACCTCCCCTTGGCTTTCCTTCAGAGTCTGAAGTTCTGGCTTTGTTCGAGCGAGCTCTTTCGACTTTGAAGACACATCTTCCACAAGCTTCACTCTTTTAGACTTCTCGAGCTCCAACAAAACTGCAAGCACGAAAATAAGAAAAATCAGGTTGTGGGAAAAAAATCATAAAAGCAAAGAACAAACAGGAAAACACCTACCCTTAGCCCGTTTCTCGTATTTCTCTTTTTCGATCTTATGAACATCGGCCAAGTTCGCCAAAAGTTTAACACACGCCCCGACAGGATCCTCCCGCCATTGGGCATAGTTTTGCTCCAAGAAGCCCTCCTCTAAAGGTACGGCCTTGTTCTTATGCTTCGGTCTCCTTGAGGTTTTACTCCTTTTTTCCGGCCTTTGCTCGCCACTTGCCTCGGTGCGCACCCTCTTCGCCGAGGTCCCTGCACCGATGTCGGGAGCAGCCGGGGGAGGAGAACTGGAAACAAGATCGACCAGAGCCTCATAGGCAAGGTCCTCTTGGGTAACAGTGTTGATCGGGGAAGCAGCAGTAACCGTCCCAACAACAGTCTCAACCTGGGGAGACGTCGGAAGCGGAGCACCCACTTCCTCAGCATCGTCAGATATATCGGCGCTCCTCATCGCCAGCGCCTTCATTACGGCGAGCTTCTTTCAGGCCATGGTATCTGGAAAAGAAACAAAAATGGGTCATACAAACTACAGTCAAAAATATGCAAAAAACTAAACAAGAAAAACGAACTACCTAAGACAAATTGCACTCGTCTTCGCTTCCCAGCCTGAACTATCTTAGCCGCAGGGATACCCCGATACTTATGTTTTGAAAACGGAATGTTATCAGAAATAAACATCAGGATCCTCTTGGTAAGAAGATCGGCAGCGTTCAATCGATCCTGACCAACAGAAAAGGAATTGGTGGATCGTTCAAAATGGGCCTGACTCCAACCAATGGGAAACTTGGTGGACACCAAAGTCCGACCATCCTCTGAAAACTTTCCCACTCTCTCGATCGCTTCATCGGTCACCGGTTCGACCCAGTAATATAACTCCTTCCAATTCCCCTTCAATGAGTCCGCATAAGCTTTGAAAATCTTGGCCCCTCGCCTCGAACGAAGACTGACATGCTCACGACCGGATTTATTTTCACTGCTATTCCGGTTGATCTCAAACAAATGGAAAAAGAGCAACGGCGAGACCGGCCTCTCCAGGTGAAGACACATTAGTTCGTAGGCTCGAACAAAAGCCCACGCGTTTGGATGCAATTGAGAAGGCGCAACATCCAAAGTCGCCAAAACCGTCTGCTCGAACCAGGTGAAAGGAGGCCGGATATTCATCTCATTTATCAGCATATGATACAAAGTGAACTTGAGCTCTCCAGGCCACAAAGCCACGTGCTCTCCTTTCTTCATTCCCTCAACTCTCCAAATTCGCTTCGAGCGACCAGAAGCTTTCCTCCCGACCCTCTCCAAATTAAACTCGTGCTGGTACAACGATTCGATCTCCAAAATATTTCTGGAAACCCAATCATATTGAGAGACCTCTCGCACCTGTACATCAAGGTCCCCACAACCAGTACTAGAGTACCCATCCAGAGAAGCAGCAGAAGCTCGGCTGGAACCCGGTTGACTCGAAGGGCGAGATTCAACTTGTTTTCCAACACTCCCTCTGTCGAACTCATCGGCAGACTCAGAACTCAACACAAGATCAACCTCGGAGCCTGTCCCAAGATCGACCTCGGAATCCTCTGATTCCTCCACTGGTATTTCCTCATCGGACTCAGAAGTGATGGCCATCACATCCACCAAGCAATCTTCCTCCACATCTTCAGGAGTATCGTCATTCGGCTCATTAGCATCGGTCGCAGGGGAGGAACTTTCACTCTCAAAATTATCTTCCGCCTTATCACTCATAGGGGCGGAAGCAGAATGATCTTGCACATCCGGGGTGGCGACTTCAAGAGGCTCGGTACGAACCTCAGGGACTTCACCACCAGAAGCCATCGCGTTCGTAAACTCTTTCCGGTACTGAGTAACGTCTCTCCGAGTTTGTTTCGTCCTCGCCAGAGCGAATCTACAGGAATGGGGGACGAAATGTCAGGGTTAAAGATCGAAAATGGGTTCGCGAGCGAGTCGGAACCCGACCTGACGACCCCCATTCTGAGATCAAAGGGGACTGGGGGAGGTCCAGGCACAAACGAAAAGAAAAGTAAAGAAAAATCAAAAATAGACTAACCTCGGAACTATGTCGCAAGTTGATTATATCTGGAAATACACGGTTGTCGATCCACAGAAACCGACCTTAAAAGTCTTCGAAAAAACTCTTCAAACTCGTTCACTTTAAAGAAGCTCGGGAGCTCTCGAAGATCGGGAAATCAAAAACAAATTAACAGCAAGCAACAAGTGAGGAGGTGAGACCCTTTATTTATAGCAAGGCGGATCTAATGGGCCTGGGCCGGGAAGTCGAAACGTCACGTCCAAACCATAGTCCATTAAAATCCGCACGCTGAAGAAAAAATGTCACCATCATGCGCCGCCACTGCGAAGAGACACCTTGTCAGAAACAGTAAAGATGGCACTGATTCCAAGATTACACTGATTCCAAAGCAGCACTGAGTTCAAAAACCATCTACCTCGCTCGAAAGCTCGACGGACAGTTAACATCGCTCAAGAACCCCAGCCTCGACGTAAGCTCGAGACCGAAGAAATCTCCACTCAACAAAAACAAGAGTATAAGGCTACGTCGCCCATCAAAGTCAAGATCGCTCCTCAAAGCGACCAGACTTGGGGGGCCACTGTTATGGTGATTACACTGTTTTCTATTTACACCCCCTCTCCAAAAGCCCAATTGATGAGAAGCCCAATCATATTGAGAGAGTCCAATCTTCAATGGCCAAGATCAGCCCACAAGATCGGACGGCCCAAAAACGCCAACACAAACACATTCAAACTCTATAAATACCACATTCAATGCTCATTAATGGTAAGCACTTTTTCTAACAAACACTCATTCACTCAAATACTGACTTGAGCGTCGGAGTATCATTGCAGGTACAACCTCGCCCCTCAAGATCGAACATCTCAAGATCCAACATCTCAACATCGCCTCTCAAGATCGAACCTCTCCAGGTCGAACGAAATCTTCCTCTCAAGCCCGAAGACAGAGACAGAATCAAGGACAAAATATCTACTAACTGCGTAATACCGATCTCTAAGATCGGAAGCACAGTACAGAACACTTATATTTTTTCTTCTTTCTCATACTTTCCAATCTCCATAAATTTCTCCATATATCTGACTTCTACATTTTCCCCTATCTTCTTCCTTCTTATTCTTTCTCACTCTTTCATTCGTATTCCTTATTACTTCTTCCTTCTCATTCTCTCCTATATCATTTCTTCTCATACTCTCTTTCATTCTTATTCATTCTTATTTCATTCTCATTCTCTCCTATATCATTTCTTCTCATACTCTCCTTCATTCTTATTCCTTCTTACTTCTTCACTCTCATTCCTTCTCATTCTCTCCTAATTATTTCTTATTAAATTAAAAAATTTGATTTTTTTACATTACCAGCGGTTAAAAACAATCGGTAACGTTACCAGCTGTTTTTGGCCGCCAGAAATGTAATTCCCCCCCCCCCCCCCCCCCATTACCGGCAACAATCTTTAGCCGCCGGTAATTACCAACGACAAAATTAGTTGGAGACAAATGTAGTACTACATTTCTACCCAAAAAAATGTAGTACTACATAGGGCAATCCTCCAACAACTTCCCTTCTTTCTCTGCTCTTGCAATTACAAATTTAGGGTGCGACTTGTCTTCCCCCGCTTTCCTTTGCTCTTACAATTACAAAGGTGCTACTTTCTCAGTCATCCCTCTTTTTTCTGCTCTTACAAAGGTGCTACTTTTGGTAAGAGTTAATTTCCTAGCTTTGATGTGGCAGAGTGACACAGATTTGATGACTTAAAGATTTGTCATCTGCGGTGTGAAGAATTTAGCAATTGTTTTGAATCTAGTATCAAAAAATTAAAAAGAGAATAGTAAATACAATACTATTTGTGGTTTTCTCATGATGGTTCTTGATGGCGGCACTATCTTTAGCATTTCTCTTCATTGTTTTAAGTTTTAACCATCTTTTTTTATTAAAAACCAAAATAGTCAAAAAGGCAAAAAAACGATTTTAGGGTAAAAAAAAGTAAATACCTAAATAATACACATTGTGGGTTATATACCAAAATAGGGTAATTTTTTTTTAGTACAGAAGTCGCCCGGGGGGGGGGGGGGGGAGACTTCAGTACTAAGTTTTGCAAAAAAAAATTTAAAATCAGTTCAGAAGTCCCCCCCCCCCCAGGGTGACTTCTGAACTGTGTTTTTTTTATTTTTTTTATTTTATTATATATTAAAATACAAATACCTAAATAAACTATAAATAAATTTATAAAAATTATTATACCTATTTATAATTTAATTACGTTAATATTTACGAAAAAAAAATTAAGAGATTAAAAATTGGAACATAATATAATATAGAAAAAACACTGAAATTAACAACAAAATTTGCAGAAATACAAGAAGAGGAAAACATGATTGAAACTAATTCCACCAAACATTTTATGCCGGAGGGAAAACCCGACGGATGATCTCATCGGCGGAAATTTTGGTTTTGACGCACAATTCGATAGGACTCCGAGTATGAGATTGAAACATCTCATGGTGCTGAAACATATGTCGAACGTCGTCGTCGCTCTTGATAGTGACTAGGCTCCACCAAATATGATTACGTTGGCCGATCCGAGGGAAGGATAAACGATACGAGTGATTGTTTGCTCCTCACCCTCCAGCTGCGCCTTTTCCGTTAGTTTTTCATTCAATTCGGCGAAGGTGATGTTGTTCTTAAGCCTGGAATAAATGGTGTTTGGACCACTAAAATACTCACCATCTTCTTCCCTGTACAGAACATGGGCCTGACAGTGAAGTGTACAGTAGTGGTTGATGACTCTTTCCGGTATGATTTGTTGTGGTGGGGGTGGTCGCAGAAGATGCATGATTTCTTCCGGAGTGTGTATTGTGTCGACGTACAGCTCCAAGATATGACGTCCCATTGTGTTGCGCTCGAAAAAGTCCCCGAGGGAGAACCTTCCTCGTTCACAACTTTTCCTAAGACAATGAAGCCGCCACCAATATTTATTAAGGAAAATATTAGGAAAACCTTTTTTGGAAAGCGATTGGTCTTGCGAAACTAGAGAATAGGGTTCGGGGGTCGGTTACGCGCAGGGAAGGTGTTAGCACCCCACACGTCCTCTCTACTGAGAGTGAACCTTTAATTAAATGTGTGGTTTTAGTGTGTTGACTTGAAAATACTTAATTTTGCCTCTCTACTTCTTATTGAAAAATTCTCAATGAAAATCTTTATTTATTATGAAAAAGAAAAGGGGGAAGAATGGGTTTTTAGAAAAAAAACGCTTGACGGGACATGGCCCGCTCCTACGTATCTCCTGGTGCGATGGAGAACTCAAAGCTACGTAGTTCTTCTTTGTCTTTTTGAAAAGTTTTTGTTTTTTATCTTTTTAGTGAGTTTTCGAAATAGGACGAGCATTTAGTGAATGATTGAACTAACCAAGGTTATGAGTAATCACCGCTAAGTACTCTTGAAAATGAGAGTCACCACTGCCAGTCAGACGAACAAAGGTTCTGATTGACTATTAGTAGCTACTCGTTTGTTTATTTACTCTTTTGAAAGTGGTTTTCGAAAGAGATTGATTGGCACGAATGATCAAACTAACAAAGGTTATGAGTGATCATCGCTTGTTGTTCTTTTGGGAAAAAGACATTGCTACCAATGGCTAGACGAACAAAGGTTCTGATTAGCTACTAGCGACAATGGGTTTGAAAATGATTCTTGAAAGGAGAATGTTTTTGTTCTGAAAATGATCTTGGTTTGCAAAAGTGATTCTTTTTTTGTGTTATGAAAATAACTCTTTTCTTTTTGTTATGCAAATGCTAATTTTTATGGTTGCGCTTGACGAGAATGTGACTCGCTCCTATGTATCCCAAATGGGAATCAAAGCGACGTAGTTCTAACGAGCCTTAAAAATGAAAGTCTTTTTGCTTTGATGATCAAACTAACAAAGGTTATGGGTGATCATTACTAGAACCCACTTAAGTGCATGTAAAAATCTCTTTTGAAAAATGAAAGTCTTCATGATGACCAAACTAACAATGGTTATGGGTGGCCATCACTGGCACTTGCTATGACCTTTGATGTTTAGGAAAATATCTTTTGAAATTGAAAGCGTTCATGATAATCAAACTAACAAAGGTTATGGGTGATTATCACTAGTAGCTTATGCATATGAAAACATCCTTTTTTGAAATTTAGGCTCTTAGGACAACCAAACTAACAAAGGTTATGGGTGATTGTCACTAGTCACCATTTTCATGCTAAACTATTTAGAAAAGAAAGCAATGAATGCAAATCGAATCCTTAGGCAAGCAACAATCTCATTTGAATTCTTGAGCAAGTATTGGCCTAGACTACACATGTTGGACCACAACACATAAATAGGCAAAGAAGGAACTTGAATTGGGCATTAAGCAAAAATATAAGAGTAGGCAAGATTGAACCTAAATGCACATCTAGTGGAAGATGCTAGGCGAGAACCATACTCAAATATTTCTACAAAACGCAAGGGAATCTAAATGCACATCTAGTGGAAGATGCAATGTAAGGAATGAGCCTATCTAAGTATTAATGATTCCACATGAGAGTAGACAAGGAAGTGATGGGCACAAATGAATTCAAAAGAGTAGCCTCAAGCATGATCATTGGCAAACCCTAAACAAGTAAGTCATCTTAACAATCAAAACACCAAAGCATGTTGAATCACTTTGGTCAATCCTCAACACTTAAATTAGTGTGCGCAAGTGCACAAGTGTGAATCTTTTTGCCAATCATCAACTTAAACAACATATAAACTAAAAGAATTGAATCATATAGAACAATCCTCATCACTTTAAGCAAGGTGCACTAGGCACAAGTGAGAATCATATTGCCTATCATCAACTTAAACAACATATAAACTAAAAGGGTTGAATCATATAGAACAATCCTCATCACTTTAAGCAAGGTGCATTAGACACAAGTGAGAATCATATTGCCTATCATCAACTTGAGACAATAAGCAAACATATAAAAACTCTATTTATTCTTCATGACTTGCGAAACCAATACATAGTCAAACCATAAATTTATTCATCAAACTCCCAAAATCAAGCAAGCAAAAGATACTAACAAGACTTAGGAACAATTAATCGCATAACTTAAACACTAAAACCTCAAATCAACATTTATTCTCAAACTCTTTACTTTTTGCGAAATCTATGTGAGAAAAGAAATTTGCAAAACTAAACAAAGTATCTAAGCATGAAAACACTAAAATCAAATATCTACAACATGATTAAACCCCATCAAGCAAAGAGAAACAACAAAATCAAATTAAAGCTAACTTTAATAGGATATGCGAACCAAACAACACATGAAACAACAATTTTATTTCACAACAAATGCAAAAAATCAACACAAAACAACATGACTCAATTTATTCAAGAGTGAGAGGCACCTTAAACACCCCAAGCCTCCCTAAGTGCTTGTCAAGAGTGTTTAAGGCTCCTCTCACCAACAACAAACAACAAATCACATTTTACATATATTTATGAGAGTATGCAAGATGAAGGAAAAGAAGAGTATGAGTTTTGATGCAAAAAGGTTGAAGATGATGCAAAGTTTAAGGGCTTTTACCTCAAATCCAAGCTAGGAAATGCAATGAGATGAAGAAAATATAACACAAATCAACAAGAACCTCCAAGGAACTTCAACTCCAACCCAAGGAAGCTTGATGAAAACCTTCCTTGATGATAATGTTTGAACTTGAATGGAAAATGGAGAAGATATGTGAAAGAGGGATAAGAATGAAGTGAGATGGTGGTGTTTTGGTGAAGAGAAAATCAAAAATGGATGAAGGAGAAGGGTAGGGAGGCCACGGTTTTGGAGAGGGAAAGGGAGAGGTTTTTGGTGTGCTAGGGTGAAAATGAGGCCTCCCTTGTTATTTTGGAGTGTAGGCTTATATATGGGTCTAGGTGAAGATAGGGTTAAGGGTAGAATGGGGATGGAATGTTCTATTTCAAGTAAGTTTGCATTTTCTAATGAAGAGGTGAGTGTGAGAGGATGGTGTCATTTACAAAAAAGGGTATGAGAGTGTGTGGGAATTCGAAATTGACAAAAATGGGGGGAAAATTGCTTCTCTTTTTTGGTCTTTTGTCTTATTAAGGACACTTTGTACTTTTTATTTG
Source organism: Astragalus membranaceus (assembly GCA_039519185.1). NCBI lineage: Eukaryota > Viridiplantae > Streptophyta > Magnoliopsida > Fabales > Fabaceae > Astragalus > Astragalus membranaceus. The sequence goes on from CM076849.1 coordinate 171,943,193, forward strand.
AATTTTGAATTTTTGGGCATGCAAATGATAGTGCACCTATTGAAAATGTGTCACATATTTTTGGGCACCATAAAAATATCCCTCTAATTATTCATGACAATAAAAGTTGTCATTTAATAATCGGGAAATATTTAATGGTCCTTTTTCAGCTTTCTTGTTCAAAAAAAATGGGAAAAATGCCTTTTAATTATTTTGAACTAGGATTTTCTTCCAAAAAATTATACAAAAATTACCCTTAGTAGAGTAACATGTATGCCACGTCCTTGACCTGGTCTTGGTCCAAAAATAATTAATTTGCTTTTATTTAAATGCAAAAAAAAAATGCACTATTTTATTTTCTAAAATTCATGAAAATTAAGAAAAATGTTTTTGGGTGCCAAAAATTAATAATGGCCTTTTTGAAAATAAAAACACGTGCCAAATGACAAGGGCACAGGGCAGCTCACGCAGTTACGACTGACACGCGCGCATAATTCAAATAAAAAAAATGTGAAATAGGGGATGAATACACATAAATGCACAAATCCACTATTTTCCACACATTATGAATTACCTTATTGTTCTATTTTTTCTGAAAAAAATGTTTTTGACTTGGGCGGACAAAATTGGGGTATGACACATTGGAATGTTAGCATGAGCTTCCATCATTGCGCGAACGTCGGCGTCGCTTCGGATCTCCATGACAGAATACCTGTATGTCCCATCATCTCCATAATTGTACTTTCTGTAACGGATACGATCCACTTCTTTACGCCACCCTCCCTCTAGCCGTATCTTTCTCTCAGCCTTCTCCTTGAGTTGGGCGAATGTGATGTCCTTATTCATCCTACAGAAGATATGATTAGGACAACGAAAGACAACATCATGTTCATCGGTGGTTACAGTTCCATTAAGGGCTGTTAAGAATTTGTCATTTGAGTACTGGGTTGGGCACAACTGCCATTCCATTTCAGCGGGTTGGACGACAGTGTTTGGGAAGAACCAGAGAAGAGAAGATGAATCAGAAATATAGGTTAAGGGTAAACTGTTGGCGTGAATTTGAGTGTAATGTGAGAATGTATTTATAATAGGGGTGATCGTATGTAAGCCGTTGATTTTGGAATATCTTAACTGTTGATTTTAGGGTTTAGTGTCGGCAAAATCTAGGCCGTTAAATGCACACTGTAACAGTGCACTCTGCACAATACACACTTTAACAGTGCACTATGCACAATGCATACTGTAATAGTGCACTCTGCACTATGCACTCTGCACAATCCACACTGCACAAAGCACTATTAAAGACAAAAGAGTAAATTATTGATCCAAATGTAAATAATTTTTTGCACTACAAAACAAACAGTTTTTTTAGTGTTCTTTACGATTATAATACATGTTCAAATTAAATCTGTATGTCATATTTTATAACTCAACACGACAGTTTTATACCTCTTCTACACGGTAGATATTTTTTTTTAAAATAAAAAAAAATATATGATTAAAACTGGTCAAAACATAGTAAAAAACTAATTTTTTGCACTACAAAACAAACAGTTTTTTTTTTTTTACGATTATAATACATGTTCAAATTAAATCTGTATGTCATATTTCATAACTCAACACGATAGTTTTATACCTCTTCTACACGGTAGATATTTTTTTTAAATAAAAAAATAAAAATATATGATTAAAACTGGTCAAAACATAGTAAAAAACTAATTTTTTGCACTACAAAACAAACAGTTTTTTTATTAAAGAGTACATTATTGATTAAAGAGTAAATTCTTGATCCAAATGTAATAAATTTCACATAAGATTAAAACCTTAAAATTAATAACTTAGTTAATTTAAAATTACAATAATTGATAAAAGACTAATCCGAAATATTACAACACATTAATTGCGGTTAGGGCAGTTGTTTCTGTTGTGACCCTCATTTCTACAAATTCCGCATCTTTTGGTGCGTGTACCCCTTTCTTTTTGATCCATCTCTGTACGAATACGGGTAGACTGTGGATGACCCTTTTTATCTCTACGTTTAGTTGGATTATGTTGTAGTTCTAAAGTATTGAAATCAGGCCATGACGTCTCAGTTGGCAAGGGTGGGAACTCCACAATGTAAGTATTGAAAACATTCTCCATTGTGTACGGTGGATCCACGAATTGCATGTGGTCGTAATTGCATTTTGAGCATGCTGCAATGACATGTGAACAAGGGTAGTGAAGTGCCCGGAATTCCCCACACTCACACGTTTTTGCTCTGAAGTTCACCACGAATGTCCGGGCAGGTCTACCACTTTGTGGTCGTGCAAGTTCTTCAACTCAGAACAATTGTTGGGAACGATCGCGAACTGCGACGTTATGCGTTTTTGAGACTTTTATGTTCCTGGCAATATTTTCCAACAATTTTTCAGAGTACATAGTTCCGGATCTCAACATTGCATGTGCCTGTGTTCCCCTTTTGACGAAAACCTCGTTCATCCTGAAGTATGTTGCATCCATCAATGAACGAATAGGGAGATTCCGCACCCCCTTAAGGACATTGTTGATGCACTCGACAGTGTGGAACTGGGTCTCATCTTCTTCGTTAATTTTTTTCTGTACTGTCTTTTAAATTATCAGTGTGGAACTATCTTTAGTTTAATTTATCAATTATTGTAATTTTAAATTAACTAAGTTATTAATTTTAAAGTTTTAATCTTATGTGATATTTATTACATTTGGATCAATAATTTACTCTTTTGTCTTTAATAGTGCTTTGTGCAGATTGCACATTGTAAAGTGTGTATTGTGCAGAGTGCATAGTTCATAGTGCAGAGTGCACTATTACAGTGTGCATTGTGCATAGTGCACTGTTAAAGTGTGCATTGTGCAGAGTGCAGAGGTCTTAATTTCTTTAATGGTCTAGATTTTGCCGACACTATTTAACGGTCTAGATTTTGCCGATACTATTTAACGGCCTAGATTTTTTGTAAATATTAACGTAATTAAATTATAAATAGGTATAATAATTTTTATAAATTTATTTATAGTTTATTTTGGTATTTATATTTTAATATATAATAAAAGAAAAAATAAAAAACACAGTTCAGAAGTCACCTGGGGGCGACTTTTGAACCGATATTAAAAAAAAAAAAAATTTACCCTATTTTGGTATATAACCCACAATGTGTATTATTTAGGTATATAATTTTTTTTTACCCCAAAATCGTTTTTTGCCTCTGATTGGGTCACATAAATGATATATTTAACCTTCTTGGCCTTTCTCCCTGAACATTTAACGCTATGATGGCCTCACTTTTCATGTGTTGTAATGTCGTTATGCCGAGACCCTACAATATTATGCTCGTGGATTCGTAAGCAATATATAGCAATCTTCAACAATTAATGACCAAATGAAAACAATAGAATATTTGAAGAACAAAAAAGAAAAATCATGTCTTAAATGAATACTGCCATTGGAGTTGGGTGGGTTTTACGGTCCACATGTCAATGTTTCTGTGTATCGATACCCAAGCACTTTTTATCTTTTGTTGTGGGTTTCCCGGTTTTAATATAATTACAAAAACAAGACATAAAAATTGGATATTACAAAAAGTGCCCCGAATTTATTAAAAACATATTGAAGTTAATGATATCAATTTTTCTGTTCCCATCTTCCCTTCCATTCGTTTTTTTGTTCCCTTCTTCCCTTCTATTTTCCCTTCTCTGTTCCCTTTGGTTCCTTAACATTTAACTTCATCTGAAATTGTCCTTCTTCTCTGTAACAATTTGTTGTGGATCTGATATCCAACTGATTTGAAGCTTCATCCTTAGCTTCAGAGTTGGTGTTACAAATCGAAGGTGGAACACGGTTTGAAAGGTATGTATTCATTTGTTTTTTGGGTTATTTTGGTGTTTGAGTTTCGATCTGTATGGAAAGAAAATTTGTAAGTAAATGTTGAAATGTTTGTAGTTGATGATTTAGTTGTTTATAGTAGATTCGCACTTGTAGATTCGCACCATTAAAGACTAAGAAAACAAATACTCTTAAATCCCATTAAAAACAAATGATTTGGAGAAGACGAATTTGGAAGTGGTTGCATGTTGAGGAGACCGGTTTTTAAAATGGAAACCGTAAATGTTGAATTAATAATATACCAAGTTAACAACCATATTTTTGATAGTGGTGTTGTCCTGCATCACACCGATTTGATGGTGGTTGTTTTATAGTTTTAGTTGGCATGTTTGAATTAATAATATACCAAGTTAAGAACCATATTTTTGATGGTGTTGTGTTGTCATTGTTGTGATGCAGCTTTTGTGTTTCAATCAATATGGTTAATGTAGAAACATTGGTTGATAATTTTAATGGCAAAGAAACCCAGGTATGTTATGAGAAGAAATAATTTTGTAAAGTTGTTAAAATTATTAGTCATATTTGAATAAAGAATTAAAGTAACGTTATTGTAAATCTTTAGAAAAATATGTCATCTTCTGAGGAATCAGAAAGCATGGGAGTTGAAGATGAGTTTGATATTGATGAAAATGCAGTTGAGGGATTTAGCTTTAATGATGAAAGTTCAATTGACTGTGAGGATGATTTTGTCAAGGTAAATTTGATGAATTTGAGATGTGAGGATACTATTAAAATGTTTCTTTTCCCAGATGTTAGTGTTGCTTTCATGTTCTATAACTGGTGTGGTAGCGTGGTAGGCTTTTCTGCGAGAAAATGTAGGGTGCTGAAGAATCGTAGAGGTGAAATTATTCAACAGACATTTGTATGCCACAAAGAAGGTCATGGGAGAGCAAAACACTATAATCGGGAGGATCGAATTCAAAAATCAAGAGCTGATACTAGATGTGGATATGATGCAAAATGTAAAGTCCATGTTGATGAAAATTCTGGTAGATGGTATATAAAATATTTCAATGATGTACACAATCATATGTTGGTGCTAGAGAAGTGGACGGGCATGCTACCGGCGCATAGAAGGAAGAATGAATATGACAAATATCAGATGAATATGATGAGGAGTGTTGGTATTAAAACGAGCAACATATATGGATTGTTTTGCTGCTCAGGTTGGAGGGTTTGATAGAGTTGGGTTTATTAAACGGGACATGTACAATGAGCAAACCAAGCAAAAGAGAATCCAAACATCCGATGCAACAGTCGTGTTGGATTATCTTGAATGTTTATCTTCGAATGATGATATGTTCTATTGGAAGCATACTGTGAATGAAGATGGAAGACTTCAGTCACTCTTTTGGTGCGATGGTCCATCTAGGAGGGATTATTCTGTGTTTGGTGATGTTTTGGCTTTTGATGCAACATATAAGAAGAATAAATACCTATGTTCGTTGGTTATATTTTCAGGAGTAAATCATCATAACCAAAGTATAATCTGGCATTATGACAAATGAAAGTGAACCAACATATGTTTGGTTGCTTGAAAACATGTTAGCGGCTGTGGATGGCAAGAGTCTGGTGTCATTATAACTGATGGTGATGTTTCTATGAGAAAAGTCATTAAAATTGTTTTTCCTAATGCTCATCATCGTTTATGTGCATGGCACTTGCTACGCAACGCTGTAAGTAATATTAAGAATCCAATGTTTGTATAAAGTTAAAACCTTGTGTATTGGGTGATTATGATGTTGATGAATTTGAAAAGAAGTGGGCTAATATGCTTGTAGAAGTGCACTTAGGGATGTGTGCTTATGAATAGAATAATATTACTTTTATAATTCAAAGCAATAGCCACCTTTTCTTTTGACCGAAAACCGAAACACGTTTTCTTTAATAAAATACATATATGAATAATAGTTGATTTAAAATTGGAGTGGTGATATTTATGATTCCAACTATATACCATCAAAAACAATTAATGACTGAACTGTTAAGAATAGCCGTTTTTAAAATTATACTTCTCGGAGATGTCATTCGTTATATAAATGTGGTTTATTCACACTTTCTTGTTCACAAATTTTCTATCCCCAATTTTATTTTGTTCTTGTTTTTAAGTTGTAATTTTTATTTTTATTTTCTTTCAAATGGACCCCAATCAATTTAATTCTAATCCTTTTTGGATGTATTCGCAAAATCATCAAATCAAATTCCCCCTACCGGTGAAAATTTTCAAAATCCTATGTTCTTCAATCATTGTTCATCAACCCCACCCAATCTCATGTAACCTAGATCTTTGATGGATACCGCTAGTAGTTCGGAATTGTCTAGACCGGCTGAGTCTCAAGTTCCATTGTTTTCCATTCAAATCATTCTTGAGAATATTACGCAAAGTTCGTTTTAGATTTACAACGAAAGAAGACATACATCTTATTCAATCGTGGCACAATATTTTGAAGGATGCAATTGTCGGAGTTGACCAAAAAGCAGATGATTTTTGGATTAGAATCTGAGATAATTATAACAACTACCGCGAGCAGTGGCGAGAGAGGGGAAACGGTCAACTAAGACCTCGATGGCAACAAATTAATACTATGATTGGAAAGTTTGTTGGGTGCTACAACTATCCAATGAGCAAAAGAAAAGTCGGAGCTCAGAGAACAACATCAATGCCGAGGCGTATGAACTTTTTGCTCAACTTATAAGTAAGAGTTTTACATTTGAGCATGCATGGCGATTGTTGAAACATGAACCAAAATAGAAAGGACAAGCAATTGATAACTCTTCAAAGAGAGCAAAGGCATCTCATTCTCGGGTGTACTCATTTTCTTCAAACCAAGAGGCACCAATTGATTATTCACTAGAAGGCGAAGCAGCACCCATATTTCACACAATGGGTTAAAATAAATTATTTTTAATATTTGGTATTTAATATAGTTTTACGTATTTTTTAGAATAAAATAAACAAATAAACAAAATTAATATTTTTTTTTTGGTATTAACAAAACTAATATTTTAATTTAAAGTAATGTTGACTCCAAATTTTTTAATCTAAAAAAGAGTTGCTTAAAAATTGCTTTTGGAATAAAAAGTTGATGAATATGCCAAAAACTCTTAGTATCAAACAAATAGGAACATGAGCAATCATTATCATTATTTAGTAATGAACATAACAAAAATCAGCTAAATACTTGTATCGGTAATATACAATGGCATGGAATAGAATAGCTTAACACTGCATTTTTTAGATTACCAATTCGAGAAGAATGAGATGGAATGACCTACTAACTTAACTTTATAATTACCAAATTACTCCCGCCGTCGCATATTATGTCATTTTAGGTCATTTAACACATTAAAAAAAGTAGTTAATTTTGTAGTTAGTTTACCAAATTAACCTTAATAAAGGGTATAGTAAGAAAGAAATATTAATGTTTCATTAAAATTCTAAAAAGTCATGTATTATGGGACAAAATTTTTTAGCTAAAAAGTCATATAATATGGGACAGAAGGAGTACTATTTAACATGATCCTGAACCATTTTATACGAAACCTTGATTAGACGGGTGTAGTGAAATTTATCAAAAATTAAATAGAAGCATATAATTCAGCGATGTTAATCCCAAAAAATGCGCATAGGTGTTGTTTTACAAAAATAACATTTAAGTCACACCATAACATATCTATCTATAATATCTTTTTTGCTTAGCACAATTCTTGTAGCAAAACCACCACTGAAAAACAGACCAAACATAAAAGATAAAAGGGGATTGTTGGTGTTAGCAAATAACAGACCGACTAGCCGCTTGAAAATGGCCAAACTTAAAGTCCAACAAGGAACCTTAAATTTTGTTGAATGCAACAATGTCACAGCTTTGGACATACTCATTAATTGGCTCAACTGTGAGACGTTCTTCGATGAGGGTGTCCACAGATACAAGGTCATCAACAATAGTCATCATGATTTGCAGCTTCTTGATCCCATATCCCACAGGAACCAGTTTGGCTGCATCAATTGAAACAAACAAGTTTATTCACAACATTATGTAAATTTGTATAGAAGGTAAATTGCATCAAACGTGCGTGACGGAAATTTAACATACATGCTCCCCAGAATAAACCTTCCATCTCAATGCTACGAACAGCCTCTTCGAGCTTCTTCATGTCTGTCTCATCATCCCAAGGCTTAACATCAAGCAGAACGGACGACTTACCACCTATGAAAAATCTCAATTCATGAGTTTCAATTTCAAACACGAGCAAGATATAATAGATAGAAAACAAAAATAGTCCTTATTAGTCTATTACAAGTCTTCATAAGTTTCAACCTACTATTCAACCATATTACAAAATATTTCTACCACCCCCACATAACTATGTTTATGGGAAATGCTTCATGTACAACAAATTACATAATGAATAAAAAGAAAGCTTACTTTCTTTCTTCTTGGCGGGCTTTTTGGAAGCCTCCCTTTCCTCTGCTGCCTTCTTATCATCCTCTGTTTCATCACCAAAGAGATCAAGGTCATCATCATCTTCTTCGGCAGGAGCATCCTGAAAAAATATATCCCAATGGCCAAATTAGTTGAAGTAGTATGCTCAAATTATTCTGAACATTTAGCAAAGTTTATTTTCAAGTCAATGTTGTCAATGGCGGATGGCGGTGAGCAAAAAATCCGCCATTTTAGGCCGCCATAACCGCCATAAACCGCCATCCTTCACAAATTGCACATGGCAGTTCTCAATAAATCCGCCACCACAATCCGCCATGGCCAATATTTGACAACACTGTTTCAAGTGCGCTTTCTTCATAATTATTTTTTCATATTCATAGTAATTTTGTGAAATATCCTTCAGGCAGGCACACTAAACTCAAAACCATCACAAGCGATCAGATTATTTGGGAGACTAATAAAAAAAATTAAAATTTGACAGAAAGGAAAAAGTTGTACACAAGAATTCATGTAGAATTTTTTAACTACAACAATGGTTTAGCATTCACAATAACACAGTAACTATGTAAAGTCATAGGTTTTATATTCTGCAATTCTAGAATGGGTATAAACCACTGGATTAACATCAACATAGTTATCTTAGTCAATAACAATCTTTCAGACCTATGTACATAACAAAATTAACATGCAAGTTAAATTCTTTCTGTAAATGAATGCCAAAATAGTTTCAATTGAGGGCCAACTCAAATGGGTATAAACCATTGGATTTCAAAATCTGGTATCAAATAACACAAATATTGAACATCGAGTAAAAAAACTGAAAAATAAGGAAAATGCATACCGCTTTAGCAGGTGCAGCTGGAGCAGCCTCGCCACGGCTGAATTTCACTCCTTGACCGTTCCCAGGGAAACTGCTCATATACAATTGAAATAATAACAAAAAGTTTCAAAATTTGCCAATTCTAATGACATAAAACAAAACGAGTCTATTGTATAAACTCTCAATTTAGTCCCTAAATTATAACTCTCTACTATTTAGTAGATAAACTATGAAAAGAACTAAAGTTTATCTTCATCCAATTTAGCACTTAATCGACGGACTAAATCGATAAACAGAGATCAAACTATTTAATACAAATTTGTAGTTTAGGGACTAAACACTCTAGAACAGATCATTTATAAACTAAATTGAGGGTTTAATCTTAAATCAAACGAGAAATACAAATTAAAGGAATAAAAACAACCCATACCTTGGAGCAAGTTGTGAAGAGACAGCATCATACCATTTAGCAGCATTGGTAAGAGAATCACCTGGCTTTTCAGAAACAGCAGCATACACTTTGATATCATCCTTTGTCAATTGATCCCTAAAGCGAAAAACCCCAATTCGAATTTCAGACATCCAAATCTCAAAAACAATAAAAAACAATCTTTTTTATTGAAAGAACCAAAAAATAAAGGAATTGAGTGAGAGGAGATTAATGTTACCCAGAAATATAAGTCTTTCCAGCGAGGAATTCATCGAGGGATTTGAGACCCTCTTCTGTGTGTAGATCTGAAAAGGTAACAGCCATTGGTGATTTTGAAAGAGTGATAGTGGCGAGTGAAGTGTGCGGAGAGAAAACGAGAATACGAGCGAGAGAGATGGAGCTATAGCTCAATTTCGATGGTTGATATTTATATGATGCGCAGTCGCAAACCCTAAGTCAGCCTATTTTGGTTTTTCTTGTTTGTTTTACCAAAAAACCTTAACCCGAATACACCATCATAAAAATAAGATACGGTAAACCTTAATCAATTATTCTTTTTATTGTAAAAAAAAAAACAATTCTTTGGTGAATCAAAAAAAATCAATTATTTATCCCAAGTAGGTAGTTCAAATGGCGAGCTAAGGAATACCGAATGAGTGCAACAAAAAAGTGCAAGCAGGAGATCCCGAGTTCAAACCTGAGAAAACTAACATTCCTCCTACCTACTAATATTGTTTATCATAAAAAACAATTATTTGATGACATTTTTTGACTAATTATTTGGTGATTTAGTGTGTTAGGAAAAATAATCGTATCACTTATCCTAAAATTTTATCTTCAGATGAGATAGAAAACAACATTAAAAGATTAAAAAATAGTAATACAAGAATATTTAAAATAAAAAACTAAATATAGAGCGTTAATAACAATTGGTCAATAAAAACATTAATAATAAAAATTGTTAATATATGTAATGTAATTAAATCATTGAAAATTAATTATTTAAAGTACATGCACTTTTCTCAAAAGGGCATTTTGTTACTTTTATACTAGTATGTAACTCGTGCGATGCACGGGAAACAATTTTCATGTTATATTAAATTTAAAAAAATTGTAAAAATAATTACGTTTAAATAATTATCATGTTATTATAAATTTTCATCTTATATTAAAACAAATATAAATGTAAATTTAGAAATTAAAAATTAAGTATAGTTGTTTGATTTTTTGATCAGTATTTTAGTTGTTTGTCTAAAGATTAAAGATTCTGGTGGTGATAATTTTTTACTTTGAAAGGCACAGTCGGTTATTAGCGTTATTATCTCATAAAAGGGGGAAAATGTAATTTCACCCAACAAAATAAAAGGGGCATAAGTTGAAATAGGGAAATAAGGGTTTAGGGACATATTTGTCAAAAAAATGGGTTTAGGCGAACATCAATTTGGCAATTAGTTGAGGGATTGAAACACTCGATTGGTATGGAGGCTTGAGTTACTGTTGTTGCGCTAGAGAAGAGGATCAAAACCAAATCTATCGTGATTTGTTGTGCTTGGTTGTTTGGAAGGAAAGATTGGAATATTGTGCATTTCAAGTGGCCATTTTGTTCATCAATTGCAAGCATCATATAATAAATTACATTGTTGTTGTATATTATATAGCTAGTAGACAATAACATTTAATATCAAATAATGTTAAATAATAGCTAAAGAAAATATATTAAAAAAATATTCATTTGTTGGTTGTTGTTATATAAACGTTCAACCACTAGGTTAATTGCAATATACAATACCTAATTGATAATGACTTATTATAATTATCTTCAAATGGGGAATCAGTTGCATTAGTTCAGCATATGATCAATTCAAGTATCGAATTTGTTTTATTTAGTAGTATAATGATACATATGTCATAAATTGATAAACTGACAAATTGATATGATTGTTGACCTGAGTATGAATGAGTTATTATTATAATTTCAAATGAGTAAACGGTTGCATAAGTTCAGCATAACTTCATCTAATTATTTACATGTTTGTTGTATATCATATAGCTAGTAGACAAAAGACTTTAATATTAAATAGTGCTAATTAATAGCTAAAAGTGTTTAATTGCAAGATACAATACCTGGTTTTAAAGGAGATATTATAATTACTTTCAGATGAGGAATCAGTTGCATGAGTTCAATATATCTGATCATCTAACTATTTTTATACTTGAAACATCATATATATTGGTCAAAGATGTTTAAATTTTATTTTTAAATCGTTTAGGATTATTTGGACTATTGTTTTGTATAACAATTTAACATGTGATTGGAATTACAACTGGAAATTTAATTGGAAATTTACTGTTACTGTTTGTAACTGTCACACAATGAACATTGGTATAAATAATTTATACAGTCATTGAATTAATTTATTTGTAATAATCATGTGTTTAGATTTTTTCATTAAATACATTGTTTTTTTAATTTATATTTTTAGTATAATTTTAATAAAATCTAAATTGGGGTTTGATATTAGCCATACCTTGAAACGCAATTAAAGGATATTAATTTGGGGTTTGCCTTGTGAATTTAAAAAAATGTTTTTCCTCATTGCATTTGTGTTTTTTTTTTACAATTGCATTTGTGTTTTTATAAATGGGCATTATCAAATTTAAATTGTAATAATGAGTATAATTACACAATAATCTGGTAGTAGTATTTATATATGGGATGAGGATCATTTTGGGAAGGGGATGTGCACCAAAATATTGAAATATAATCATTTTTCACCATACATCATTACAGAAGCATAAATTGGAAGACAAAGTTTCAAAAAGAGAGTCTTTGCATTTTCCAAGACTCTCTTTTTGAAACTTGTAGTTCGTTCATCAAAGTATGCATAAGTTTCAGCTAATGCAACGATAACAAAGATACTCCTGTAACTACAAAACAAAAAAGCAACAGAGTCTTTTAAGATGAAGACAGCCGAACTTGAGTGATCGACTACTTTAAGATGAATTAGATACCTATAAACAACCAAAAAAAAGTAAAAAAAATGCCAACAAATTTATGAACAAAGTAATTGAAAAAAAAATTATTCACCTGTTAGCTGAAATGATTTCGTAAATATGGGTCATGACTAGTTAAAAAATACGAATTGTGTGTTCCAACATGGTGTAAGGAACATAATATTAGCTAAATGCGATTAAAAAATTCATTTTGGAAATCAGATATGTTTCACCACTGAATTAAAAAAATATGTCTTGGAATCAAAAACGAATTGGAGAAGCGATTAAAAAAATTGGATATACATTTGTTCCAACATGGTGTATTGCATTCAGGTTGATATTATGAAGAAATGGGAAATTAACAGCTATTTCAGCACCGAGTTCCATTTTTTCTAGGAAATAAAAGGAGCACAGAAAAAAAAAAGGCTAATGTGTAATGTAGAAGAGCCTAAAATATGTAGGGTGGTTTGTTGACATACCAATAGAGCCTATTTATATTGTTAATCTAGATGTTAGTTGTAAGCAAATAGTTTGAAATCGAAATTTAAAAAGTTTGCCAAAATTTTGAAAATTACCCCAAATAAATTGTTGAAAATTTTGAGATTTGAAAATTTTGAGTCAACTTTCAACCCTCAAATTTTGAGATACGAAATAAGTGTGATCGAGTCAACTTTGTGTGAGTATTATTAAAAGTTATTAACATCATTTAAAAATTTTCGGCGGTTTTTATTTTTTAAATTGAGCTATGAATATTATTAAAAACTCTCCAACGGTTTTATTTTATTTGTGTGAGTCAGCCTTGTGTATGATTGTGTTTAACATCAATTAAATAACTCATCAAGAGTGTCCAAGTAAGCAATATGATATGCCAATTAGGATTTGCATTAAATAGATTTTGCTGAAATTCACCTATGATTGACACCTAGGATAATGAGCCCATAAAGACATTTTACTTTATATGTTTATAGATTATTTTAGGAAAAATAAAATAAAAACCAATTTAAAAATGTTGAAAATTAGTTTTTAACGAAATACATGTTACTCTAATGCAAGACTAATTTTGTCGTTTTACAAAAAGAACATTTAAAACTAATGAACTATAAAAATATTTAAACTAAAAACCAAAATATTCAAGTTCATTATTAAAAAAATAGAAAAAACATATTAAAAAGTATAAAAATTATATATAATTAGGTCACATTGAAATTTTTGTCATTGTAAATAATTTATCAAAATAATATTAATCTATATCCTATTATGCTATTAGGGCTCGTTTGATGACTAAGACAAGTTAAACTAGATATGATAAACCAACATATCGTGACTCAATTTAGTCTTTGTTGAATCAAAAATATATCAAGAGTTATTCTTGTCACCTTATCACATTTTGTCTCTCCAGTTAAATTCTTATATTGGGTGTCGCTAGGCTAGAACAAAAAAGAAGAAATAAAAAAAATTGTACCAAAAAAAATATATAGATATTCTGCATTCATAAACCCTGCATTCTCCTAAATTTAGTTTATTTGTAATGGTGTTTTTGTTATTTCCACCCTAAACTTTATTTCCTTATCATCTCTCTCCTATTCTTTTTATACTAAGGGTGCGTTTAATTTGTTAAAATATAGGGGACTGGACAGGACAACATCAGTTGTACTTTATTTGATGGACTGTCCATGGTACTAGACAAAACTGGGGGTAAGGGACCGGACAAAACCACAAATTCTCGTCATTCACAAAACTATAGTACAACTTTCTGTTCCGCAATATAACTCCATGTCCAACCAAAAAAAAAATACAAAAATACTATTTTTATTTGCCACTCTATAAATTCTCTCTCTCCTAGCTCTTTTCTCTATCTCCTCGCCCTCCTCACCTCTCTCTCTCTCTCATCCCATTTTATCTCTCCTTTCTCCCTCTCTCTTTCTCTCTACCCTCTCTCGTCTCATCTCTCTCTCCCTTATCCTCTATTCTCATGACATTTTTCTCCCTCGTATCTCTCTTCTTCTATCTTTTCTCCATCAATTTTCTCTCATTTTTCTTTATAATTTTATAATTATATTATATTATATATATGTATGTTATATAAAATCATTATATTACATCATAGTAAATTTTACATTTTTTGCTTGTGTTGTCCACTGTGTACCAAACGGCGACACAAACAGTTGTCCAGTATTTTTCTGTTCAATAACTGTATTGTCAAGTTCAGTACTTACTCATTTGCAAATCAAAGGCACGCTAAATGCAAGATCTTGCAATCATATTCAGTGAGACGTGTGTGTGATACATGTATGATTCATTGGTCATTGTTGTTTTTTATTTACAAAATAATTTGTTAAGTAATACATACAAATACATAACAATTTGCAATATTGAATTCTTCATAACGAACATAAAGAATAAATTCAATAAAATATAAACACACGTGTTAGCGCAATAGAAGTGGACAAACAAACGCATTAGTGTTTGTATTTTCGTTAGTATATGTTATGTAGTTTGTTACCAAGTGGACATCAAACATGGGATAATATAAAAGTACATGTATCTCGACTAAGATTGATCTAGATACGGGTACTTTAGTGTTTATATTTTTGAAATGGGAGGAGTATAGTTGTCTCTATTCTATCATGACTATCAAATTGACTCTTATTTTGTCCCTCTTTGGCACATGCTTAGATAATAGTGAGTCTCGGCCCATATGAGTATAACACTGTCATACCCTAATTTTGTCCGCCTAGGTTTAAAACCCTAATTTTCCGCAAAAAATGAATAAATTAAGATGTGGCATCATTTTGAAGAGTGTGAAGAATGTTGTGCATGCGTTCTAGAGCTCTTAAATTCCTTTTTGGAGTGGAAATGCATTTTTGGGCAAAAACAAGGTTTTTAGGGCAAAAGGGTATTTTGGTCATTTTACAAAATAGGATAATTTCTCATCAAAAAAATCATTGTGCAAGTTTAGATAAATTTATTTGAGGCAAAACGTTTTTGGTCATGTGTATGTATGTGCATGCATGCATTGTGCACCAAAAAATTCAAATTCAAAAAAGGCATCAAAAAGGAATATTCTACAAAAGTTTCAAGATGAGATTTTTATGATATTTTTGGTCATGGTGATCTCATAAAATGGCATATTCCTAAGATTCCTAGTATGTGGCCTAAATTGGGTGTATTTGTATACAATTATCCTAAAAAGAATAATAAAAAATGAAGATGGAATGGTCATGTGATAGTACAATTGTACAATTGACAACTTGTAAATTCCCTCCCATTTCTCCCCTCATTGCCGTCACACCCTCTCCTCTCTACTACTCTCTCATTTTGTACTTTCTCAATATCCCCAATCCATGTGAACTTCAATCCTAGCCTTTGATTCAAAATTAAAATCAAATCCTAGAGCACTTGCTAATGCATAAAGATCTAAATGCCCTTAACCCTAAACACACTCTATAAATACCTTCACATTTCCACTTTTCAAAGGACCCTGGGCCTCATTTCTCACTCTAAAACCCTAGCACACAATCAACTCCTCCCTCTTCCCTCCCTTGGCCGAAGCATCTATTCCCTTCTCCTCCATCCATTTTTCATTTTTTTCTTCCACCAAAACATCACTATCTCACATCATTTCCATCCCCATTTCATATATCTTCTCCCTTTCCTATTCAAGTTCAAGATTGCATCATCAAAGGGGCTTGTGACCAAGATTTTCGTGGGTCCTTCCTTGGAGTTCATTGAAGATCTAGTTGATTTGTGGTCTTGTTTCTTCATATCATTCATTTCGTAGCTTGGATTTGAGGTAAGCATCTTAAAACCTGGCATCATCTTCAACCCTTTTGCATCAAAATGTAAAAATCATGTTTCTCATGTTACGTCCCATCATATTCATGTTGTTATACTATTGATTTGTTGATTGTTGTTGGTGAGAAGTGTCTTAAACACTTTGACAAGCACTTAGGGAGGCTTGGGTGTTTAAGATGCTTCTCACCCTTGAATAAATTGTGATTTGTGTTGTTTTGATCTTGTTTGTTGCATTTTGTGAAATAAAATGATGATTTGAAGCTTGTTGCATTTCGCATATTAGGAAAAATTAGGGTTCGTGTGATTTTTGTGCATTCCTTTGCTTAATCATGTGAATCTTTGTCAAAAAGATTAATCTATGTTGTTTCTCTTGCATTATTTTGTTGTTTTCATGAATATAATGAAGTTTAGAGTCTATGTTCATTTCGCATTTTTCAAATAAATTAGGGTTTAGAGATTTGTGATGGGTTTGTTCGTGTAATCTTGTATTTACTTGAAATTAGGCTTTAATCTTGATGGTTGTTTGCTTGAAACTTGTTATTCTCATGAACTTGTTTATAAATCACGCACCATGTTGATGATTGGCAAGAGGACTCTCACTTGTGCCTTGTGCACTTTACTCTAAGTGATGAGGATTGCCTAAGATGATTCAACCTCTTTTGAGCTTATGAGTTTGTTTGTTCTTATGAATTGGTTTGTAAATTATCTTGTGTTGATGATTGGTAAAATGATTCTCACTTGTGCCTTGTGCACTTTCCTCTAAGTGATGAGGATTACCTAAAATGATTCAACTTCTTTTTGCAATTCTTAATGAACAAAAATGCAAGTTTTAAGTTTCTTTTCTTATTAATTAATCTTGGTCATAAAAATAACTTGTAAGTGCTTTCATTTGGTCATTTGTAGTCTTGCAAATGTGATATTCATTCTAGGTCTATAATTTGTTTTAGTGTTGATGATTTGGTAAAAGGACTAGACACTTATGCACTTGTGCAATGTTCCAAGTGTCAAGGATTACCAAAAGGGATTCAACCTCGTGCTTTATCATGTGTTGATACCTAGATTGATTTGAATTTTTGCATCATCACTTTGTGTACTCTTTCTTGCAAGTTATGTGGTTAATGTTGATCTTACATATGCATGCCATTAAATGTTGGAGACTAATTGTCATCCTTGTGCGCAAATGTTATAATTGGTAATGTGTATGCCTATGCTTGCATTGATGATTGCTTTGCTTGCAATTTGTTAAAATTCGCACTTTGGTTCTTGACTTGGAAATTGATTGAATTGTCTATTTCTTCTTCTTTTGGATGCCACGCCATCCCAACAAACTCTTTGTGATCAATATCACCCTCAAACTCTCTTCCCCTTTCTTCAAATCAATTCTTTTCCAAAGCTTTTTCCAAAGTTCAACTTTTCTCAAGTTGTTTTCATAAGACAATCAAATTCTTTCTAAGATCAATAACAAACCCTTTTGAAAGCTCATAAGGAGTCAAGTCGGACGTACGACCGGTGTTGACTAGTGTCCTAAGATCGGAGTTGTACAACTCAAACATCTTGGGATACTTATGAGAATTAAAGCAAGTAATTAACAACTTGAACCCTATTTCAAAAATGAGTAAGGAATCAAGTCGGATGTACATCCGAGTTGGTTAGCAACTTAGGGTTAGCGAGTTGTACAGTTCGTGCGAACCTAAGATACTTGCTCAAATAAAAGCAACCAACCTCACAACAAATCTTTTCCTCAAATAATTTAAATCATTTTCAATAAGTAGGGGGCACGTCGTCTGTACAGGCGGGGATGTCTATGTTTTAGGGAGAGTGAGCTGTACAGTTCAAGCCCGAGAACCCCTGCAATAAAAAACACCAACACACCAAAGTTTCTCGATAGACGAGAACTACGTAGCTTTGATTTCCTCATTGCATTTGAGGATACGTAGGAGCGGGTTCGCCCTGTCAAGCACACTTTCAAAAAATACCAAAAAGATTCTTCTTTCCCCCGTTTTCAAAAGCGCTTTCTAAAAAAAAAAGTAGAACTATCGTTTCAAATCAACTCCGTCAAAACCACACATCAAGTTAAAGGTTCCCTTTCGATAGAAAGGAGGTGCGGGGTGCTAATACCTTCCCCGCACCTAATCGACCCCCGAACCTCCATCTCTAGTTTTCAAAAGACCATCCGCCTTGAAAAGACATTTTTTTCAATGTTTTAGTCTTTAAATAAAAATATTGATGGCGGCTTCATACTTTTTCCACGTTGTACAATGAGAAGTCCAAACCGGATTTTTCGGGGTGCAACAGCTGGCTACTTCGCTGGGGACTTTTTTTAAAAGACGGGGGTCAAGCCTAATTAACTTGATGTGTGGTTTAAATTGTTTGATCTGAATGTGATTGTTTTATTTCCCTCTTTTCTTCTCCTTCTTTCTTTTTCTTTTCTCTTCTTCTTCTTTCTTTACCAATAATGATTGAATATTTTCTGCATTTTCATTGTGTTGCATTCATGTGCATTTGCCTCTTTCTTCTTCTATGTTTGCTTCTTGTTTCTTCTTCTACTCCTTTTTCTTCTATATACTTATGCTCATGCATTCCTCCAATCCCCATGTTCCCTTATTCTTTGCTCCATTTCTTCAAGGTAAGCTCATGCATCATTTCCCCCATCTTGTTATGTTCCCTTCTTCTTCGCTCCCTCTCTTCGGTAAGTTCATGCATTTCTCCCCAATTCTATCATGATACCCTCTTCTTGGCTCCCTTTCTTGAGGTAAGTAGTGCATTTGATTGTTAGTACCCTAGGTTGATTTCCTTGCTTGCGATGGGATGATATATGCTTGCAAAACCCTATGGTAGATGACTCTCTTTGTCTGGACTGTTTCTGGATTTTCTTTGCAGGTAGGGGGCATGTTTGTCATTGTGCTCCTACACACACGTTGCACTCTTTTTACCTTTGTTTCTTGGTGAGACAGCCCTATACCCGGGCTAGAGTATATCTTAGGCTAGAACGAAGTCATTAGTGGCTACTCACTGGACGTACGTCTTGTTGGGTGGTTGCGAAGACTTCACCTAGAGTTTGGCTTTGTTTCATGACATCATCACTTGGACGTACGGCCCTGTGATCGGTGCTCTCAGATGAGGTCGTTGGCTCTAGGAACCTTATCTAGGGTCCTTTTAGTGTTGTCCTTGAAGTGTGTACCCTTAAAAATAGTCTTAGATCCTGTCTCTAAGAAACCTTGTAGGACACAAAGGAGCTGCATACCCCTGCATCCAATTTTTTTTTTCAAAAATGTGTGAATATCCAGCATTTGAAAACCGTATGATGTAAATAATTTTCTTTCAATCATCCTCATCATGCATTCATGCATTCATTTCGCATGCATTCTCACCAGTGCCGGGGAATTGTAGGTATCAGTGAAAAATGGATCAGAATTTGAAAAGAACCCTCAAGTGGAATTTCAAGCAACAGGATGTCCAAAGCTTGGTTAGGCTCGGTAATCAGCTTCCCTCATGGCGAAAAGAGGCTTTTCAGAGTGTGTATGGTAATCTCCTAGACTTGTTGGAGGTGAATGTCCAGACTGAAGCTCTCACTGCTTTGGCTCAGTTCTTCGACCCTGAGTACCGTTGCTTCACCTTTCAAGATTATCAGCTGGTCCCAACTGTAGAAGAATTTGAGAAGATCTTGGGCTTTCCTGCTGCAAGTTGCAAACCATATTCGTATGTGGAGAGATACTCATTAGCCAAGGCTTTGGCCGATATTCTTCAAGTCAAAGAGGAAATCTTGGTCAAAAATGTGGAAGTCAAGGGTCACAAGCAAGGTTTGTCAAGAATATTCTTAGAAGCTGAAGCTAAAGTCTTACTTGCTAAGAAAGAATGGAAAGTTTTCTCTGATGTGCTCGCCCTTCTTGTTTATGGGATTGTCCTATTTCCATGTGTTGAGAACTTTGTTGATGCGACAGCTATTGATGTATTCCTTGCATTCAAAAAGCGGGAACAAAATCCTACCTCTGTTATCTTAGCTGACCTGTATTATTCTCTTGTTGATCGTCACTCTAAAGGAGGAGGGATGGTTATGTGTTGTTTGCCAGTCCTGTACCGATGGTTTGTCTCGCATGTGTTTAGAGGGCACATTGAAGAAAAGGGGAAGGATGAGTGGAAACGGTTCATTGCAAACCTCAAGGGAAGTGGGATCCTGTGGTGTACTCTAGCCCGCGATGTGTCAGAATTTATTTTTCAGCTCAACGGCTTTCCGAATGTTCCTCTTGTTGGCACCAGGGGGTGTATCACTTACAACCCAGCTCTTGCGTTGAGGCAGTTGGGTTATCCAATGACAAGTCCACCTCTGGTTGAGTCTTTGACTGGTTTTGTGTTGCATAGTAGAGGCTCCGAAAATTTGAGTTTGTTGAGGAGGATTGTCTGGGCTTGGGATAGACCAGTAAAGAAGGGGCGTGCTGAGTTGGGTCGCAGAGATACAAGTGTGGGTGAAGGATATCTTCAGTGGGTCCAGCTCCGGGTTCAAACAGTTAAGCTCCCATTTAGAGGCGTTCCTCAGATTGAAGTTGAGATTCCTCCACCTGCTCCCATTCCTAATGAGGAGGTTGAGGGACTCAAGGCTGCCTTATTCCAGTCCCAGCAAGAGAAGCTAGAGTTGCAGGCCTAGCTGGAAAAGCTACTTCAAGAGAAAAGGAGCTTAGAGCAAGAAAATGAACACAAAGAGAGATGCATTGCCGAATGCAAGGAGAGAATCGCTGTTGGTGATCAAAAGCTCCTCGATATGCAGGGTGGTCTCAAGAGTGCTACAAGCGAGATCAAAGCACGAAATCTGGATAGAGATAGAGCGCTTGGTGATGCCCGTGCGTGGAAGGCTCAGTTGAATGTGTCCAAGGAATTAGAAAGGAGCTTGCGGAGCCAACTGAGGGAGGAAAAAGCACAGCTAAAAGCCCTTACTGCTGACTATGAGGAAAAACTCAAGATTGAGGTGCAAGCAAGAAAATCGATGCAAGAGAGGCTTGAGGACTGTCGAGCAATGCTCCATGGGGAACTCGGGAGGTCTACGACATTGGAGGACCATGTAAGACACCAAAGTGGTTTACTAGAGAGGTTCAGGGCTGAGATGACCTATTTGATGGAAGAGCACTGAAGGTTGGATGATCATTGCCGGCGCTTGCAAGAGAAGTATGCACTCTTGTCCAAGCTGTGTTACGATACTGTTACAGGCATTCCCAGACGCTTAAGAGATGCTGAGCTTGATGTGGATGTATGCACCACTCCAGTGGAGGTTCGGGGCTTCATTTAATATGTCAGGGGTTTGATCTTGAAGATGAGGGGTCAGGCAGATCGTCCTTCCGCTTCAAGAAAGAGAAAGAGGAGCCAATACATGGACTTAGTTGTTGTTTGAAATTCCAGTTGTTGTGATTTTCTTTTTATCGCTTTAAGAGCTCTTTATGATGTATTCTTGTCCTTTCATTATGAATGAATAAAAGAATTGTGTGTTTCAGTTCGAATAAAAGTGTACGGTCCATTTCACATTCTTGATCCTCGTTGCTTGTCAAAATAAAACACGCAATTTCCCTGGCACTACGTGAGAAAAGCACATCTGCATCTCATACATGCACATATATATTTATGCATCCATTCATTTCATGCATCCAGGTGCTCATAAAACATTTCTTTTCGAGTTCAGAAAAAGGCAAGCTGGTTCACCGACACAGGTACTACACTCGCTTGCAAGCTAGACTCATGGCAACTCCTCAAGATCATCCAGAATTTGAGTTAGAAAGCCATTCAGGGGCCGATGATTTGGTTGTGGAAATCCTCAATCCTGAGCAATTGGCTCAAAAGAACCAGGTGTTGAAGGAGAAGGTTGGAGCTATGGAAGTCCAACTGAATGAGGTGATGGCTATGTTACAGAATCTGAAAAGCGGGGCTGCTGCCGAGACTACTGCTATTGTAGGCCCTGATGGGGTTGTCACTTTTGTTCCCCCTCCAAGGCCTGCTAATGCTGTAACTCCTCCTCCTCCTCCGGGACCTGGGGTTAATCACCTTGTTTGTTCTCCAGGGGTAAATGCTCAAAGTCAGCCAATTGCACAGAGGTACACGTGGGGGATGCCAGTCGGTTATATGCCTCGAAGTGTTGAATCCAATCCGGCTGGGGTAACAGGGCCAAGTCAGGCTGCCGTAGTCGTATCAGGTGGAGCTGCTAGTGGACCCCAAGTCCACGCTCCTAACCATGATGCTGTGTTACAGGGAAATTCATCCAGTCCGACTCCAGGGCTCATCACGCCTACTCAGAATGTTGCATATCAAATAGGAAATCCCGCTCAGTTTGGGGGATATTACTATGGCATAGGTAGTCATCCTTAGGGGCATGTGTTTGAAAACTCTCAGCCCAGAGACCAGTATCGTGTGCTCGAAGAACGATTAAGGGCTGTGGAAGGTACAGGTGTCAGAGCCAAGGATGCCCGGGATTTGTGTCTCGTTCCAGATATAGTCATTCCTCCAAAGTTTAAAGCACCCGATTTTGACAAATACCGGGGTACCGATTGTCCATCAAGCCATATAACCATGTATTGCCGAAAAATGGCCGCGTATGCTAGTGATGATAATCTGTTGATCCACTATTTTCAGAACAGCCTGGGTGGGGTATCCTTAGACTGGTACATGCAGTTACAGTCTTCCGACATCCATAGTTGGAAAGACCTGTCCGAAGCTGGTGTGGTTATTTTAATATATGCAAGTATACATAGTCACACAAGTAATAAAGTGATAAGAAAGGTCGAACCCACAGGGATTATGTATTGTAAATTTTCGTAGTTCAAAGTGTACACTTAGTGTGTCTACACTATTCAGTATTTTTGGTTTGGAGTTTTCAAAGTAAGTAAAATAGTAATAAGCAATAAAATGTGTGAGAAATCAGTGGAAAAAGTAGTTGAGATGTTTTCACCAAGTACTTTACTTCTAAGTGTTTTAATGGAGTATGTAGTGTGGGAACACTGGATGTAGGTGCATCAGTTTGTGCCTTTCAGCACTTCTCTTTAGAGTTTCATTACAAGCTCTTATGATCTTTGTTTTTTACAGTAAAGAAAGGTTTGTC